>JARGYO010000890.1:12500-612500 GCA_029206835.1 Rana muscosa
TTTATACTTCAGCTATAAAGAGCATGTTTGTTCCTTTTCAGCTCCACGCCGGATTGCTGTACTCCGGATCCTCAGACGGCTATCTGAAGGTTTGGAAAGTCTCCTCGTCGGGTTGGCTGAGTCTCCTGCACTCCTGTGACAGTCTGTCCCTCCCTCTGCGCGGTCTCTACGCTCTCTGTGCCACCGCAGATCACATCTATGTAGCCAATCAAGGAGCTTCTTTAAAAGTCGTGGACTGGAAGCAAGGCAGGAGACCAGATTATAGAACCTGTATTTATTGTACCTGTATTGTATGGAATCGGGATAAGACAAAGCGATTCGTAAAATAAAAACAGACATGTAATATATTGCAGCTCATATGTCCTTAGATGTGACGGCTGCATTTGTTTTCAGATTTTCAGGCCCCCTCCCCCCCCCCCGTACTTCCACCTGCCAGTAACGCACTTCCTGTCCTAGAGTGCAGAGGCGGCTCTTTAATTAGGCAAATTAGGCGGTCGCCTAAGGCCTCGCACTCACAGGGGCCTCGCGGCCGTCTAACTTACCTAATGCATTACTCCAGTTTTGAGGGACAGGGGACCTTAACGCTGCTGTGCTCAGGCAGTGTTAAGAGCCCTGACTCGGGAGCGGGGCCGCCAGCGTCCCTAACAACCAGTAAATATCGGTGACACCACCCCTTGTGACGTGAATGACCCAGCACTAACTTTACAGTTTTTTTATTTTTTTTTAAATGCATTAAACTCCCCCCCCCCCCCCAAAAAAAAAACGTCGGAAAAATTGCTGCGCAAATACCGTGTGAGATTAAAAGTTGCAACGACTTCCATTTTATTCCCTAGGGTCTCTGCTAAAAAAAAAAAACATATATAATGTTTGGGGGTTCTGTGTAATTTTCTAGTAAATATCGGTGACACCACCCCTTGTGACGTGAATGACCCAGCACTAACTTTACAGTTTTTTTATTTTTTTTTAAATGCATTAAACTCCCCCCCCCCCCCAAAAAAAAAACGTCGGAAAAATTGCTGCGCAAATACCGTGTGAGATTAAAAGTTGCAACGACTTCCATTTTATTCCCTAGGGTCTCTGCTAAAAAAAAAAACATATATAATGTTTGGGGGTTCTGTGTAATTTTCTAGCACAAAAAAAAATAAAAAAAGATGATTCTCACATGTAGGAGAGAAGTGTCAGGATTGGTCCGGTGTGGAAGGGGTTAAAGGATAAAGTGTGTATAGAAACGGGCAATATATAACACCCAGGCAATCTGTTTGTATTGCGGACAATATTTCAGTTGGATTTGTCATTGAGCGCTTTGACAGGTAATTGCACAGTGGCTTATCCAGGATATTGCACTGCTGCCCTAATAGGCAGTTCAGGATCAACAGGATAACTGCAACACTCCCAGTTGGGCTAAAAAGTTCATAAGTGATGTATTTCCCGGTGTCTGGTCTCAGGCCTCGGACCCGAGTGTATATCCCAGCGGTACACTTCTAATAAATGATTCTTTGCTTCGGAGCCGCAATCCGCAGGAAATTGATTCCAAGTGTTGTTGTTTTTTTTTCCCCCAGTACCATATGTATGTATCCTGATTGTGGAAAAAACAGTTCATAGGTTAATACCCCGGACCAGCTTTTAACCACTTCAGCCCCGGAAGAATTGGCTGCCCAATGATCGGGCTACTTTTTTTTTTTTGCACTTCGGCACTGCGTCGCTTTAACTGACAATTGCGCGGTCGTGCGACGTGGCTCTGTTGTGGAGATTTTTATGGAAATTTATTAATGTATGTTGTCAGATGTCCCCCCCAGTGTCAGTTTTGCTGTAGTGCGCTCATCTGAGCGTATTTGCACAGACAGACGTTGGTGGAAGATCGGTGGCGGGAAAATCTTCCTGTGGAAACAGCGATGTTTGCTCCATTTAGAGATGTTGTTTTGCGCCCCGTTGGGGGAACTGGCCGGCCCCTGGCGGGGGGTGTTGAATGACTCTGAGCGCACATATCTGTGTCCACAGGAACGGTAGCATAACTATAAAATAATTGTGGTCCATTTGAGGCATAATTGTTATGTAGTTTCCGTCATTTGGTAACAGTGTATGTCACTGCTAGTCAATTTGAATGAACATTGTATCTGTTTGGAAGGATGTCCTTGTATGGTCATTCTCATGTGGAAGGAACACCCTGTGATGTTCCCGCCCATGGGGGGGAGGTGACTGGTTGCTGCAACCAATCACCTCCTGTCTTGAGATCTTTTGAGTTTAATAAAAGCCTATGATTAGGCGTCGGCTGAACAGTCTATGCTGGAATGGCCTGACGATAAGGTCTATGTGTGAGCCTTGCTTCTTGGATGAATGATGGGATGAACGGTGAGTGGACTTTAGCAAACTTAGACTAAAGATCGCATTATTGCAAAAAGATGAAATCTGATGTGTGCTTAGATAGCACAGGAATTATAGGCTGTGTGCTCTGCAAACAGCCTAGGAATTCCCTAACAGGCTCCCAAACAAAATTTACTACCTTTTTTTCCCCCACAAATAGAGATTTATTTTGGTGGTGTTTGGTCACCTCTGCGGTTTTTATTTTTTGCGCTATAAACAAAAATAGAGCGACAATTTTGAAAAAAATAACAACAATTTTTTATTTTTTGCTATAATAAATATCCCCAAAAAAATATCTAAAAAAAAATTTTTTTCCCCCAGTTTAGTCCGATACGTATTCTACATATTTTTGGTAAAAAAAAAACCGCAATAAGCGTATATTGATTGGTTTGCGCAAAAGTTATCGCGTCTACAAAATAGAGGATAGTTTTTATGGCTTTTTTTTTTTTTTGATATTTTTTTATTAGTAATGGCGGTGATCAGCGATTTTTATTTTTTATTTTTTATTTTTTATTTATTTTTTTATCGTGACTGCGACTTTATGGCGGACACATCGGAAACTTTTGACGCTATTTTGGGACCATTGGCATTTATACAGCGATCAGTGCTATAAAAATGCACGGATTACTGTAAAAATGACCCTGGCAGTGAAGGGGTTAACTGTGTCCTAGGGAGTGATTCTAACTGTGAGAGGGCGGGGCTACATGTCACACGACAGTGATCACTGCTCCCGATGACGAGGAGCAGGCGATCGGTGTCCTGTGACTAGGCGGGGAAATGCCTTGTTTACACAGGTATCTCCCTGTTCTGCAGCTCCGTGACACGATTGCGGGACATCGGCGGACATCGAGTCCACGGGACCCGCGGTCACACTCGCGGAACTCGCGCCCGCCCGCAAACACGAGTCTTAAAGGGGACGTACAGGTGCGTCTATATGCGCAGCCGTGCCATTCTGCCGACGTAAATGGTCATTCAGCATTCAGCGGTTAAAATTGGAAAAATAAAAATCACATCTGAAAATAGTTATAATTTCCTAAAAAACAGCACTACTCATAATCTTAAAGCTGAACTCCAACCATTGACTTCCCATGACATCAAATGAGATCCGACAACAGTGGCCAGCTCTGCGGGGGGAGGGGGGGTGGGAAGCCTCTGGTCCCGATTGTCTCACTCCTATAAAATTTCCTCCAGCAACTATCCAACCATTTTCCTGAGCCTACAACTTTATAACTTTATTACAGATCGGCAGTCTCTTCTTCCCCCTGACCTGCTTCATCTCCACTTCTCAGGGATTCCCAAACAGCACAGGGACCCTCTGAACTTCACCTTTCTTAGAAATGCCAACCTCAAGTTATTTACCAGTATTATAGCAAATCCCCCTGCTGCAGGGGATAATACTGCAAATAAACAATTCTCTCTATGGATGCGGTGAAGGCCTTCTTTCATATAAACTAGGACTTCCTGGAGCTCCTGGAACATTGGTGTCCCTCCTCACAGGGCCACCATCAAGGGGGTAAAGCTGATACAACTGTAAGGGGCACCGGGGGGGGGGGAGGGCCCAGGGCCTGAGGGGCCCGCCCGGGCAGGACGGGTGAAGCGGAGCCGTGTTGTGCACTATAGAAACGATCTCTGCAGCTTCTACTGCTCTCTGTGTCATTGAGCTCAGACCTTGAGCTCTTTACTGCCACCTCTGGCTACTATGTGCATGTGCACCCCTCGTGTGAGCTGCCTGTACTGTGCTCCTCCTGTGTCAGCAACATATCAGCTTTGTGAAAACGAGCTGGGACTAGGTAGGAAGATTTCCTTTACAAGTAGGGGCTGTGAAGGAAAGGGAAGGGGCTGTTTGTGTACAGGGAGGGGCCAGAGACGTGTGTGTACAGATTTGTGTATGTGGGGGCTGATATATATACATGATGAGGATCTCTCTCTCGCGCGCGCGCGCGCGCCTCGTACACACGACCAGTTTTCTTGGCAAGAAACGACAAGGAGAGCTTTCTTGCCGAGAAAACCGTTGGTGTGTTTGGTTTCTCGTTGAGAAAACTGCCAGGAATCTCGACGAGAAAAATAGAGAGCCTGCTCCCTATTTTCTCGTCAGGATTCTCGTTTTTCTCGTCCGCCTGTTTCCCGACGAGAAAACCACTCGTGTGTAGGCTTTTCCGCATGCTCAGAATCGAGTGATGAGACGGGAGTGCTCCTTCTGGTAAAACTAGCGTTGGTAATGGAGAGCGCACATTCGTCACGCTGCAACGGACTGAAAAGCACGAAGACTCAAAAGCGCGAATTGTCTCTCCCCAAACTTTTACTAACACGCGGTAACACAAGATCAGCAAAAGCAGCCCAAGGGGTGGCGCCATTGGAATGGAACTTCCCCTTTATACTGCCGTTGTACGTCACCGCGCTTTACAACAACGAGATTTGGAATTGACAGTGTGTACGCAAGGAAAGCTTGACAAGAATCTCGTCAATGAAAACAAAAATGGTGAGGACAGCCGCACTCCAATCCAACGTATGTTTATTGAAGAAAGACAGGCACTACAAAAACCAGCATAAACCAGGACAACCGACGCGTTTCACACTTGTTCAGTGTTTTCATTGCTATGTGCATTGCCGGCACCCTTGGTCTCTGAGAGAGAAACATCTTTCCAAAACTTAATCTGCCTGGAGCGGCAATTTTTGGTCTTCGTATTAAGAATCTCGTCGAGAAAAACAACGGGTTTTTTTTAAGACGAGATTCTCGGCCGCGTGTACGAGGCTTCAGCCTTTTATCGGCTTCTGTTACAAAACAAATTCTTACTGGAACAGATGAGAGAGAGAGACTTAGAACTTCCCTTCACCAAATCTCAATGCTGCCAAATCCTGTTCTTTGCTCACAAGGCATCAATTAGCGACAAATACCAAGAGATTCCTTACAGACCTGTGACTGGATGGTGCAATTTTTTTGGGAGGAGCAGCAAACAGTAACACCCATACCCCCCCCCCCCGGTGGTCGGTTGGCGGAGGGGTCAGGTGCACTTACCCCATCTATGCAGCATTTCACCGGCAGCTTCTCTTGCTCCTCGGCGGCGGTGACGGCCAATTGGGATTCTTCTATTTTTGAAATGGGTCTCAGACCTGCTTTTGATTGGCTGGACTGAGGATCAATGTTACAACAGCGAATATTCATTCACTGTTGTAACACCTGGATGGGCTCATGGCGCAATGCTCTGCGCTCTGAGCTCACCCTATTATGTAGCCTATTAGAGCCTATGGCTCTAATCGGGTGCTTCGAAAAAACACCTCCCTGCCGCTGGAATTCAGGCGCCCGGCATCCTGAAAGGGGCTGGACACCTGAATTGGGGGTGGCCGCGGCGGCAATGGATAGATTCTATTTGTTCACGCTATGCATGAATCTATCCATTATTCATATAGGGGGGCGAGAGAAGAGAGGGGGCGGAGCCCGGGCACCCCTAATGGACGGGGCCCGCCACTGGAACCAATGGTAACAAAAAAGCAGTGAATTAGATTCTCTGCAGGCAGCAATGGTAGACACCCAGCAATAATAGATCCCTCAGCAACAGCGGACCCCCTGCAACTATAGACTCCCACCAGCAACAATACCGCCGATATCCCAGCGGCCAGCATCAATTGACCGTCCAGCAGCCGGCATCAATTGACCGTCCGGCGGCCGGCATCAATAGACCGTCCGGCGGCCGGCATCAATAGACCGTCCGGCGGCCAGCCTCAATAGAGACTGTCCGGCGGCCGGCATCAATAGACCGTCCGGCGGCCGGCATCAATAGACCGTCCGGCGGCCGGCATCAATAGACCGTCCGGCGGCCAGCCTCAATAGAGACTGTCCGGCGGCCGGCATCAATAGACTGTCCGGCGGCCGGCATCAATAGACCGTCCGGCGGCCGGCATCAATAGACCGTCCGGCGGCCGGCATCAATAGAGACTGTCCGGCGGCCGGCATCAATAGACCGTCCGGCGGCCGGCATCAATAGACCGTCCGGCGGCCGGCATCAATAGACCGTCCGGCGGCCGGCATCAATAGACCGTCCGGCGGCCGGCATCAATAGACCGTCCGGCGGCCGGCATCAATAGACCGTCCGGCGGCCGGCATCAATAGAGACCGTCCAGCGGCCGGCATCAATAGAGACCGTCCAGCGGCCAGCATCAATAGACCCTTTGCTCAACAGTAGATCTCTACCTGCCCTAGTAACATAAGACCCTTTTCCACCTACAGCAATAGATCCCCACCAGCAACAATAGACCTTCTGCAACATTAGAACCCCCAGGGACAAAAGATTCACCAGCAGCCAGCATCAGTTGACCTTCCAGTACATCCCAGCACCACATTAAAAGACTTGTAAACCGTGTTTTTTCACTTTAATGCATTCTATGCATTAAGGTGAAAAAACACCTTGCAGTCACCGGCCCCCCCGAGCCCCCGTTTTACTTACGTGAGCCCCAAATCTCCCAATCTCGCATTGCTTTCCCCCAGCTCTTGTCATTGGATGATTGATAGCAGCGCAGCTATTGGCTCCCGCTGCTGTCAATCACATCCAATGACCCGGGGGACGGGGTCGAGTCATACAATTGGCACCTATGGACGCCGAGTGTATGACACAGGAGCGCGCCTGCAAGCTAACCCCCTCGGGAGAGAGCTTCCCAGAGAGGGTTAGCTCTTACGGGGAGGAGCGGCCGTGGGACCCCAGAAGAGGAGGATCGGGGCCACTCTGTGCAAAACAAACTGCACAGTGGAGGTAAGTGTGATATGTTTGTTATTTAAAAAAAAAAAATCTTCAAACCCTTACAACCCCTTTAAGTCATGAAGGTGCCCGTGCTCTGCTAGCAGTAGAGGAACCCTCCTTCACATCTTTTGGGAGTGCGCTCTACTGGCCTTGTTTTGAAGACATCATACTGACACCGTTTAGCGCCTACAGATCGTCTTCATGTATGACCAACCCAAAGCCCTATTCCTGCACATCGCACCTCTGTCCAGTCGCAGATACAGTGGAACCTCGGATTGGGAGTAACGCGGTTATTGAGCGTTTCGCAATACAGGCACTGTATTTTTAAAAATCCTAACTCGGTTTGTGAGTGTTGTCTCACAAAACCAGGAGGATTCAAGCCAAAGCGGTGTGCAGTACTGTGTTTGGCCTGAGGTGGGAGGCGCCGGAGCCGCTCGGAAATGCTCGTAAAGACTCAGAAATACTCCGTTCCCAAGGTTTGCCGAGGTCAGCCGAGCTGTCCTCAGGCCTTTCCATGTGTTTCCGAGGCTCTCAAGCGCCCCCCCCCCCCACCTCTGGCCACATGCGGTATTGCATGCCATTGAGGTCAAAGCGGAACAAATTATTTTAGTTTCCATTGACTTCTCTGGGGAAACTCGCATTGATATGCGAGTGCTTTGGATTACGAGCGTTCTCCCGGAACGCATTATTCTCGTAATCCAAGGTTCCTCTGTATAAGAGATTGCCACCGATACATTTTACCAGTGCAGTGAAAGCTTGCATTCCGAGTATGTGGAAACAAACAAACCCACCGCCTATAGGACAATAGTCCACTAGGGGGAATGACAACCTCACTGCCTCCTTAGAAGGCAAATCTGCCGGCTTCATCCACACACGGTGTCATTGTGCACAGTTCACCCGACCACAAAATATCTTTCACATGCTTTAGATTCTTTTATGTAATGGGCCCAGGATGCAGACCACAGCCCATAGTCACTGACCCCTCTCCTTCCTTTTTAAGGCCTCTCTCCTTCTCACCCCCATTCCTTCAGGGTCCATTCACACCAGATGGGGTGGGACTGTGTTGGGGGGGCTTTTCCAGCGCAGGCCCACTGCAAGACCAGACAAAATGCCTTGTCTCTGGTGTGGCCGGTTCACGCGTTGTGATGGTGTGCTCTGGAAAAAGTACTGCGTAAATGTCTGACATTTCAATAAAGTTTGTTTAACCACTTAAGCCCCGGACCATTACGCAGCTTAATGACCAGAGGTGTTTTCACAATTGGGCACTGCGCTGCTTTAACTGGAAATTGTGCGGACATGCAATGTTGTACCCAAACGAAATTTGCGTCCTTTTCTTCCCATAAATAGAGCTTTCTTTTAATGGTATTTGATTGCCTCTGCGATTTTTATTTTTTGTGATATAAACGGTAAAATACTGAAAATTTTGAAAAAAAAACATATTTTCTACTTTTTGTTATAAGAAAAATCGAATAAACTCAATTTTAGTCATACATTTAGGCCAAAATGTATTCAGCCACATGTCTTTAGTAAAAAAAATGTCAATAAGCGTATATTTATTGGTTTGCGCAAAAGTTATAGCGTTTACAAACTAGGGTACATTTTCTGGAATTTACACAGCTTTTAATTTATGACTGCCTATCTCATTTCTTGAGGTGCTAAAATGGCAGGGCAGTACAAAGTCCCCCCAAATGACCCCATTTTGGAAAGAAGACCCCCCAAGGAAATTGCTGAGAGGCCTGTTGAGCCCATTGAATATTTTTTATTTTTTTTTGTCCCAAGTGATTGAATAATGACAAAAAAAAAAAAAATATATATAAATAAAAAGTTGTCACGAAATGATATATTGCTCGCACATGCCATGGTTATATGTGGAATTGCACCCCAAAATACATTCTGCTGCTTCTCCTGAGTACGGGGATACCACATGTGTGGGACTTTTTAGGAGCCTAACCGCGTACGGGACCCCGGAAACCAAGCACCGCCTTCAGGATTTCTAAGCACAAATTTTGGATTTCAATCCTCACTACCTATCACAGTTTTGAAGGCCATAAAATGCCAAAATAGCACAAAACCCCCCCAAATGACCCCATTTTGGAAAGTAGACACCCCAAGGAAATTGCTGAGAGGCATGGCGAGTATTTTACAGCTCTCATTTGTTTTTGAAAATGAAGAAAGAATTTTTTTTTTGTTTCTTTTTTTTTTTTTCAATTTTCAAAACTTTGTGACAAAAAGCGAGATCTGCAAAATACTCACAATACCTCTCAGCAAATAGCTTGGGGTGTCTACTTTCCAAAATGGGGTCATTTGGGGGGGTTTTGTGCCATCTGGGCATTCCATGGCCTCCGAAACTGTGATAGGCAGTGAGAAGTGAAATCAAAAATTTACACCCTTAGAAAGCCTGAAGGCGGTGCTTGGTTTTTGGGGTCCCGTACGCGGCTAGGCTCCCAAAAAGTCTCACACATGTGGTATCCCCGTACTCAGGAGAAGCAGCAGAATGTATTTTGGGGTGTAATTCCACATATGCCCATGGCATGTTTGAGCAATATATCATTTAGTGACAACTTTGTGCAAAAAAAATTAAAATAAACAATAAATTGTATTTTTTCCGCAACTTGTGTCAACATATAAAATATTCCATGGACTCGACATGCCTCTCAGTATATAGCTTGGGGTGTCTACTTTCCAAAATGGGGTCATTTGGGGGGGTTTTGAACTGTTCTGGCATTTTATACACAACATTAGGAAGCTTATATCCACTCTTCTAACCACTTGAAGACAAAGCCCTTTTTGACACTTTTTGTTTACATGAAAACATTTTTGTTGAACCCCCAAACATTATATATATTTTTAAAGCAAAGGCCCTACAGAATAAAATGGTGGGTTTTGCATTTTTTTGCATTTTTTTTTTTCACACAGTATTTGCGCAGCGATTTTTCAAACGCATTTTTTGGGGGAAAAATACACTTTTTTTATTTTTAATGCACTAAAACACACTATATTGCCCAAATGTTTGATGAAATAAAAAAGATGATTTTAGGCCGAGTACATAGATACCAAACACGACATGCTTTAAAATTTCGCACAAACGCGCAGTGGCGACAAACTACATACATTTTTAAAAGCCTTTAACCACTTGCCGACCACTCACGGCATACATACGTCGGCAGAATGGCTCGTACAGGCACAATCACGTACCTGTACGTGGCCCTTTAACTGCCGACGCCGGCGGCGCGCTCACGACCCCCCTGCCTTCCCCGTGAGTGGGACTGCGGGTCCCGCGGACTCGATCGCCACGGGGATCCCCGCGATCATCTCACGGAGGCTCGGAGTGGGGAGATGTGTGTGTAAACATCTCCCCGCTCCCCTACTGACAATGTCAGCTATCTCCGCTCTGTGTAATCAGAGCGGAGATCGGTGACGTGTCAGTCGTAGCCACGCCCCCACACAGTAGTAATCACTCCCCTAGGCACACTTAACCCCTCCAGCGCCCCTAGTGGTTAACCCCTTCACTGCCAGTGTCATTTTCACAGTAACCAGTGCATTTTTATTGCACTGATCGCTGTGAAAATGACAATGGTCCCAAAAATGTGTCAAAAGTGTCCGATGTGTCCGCCATAATGTCGCAGTCACGAAAAAAATCGCTGATTGCCACCATTACTAGTAAAAAAAAAATTATAAAAATGCCTTAAAACTATACCCTATTTTGTAAACGCTATAATTTTAAAAAGTAAAAGTAAAAAAATATTTTTTTTGTTCAAAATTGTCGCCTCTTTTTTTGTTTATAGCGCAAAAAATAAAAACCGCAGAGGTGATCAAATACCACCAAAAGAAAGCTCCATTTGTGGGAAAAAAAGGACGCCAATTTTGTTTGGGAGCCACGTCGCACGACCGCGCAATTGTCAGTTAAAACGACGCAGTGCCGAATTGCAAAAAGGGGCCTGGTCATAATGGCCCGTATTGGTCCGGGGCTTAAGTGGTTAAAAGCCTTTACAGGTTACCCCAGTAGATTTACAGAGGAGGTCTACTGCTAAAATGACTGTCCTCGATGTGACCTTCGCGGTGATACCTCACATGCATGGTGCAATTGCTGTTTACATATGACGCCAGACCGACGCTTGCGTTCGCCATTGGGCAAGAGCAGGGCAGGACAGGGGTGCTTTTTTTTAATTATTATTTAATTTTGCTTGTTTTCTATTATTTTTAAACTGTTCCTTCCATATTTTTTTTTTTATTATTGTTATCTCAGGGAATGTAAATATCCCCTATGATAGCAATAGGTAGTGACAGGTACTATTTTTCGAAAAAACTGGGGTCTTCTAGACCCTAGATCTTTCCTCTGCCCTCAAAGCATCTGACCACACCAAGATCGGTGTGATAAAATGCTTTCCCAATTTCCCAATGGCGCTTTTTATATCCGGGGGGGGGGGACATTCCCTCCCACTGCTTGTAAAAGCAGTCCAGAGGCTAATTAGCCACTAGGATTGCTTTTACATGAAAGCCGGCCGCAGGCTGAAAAGAATGATACCAAGATGATACCTAAACCCGCAGGCATCATTCTGGTATAAACATTCAAAGTCCAGCAACATACCAGTACGTTGCTGGTCCTTGTTGGACATGTATTGTAATCTTTTTTTTCATGCAGCCTGTTGGCTGAACGAAAAAAAGAGATTGATTGGTGGGTATGCCCACCATTAGAATACCGCCCTTCATCCACCCACTTCCAATGATGGGCATACATGCACCATTTATATATGCCGAAGCATGGGGGCATCTTCTCGCAAAAAAGTTATGCCGCGTACACATGGTCGGACTTTTCCACGGGCAAGCCTCCGTCGGAATTTCGACCGTATGTACGCGGCATTAGGAGCAAAATCGCTCCTCCGCCCCTGCTGCCCCAATGCTTCGGCATATTTGCTTTTTTTTTTTTTAACTGTGGTGGTGAAATCACCTCCTACAGCACTGGAGTCGCAGGGATCAGGCCTGTCTCTGCGAACGCTGCAGTTATGTGTGTTGTGTTTTGTAAGTGACAGTGATCGATCGATACTGCACTTGGGTGGCCTGGGCTGGACGAGGGGCAAAACGCAGGTGCCAGCAGGTATCTGGGCTGATCCCGCTAACACTGCGTTTTTGGGAACCCTAAACTGCTGGGGACGCTAGTATAGATCTGATCAGATCAGATATTGATCTGTTCAGATACTATACCACTAAGGGGGGTGTATGCTTTGCGCGTGGGTGTTAGCGTTACTGGCACTAACCTGACGCTGCCTGGGGTGTGACGCAGACCCTCTCTGACGCTAAAACCTAATTGATATCACCCGCCGGGCGATCAGGGGGTTAAACCTTTATTGGGTTATATACTGCGGGTGCCCTGACACTATAAAAAGCAAACTAACTAACCAGCGTCACCCGTAACACTTATATGGTGATCACTGGTGAAAGGGTTAACTAGGGGCAATCAGGGGGTTAAACCTTTATTAGGGGGGGTTAGGGGGCTACACTGGACCTAAACCTGACACTTTTACAGTCACAAATGTCACTGATTGCAGTGATCAGTAAATAAATGGTCACTGCAATCAGTGACACTGTGACTGGGGGCTGGGGGGTGATCTGGGGGGCGATCGTGTGCCTATGTGTGTGGTGTCAGTGTGCTGTTTTGTGCACTAACCTGTATGTCTTCTCTCCACGGCGCTCGGTATATGTGAGCGCTGCAGGAGAGATGACATCACTTCCTCCTGCCTGTGTAAACATTACACAGGCAGAGGAAGATTCTCATTCGCCGGAAGAGATCGCGAGGGGGTGGCCGGAAACGAATGGCCGTCCCCTTATCACGGATCGCTCCTGGAACGATAACCACCGCTCACTGTATAGAAGGGGGGTCCGATGGGACCCCCCAACTATACGAAGGCAGTCACGTACAGGTGTGCTGGGTTCTGATGGGCCCGGTGCCTCCTGATTTGAATGGTGTACCCTGTCTTACTGAGGGTTGGGAAGGCAGAGAGTCTACAGTATCAAGTGCCCCCTGGGGGTGGCGCCTCTGCGGTTCCGGAGCAGCACTATGGTTTTGGGACCTCACTATGTTAAACTGCACCAGGTCACAACACCTAAGCCTATTTTATTTACATTGCCTCGTGGGCTGGGACAATTTATGTTGCCGGGCCGCAAGGCCTACCCATTGTCTATCTACATTGGCACATTATTTGTTCTCACTGCCTGACACTTTCTTTTCTGTGTCACCTTACACTCAGGGATTGTAGGGTGTGGGTCTTCGGGCCTACCCTGAAGTCTAGAGGGGATGTTTGGACATTAAGTTCTTTAATCCCCATCTCTTCAGGAGAACCCCCCACCCAGTACTTGTCAGTCAGCTTTGTCTCATCGCAAGGAGAGGGGTCGGTGGACCAAAGTGTGCCTTACCCCCGTCAGGGGGTCGGAGAGAGGTCCTGCCTCTTCCCTCTTCAGTATGGGGTATTATATATTAGTATGGGGTATTATATATTAGTATGGGGTATTATGTATTGAGTGAGTGAGTGAGTGAGTGAGTGAGTGAGTGAGTTAGAACTTGTATAGCGCTTTAATTGCGAACTAAATCGCCTCAAGGCGCTTGGCATCCAGTGTCGTTGAGATCCTTAGAAGAGATGGGTCTTTAGTTTTTTCCGGAAGGCCCGATGGGGTATATTGGTATGGGGTATTATGTATCAGTATGGGGTATTATATATTGGTATGGGGTATTAGTATGGGGTATTATATATTCGTATGGGGTGTTATGTATTAGTATTGGGTATTATATATTAGTATGGGGTCATTTGTATTAGTATGGAGTGTTATGTATTGGTATGGGGTATTATATATTAGTATGGGGTATTATATATTAGTATGGGGTATTATATATTGGTATGGGGTATTATATATTGGTATGGGGTGTTATGTATTGGTATGGGGTATTATATATTGGTATGGGGTGTTATATATTGGTATGGGGTGTTATATATTGGTATGGGGTATTATGTATTGGTTTGGGGTATTATATATTAGTATGGGGTATTATATATTAGTATGGGGTAGTATGTATTGGTTTGGGGTATTATATATTAGTATGGGGTATTATATATTAGTATGGGGTATTATGTATTGGTTTGGGGTATTATATATTAGTATGGGGTATTATATATTAGTATGGAGTATTATATATTGGTATGGGGTATTATGTATTGGTTTGGGGTATTATATATTAGTATGGGGTATTATATATTAGTATGGGGTAGTATGTATTGGTATGGGGTGTTATATATTGGTATGGGGTGTTATGTATTGGTATGGGGTGTTATATATTGGTATGGGGTATTATATATTGGTATGGGGTGTTATATATTGGTATGGGGTGTTATATATTGGTATGGGGTATTATGTATTGGTTTGGGGTATTATATATTAGTATGGGGTATTATATATTAGTATGGGGTAGTATGTATTGGTTTGGGGTATTATATATTAGTATGGGGTATTATATATTAGTATGGGGTATTATGTATTGGTTTGGGGTATTATATATTAGTATGGGGTATTATATATTAGTATGGAGTATTATATATTGGTATGGGGTATTATGTATTGGTTTGGGGTATTATATATTAGTATGGGGTATTATATATTAGTATGGGGTAGTATGTATTGGTATGGGGTGTTATATATTGGTATGGGGTATTGTGTATTAGTATGGGGTATTATGTATTGGTTTGGGGTATTATATATTGGTATGGGGTATTATATATTGGTATGGGGTATTATGTATTGGTTTGGGGTATTATATATTAGTATGGGGTATTATATGTTAGACTGAAGATAAGATTAGGGAGGTATGTAGAAGTGACGTACCTGGGTGGGCGGGGACACAACCTCTATAGATAATATTATGGAGAGTCTCTAGGGAGGAGGCAATGGCCGCCTCTGTGGTAGTGCAAGCATTGGCGGAGACTGGATCTAACCAATCACAGATCTGGACTAGTCGAGAGGCCAAATAGTATGAATAAAAATGAGGAAATGCCAAGCCAGCCTTGTGTGTTGGGAGTGGCTATCCTAGGAGGGTGGGGCCATTCCATAGAAACGCCAGGCATATGGTGTCAATGAATTAAAAAATTTATTTAGGTATTCTGCATGGGGGATGGGCCATGGTAACTTGGGAAGGTCGATGATTTTAATATTAGTTCTAGAGGTCGGTCCATCCATCACCTAGTTGGAAGTTGTAGTTGAGACAATAAAGCACATGGATTAATGTGTATAACACTTTCCCCTGGAGACTCGATACACTTAGAAGGTGAGGCAGATATCTTGGAGATGGCGTTGGCCGGGAATTGAACCCAGGTCATCTGCTTAGAAAGCAGCTATGCTCACCACTGCACCACCAACGCAAAGGTAGTATGTCTTTTCTAATGTGGGAGGAAACCGGAGAACCCGGAGGAAACCCACGCAAGCACAGGGAGAACATGTGAACTCCATGCAGATAGTGTCCTGGTCAGGATTTGAACCAAGGACCCCAGTGCTGCAAGGCTCATCACTAAGCCTCTGTGCTGCCCATATGCGGCCTCTGTTCTGAGCGGGTTCCGATCCAACACACGCCTCAAAAGCCTACCAGCCTCTAAACTTCACAATATAATCAACTACTTAATGTCGATTGACAATACATCGATCAAACATAATCAAACACCTGTAAAAAAGTGCCTGAGATGTTGGTGGTAAACAGCCTGCTAGGCCCGAAGTGTAAATATAGACATTAAGCTTTAAGGTTAATCAAAAATATCACATTCTAAAGGGAAAGGTAGAACAAGGGGGAGGGGGAGCATGGAAGAGGGAGAGAGGGAGAAAAGGAGGGGGGAGGAAGGGAAAGTTGTGGAAAAGGAAGGGGTGTGGGGGTTCCCCCCAACCCTCACCCCCCTTCTTTCCTCCAACCTCCCTTTCCCACCCCCCTCCTTTCCTCCCTCTCTCCCTCTTCCATGCTCCCCCTTGTTCTATCTTTCTCTTTAGAATGTCATATTTTTGATTAACCTTAAATTTTCTGCAGAAGCTGCAGAAAGGAAAATAGAGGGCTGATGGGTAGACCCTCCGGTTGCTGGAGTGGCTGCCGCCACCAGTTTAGGGACCTATGTTGGTACAGCCGTACCTGGTCCCTGGGAGGGTCCCGACGCTAGGATGGACAGTAAATGTACTCCTTCGTGGCCTAGTGTCGGCACCCATTGATGGGGTCATGTATTTGGTTGGAAGGATCTCATCACTCCATGGCCTAGTGTTATTCCTGGTAGGTGCGACGCTGGGAATGGGAATGTCAATCATTTTTGCTTGATGGTGGAATGATGACATCACTCGGTGGGATGATGTCACTCTTTTGCGGGACGATATTCCTGTGCCTGACCTACATTTTTTGTTGGAGCTCCTTTATTAGCTGGCTTATCCTAGCACTAAGGGGAGCTCGAGGAGGTGCAACTCTGCAAACGGGAACGTCTGTCTCCTCCATGGTGCTCTCTGCATTTTTGCTTGATGGTGGAATGATGACATCACTCGGTGGGATGATGTCACTCTTTTGCGGGACGATATTCCTGTGCATGACCTACATTTTTTGTTGGAGCTCCTTTATTTGCTGGCTTAGCCTAGCACTAAGGGAAGCTCGAGGAGGTGCAACTCTGCAAACGGGAACGTCTGTCTCTTCCATAGCGTTGTTCACATTTTCTCTTGTAGGAACGATCTCATCGCTCGTTGGGAATATGCTGCTATCCCTAAACACTTTGGTTGGCCTGCGCTTCTTCACTGGCCGGCATGAATCCCGTTGGTGAGCACGGATGTGATCTCTAGAAGGTGCGACTCTGGAAATGGGAAAGGCAGTCTCTTCCATGGTGCTCTCTGCATTTTTGCTTGATGTTGGAATGATGACATCACTCGGTGTGAGGATTTCACTCTTTTGCGGGACGATATTCCTGTGCCTGACCTCCATTTTTTGTTGGAGCTCCTTTATTAGCTGGCCTAGCCTAGCACTAAGGGGAGCTCTAGCAGGTGCAACTCTGGAAACAGGAACGTCTGTCTCTTCCATAGCGTTGTTCACATTTTCTCTTGTAGGAACGATGTCATCGCTCGTTGGGAATATGCTGCTATCCCTAAACACTTTGGTTGGCCTGCGCTTCTTCACTGGCCGGCATGAATCCCGTTGGTGAGCACGGATGTGATCCCTAGAAGGTGCGACTCTGGGAATGGGAAAGTCGGTCTCCTCCATGGTGCTCTCTGCATTTACACTTAATGGTGAAATGGTGTCCTCACTTTCTGGTATGATGACGTCACTTGTTGGTGAAATGGTGTCATCACTTTCTGGTATAATGACACCACTTGTAGGTGAAATGGTGTCCTCACTTTCTGGTATGATGACGTCACTTGTTGGTGAAATGGTGTCATCACTTTCTGGTATGATGACGTCACTTGTTGGTGAAATGGTGTCATCACTTTCTGGTATAATGACACCACTTGTAGGTGAAATGGTGTCCTCACTTTCTGGTATGATGACGTCACTTGTTGGTGAAATGGTGTCATCACTTTCTGGTATAATGACACCACTTGTAGGTGAAATGGTGTCATCACTTTCTGGTATAATGACGTCACTTGTAGGTGAAATGGTGTCATCACTTTCTGGTATGATGACGTCACTTGTAGGTGAAATGGTGTCATCACTTTCTGGTATGATGACTTCACTTGTTGGTGAAATGGTGTCATCACTTTCTGGTATAATGACACCACTTGTAGGTGAAATTGTGTCATCACTTTCTGGTATAATGACGTCACTTGTTGGTGAAATGGTGTCATCACTTTCTGGTATGATGACGTCACTTGTTAGTGAAATGGTGTCATCTCTTTCTGGTATAATGACTTCACTTGTTGGTGAAATGGTGTCATCACTTTCTGGTATAATGACACCACTTGTAGGTGAAATTGTGTCATCACTTTCTGGTATAATGACGTCACTTGTTGGTGAAATGGTGTCATCACTTTCTGGTATGATGACGTCACTTGTTAGTGAAATGGTGTCATCTCTTTCTGGTATAATGACACCACTTGTAGGTGAAATGGTGTCATCACTTTCTGGTATGATGACACCACTTGTTGGTGAAATGGTGTCATCACTTTCTGGTATAATGACGTCACTTGTTGGTGAAATGGTGTCATCACTTTCTGGTATGATGACGTCACTTGTAGGTGAAATGGTGTCATCTCTTTCTGGTATAATGACACCACTTGTAGGTGAAATGGTGTCATCACTTTCTGGTATAATGACACCACTTGTAGGTGAAATGGTGTCATCACTTTCTGGTATAATGACACCACTTGTAGGTGAAATGGTGTCATCACTTTCTGGTATGATGACACCACTTGTTGGTGAAATGGTGTCATCACTTTCTGGTATAATGACGTCACTTGTTGGTGAAATGGTGTCATCACTTTCTGGTATGATGACGTCACTTGTAGGTGAAATGGTGTCATCACTTTCTGGTATGATGACGTCACTTGTAGGTGAAATGGTGTCATCACTTTCTGGTATGATGACGTCACTTGTAGGTGAAATGGTGTCATCACTTTCTGGTATGATGACGTCACTTGTTGGTGAAATGGTGTCATCACTTTCTGGTATGATGACGTCACTTGTAGGTGAAATGGTGTCATCACTTTCTGGTATGATGACGTCACTTGTAGGTGAAATGGTGTCATCACTTTCTGGTATGATGACGTCACTTGTAGGTGAAATGGTGTCATCACTTTCTGGTATGATGACTTCACTTGTTGATGAAATGGTGTCATCACTTTCTGGTATGATGACGTCACTTGCTGGGGAAATGGTGTCATCACTTTCTGGCATGATGACGTCACTTGTTGATGAAATGGTGTCATCACTTTCTGGTATAATGACACCACTTGTAGGTGAAATGGTGTCATCACTTTCTGGTATGATGACGTCACTTGTTGATGAAATGGTGTCATCACTTTCTGGTATAATGACATCACTTGTAGGTGAAATGGTGTCATCACTTTCTGGCATGATGACGTCACTTGTTGATGAAATGGTGTCATCACTTTCTGGTATAATGACACCACTTGTAGGTGAAATGGTGTCATCACTTTCTGGTATGATGACGTCACTTGTTGATGAAATGGTGTCATCACTTTCTGGTATGATGACGTTACTTGTTGATGAAATGGTGTCATCACTTTCTGGTATGATGACGTCACTTGTTGATGAAATGGTGTCATCACTTTCTGGTATAATGACACCACTTGTAGGTGAAATGGTGTCATCACTTTCTGGTATGATGACGTCACTTGTTGATGAAATGGTGTCATCACTTTCTGGTATAATGACATCACTTGTAGGTGAAATGGTGTCATCACTTTCTGGTATGATGACGTCACTTGTTGATGAAATGGTGTCATCACTTTTTGGTATGATGACGTCACTTGCTGGTGAAATGGTGTCATCACTTTCTGGTATGATGACGTCACTTGTTGATGAAATGGTGTCATCACTTTTTGGTATGATGACGTCACTTGCTGGTGAAATGGTGTCATCACTTTCTGGTATGATGACGTTACTTGTTGATGAAATGGTGTCATCACTTTCTGGTATGATGACGTCACTTGTTGATGAAATGGTGTCATCACTTTCTGGTATGATGACGTCACTTGTTGATGAAATGGTGTCATCACTTTCTGGTATGATGACGTCACTTGTTGGTGGGGTGATGTTGCTACTTGTTGGTCTGAACAGTCGGTAGAATGGCTTGAAATATATTAGGAGCAGCACCACCAGCATGGTGATAACCCCCAGAAAGCATTCTGACCGGTGCTCAGTAACAATATTTATAAGTACGGGTGAGACTGTGTTGTCTAGGGTCACCCACCCCTTGGACAAGACTGACCAGAGCCCGGTGACCACCCATTGGTACCAATCACCAGCATTGTTCTCAAAGACTGGCCCCCGTCTGTTCCAGATATTGATCAGTAGATAAATTAATCCAATCAGCTCCTGGAACATCATAAAACGTCCTAATATTCTGGCCAGGTAATTTTGGCGCAGGATGTACTTAAGAATCAGGAAACTTATCAGGACTGCCAAACTAAACCAGACTGGAGGACAGGTCAGGAATAAAAACCAGCTGATGGGTTCTGAAGGGTCATTTTCAATTCCACTTACTGTTTCCTCCACTGGCTGCTCGGTCCTCTTCATGGGCTCCTCCTCCATGCGGGTCTCTGAGGACCCTCTGATGGTATTTCTGGGCCCCTCCTCCATGCGGGTCTCTGGGGACCTCCTGATGGTATTTCTGAGTACAGCCCATGGATACAGGATTCTGAAAATCATCGGAATCTCTGCTGGCTGCTCCGTCTTCTTCATGGGCTCCTCCTCCATGCGGGTCTCTGGGGACCCCCTGATGGTATTTTTGGGCCCCTCCTCCTCCATGCATGTCTCTGGGGACCCCCTGATGGTATTTCTGGGTACAGCCCATGGATACAGGATTCTGAAAATCATTGGAATCTCTGCTAGCGTCTCTGTCTTCTTCATGGGCCCCTCCTCCATGCGGGTCTCTGGGGACCCCCTGATGGTATTTTTGGGCCCCTCCTCCTCCATGCATGTCTCTGGGGACCCCCTGATGGTATTTCTGGGTACAGCCCATGGATACAGGATTCTGAAAATCATCGGAATCTCTGCTGGCTGTAGTGGTGTTCCTACAATCCCCTCCTCTGGGGGCCCTCTGGTGTAATTTGTGGGCCCCTCCTGATCCATGTGGACCTCCAGGGATTGTTTGATGATATTTCTGTTTAGTTCCCAAGGAACCAACAGAACAAGAAAAAGGGCGAGGATTCTGTTCCTCATTTTTTCTTGTAGAAAATAACTGACAGGAAATGCCAATTACTAGTAATAGAAGATTAGACAATTAATGCCAATCAATAAGTTGACTGTCAATTCCAATCACTGGTGATAATGTGACGAAATACAAATCAATCAGTCAGGAGCTCTGCAAGAGATGCTTCTGCTGTGAAGACCAAATGTCAACTGGCAGCTCCTCCCTCTGCACTGCTATTTATACCGACTGCAGGTCATGTGACCTCTGACATCATCATCAGTTGTTTACTCTGTTGCTATTTACAGACTGCAGGTCATGTTACCATGGTGACATCATCACACTTGTTCACTCTGTGTGCTCAGCTGCAGGTCACATGACCAGCACTGAGAAAACATCCTGTCTGTGATATATATATATATATACTGTTATTACATCACATCATTATTTATTATTATATATTATTTTATGTATTGAATTCCCTATTATTATTATTCATACATGATACTATATTTTATATTAATATAATAGTAATACAATGTAATAACATGTTTTATTTTTATTATTTTAATGTAATATTATTAGTTATAGTAATATTTACACTAATAATAATAATAATAATAATAATAATATAAATACAATGAATAATAAGAGTAATAATAGAAGTAGAATGAAATGTCTCTCTGTATTCGGTCGGTAGAATTCTTCTCTGGTGACATTTCAGTGACTGCACTGATCTCCGGAGCCACTAGAGGGCAGCACTTCCTATACTGTGCGATCACTAGACAGTCCTTCCGGTCATTACTATAGAGCTCAGACCGGTACCGGAAGTGACGGGGGAGGGGGGTGGGGGTGTGTACAGCGGGTTCCCGGTAGGCGGGGTGATGAGGGGTAAAGCGGCCAGCGGAGGGGAGACATGAGGAGGAGCTCTGGGGAGAGGGGGCGGGGCTCTCATTTCCGTTACCATGGTGACCAGAGATTGTTTATTATTATTGTTTTTTCTATTTTCTATTATCATCAATATTTCTATTCCCCTCCCCCCATTATTATTATTATCATCTCATTATTTCTCTCTATCAGTAGATGAGAACACGCCCCCAATCCCACCCCCTCCCTAATCCCCTCTCCCCACCATCTAACGCGTTCTGTTTTTTTTTATGCATTCCGGTGTATTTTACATGCGTTTAGATTAGGGATGCACCGAATGGAAATTTTATTTTTATATATTTGTATTATATTCAACTTTTAATTAATATCAATTTTAAATTACCGTTTATACTCGAGTATAAGCCGAGTTTTTCATCCCCTTTTTCTTTATACTCGAGTATAAGCCGAGTTTTTCATCCCTTTTTTCTTTATACTCGAGTATAAGCCGAGTTTTTCATCCCCTTTTCTATATACTCGAGTCAGTGTTCCGCCAATCACGGAGGTCCTATTGAAGATGAAAGAATGTCTGTCTGTGATTGGAGGAACACTGAACACCGTGTCTGCTGGGAATCTGTCCGAGGATAAGAGGACCTCTGTGATTGGAGGAACACTGAACACCGTGTCTGCTGGGAATCTGTCCGAGGATAAGAGGACCTCTGTGATTGGAGGAGCACTGAACACCGTGTCTGCTGGGAATCTGTCCGAGGATAAGAGGACCTCTGTGATTGGCGGAGCACTGAACACCGTGTCTGCTGGGAAACTGTCCGAGGATAAGAGGACCTCTGTGATTGGAGGAACACTGAACACCGTGTCTGCTGGGAATCTGTCCGAGGATAAGAGGACCTCTGTGATTGGAGGAGCACTGAACACCGTGTCTGCTGGGAATCTGTCCGAGGATAAGAGGACCTCTGTGATTGGCGGAGCACTGAACACCGTGTCTGCTGGGAATCTGTCCGAGGATAAGAGGACCTCTGTGATTGGCGGAACACTGAACACCGTGTCTGCTGGGAATCTGTCCGAGGATAAGAGGACCTCTGTGATTGGCGGAGCACTGAACACCGTGTCTGCTGGGAATCTGTCCGAGGATAAGAGGACCTCTGTGATTGGCGGAACACTGAACACCGTGTCTGCTGGGAATCTGTCCGAGGATAAGAGGACCTCTGTGATTGGCGGAACACTGAACACCGTGTCTGCTGGGAATCTGTCCGAGGATAAGAGGACCTCTGTGATTGGCGGAACACTGAACACCGTGTCTGCTGGGAATCTGTCCGAGGATAAGAGGACCTCTGTGATTGGCGGAACACTGAACACCGTGTCTGCTGGGAATCTGTCCGAGGATAAGAGGACCTCTGTGATTGGAGGAGCACTGAACACCGTGTCTGCTGGGAATCTGTCCGAGGATAAGAGGACCTCTGTGATTGGCGGAACACTGAACACCGTGTCTGCTGGGAATCTGTCCGAGGATAAGAGGACCTCTGTGATTGGAGGAGCACTGAACACCGTGTCTGCTGGGAATCTGTCCGAGGATAAGAGGACCTCTGTGATTGGAGGAACACTGAACACCGTGTCTGCTGGGAATCTGTCCGAGGATAAGAGGACCTCTGTGATTGGAGGAGCACTGAACACCGTGTCTGCTGGGAATCTGTCCGAGGATAAGAGGACCTCTGTGATTGGAGGAACACTGAACACCGTGTCTGCTGGGAATCTGTCCGAGGATAAGAGGACCTCTGTGATTGGAGGAGCACTGAACACCGTGTCTGCTGGGAATCTGTCCGAGGATAAGAGGACCTCTGTGATTGGAGGAGCACTGAACACCGTGTCTGCTGGGAATCTGTCCGAGGATAAGAGGACCTCTGTGATTGGCGGAGCACTGAACACCGTGTCTGCTGGGAATCTGTCCGAGGATAAGAGGACCTCTGTGATTGGCGGAGCACTGAACACCGTGTCTGCTGGGAATCTGTCCGAGGATAAGAGGACCTCCGTGATTGGCGGAACACTGAACACCGTGTCTGCTGGGAATCTGTCCGAGGATAAGAGGACCTCTGTGATTGGAGGAGCACTGAACACCGTGTCTGCTGGGAATCTGTCTGAGGATAAGAGGACCTCTGTGATTGGCGGAACACTGAACACTGTGTCTGCTGGGAATCTGTCCGAGGATAAGAGGACCTCTGTGATTGGAGGAGCACTGAACACCGTGTCTGCTGGGAATCTGTCTGAGGATAAGAGGACCTCTGTGATTGGCGGAGCACTGAACACCGTGTCTGCTGGGAATCTGTCCGAGGATAAGAGGACCTCTGTGAT
This sequence comes from Rana muscosa, assembly GCA_029206835.1. Classification (NCBI taxonomy): domain Eukaryota; kingdom Metazoa; phylum Chordata; class Amphibia; order Anura; family Ranidae; genus Rana; species Rana muscosa. Next base: position 36,682 of record JARGYO010000890.1, read on the forward strand.
TGGCGGAACACTGAACACCGTGTCTGCTGGGAATTTGTCCGAGGATAAGAGGACCTCTGTGATTGGAGGAGCACTGAACACCGTGTCTGCTGGGAATCTGTCCGAGGATAAGAGGACCTCTGTGATTGGAGGAACACTGAACACCGTGTCTGCTGGGAATCTGTCCGAGGATAAGAGGACCTCTGTGATTGGAGGAACACTGAACACCGTGTCTGCTGGGAATCTGTCCGAGGAGAAGAGGACCTCTGTGATTGGAGGAGCACTGAACACCGTGTCTGCTGGGAATCTGTCCGAGGATAAGAGGACCTCTGTGATTGGCGGAGCACTGAACACCGTGTCTGCTGGGAATCTGTCCGAGGATAAGAGGACCTCCGTGATTGGAGGAGCACTGAACACCGTGTCTGCTGGGAATCTGTCCGAGGATAAGAGGACCTCTGTGATTGGCGGAACACTGAACACCGTGTCTGCTGGGAATCTGTCCGAGGATAAGAGGACCTCTGTGATTGGAGGAGCACTGAACACCGTGTCTGCTGGGAATCTGTCCGAGGATAAGAGGACCTCTGTGATTGGCGGAGCACTGAACACCGTGTCTGCTGGGAATCTGTCCGAGGATAAGAGGACCTCCGTGATTGGCGGAACACTGAACACCGTGTCTGCTGGGAATCTGTCCGAGGATAAGAGGACCTCTGTGATTGGCGGAGCACTGAACACCGTGTCTGCTGGGAATCTGTCCGAGGATAAGAGGACCTCTGTGATTGGAGGAACACTGAACACCGTGTCTGCTGGGAATCTGTCCGAGGATAAGAGGACCTCTGTGATTGGAGGAACACTGAACACCGTGTCTGCTGGGAATCTGTCCGAGGATAAGAGGACCTCTGTGATTGGAGGAGCACTGAACACCGTGTCTGCTGGGAATCTGTCCGAGGATAAGAGGACCTCTGTGATTGGCGGAACACTGAACACCGTGTCTGCTGGGAATCTGTCCGAGGATAAGAGGACCTCTGTGATTGGCGGAGCACTGAACACCGTGTCTGCTGGGAATCTGTCCGAGGAGAAGAGGACCTCTGTGATTGGAGGAACACTGAACACCGTGTCTGCTGGGAATCTGTCCGAGGAGAAGAGGACCTCCGTGATTGGCGGAACACTGAACACCGTGTCTGCTGGGAATCTGTCCGAGGATAAGAGGACCTCTGTGATTGGAGGAACACTGAACACCGTGTCTGCTGGGAATCTGTCTGAGGATAAGAGGACCTCTGTGATTGGAGGAGCACTGAACACCGTGTCTGCTGGGAATCTGTCCGAGGATAAGAGGACCTCTGTGATTGGCGGAGCACTGAACACCGTGTCTTCTGGGAATCTGTCCGAGAATAAGAGGACCTCTGTGATTGGAGGATCACTGAACACCGTGTCTGCTGGGAATCTGTCCGAGGATAAGAGGACCTCTGTGATTGGAGGAGCACTGAACACCGTGTCTGCTGGGAATCTGTCCGAGGATAAGAGGACCTCTGTGATTGGAGGAACACTGAACACCGTGTCTGCTGGGAATCTGTCCGAGGATAAGAGGACCTCTGTGATTGGAGGAGCACTGAACACCGTGTCTGCTGGGAATCTGTCCGAGGATAAGAGGACCTCTGTGATTGGCGGAACACTGAACACCGTGTCTGCTGGGAATCTGTCCGAGGATAAGAGGACCTCTGTGATTGGAGGAGCACTGAACACCGTTTCTGCTGGGAATCTGTCCGAGGATAAGAGGACCTCTGTGATTGGCGGAACACTGAACACCGTGTCTGCTGGGAATCTGTCCGAGGATAAGAGGTCCTCTGTGATTGGAGGAACACTGAACACCGTGTCTGCTGGGAATCTGTCCGAGGAGAAGAGGACCTCTGTGATTGGCGGAACACTGAACACCGTGTCTGCTGGGAATCTGTCCGAGGATAAGAGGACCTCTGTGATTGGCGGAGCACTGAACACCGTGTCTGCTGGGAATCTGTCCGAGGATAAGAGGACCTCTGTGATTGGAGGAGCACTGAACACCGTGTCTGCTGGGAATCTGTCCGAGGATAAGAGGACCTCTGTGATTGGAGGAGCACTGAACACCGTGTCTGCTGGGAATCTGTCCGAGGATAAGAGGACCTCTGTGATTGGAGGAACACTGAACACCGTGTCTGCTGGGAATCTGTCCGAGGATAAGAGGACCTCTGTGATTGGAGGAGCACTGAACACCGTGTCTGCTGGGAATCTGTCCGAGGATAAGAGGACCTCTGTGATTGGAGGAACACTGAACACCGTGTCTGCTGGGAATCTGTCCGAGGATAAGAGGACCTCCGTGATTGGCGGAGCACTGAACACCGTGTCTGCTGGGAATCTGTCCGAGGATAAGAGGACCTCTGTGATTGGAGGAACACTGAACACCGTGTCTGCTGGGAATCTGTCCGAGGATAAGAGGACCTCCGTGATTGGCGGAGCACTGAACACCGTGTCTGCTGGGAATCTGTCCGAGGATAAGAGGACCTCTGTGATTGGCGGAGCACTGAACACCGTGTCTGCTGGGAATCTGTCCGAGGATAAGAGGACCTCTGTGATTGGAGGAACACTGAACACCGTGTCTGCTGGGAATCTGTCCGAGGATAAGAGGACCTCCGTGATTGGCGGAGCACTGAACACCGTGTCTGCTGGGAATCTGTCCGAGGATAAGAGGACCTCTGTGATTGGAGGAGCACTGAACACCGTGTCTGCTGGGAATCTGTCCGAGGATAAGAGGACCTCTGTGATTGGAGGAACACTGAACACCGTGTCTGCTGGGAATCTGTCCGAGGATAAGAGGACCTCTGTGATTGGCGGAGCACTGAACACCGTGTCTGCTGGGAATCTGTCCGAGGATAAGAGGACCTCTGTGATTGGAGGAGCACTGAACACCGTGTCTGCTGGGAATCTGTCCGAGGATAAGAGGACCTCTGTGATTGGAGGAACACTGAACACCGTGTCTGCTGGGAATCTGTCCGAGGATAAGAGGACCTCTGTGATTGGAGGAACACTGAACACCGTGTCTGCTGGGAATCTGTCCGAGGATAAGAGGACCTCTGTGATTGGAGGAGCACTGAACACCGTGTCTGCTGGGAATCTGTCCGAGGATAAGAGGACCTCCGTGATTGGAGGAACACTGAACACCGTGTCTGCTGGGAATCTGTCCGAGGATAAGAGGACCTCTGTGATTGGCGGAACACTGAACACCGTGTCTGCTGGGAATCTGTCCGAGGATAAGAGGACCTCTGTGATTGGAGGAGCACTGAACACCGTGTCTGCTGGGAATCTGTCCGAGGATAAGAGGACCTCTGTGATTGGCGGAGCACTGAACACCGTGTCTGCTGGGAATCTGTCTGAGGATAAGAGGACCTCTGTGATTGGAGGAGCACTGAACACCGTGTCTGCTGGGAATCTGTCCGAGGATAAGAGGACCTCTGTGATTGGAGGAGCACTGAACACCGTGTCTGCTGGGAATCTGTCCGAGGATAAGAGGACCTCTGTGATTGGAGGAACACTGAACACCGTGTCTGCTGGGAATCTGTCCGAGGATAAGAGGACCTCTGTGATTGGCGGAGCACTGAACACCGTGTCTGCTGGGAATCTGTCCGAGGATAAGAGGACCTCTGTGATTGGAGGAGCACTGAACACCGTGTCTGCTGGGAATCTGTCCGAGGATAAGAGGACCTCTGTGATTGGCGGAGCACTGAACACCGTGTCTGCTGGGAATCTGTCCGAGGATAAGAGGACCTCTGTGATTGGAGGAGCACTGAACACCGTGTCTGCTGGGAATCTGTCCGAGGATAAGAGGACCTCTGTGATTGGAGGAGCACTGAACACCGTGTCTGCTGGGAATCTGTCCGAGGATAAGAGGACCTCTGTGATTGGAGGAGCACTGAACACCGTGTCTGCTGGGAATCTGTCCGAGGATAAGAGGACCTCTGTGATTGGCGGAGCACTGAACACCGTGTCTGCTGGGAATCTGTCCGAGGATAAGAGGACCTCTGTGATTGGCGGAGCACTGAACACCGTGTCTGCTGGGAATCTGTCCGAGGATAAGAGGACCTCTGTGATTGGCGGAACACTGAACACCGTGTCTGCTGGGAATCTGTCCGAGGATAAGAGGACCTCTGTGATTGGAGGAACACTGAACACCGTGTCTGCTGGGAATCTGTCCGAGGATAAGAGGACCTCTGTGATTGGAGGAACACTGAACACCGTGTCTGCTGGGAATCTGTCCGAGGATAAGAGGACCTCTGTGAATGGAGGAACACTGAACACCGTGTCTGCTGGGAATCTGTCCGAGGATAAGAGGACCTCTGTGATTGGCGGAACACTGAACACCGTGTCTGCTGGGAATCTGTCCGAGGATAAGAGGACCTCCGTGATTGGCGGAACACTGAACACCGTGTCTGCTGGGAATCTGTCCGAGGATAAGAGGACCTCTGTGATTGGCGGAGCACTGAACACCGTGTCTGCTGGGAATCTGTCCGAGGATAAGAGGACCTCTGTGATTGGAGGAGCACTGAACACCGTGTCTGCTGGGAATCTGTCCGAGGATAAGAGGACCTCCGTGATTGGAGGAGCACTGAACACCGTGTCTGCTGGGAATCTGTCCGAGGATAAGAGGACCTCTGTGATTGGAGGAACACTGAACACCGTGTCTGCTGGGAATCTGTCCGAGGATAAGAGGACCTCTGTGATTGGAGGAGCACTGAACACCGTGTCTGCTGGGAATCTGTCCGAGGATAAGAGGACCTCTGTGATTGGAGGAGCACTGAACACCGTGTCTGCTGGGAATCTGTCCGAGGATAAGAGGACCTCTGTGATTGGAGGAACACTGAACACCGTGTCTGCTGGGAATCTGTCCGAGGATAAGAGGACCTCTGTGATTGGAGGAGCACTGAACACCGTGTCTGCTGGGAATCTGTCCGAGGATAAGAGGACCTCTGTGATTGGAGGAGCACTGAACACCGTGTCTGCTGGGAATCTGTCCGAGGATAAGAGGACCTCCGTGATTGGAGGAGCACTGAACACCGTGTCTGCTGGGAATCTGTCCGAGGATAAGAGGACCTCTGTGATTGGAGGAACACTGAACACCGTGTCTGCTGGGAATCTGTCCGAGGATAAGAGGACCTCTGTGATTGGCGGAGCACTGAACACCGTGTCTGCTGGGAATCTGTCCGAGGATAAGAGGACCTCTGTGATTGGCGGAGCACTGAACACCGTGTCTGCTGGGAATCTGTCCGAGGATAAGAGGACCTCTGTGATTGGAGGAGCACTGAACACCGTGTCTGCTGGGAATCTGTCCGAGGATAAGAGGACCTCTGTGATTGGAGGAGCACTGAACACCGTGTCTGCTGGGAATCTGTCCGAGGATAAGAGGACCTCTGTGATTGGCGGAGCACTGAACACCGTGTCTGCTGGGAATCTGTCCGAGGATAAGAGGACCTCTGTGATTGGAGGAGCACTGAACACCGTGTCTGCTGGGAATCTGTCCGAGGATAAGAGGACCTCTGTGATTGGCGGAGCACTGAACACCGTGTCTGCTGGGAATCTGTCCGAGGATAAGAGGACCTCTGTGATTGGCGGAGCACTGAACACCGTGTCTGCTGGGAATCTGTCCGAGGATAAGAGGACCTCTGTGATTGGAGGAACACTGAACACCGTGTCTGCTGGGAATCTGTCCGAGGATAAGAGGACCTCTGTGATTGGAGGAGCACTGAACACCGTGTCTGCTGGGAATCTGTCCGAGGATAAGAGGACCTCTGTGATTGGAGGAGCACTGAACACCGTGTCTGCTGGGAATCTGTCCGAGGATAAGAGGACCTCTGTGATTGGAGGAACACTGAACACCGTGTCTGCTGGGAATCTGTCCGAGGATAAGAGGACCTCTGTGATTGGAGGAGCACTGAACACCGTGTCTGCTGGGAATCTGTCCGAGGATAAGAGGACCTCTGTGATTGGAGGAGCACTGTGTCAAATGCCTATCACAGAACGGAACGCCAGGAGGAAGCCGCGACTTTAAAAAAAAAAAATGGACGCCTGTCAAGAATTCAGGTACTCGGGCAGTGAGACTGCAATGGGCATTCTTGACCCTTTTTTCCACTTACAGTAGCTGCTGCATTCTCACCCTCGGCTTATACTCAAGTCAATACGGTGAATTTATTGTTGGTCATTATTGGCACTTTTAGCGCAAGAAAGGTCAAGAAAAATGCAGTCTGCAGTCTCTGACCATCTCCTGTATCATGTCTGCAGTCTCTGACCATCTCCTGTATTATGTCTGCAGTCTCTGATCATCTCCTGTATCATGTCTGCAGTCTCTGATCATCTCCTGTATTATGTCTGCAGTCTCTGATCATCTCCTGTATTATGTCTGCAGTCTCTGATCATCTCCTGTATTATGTCTGCAGTCTCTGATCATCTCCTGTATTATGTCTGCAGTCTCTGATCATCTCCTGTATTATGTCTGCAGTCTCTGATCATCTCCTGTATTATGTCTGCAGTCTCTGACCATCTCCTGTATTATGTCTGCAGTCTCTGATCATCTCCTGTATTATGTCTGCAGTCTCTGATCATCTCCTGTACTATGTCTGCAGTCTCTGATCATCTCCTGTACTATGTCTGCAGTCTCTGATTATCTCCTGTATCATGTCTGCAGTCTCTGATCATCTCCTGTACTATGTCTGCAGTCTCTGATCATCTCCTGTATTATGTCTGCAGTCTCTGATCATCTCCTGTACTATGTCTGCAGTCTCTGATCATCTCCTGTACTATGTCTGCAGTCTCTGATCATCTCCTGTACTATGTCTGCAGTCTCTGACCATCTCCTGTATTATGTCTGCAGTCTCTGATCATCTCCTGTATTATGTCTGCAGTCTCTGACCATCTCCTGTACTATGTCTGCAGTCTCTGATCATCTCCTGTACTATGTCTGCAGTCTCTGATCATCTCCTGTATTATGTCTGCAGTCTCTGATCATCTCCTGTACTATGTCTGCAGTCTCTGATCATCTCCTGTACTATGTCTGCAGTCTCTGATCATCTCCTGTATTTTGTCTGCAGTCTCTGACCATCTCCTGTATTATGTCTGCAGTCTCTGATCATCTCCTGTCCTATGTCTGCAGACTCTGATCATCTCCTGTACTATGTCTGCAGTCTCTGATCATCTCCTGTATTATGTCTGCAGTCTCTGACCATCTCCTGTACTATGTCTGCAGTCTCTGATCATCTCCTGTACTATGTCTGCAGTCTCTGATCATCTCCTGTCCTATGTCTGCAGACTCTGATCATCTCCTGTACTATGTCTGCAGTCTCTGATCATCTCCTGTATTATGTCTGCAGTCTCTGATCATCTCCTGTACTATGTCTGCAGTCTCTGATTATCTCCTGTATCATGTCTGCAGTCTCTGATCATCTCCTGTACTATGTCTGCAGTCTCTGATCATCTCCTGTACTATGTCTGCAGTCTCTGATCATCTCCTGTACTATGTCTGCAGTCTCTGATCATCTCCTGTACTATGTCTGCAGTCTCTGATCATCTCCTGTCCTATGTCTGCAGACTCTGATCATCTCCTGTACTATGTCTGCAGTCTCTGATCATCTCCTGTATTATGTCTGCAGTCTCTGACCATCTCCTGTACTATGTCTGCAGTCTCTGACCATCTCCTGTATTATGTCTGCAGTCTCTGATCATCTCCTGTATTATGTCTGCAGTCTCTGACCATCTCCTGTACTATGTCTGCAGTCTCTGACCATCTCCTGTATTATGTCTGCAGTCTCTGATCATCTCCTGTATTATGTCTGCAGTCTCTGACCATCTCCTGTACTATGTCTGCAGTCTCTGATCATCTCCTGTATTATGTCTGCAGTCTCTGATCATCTCCTGTACTATGTCTGCAGTCTCTGATCATCTCCTGTACTATGTCTGCAGTCTCTGATCATCTCCTGTACTATGTCTGCAGTCTCTGACCATCTCCTGTATTATGTCTGCAGTCTCTGATCATCTCCTGTACTATGTCTGCAGACTCTGATCATCTCCTGTATTATGTCTGCAGTCTCTGACCATCTCCTGTATTATGTCTGCAGTCTCTGATCATCTCCTGTACTATGTCTGCAGTCTCTGATCATCTCCTGTATTATGTCTGCAGTCTCTGACCATCTCCTGTACTATGTCTGCAGTCTCTGACCATCTCCTGTATTATGTCTGCAGTCTCTGATCATCTCCTGTATTATGTCTGCAGTCTCTGACCATCTCCTGTACTATGTCTGCAGTCTCTGATCATCTCCTGTATTATGTCTGCAGTCTCTGATCATCTCCTGTACTATGTCTGCAGTCTCTGATCATCTCCTGTACTATGTCTGCAGTCTCTGATCATCTCCTGTACTATGTCTGCAGTCTCTGACCATCTCCTGTATTATGTCTGCAGTCTCTGATCATCTCCTGTATTATGTCTGCAGTCTCTGACCATCTCCTGTACTATGTCTGCAGTCTCTGATCATCTCCTGTACTATGTCTGCAGTCTCTGATCATCTCCTGTATTATGTCTGCAGTCTCTGATCATCTCCTGTACTATGTCTGCAGTCTCTGATCATCTCCTGTACTATGTCTGCAGTCTCTGATCATCTCCTGTACTATGTCTGCAGTCTCTGATCATCTCCTGTACTATGTCTGCAGTCTCTGATCATCTCCTGTACTATGTCTGCAGTCTCTGATCATCTCCTGTCCTATGTCTGCAGACTCTGATCATCTCCTGTACTATGTCTGCAGTCTCTGATCATCTCCTGTATTATGTCTGCAGTCTCTGACCATCTCCTGTACTATGTCTGCAGTCTCTGACCATCTCCTGTATTATGTCTGCAGTCTCTGATCATCTCCTGTATTATGTCTGCAGTCTCTGACCATCTCCTGTACTATGTCTGCAGTCTCTGACCATCTCCTGTATTATGTCTGCAGTCTCTGATCATCTCCTGTATTATGTCTGCAGTCTCTGACCATCTCCTGTACTATGTCTGCAGTCTCTGATCATCTCCTGTATTATGTCTGCAGTCTCTGATCATCTCCTGTATTATGTCTGCAGTCTCTGACCATCTCCTGTACTATGTCTGCAGTCTCTGATCATCTCCTGTATCATGTCTGCAGTCTCTGATCATCTCCTGTACTATGTCTGCAGTCTCTGATCATCTCCTGTACTATGTCTGCAGTCTCTGATCATCTCCTGTACTATGTCTGCAGTCTCTGATCATCTCCTGTACTATGTCTGCAGTCTCTGATCATCTCCTGTACTATGTCTGCAGTCTCTGATCATCTCATGTATTATGTCTGCAGTCTCTGATTATCTCCTGTATCATGTCTGCAGTCTCTGATCATCTCCTGTACTATGTCTGCAGTCTCTGATTATCTCCTGTACTATGTCTGCAGTCTCTGATCATCTCCTGTATCATGTCTGCAGTCTCTGACCATCTCCTGTACTATGTCTGCAGTCTCTGACCATCTCCTGTACTATGTCTGCAGTCTCTGATCATCTCCTGTATCATGTCTGCAGTCTCTGATCATCTCCTGTATCATGTCTGCAGTCTCTGATCATCTCCTGTACTATGTCTGCAGTCTCTGATTATCTCCTGTACTATGTCTGCAGTCTCTGATCATCTCCTGTATCATGTCTGCAGTCTCTGACCATCTCCTGTACTATGTCTGCAGTCTCTGATCATCTCCTGTACTATGTCTGCAGTCTCTGATCATCTCCTGTACTATGTCTGCAGTCTCTGACCATCTCCTGTACTATGTCTGCAGTCTCTGATCATCTCCTGTATCATGTCTGCAGTCTCTGATCATCTCCTGTATTATGTCTGCAGTCTCTGATCATCTCCTGTATTATGTCTGCAGTCTCTGATCATCTCCTGTACTATGTCTGCAGTCTCTGATCATCTCCTGTACTATGTCTGCAGTCTCTGACCATCTCCTGTACTATGTCTGCAGTCTCTGATCATCTCCTGTATCATGTCTGCAGTCTCTGATCATCTCCTGTATCATGTCTGCAGTCTCTGATCATCTCCTGTACTATGTCTGCAGTCTCTGATCATCTCCTGTACTATGTCTGCAGTCTCTGATCATCTCCTGTACTATGTCTGCAGTCTCTGATCATCTCCTGTACTATGTCTGCAGTCTCTGACCATCTCCTGTACTATGTCTGCAGTCTCTGATCCTCTCCTGTATTATGTCTGCAGTCTCTGACCATCTCCTGTACTATGTCTGCAGTCTCTGATCATCTCCTGTACTATGTCTGCAGTCTCTGATCATCTCCTGTACTATGTCTGCAGTCTCTGATCATCTCCTGTACTATGTCTGCAGTCTCTGATCATCTCCTGTATTATGTCTGCAGTCTCTGATCATCTCCTGTACTATGTCTGCAGTCTCTGATCATCTCCTGTATTATGTCTGCAGTCCCTGATCATCTCCTGTATCATGTCTGCAGTCTCTGATCATCTCCTGTACTATGTCTGCAGTCTCTGATCATCTCCTGTACTATGTCTGCAGTCTCTGATCATCTCCTGTACTATGTCTGCAGTCTCTGATCATCTCCTGTATTATGTCTGCAGTCTCTGATCATCTCCTGTATTATGTCTGCAGTCTCTGATCATCTCCTATATTATGTCTGCAGTCTCTGATCATCTCCTGTACTATGTCTGCAGTCTCTGATCATCTCCTGTACTATGTCTGCAGTCTCTGACCATCTCCTGTATTATGTCTGCAGTCTCTGATCATCTCCTGTACTATGTCTGCAGTCTCTGATCATCTCCTGTACTATGTCTGCAGTCTCTGATCATCTCCTGTACTATGTCTGCAGTCTCTGACCATCTCCTGTATTATGTCTGCAGTCTCTGATCATCTCCTGTACTATGTCTGCAGTCTCTGATCATCTCCTGTACTATGTCTGCAGTCTCTGATCATCTCCTGTACTATGTCTGCAGTCTCTGATCATCTCCTGTACTATGTCTGCAGTCTCTGACCATCTCCTGTATTATGTCTGCAGTCTCTGATCATCTCCTGTACTATGTCTGCAGTCTCTGATCATCTCCTGTACTATGTCTGCAGTCTCTGATCATCTCCTGTATTATGTCTGCAGTCTCTGATCATCTCCTGTATTATGTCTGCAGTCTCTGATCATCTCCTGTATTATGTCTGCAGTCTCTGATCATCTCCTGTATTATGTCTGCAGTCTCTGACCATCTCCTGTATTATGTCTGCAGTCTCTGATCATCTCCTGTACTATGTCTGCAGTCTCTGATCATCTCCTGTACTATGTCTGCAGTCTCTGATCATCTCCTGTACTATGTCTGCAGTCTCTGATTATCTCCTGTATTATGTCTGCAGTCTCTGATCATCTCCTGTACTATGTCTGCAGTCTCTGATCATCTCCTGTACTATGTCTGCAGTCTCTGATCATCTCCTGTACTATGTCTGCAGTCTCTGATTATCTCCTGTATCATGTCTGCAGTCTCTGATCATCTCCTGTACCATGTCTGCAGTCTCTGATCATCTCCTGTACTATGTCTGCAGTCTCTGATCATCTCCTGTACTATGTCTGCAGTCTCTGATCATCTCCTGTACTATGTCTGCAGTCTCTGATCATCTCCTGTACTATGTCTGCAGTCTCTGATCATCTCATGTATTATGTCTGCAGTCTCTGATTATCTCCTGTATCATGTCTGCAGTCTCTGATCATCTCCTGTACTATGTCTGCAGTCTCTGATCATCTCCTGTACTATGTCTGCAGTCTCTGATCATCTCCTGTGCTATGTCTGCAGTCTCTGATCATCTCCTGTACTATGTCTGCAGTCTCTGATCATCTCCTGTACTATGTCTGCAGTCTCTGATCATCTCCTGTATCATGTCTGCAGTCTCTGATCCTCTCCTGTATTATGTCTGCAGTCTCTGATCATCTCCTGTATTATGTCTGCAGTCTCTGATCATCTCCTGTATTATGTCTGCAGTCTCTGATCATCTCCTGTACTATGTCTGCAGTCTCTGATCCTCTCCTGTATTATGTCTGCAGTCTCTGATCATCTCCTGTACTATGTCTGCAATCTCTGATCATCTCCTGTATTATGTCTGCAGTCTCTGACCATCTCCTGTATTATGTCTGCAGTCTCTGATCATCTCCTGTACTATGTCTGCAGTCTCTGATCATCTCCTGTACTATGTCTGCAGTCTCTGATCATCTCCTGTACTATGTCTGCAGTCTCTGATCATCTCCTGTATTATGTCTGCAGTCTCTGACCATCTCCTGTACTATGTCTGCAGTCTCTGATCATCTCCTGTACTATGTCTGCAGTCTCTGATCCTCTCCTGTATTATGTCTGCAGTCTCTGATCATCTCCTGTATTATGTCTGCAGTCTCTGATCATCTCCTGTATTATGTCTGCAGTCTCTGATCATCTCCTGTACTATGTCTGCAGTCTCTGATCCTCTCCTGTATTATGTCTGCAGTCTCTGATCATCTCCTGTACTATATCTGCAGTCTCTGATCATCTCCTGTATTATGTCTGCAGTCTCTGATCATCTCCTGTATTATGTCTGCAGTCTCTGATCATCTCCTGTATTATGTCTGCAGTCTCTGATTATCTCCTGTATTATGTCTGCAGTCTCTGATCATCTCCTGTACTATGTCTGCAGTCTCTGATCATCTCCTGTACTATGTCTGCAGTCTCTGATCATCTCCTGTACCATGTCTGCAGTCTCTGACCATCTCCTGTACTATGTCTGCAGTCTCTGACCATCTCCTGTACTATGTCTGCAGTCTCTGACCATCTCCTGTATTATGTCTGCAGTCTCTGATCATCTCCTGTACTATGTCTGCAGTCTCTGATCATCTCCTGTATTATGTCTGCAGTCTCTGATCATCTCCTGTACTATGTCTGCAGTCTCTGATCATCTCCTGTATTATGTCTGCAGTCTCTGATCATCTCCTGTATTATGTCTGCAGTCTCTGATCATCTCCTGTACTATGTCTGCAGTCTCTGATCATCTCCTGTATTATATCTGCAGTCTCTGATCATCTCCTGTATTATGTCTGCAGTCTCTGATCATCTCCTGTATTATGTCTGCAGTCTCTGATCATCTCCTGTACTATGTCTGGAGTCTCTGATCATCTCCTGTACTATGTCTGCAGTCTCTGATCATCTCCTGTACTACGTCTGCAGTCTCTGATCATCTCCTGTACTATGTCTGCAGTCTCTGATCATCTTCTGTACTATATCTGCAGTCTCTGATCATCTCCTGTACTATGTCTGCAGTCTCTGATCATCTCCTGTATTATATCTGCAGTCTCTGACCATCTCCTGTACTATGTCTGCAGTCTCTGACCATCTCCTGTATTATGTCTGCAGTCTCTGATCATCTCCTGTATTATGTCTGCAGTCTCTGACCATCTCCTATACTATGTCTGCAGTCTCTGATCATCTCCTGTATTATGTCTGCAGTCTCTGACCATCTCCTGTATTATGTCTGCAGTCTCTGACCATCTCCTATACTATGTCTGCAGTCTCTGATCATCTCCTGTATTATGTCTGCAGTCTCTGATCATCTCCTGTACTATGTCTGCAGTCTCTGATCATCTCCTGTACTATGTCTGCAGTCTCTGATCATCTCCTGTATTATGTCTGCAGTCTCTGACCTTCTCCTGTACTATGTCTGCAGTCTCTGATCATCTCCTGTACTATGGCTGCAGTCTCTGATCATCTCCTGTACTATGTCTGCAGTCTCTGATCATCTCCTGTATTATGTCTGCAGTCTCTGATCATCTCCTGTACTATGTCTGCAGTCTCTGATCATCTCCTGTACTATGTCTGCAGTCTCTGATCCTCTCCTGTATTATGTCTGCAGTCTCTGATCATCTCCTGTATTATGTCTGCAGTCTCTGATCATCTCCTGTATTATGTCTGCAGTCTCTGATCATCTCCTGTACTATGTCTGCAGTCTCTGATCCTCTCCTGTATTATGTCTGCAGTCTCTGATCATCTCCTGTACTATGTCTGCAGTCTCTGATCATCTCCTGTATTATGTCTGCAGTCTCTGATCATCTCCTGTATTATGTCTGCAGTCTCTGACCATCTCCTGTACTATGTCTGCAGTCTCTGACCATCTCCTGTACTATGTCTGCAGTCTCTGATCATCTCCTGTATTATGTCTGCAGTCTCTGACCATCTCCTGTATTATGTCTGCAGTCTCTGATCATCTCCTGTACTATGTCTGCAGTCTCTGATCATCTCCTGTATTATGTCTGCAGTCTCTGATCATCTCCTGTACTATGTCTGCAGTCTCTGATCATCTCCTGTATTATGTCTGCAGTCTCTGATCATCTCCTGTATTATGTCTGCAGTCTCTGATCATCTCCTGTACTATGTCTGCAGTCTCTGATCATCTCCTGTATTATATCTGCAGTCTCTGATCATCTCCTGTATTATGTCTGCAGTCTCTGATCATCTCCTGTATTATGTCTGCAGTCTCTGATCATCTCCTGTACTATGTCTGGAGTCTCTGATCATCTCCTGTACTATGTCTGCAGTCTCTGATCATCTCCTGTACTACGTCTGCAGTCTCTGATCATCTCCTGTACTATGTCTGCAGTCTCTGATCATCTTCTGTACTATATCTGCAGTCTCTGATCATCTCCTGTACTATGTCTGCAGTCTCTGACCATCTCCTGTACTATGTCTGCAGTCTCTGACCATCTCCTGTACTATGGCTGCAGTCTCTGATCATCTCCTGTACTATGTCTGCAGTCTCTGATCATCTCCTGTATTATGTCTGCAGTCTCTGATCATCTCCTGTACTATGTCTGCAGTCTCTGATCATCTCCTGTACTATGTCTGCAGTCTCTGATCATCTCCTGTACTATGTCTGTAGTCTCTGATCATCTCCTGTACTATGTCTGCAGTCTCTGATCATCTCCTGTATTATGTCTGCAGTCTCTGATCATCTCCTGTATTATGTCTGCAGTCTCTGATCATCTCCTGTACTATGTCTGCAGTCTCTGATCATCTCCTGTACTATGTCTGCAGTCTCTGATCATCTCCTGTACTATGTCTGTAGTCTCTGATCATCTCCTGTACTATGTCTGCAGTCTCTGATCATCTCCTGTATTATGTCTGCAGTCTCTGATCATCTCCTGTATTATGTCTGCAGTCTCTGATCATCTCCTGTACTATGTCTGCAGTCTCTGATCATCTCCTGTACTATGTCTGCAGTCTCTGATCATCTCCTGTATTATGTCTGCAGTCTCTGATCATCTCCTGTACTATGTCTGCAGTCTCTGATCATCTCCTGTACTATGTCTGTAGTCTCTGATCATCTCCTGTACTATGTCTGCAGTCTCTGATCATCTCCTGTATTATGTCTGCAGTCTCTGATCATCTCCTGTATTATGTCTGCAGTCTCTGATCATCTCCTGTACTATGTCTGCAGTCTCTGATCATCTCCTGTACTATGTCTGCAGTCTCTGATCATCTCCTGTACTATGTCTGCAGTCTCTGATCATCTCCTGTATTATGTCTGCAGTCTCTGATCATCTCCTGTATTATGTCTGCAGTCTCTGATCATCTCCTGTACTATGTCTGCAGTCTCTGATCATCTCCTGTACTATGTCTGCAGTCTCTGATCATCTCCTGTACTATGTCTGTAGTCTCTGATCATCTCCTGTACTATGTCTGCAGTCTCTGATCATCTCCTGTATTATGTCTGCAGTCTCTGATCATCTCCTGTATTATGTCTGCAGTCTCTGATCATCTCCTGTACTATGTCTGCAGTCTCTGATCATCTCCTGTACTATGTCTGCAGTCTCTGATCATCTCCTGTATTATGTCTGCAGTCTCTGATCATCTCCTGTACTATGTCTGCAGTCTCTGATCATCTCCTGTACTATGTCTGTAGTCTCTGATCATCTCCTGTACTATGTCTGCAGTCTCTGATCATCTCCTGTATTATGTCTGCAGTCTCTGATCATCTCCTGTATTATGTCTGCAGTCTCTGATCATCTCCTGTACTATGTCTGCAGTCTCTGATCATCTCCTGTATTATGTCTGCAGTCTCTGATCATCTCCTGTATTATGTCTGCAGTCTCTGATCATCTCCTGTACTATGTCTGCAGTCTCTGATCATCTCCTGTACTATGGCTGCAGTCTCTGATCATCTCCTGTACTATGTCTGCAGTCTCTGATCATCTCCTGTATTATGTCTGCAGTCTCTGATCATCTCCTGTACTATGTCTGCAGTCTCTGATCATCTCCTGTACCATGTCTGCAGTCTCTGATCATCTCCTGTACTATGTCTGCAGTCTCTGATCATCTCCTGTACTATGTCTGCAGTCTCTGATCATCTCCTGTACTATGTCTGCAGTCTCTGATCATGTCCTGTAGTATGTCTGCAGTCTCTGATCATCTCCTGTATTATGTCTGCAGTCTCTGATCATCTCCTGTATTATGTCTGCAGTCTCTGATCATCTCCTATATTATGTCTGCAGTCTCTGATCATCTCCTGGATCATGTCTGCAGTCTCTGATCATCTCCTGTAGTATGTCTGCAGTCTCTGATCATCTCCTGTACTACGTCTGCAGTCTCTGATCATCTCCTGTACTATGTCTGCAGTCTCTGATCATCTCCTGTATTATGTCTGCAGTCTCTGATCATCTCCTGTACTATGTCTGCAGTCTCTGATCATCTCCTGTAGTATGTCTGCAGTCTCTGATCATCTCCTGTACTATGTCTGCAGTCTCTGATCATCTCCTGTACTATGTCTGCAGTCTCTGATCATCTCCTGTACTATGTCTGCAGTCTCTGATCATCTCCTGTACTATGTCTGCAGTCTCTGATCATCTCCTGTACTATGTCTGCAGTCTCTGATCATCTCCTGTATTATGTCTGCAGTCCCTGATCATCTCCTGTATCATGTCTGCAGTCTCTGATCATCTCCTGTACTATGTCTGCAGTCTCTGATCATCTCCTGTACTATGTCTGCAGTCTCTGATCATCTCCTGTACTATGTCTGCAGTCTCTGATCATCTCCTGTATTATGTCTGCAGTCTCTGATCATCTCCTGTATTATGTCTGCAGTCTCTGATCATCTCCTATATTATGTCTGCAGTCTCTGATCATCTCCTGTATTATGTCTGCAGTCTCTGATCATCTCCTGTACTATGTCTGCAGTCTCTGATCATCTCCTGTATTATGTCTGCAGTCTCTGATCATCTCCTGTACTATGTCTGCAGTCTCTGATCATCTCCTGTATTATGTCTGCAGTCTCTGATCATCTCCTGTACTATGTCTGCAGTCTCTGATCATCTCCTGTATTATGTCTGCAGTCTCTGATCATCTCCTGTATCATGTCTGCAGTCTCTGATCATCTCCTGTACTATGTCTGCAGTCTCTGACCATCTCCTGTACTATGTCTGCAGTCTCTGACCATCTCCTGTACTATGTCTGCAGTCTCTGATCATCTCCTGTACTATGTCTGCAGTCTCTGATCATCTCCTGTACTATGTCTGCAGTCTCTGATCATCTCCTGTATTATGTCTGCAGTCTCTGATCATCTCCTGTACTATGTCTGCAGTCTCTGATCATCTCCTGTATTATGTCTGCAGTCCCTGATCATCTCCTGTATCATGTCTGCAGTCTCTGATCATCTCCTGTACTATGTCTGCAGTCTCTGATCATCTCCTGTACTATGTCTGCAGTCTCTGATCATCTCCTGTACTATGTCTGCAGTCTCTGATCATCTCCTGTATTATGTCTGCAGTCTCTGATCATCTCCTGTATTATGTCTGCAGTCTCTGATCATCTCCTATATTATGTCTGCAGTCTCTGATCATCTCCTGTACTATGTCTGCAGTCTCTGATCATCTCCTGTACTATGTCTGCAGTCTCTGATCATCTCCTGTATTATGTCTGCAGTCTCTGATCATCTCCTGTACTATGTCTGCAGTCTCTGATCATCTCCTGTACTATGTCTGCAGTCTCTGATCATCTCCTGTATTATGTCTGCAGTCTCTGACCATCTCCTGTACCATGTCTGCAGTCTCTGATCATCTCCTGTACTATGTCTGCAGTCTCTGATCATCTCCTGTACTATGTCTGCAGTCTCTGATTATCTCCTGTATCATGTCTGCAGTCTCTGATCATCTCCTGTATTATGTCTGCAGTCTCTGACCATCTCCTGTACTATGTCTGCAGTCTCTGACCATCTCCTGTATTATGTCTGCAGTCTCTGATCATCTCCTGTATTATGTCTGCAGTCTCTGACCATCTCCTGTACTATGTCTGCAGTCTCTGATCATCTCCTGTACTATGTCTGCAGTCTCTGATCATCTCCTGTATTATGTCTGCAGTCTCTGATCATCTCCTGTACTATGTCTGCAGTCTCTGATCATCTCCTGTACTATGTCTGCAGTCTCTGATTATCTCCTGTATCATGTCTGCAGTCTCTGATCATCTCCTGTATTATGTCTGCAGTCTCTGACCATCTCCTGTACTATGTCTGCAGTCTCTGATCATCTCCTGTATTATGTCTGCAGTCTCTGATCATCTCCTGTACTATGTCTGCAGTCTCTGATCATCTCCTGTATTATATCTGCAGTCTCTGATCATCTCCTGTATTATGTCTGCAGTCTCTGATCATCTCCTGTATTATGTCTGCAGTCTCTGATCATCTCCTGTATTATGTCTGCAGTCTCTGACCATCTCCTGTACTATGTCTGCAGTCTCTGATCATCTCCTGTATTATGTCTGCAGTCTCTGATCATCTCCTGTATTATGTCTGCAGTCTCTGATCATCTCCTGTATTATGTCTGCAGTCTCTGACCATCTCCTGTACTATGTCTGCAGTCTCTGATCATCTCCTGTACTATGTCTGCAGTCTCTGATCATCTCCTGTAGTATGTCTGCAGTCTCTGATCATCTCCTGTATTATGTCTGCAGTCTCTGATCATCTCCTGTATTATGTCTGCAGTCTCTGACCATCTCCTGTACTATGTCTGCAGTCTCTGATCATCTCCTGTATCATGTCTGCAGTCTCTGATCATCTCCTGTACTATGTCTGCAGTCTCTGATCATCTCCTGTATTATGTCTGCAGTCTCTGATCATCTCCTGTACTATGTCTGCAGTCTCTGACCATCTCCTGTACTATGTCTGCAGTCTCTGATCATCTCCTGTATTATGTCTGCAGTCTCTGACCATCTCCTGTATTATGTCTGCAGTCTCTGATCATCTCCTGTACTATGTCTGCAGTCTCTGATCATCTCCTGTACTATGTCTGCAGTCTCTGATCATCTCCTGTACTATGGCTGCAGTCTCTGATCATCTCCTGTACTATGTCTGCAGTCTCTGATCATCTCCTGTATTATGTCTGCAGTCTCTGATCCTCTCCTGTATTATGTCTGCAGTCTCTGATCATCTCCTGTATTATGTCTGCAGTCTCTGATCATCTCCTGTACTATGTCTGCAGTCTCTGATCATCTCCTGTACCATGTCTGCAGTCTCTGATCATCTCCTGTACTATGTCTGCAGTCTCTGATCATCTCCTGTACTATGTCTGCAGTCTCTGATCATGTCCTGTACCATGTCTGCAGTCTCTGATCATCTCCTGTACTATGTCTGCAGTCTCTGATCATCTCCTGTATTATGTCTGCAGTCTCTGATCATCTCCTATATTATGTCTGCAGTCTCTGATCATCTCCTGGATCATGTCTGCAGTCTCTGATCATCTCCTGTAGTATGTCTGCAGTCTCTGATCATCTCCTGTACTACGTCTGCAGTCTCTGATCATCTCCTGTACTATGTCTGCAGTCTCTGATCATCTCCTGTACTATGTCTGCAGTCTCTGATCATCTCCTGTAGTATGTCTGCAGTCTCTGATCATCTCCTGTACTACGTCTGCAGTCTCTGATCATCTCCTGTACTATGTCTGCAGTCTCTGATCCTCTCCTGTACTACGTCTGCAGTCTCTGACCATCTCCTGTATTATGTCTGCAGTCTCTGACCATCTCCTGTACTATGTCTGCAGTCTCTGACCATCTCCTGTATTATGTCTGCAGTCTCTGATCATCTCCTGTACTATGTCTGCAGTCTCTGATCATCTCCTGTATTATGTCTGCAGTCTCTGATCATCTCCTGTACTATGTCTGCAGTCTCTGATCATCTCCTGTATTATGTCTGCAGTCTCTGATCATCTCCTGTACTATGTCTGCAGTCTCTGATCATCTCCTGTATCATGTCTGCAGTCTCTGATCATCTCCTGTATCATGTCTGCAGTCTCTGATCATCTCCTGTATTATGTCTGCAGTCTCTGATCATCTCCTGTACTATGTCTGCAGTCTCTGATCATCTCCTGTATTATGTCTGCAGTCTCTGATCATCTCCTGTACTATGTCTGCAGTCTCTGATCATCTCCTGTATTATGTCTGCAGTCTCTGATCATCTCCTGTACTATGTCTGCAGTCTCTGATCATCTCCTGTATTATGTCTGCAGTCTCTGATCATCTCCTGTACTATGTCTGCAGTCTCTGATCATCTCCTGTATTATGTCTGCAGTCTCTGACCATCTCCTGTACTATGTCTGCAGTCTCTGATCATCTCCTGTACTATGTCTGCAGTCTCTGATCATCTCCTGTATTATGTCTGCAGTCTCTGATCATCTCCTGTATTATGTCTGCAGTCTCTGATCATCTCCTGTATTATGTCTGCAGTCTCTGATCATCTCCTGTACTATGTCTGCAGTCTCTGATCATCTCCTGTATTATGTCTGCAGTCTCTGATCATCTCCTGTACTATGTCTGCAGTCTCTGATCATCTCCTGTATTATGTCTGCAGTCTCTGACCATCTCCTGTACTATGTCTGCAGTCTCTGATCATCTCCTGTACTATGTCTGCAGTCTCTGATCATCTCCTGTATTATGTCTGCAGTCTCTGATCATCTCCTGTATTATGTCTGCAGTCTCTGATCATCTCCTGTATTATGTCTGCAGTCTCTGATCATCTCCTGTACTATGTCTGCAGTCTCTGATCATCTCCTGTATTATGTCTGCAGTCTCTGATCATCTCCTGTACTATGTCTGCAGTCTCTGATCATCTCCTGTATTATGTCTGCAGTCTCTGATCATCTCCTGTACTATGTCTGCAGTCTCTGATCATCTCCTGTATTATGTCTGCAGTCTCTGATCATCTCCTGTACTATGTCTGCAGTCTCTGATCATCTCCTGTACTATGTCTGCAGTCTCTGATCATCTCCTGTACTATGTCTGCAGTCTCTGATCATCTCCTGTCCTATGTCTGCAGACTCTGATCATCTCCTGTACTATGTCTGCAGTCTCTGATCATCTCCTGTATTATGTCTGCAGTCTCTGACCATCTCCTGTACTATGTCTGCAGTCTCTGACCATCTCCTGTATTATGTCTGCAGTCTCTGATCATCTCCTGTACTATGTCTGCAGTCTCTGACCATCTCCTGTATTATGTATGCAGTCTCTGATCATCTCCTGTATTATGTCTGCAGTCTCTGATCATCTCCTGTACTATGTCTGCAGTCTCTGATCATCTCCTGTCCTATGTCTGCAGACTCTGATCATCTCCTGTACTATGTCTGCAGTCTCTGATCATCTCCTGTATTATGTCTGCAGTCTCTGATCATCTCCTGTATTATGTCTGCAGTCTCTGACCATCTCCTGTACTATGTCTGCAGTCTCTGATCATCTCCTGTACTATGTCTGCAGTCTCTGATCATCTCCTGTATTATGTCTGCAGTCTCTGATCATCTCCTGTGCTATGTCTGCAGTCTCTGATCATCTCCTGTACTATGTCTGCAGTCTCTGATCATCTCCTGTATTATGTCTGCAGTCTCTGATCATCTCCTGTACTATGTCTGCAGTCTCTGACCATCTCCTGTACTATGTCTGCAGTCTCTGATCATCTCCTGTACTATGTCTGCAGTCTCTGATCATCTCCTGTACTATGTCTGCAGTCTCTGATCATCTCCTGTACTATGTCTGCAGTCTCTGATCATCTCCTGTATCATGTCTGCAGTCTCTGATCATCTCCTGTATTATGTCTGCAGTCTCTGATCATCTCCTGTATTATGTCTGCAGTCTCTGATCATCTCCTGTACTATGTCTGCAGTCTCTGATCATCTCCTGTACTATGTCTGCAGTCTCTGATCATCTCCTGTACCATGTCTGCAGTCTCTGATCATCTCCTGTATTATGTCTGCAGTCTCTGATCATCTCCTGTATTATGTCTGCAGTCTCTGACCATCTCCTGTACTATGTCTGCAGTCTCTGATCATCTCCTGTACTATGTCTGCAGTCTCTGACCATCTCCTGTATTATGTCTGCAGTCTCTGATCATCTCCTGTACTATGTCTGCAGTCTCTGACCATCTCCTGTATTATGTCTGCAGTCTCTGATCATCTCCTGTACTATGTCTGCAGTCTCTGATCATCTCCTGTACTATGTCTGCAGTCTCTGATCATCTCCTGTACTATGTCTGCAGTCTCTGATCATCTCCTGTATTATGTCTGCAGTCTCTGATTATCTCCTGTATTATGTCTGCAGTCTCTGATCATCTCCTGTACTATGTCTGCAGTCTCTGATCATCTCCTGTACTATGTCTGCAGTCTCTGATTATCTCCTGTATCATGTCTGCAGTCTCTGATCATCTCCTGTATTATGTCTGCAGTCTCTGACCATCTCCTGTATTATGTCTGCAGTCTCTGATCATCTCCTGTATTATGTCTGCAGTCTCTGATCATCTCCTGTACTATGTCTGCAGTCTCTGATCATCTCCTGTATTATGTCTGCAGTCTCTGATTATCTCCTGTATCATGTCTGCAGTCTCTGATCATCTCCTGTATTATGTCTGCAGTCTCTGACCATCTCCTGTACTATGTCTGCAGTCTCTGATCATCTCCTGTACTATGTCTGCAGTCTCTGATCATCTCCTGTATTATGTCTGCAGTCTCTGATCATCTCCTGTACTATGTCTGCAGTCTCTGATTATCTCCTGTGTCATGTCTGCAGTCTCTGATCATCTCCTGTATTATGTCTGCAGTCTCTGACCATCTCCTGTATTATGTCTGCAGTCTCTGATCATCTCCTGTATTATGTCTGCAGTCTCTGATCATCTCCTGTACTATGTCTGCAGTCTCTGATCATCTCCTGTACTATGTCTGCAGTCTCTGATCATCTCCTGTACTATGTCTGCAGTCTCTGATCATCTCCTGTATTATGTCTGCAGTCTCTGACCATCTCCTGTACTATGTCTGCAGTCTCTGATCATCTCCTGTACTATGTCTGCAGTCTCTGATCATCTCCTGTATTATGTCTGCAGTCTCTGATCATCTCCTGTACTATGTCTGCAGTCTCTGATCATCTCCTGTACTATGTCTGCAGTCTCTGATCATCTCCTGTACTATGTCTGCAGTCTCTGATTATCTCCTGTATCATGTCTGCAGTCTCTGATCATCTCCTGTATTATGTCTGCAGTCTCTGATCATCTCCTGTACTATGTCTGCAGTCTCTGACCATCTCCTGTATTATGTCTGCAGTCTCTGATCATCTCCTGTATTATGTCTGCAGTCTCTGACCATCTCCTGTACTATGTCTGCAGTCTCTGATCATCTCCTGTATTATGTCTGCAGTCTCTGATCATCTCCTGTATTATGTCTGCAGTCTCTGACCATCTCCTGTACTATGTCTGCAGTCTCTGATCATCTCCTGTATCATGTCTGCAGTCTCTGATCATCTCCTGTACTATGTCTGCAGTCTCTGATCATCTCCTGTACTATGTCTGCAGTCTCTGATCATCTCATGTATTATGTCTGCAGTCTCTGATTATCTCCTGTATCATGTCTGCAGTCTCTGATCATCTCCTGTACTATGTCTGCAGTCTCTGATCATCTCCTGTACTATGTCTGCAGTCTCTGATCATCTCCTGTGCTATGTCTGCAGTCTCTGATCATCTCCTGTACTATGTCTGCAGTCTCTGATCATCTCCTGTATTATGTCTGCAGTCTCTGATCATCTCCTGTATTATGTCTGCAGTCTCTGATCATCTCCTGTATTATGTCTGCAGTCTCTGATCATCTCCTGTATTATGTCTGCAGTCTCTGATCATCTCCTGTATTATGTCTGCAGTCTCTGACCATCTCCTGTATTATGTCTGCAGTCTCTGATCATCTCCTGTACTATGTCTGCAGTCTCTGATCATCTCCTGTATTATGTCTGCAGTCTCTGATCATCTCCTGTACTATGTCTGCAGTCTCTGATCATCTCCTGTATTATGTCTGCAGTCTCTGATCATCTCCTGTATTATGTCTGCAGTCTCTGATCATCTCCTGTACTATGTCTGCAGTCTCTGATCATCTCCTGTATTATGTCTGCAGTCTCTGATCATCTCCTGTACTATGTCTGCAGTCTCTGATTATCTCCTGTATTATGTCTGCAGTCTCTGATCATCTCCTGTATTATGTCTGCAGTCTCTGATCATCTCCTGTACTATGTCTGCAGTCTCTGATTATCTCCTGTATTATGTCTGCAGTCTCTGATCATCTCCTGTATTATGTCTGCAGTCTCTGATCATCTCCTGTATTATGTCTGCAGTCTCTGATCATCTCCTGTATTATGTCTGCAGTCTCTGATCATCTCCTGTATTATGTCTGCAGTCTCTGATCATCTCCTGTATTATGTCTGCAGTCTCTGATCATCTCCTGTATTATGTCTGCAGTCTCTGATCATCTCCTGTACTATGTCTGCAGTCTCTGATTATCTCCTGTATTATGTCTGCAGTCTCTGATCATCTCCTGTATTATGTCTGCAGTCTCTGATCATCTCCTGTATTATATCTGCAGTCTCTGATCATCTCCTGTAATATGTCTGCAGTCTCTGATCATCTCCTGTATTATGTCTGCAGTCTCTGATCATCTCCTGTACTATGTCTGGAGTCTCTGATCATCTCCTGTACTATGTCTGCAGTCTCTGATCATCTCCTGTACTATGTCTGCAGTCTCTGATCATCTCCTGTACTATGTCTGCAGTCTCTGATCATATCCTGTACTATGTCTGCAGTCTCTGATCATCTCCTGTAATATGTCTGCAGTCTCTGATCATCTCCTGTACTATGTCTGCAGTCTCTGATCATCTCCTGTACTATGTCTGCAGTCTCTGATCATCTCCTGTACTATGTCTGCAGTCTCTGATCATCTCCTGTATTATGTCTGCAGTCTCTGATCATCTCCTGTATTATGTCTGCAGTCTCTGATCATCTCCTGTATTATGTCTGCAGTCTCTGATCATCTCCTGTACTACGTCTGCAGTCTCTGATCATCTCCTGTAGTATGTCTGCAGTCTCTGATCATCTCCTGTATTATGTCTGCAGTCTCTGACCATCTCCTGTATTATGTCTGCAGTCTCTGATCATCTCCTGTACTATGTCTGCAGTCTCTGATCATCTCCTGTATTATGTCTGGAGTCTCTGATCATCTCCTGTACTATGTCTGGAGTCTCTGATCATCTCCTGTACTATGTCTGCAGTCTCTGATCATCTCCTGTATTATGTCTGCAGTCTCTGATCATCTCCTGTACTATGTCTGCAGTCTCTGATCATCTCCTGTATTATGTCTGCAGTCTCTGATCATCTCCTGTATTATGTCTGCAGTCTCTGATCATATCCTGTACTATGTCTGCAGTCTCTGATCATCTCCTGTACTACGTCTGCAGTCTCTGATCATCTCCTGTACTATGTCTGCAGTCTCTGATCATCTCCTGTACTATGTCTGCAGTCTCTGATTATATCCTGTATTATGTCTGCAGTCTCTGATCATCTCCTGTACTATGTCTGCAGTCTCTGACCATCTCCTGTACTATGTCTGCAGTCTCTGATCATCTCCTGTACTATGTCTGCAGTCTCTGACCATCTCCTGTACTATGTCTGCAGTCTCTGATCATCTCCTGTATTATGTCTGCAGTCTCTGATCATCTCCTGTACTATGTCTGCAGTCTCTGATCATCTCCTGTATTATGTCTGCAGTCTCTGATCATCTCCTGTACTATGTCTGCAGTCTCTGATCATCTCCTGTATCATGTCTGCAGTCTCTGACCATCTCCTGTACTATGTCTGCAGTCTCTGACCATCTCCTGTATTATGTCTGCAGTCTCTGATCATCTCCTGTATTATGTCTGCAGTCTCTGATCATCTCCTGTACTATGTCTGCAGTCTCTGATCATCTCCTGTATTATGTCTGCAGTCTCTGATCATCTCCTGTACTATGTCTGCAGTCTCTGATCATCTCCTGTATTATGTCTGCAGTCTCTGATCATCTCCTGTATTATGTCTGCAGTCTCTGATCATCTCCTGTACTATGTCTGCAGTCTCTGATCATCTCCTGTATTATGTCTGCAGTCTCTGATCATCTCCTGTACTATGTCTGCAGTCTCTGATCATCTCCTGTATTTTGTCTGCAGTCTCTGACCATCTCCTGTATTTTGTCTGCAGTCTCTGACCATCTCCTGTATTTTGTCTGCAGTCTCTGACCATCTCCTGTATTATGTCTGCAGTCTCTGATCATCTCCTGTATTATGTCTGCAGTCTCTGATCATCTCCTGTACTATGTCTGCAGTCTCTGATCATCTCCTGTATCATGTCTGCAGTCTCTGATCATCTCCTGTATTATGTCTGCAGTCTCTGATCATCTCCTGTACTATGTCTGCAGTCTCTGATCATCTCCTGTACTATGTCTGCAGTCTCTGATCATCTCCTGTACTATGTCTGCAGTCTCTGACCATCTCCTGTA
Source organism: Rana muscosa (assembly GCA_029206835.1). Taxonomy (NCBI): domain Eukaryota; kingdom Metazoa; phylum Chordata; class Amphibia; order Anura; family Ranidae; genus Rana; species Rana muscosa. The sequence goes on from JARGYO010000890.1 coordinate 63,533, forward strand.
TTATGTCTGCAGTCTCTGATCATCTCCTGTACTATGTCTGCAGTCTCTGATCATCTCCTGTATTATGTCTGCAGTCTCTGATCATCTCCTGTACTATGTCTGCAGTCTCTGATCATCTCCTGTATTATGTCTGCAGTCTCTGATCATCTCCTGTACTATGTCTGCAGTCTCTGATCATCTCCTGTATTATGTCTGCAGTCTCTGATCATCTCCTGTACTATGTCTGCAGTCTCTGATCATCTCCTGTATTATGTCTGCAGTCTCTGACCATCTCCTGTATTATGTCTGCAGTCTCTGACCATCTCCTGTACTATGTCTGCAGTCTCTGATCATCTCCTGTACTATGTCTGCAGTCTCTGATCATCTCCTGTACTATGTCTGCAGTCTCTGATCATCTCCTGTATTATGTCTGCAGTCTCTGATCATATCCTGTACTATGTCTGCAGTCTCTGATCATCTCCTGTATTATGTCTGCAGTCTCTGATCATCTCCTGTACTATGTCTGCAGTCTCTGATCATCTCCTGTATTATGTCTGCAGTCTCTGATCATCTCCTGTATTATGTCTGCAGTCTCTGATCATATCCTGTACTATGTCTGCAGTCTCTGATCATCTCCTGTATTATGTCTGCAGTCTCTGATCATCTCCTGTACTATGTCTGCAGTCTCTGATCATCTCCTGTACTATGTCTGCAGTCTCTGATCATCTCCTGTATTATGTCTGCAGTCTCTGATCATCTCCTGTACTACGTCTGCAGTCTCTGATCATCTCCTGTACTACGTCTGCAGTCTCTGATCATCTCCTGTACTATGTCTGCAGTCTCTGATCATCTCCTGTATTATGTCTGCAGTCTCTGATCATCTCCTGTACTATGTCTGCAGTCTCTGATCATCTCCTGTATTATGTCTGCAGTCTCTGATCATCTCCTGTATTATGTCTGCAGTCTCTGATCATATCCTGTACTATGTCTGCAGTCTCTGATCATCTCCTGTATTATGTCTGCAGTCTCTGATCATCTCCTGTACTATGTCTGCAGTCTCTGATCATCTCCTGTATTATGTCTGCAGTCTCTGATCATATCCTGTACTATGTCTGCAGTCTCTGATCATCTCCTGTACTATGTCTGCAGTCTCTGATCATCTCCTGTACTATGTCTGCAGTCTCTGATCATCTCCTGTACTACGTCTGCAGTCTCTGATCATCTCCTGTACTATGTCTGCAGTCTCTGATCATCTCCTGTACTACGTCTGCAGTCTCTGATCATCTCCTGTATTATGTCTGCAGTCTCTGATCATCTCCTGTACTATGTCTGCAGTCTCTGATCATCTCCTGTACTATGTCTGCAGTCTCTGATCATCTCCTGTACTACGTCTGCAGTCTCTGATCATCTCCTGTACTATGTCTGCAGTCTCTGATCATCTCCTGTACTATGTCTGCAGTCTCTGATCATCTCCTGTACTATGTCTGCAGTCTCTGATCATCTCCTGTACTACGTCTGCAGTCTCTGATCATCTCCTGTACTATGTCTGCAGTCTCTGATCATCTCCTGTACTACGTCTGCAGTCTCTGATCATCTCCTGTATTATGTCTGCAGTCTCTGACCATCTCCTGTACTATGTCTGCAGTCTCTGATCATCTCCTGTACTACGTCTGCAGTCTCTGATCATCTCCTGTAGTATGTCTGCAGTCTCTGATCATCTCCTGTACTATGTCTGCAGTCTCTGATCATTTCCTGTACTATGTCTGCAGTCTCTGATCATCTCCTGTATTATGTCTGCAGTCTCTGACCCTCTCCTGTACTATGTCTGCAGTCTCTGATCATCTCCTGTACTATGTCTGCAGTCTCTGATCATCTCCTGTACTACGTCTGCAGTCTCTGATCATCTCCTGTACTATGTCTGCAGTCTCTGATCATCTCCTGTAGTATGTCTGCAGTCTCTGATCATCTCCTGTACTACGTCTGCAGTCTCTGATCATCTCCTGTACTATGTCTGCAGTCTCTGATCATCTCCTGTACTATGTCTGCAGTCTCTGATCATCTCCTGTACTACGTCTGCAGTCTCTGATCATCTCCTGTACTATGTCTGCAGTCTCTGATCATCTCCTGTAGTATGTCTGCAGTCTCTGATCATCTCCTGTACTATGTCTGCAGTCTCTGATCATCTCCTGTATTATGTCTGCAGTCTCTGATCATCTCCTGTACTATGTCTGCAGTCTCTGATCATCTCCTGTATTATGTCTGCAGTCTCTGATCATCTCCTGTATTATGTCTGCAGTCTCTGATCATCTCCTGTATTATGTCTGCAGTCTCTGATCATCTCCTGTACTATGTCTGCAGTCTCTGATCATCTCCTGTACTATGTCTGCAGTCTCTGATCATCTCCTGTATTATGTCTGCAGTCTCTGATCATCTCCTGTATTATGTCTGCAGTCTCTGATCATCTCCTGTATTATGTCTGCAGTCTCTGATCATCTCCTGTACTATGTCTGCAGTCTCTGATCATCTCCTGTACTATATCTGCAGTCTCTGACCATCTCCTGTATTATGTCTGCAGTCTCTGACCCTCTCCTGTACTATGTCTGCAGTCTCTGATCATCTCCTGTACTATGTCTGCAGTCTCTGATCATCTCCTGTATTATGTCTGCAGTCTCTGATCATCTCCTGTATTATGTCTGCAGTCTCTGATCATCTCCTGTACTATGTCTGCAGTCTCTGATCATCTCCTGTATTATGTCTGCAGTCTCTGATCATCTCCTGTACTATGTCTGCAGTCTCTGATCATCTCCTGTATTATGTCTGCAGTCTCTGATCATCTCCTGTATTATGTCTGCAGTCTCTGATCATCTCCTGTATTATGTCTGCAGTCTCTGATCATCTCCTGTACTATGTCTGCAGTCTCTGATCATCTCCTGTACTATGTCTGCAGTCTCTGATCATCTCCTGTATTATGTCTGCAGTCTCTGATCATCTCCTGTACCATGTCTGCAGTCTCTGATCATCTCCTGTACTATGTCTGCAGTCTCTGATCATCTCCTGTACTATGTCTGCAGTCTCTGATCATCTCCTGTATTATGTCTGCAGTCTCTGATCATCTCCTGTACTATGTCTGCAGTCTCTGATCATCTCCTGTACTATGTCTGCAGTCTCTGATCATCTCCTGTATCATGTCTGCAGTCTCTGATCATCTCCTGTATTATGTCTGCAGTCTCTGATCATCTCCTGTATTATGTCTGCAGTCTCTGATCATCTCCTGTACTATGTCTGCAGTCTCTGACCATCTCCTGTATTATGTCTGCAGTCTCTGATCATCTCCTGTACTATGTCTGTAGTCTCTGATCATCTCCTGTATTATGTCTGCAGTCTCTGATCATCTCCTGTACTATGTCTGCAGTCTCTGACCATCTCCTGTATTATGTCTGCAGTCTCTGATCATCTCCTGTACTATGTCTGTAGTCTCTGATCATCTCCTGTACTATGTCTGCAGTCTCTGACCATCTCATGTACTATGTCTGCAGTCTCTGACCATCTCCTGTACTATGTCTGCAGTCTCTGATCATCTCCTGTATTATGTCTGCAGTCTCTGATCATCTCCTGTACCATGTCTGCAGTCTCTGATCATCTCCTGTACTATGTCTGCAGTCTCTGATCATCTCCTGTACTATGTCTGCAGTCTCTGATCATCTCCTGTATTATGTCTGCAGTCTCTGATCATCTCCTGTATTATGTCTTCAGTCTCTGATCATCTCCTGTACTATGTCTGCAGTCTCTGATCATCTCCTGTATTATGTCTGCAGTCTCTGATCATCTCCTGTACTATGTCTGCAGTCTCTGATCATCTCCTGTACTATGTCTGCAGTCTCTGATCATCTCCTGTATTATGTCTGCAGTCTCTGATCATCTCCTGTACCATGTCTGCAGTCTCTGATCATCTCCTGTACTATGTCTGCAGTCTCTGATCATCTCCTGTACTATGTCTGCAGTCTCTGATCATCTCCTGTATTATGTCTGCAGTCTCTGATCATCTCCTGTACTATGTCTGCAGTCTCTGATCATCTCCTGTATTATGTCTGCAGTCTCTGATTATCACCTGTATTATGTCTTCAGTCTCTGATCATCTCCTGTACTATGTCTGCAGTCTCTGATCATCTCCTGTATTATGTCTGCAGTCTCTGATCATCTCCTGGACTATGTCTGCAGTCTCTGATCATCTCCTGTATTATGTCTGCAGTCTCTGATCATCTCCTGTACTATGTCTGCAGTCTCTGATCATCTCCTGTACTATGTCTGCAGTCTCTGATCATCTCCTGTACTATATCTGCAGTCTCTGATTATCTCCTGTATCATGTCTGCAGTCTCTGATCATCTCCTGTACTATGTCTGCAGTCTCTGATCATCTCCTGTACTATGTCTGCAGTCTCTGATCATCTCCTGTACTATGTCTGCAGTCTCTGATCATCTCCTGTATTATGTCTGCAGTCTCTGATCATCTCCTGTACTATGTCTGCAGTCTCTGATTATCTCCTGTATTATGTCTGCAGTCTCTGATCATCTCCTGTATTATGTCTGCAGTCTCTGATCATCTCCTGTATTATGTCTGCAGTCTCTGATCATCTCCTGTACCATGTCTGCAGTCTCTGATCATCTCCTGTACTATGTCTGCAGTCTCTGATCATCTCCTGTACTATGTCTGCAGTCTCTGATCATCTCCTGTATTATGTCTGCAGTCTCTGATCATCTCCTGTACCATGTCTGCAGTCTCTGACCTTCTCCTGTACTATGTCTGCAGTCTCTGATCATCTCCTGTACTATGTCTGCAGTCTCTGATCATCTCCTGTACTATGGCTGCAGTCTCTGATCATCTCCTGTACTATGTCTGCAGTCTCTGATCATCTCCTGTATTATGTCTGCAGTCTCTGATCATCTCCTGTATTATGTCTGCAGTCTCTGATCATCTCCTGTACTATGTCTGCAGTCTCTGATCATCTCCTGTATTATGTCTGCAGTCTCTGATCATCTCCTGTATTATGTCTGCAGTCTCTGATCATCTCCTGTACTATGTCTGCAGTCTCTGATCATCTCCTGTAGTATGTCTGCAGTCTCTGATCATCTCCTGTATTATGTCTGCAGTCTCTGATCATCTCCTGTATTATGTCTGCAGTCTCTGATCATCTCCTATATTATGTCTGCAGTCTCTGATCATCTCCTGGATCATGTCTGCAGTCTTTGATCATCTCCTGTAGTATGTCTGCAGTCTCTGATCATCTCCTGTACTATGTCTGCAGTCTCTGACCCTCTCCTGTACTACGTCTGCAGTCTCTGATCATCTCCTGTATTATGTCTGCAGTCTCTGATCATCTCCTGTACTACGTCTGCAGTCTCTGATCATCTCCTGTACTATGTCTGCAGTCTCTGATTATCTCCTGTATTATGTCTGCAGTCTCTGATCATCTCCTGTATTATGTCTGCAGTCTCTGATCATCTCCTGTATTATGTCTGCAGTCTCTGATCATCTCCTGTACCATGTCTGCAGTCTCTGATCATCTCCTGTACTATGTCTGCAGTCTCTGATCATCTCCTGTACTATGTCTGCAGTCTCTGATCATCTCCTGTATTATGTCTGCAGTCTCTGATCATCTCCTGTACCATGTCTGCAGTCTCTGACCTTCTCCTGTACTATGTCTGCAGTCTCTGATCATCTCCTGTACTATGTCTGCAGTCTCTGATCATCTCCTGTACTATGTCTGCAGTCTCTGATCATCTCCTGTACTATGTCTGCAGTCTCTGATCATCTCCTGTACTACGTCTGCAGTCTCTGATCATCTCCTGTACTATGTCTGCAGTCTCTGATCATCTCCTGTACTACGTCTGCAGTCTCTGATCATCTCCTGTATTATGTCTGCAGTCTCTGACCATCTCCTGTACTATGTCTGCAGTCTCTGATCATCTCCTGTACTACGTCTGCAGTCTCTGATCATCTCCTGTACTATGTCTGCAGTCTCTGATCATCTCCTGTACTATGTCTGCAGTCTCTGATCATCTCCTGTAATATGTCTGCAGTCTCTGATCATCTCCTGTACTATGTCTGCAGTCTCTGACCCTCTCCTGTACTACGTCTGCAGTCTCTGATCATCTCCTGTAATATGTCTGCAGTCTCTGATCATCTCCTGTACTATGTCTGCAGTCTCTGACCCTCTCCTGTACTACGTCTGCAGTCTCTGATCATCTCCTGTATTATGTCTGCAGTCTCTGATCATCTCCTGTACTACGTCTGCAGTCTCTGATCATCTCCTGTACTATGTCTGCAGTCTCTGATCATCTCCTGTACTACGTCTGCAGTCTCTGATCATCTCCTGTATTATGTCTGCAGTCTCTGATCATCTCCTGTACTATGTCTGCAGTCTCTGATCATCTCCTGTACTACGTCTGCAGTCTCTGATCATCTCCTGTACTATGTCTGCAGTCTCTGATCATCTCCTGTAGTATGTCTGCAGTCTCTGATCATCTCCTGTACTACGTCTGCAGTCTCTGATCATCTCCTGTACTATGTCTGCAGTCTCTGATCATCTCCTGTACTATGTCTGCAGTCTCTGATCATCTCCTGTACTACGTCTGCAGTCTCTGATCATCTCCTGTACTATGTCTGCAGTCTCTGATCATCTCCTGTAGTATGTCTGCAGTCTCTGATCATCTCCTGTACTATGTCTGCAGTCTCTGATCATCTCCTGTAGTATGTCTGCAGTCTCTGATCATCTCCTGTATTATGTCTGCAGTCTCTGATCATCTCCTGTATTATGTCTGCAGTCTCTGATCATCTCCTGTACTATGTCTGCAGTCTCTGATCATCTCCTGTACTATGTCTGCAGTCTCTGATCATCTCCTGTATTATGTCTGCAGTCTCTGATCATCTCCTGTATTATGTCTGCAGTCTCTGATCATCTCCTGTATTATGTCTGCAGTCTCTGATCATCTCCTGTACTATGTCTGCAGTCTCTGATCATCTCCTGTACTATATCTGCAGTCTCTGACCATCTCCTGTATTATGTCTGCAGTCTCTGACCCTCTCCTGTACTATGTCTGCAGTCTCTGATCATCTCCTGTACTATGTCTGCAGTCTCTGATCATCTCCTGTATTATGTCTGCAGTCTCTGATCATCTCCTGTATTATGTCTGCAGTCTCTGATCATCTCCTGTACTATGTCTGCAGTCTCTGATCATCTCCTGTATTATGTCTGCAGTCTCTGATCATCTCCTGTACTATGTCTGCAGTCTCTGATCATCTCCTGTATTATGTCTGCAGTCTCTGATCATCTCCTGTATTATGTCTGCAGTCTCTGATCATCTCCTGTATTATGTCTGCAGTCTCTGATCATCTCCTGTACTATGTCTGCAGTCTCTGATCATCTCCTGTACTATGTCTGCAGTCTCTGATCATCTCCTGTATTATGTCTGCAGTCTCTGATCATCTCCTGTACCATGTCTGCAGTCTCTGATCATCTCCTGTACTATGTCTGCAGTCTCTGATCATCTCCTGTACTATGTCTGCAGTCTCTGATCATCTCCTGTATTATGTCTGCAGTCTCTGATCATCTCCTGTACTATGTCTGCAGTCTCTGATCATCTCCTGTACTATGTCTGCAGTCTCTGATCATCTCCTGTATCATGTCTGCAGTCTCTGATCATCTCCTGTACTATGTCTGCAGTCTCTGATCATCTCCTGTATCATGTCTGCAGTCTCTGATCATCTCCTGTACTATGTCTGCAGTCTCTGACCATCTCATGTACTATGTCTGCAGTCTCTGACCATCTCCTGTACTATGTCTGCAGTCTCTGATCATCTCCTGTATTATGTCTGCAGTCTCTGATCATCTCCTGTATTATGTCTTCAGTCTCTGATCATCTCCTGTACTATGTCTGCAGTCTCTGATCATCTCCTGTATTATGTCTGCAGTCTCTGATCATCTCCTGTACTATGTCTGCAGTCTCTGATCATCTCCTGTACTATGTCTGCAGTCTCTGATCATCTCCTGTATTATGTCTGCAGTCTCTGATCATCTCCTGTACCATGTCTGCAGTCTCTGATCATCTCCTGTACTATGTCTGCAGTCTCTGATCATCTCCTGTACTATGTCTGCAGTCTCTGATCATCTCCTGTATTATGTCTGCAGTCTCTGATCATCTCCTGTACTATGTCTGCAGTCTCTGATCATCTCCTGTATTATGTCTGCAGTCTCTGATTATCACCTGTATTATGTCTGCAGTCTCTGATCATCTCCTGTACCATGTCTGCAGTCTCTGATCATCTCCTGTACTATGTCTGCAGTCTCTGATCATCTCCTGTACTATGTCTGCAGTCTCTGATCATCTCCTGTACTATGTCTGCAGTCTCTGATCATCTCCTGTACTATGTCTGCAGTCTCTGATCATCTCCTGTACTATGTCTGCAGTCTCTGATCATCTCCTGTATTATGTCTTCAGTCTCTGATCATCTCCTGTACTATGTCTGCAGTCTCTGATCATCTCCTGTATTATGTCTGCAGTCTCTGATCATCTCCTGGACTATGTCTGCAGTCTCTGATCATCTCCTGTATTATGTCTGCAGTCTCTGATCATCTCCTGTACTATGTCTGCAGTCTCTGATCATCTCCTGTACTATGTCTGCAGTCTCTGATCATCTCCTGTACTATATCTGCAGTCTCTGATTATCTCCTGTATCATGTCTGCAGTCTCTGATCATCTCCTGTACTATGTCTGCAGTCTCTGATCATCTCCTGTACTATGTCTGCAGTCTCTGATCATCTCCTGTACTATGTCTGCAGTCTCTGATCATCTCCTGTATTATGTCTGCAGTCTCTGATCATCTCCTGTACTATGTCTGCAGTCTCTGATTATCTCCTGTATTATGTCTGCAGTCTCTGATCATCTCCTGTATTATGTCTGCAGTCTCTGATCATCTCCTGTACTATGTCTGCAGTCTCTGATCATCTCCTGTACTATGTCTGCAGTCTCTGATCATCTCCTGTACTATGTCTGCAGTCTCTGATTATCTCCTGTACTATGTCTGCAGTCTCTGATCATCTCCTGTATTATGTCTGCAGTCTCTGATCATTTCCTGTACTATGTCTGCAGTCTCTGATCATCTCCTGTATTATGTCTGCAGTCTCTGATCATCTCCTGTACTATGTCTGCAGTCTCTGATCATCTCCTGTACTATGTCTGCAGTCTCTGATCATCTCCTGTACTATGTCTGCAGTCTCTGATCATCTCCTGTATTATGTCTGCAGTCTCTGATCATTTCCTGTACTATGTCTGCAGTCTCTGATCATCTCCTGTATTATGTCTGCAGTCTCTGATCATCTCCTGTACTATGTCTGCAGTCTCTGATCATCTCCTGTACTATGTCTGCAGTCTCTGATCATCTCCTGTATTATGTCTGCAGTCTCTGATTATCTCCTGTATCATGTCTGCAGTCTCTGATCATCTCCTGTACTATGTCTGCAGTCTCTGATCATCTCCTGTACTATGTCTGCAGTCTCTGATCATCTCCTGTACTATGTCTGCAGTCTCTGATCATCTCCTGTACTATGTCTGCAGTCTCTGATCATCTCCTGTACTATGTCTGCAGTCTCTGATTATCTCCTGTATCATGTCTGCAGTCTCTGATCATCTCCTGTACTATGTCTGCAGTCTCTGATCATCTCCTGTATTATGTCTGCAGTCTCTGATCATCTCCTGTACTATGTCTGCAGTCTCTGATCATCTCCTGTACTATGTCTGCAGTCTCTGATTATCTCCTGTATCATGTCTGCAGTCTCTGATCATCTCCTGTACTATGTCTGCAGTCTCTGATCATCTCCTGTATTATGTCTGCAGTCTCTGATCATCTCCTGTACTATGTCTGCAGTCTCTGATCATCTCCTGTATTATGTCTGCAGTCTCTGATCATCTCCTGTACTATGTCTGCAGTCTCTGATCATCTCCTGTATTATGTCTGCAGTCTCTGATTATCTCCTGTATTATGTCTGCAGTCTCTGATCATCTCCTGTACTATGTCTGCAGTCTCTGACCATCTCCTGTATTATGTCTGCAGTCTCTGAACATCTCCTGTACTATGTCTGCAGTCTCTGAACATCTCCTGTACTATGTCTGCAGTCTCTGACCATCTCCTGTACTATGTCTGCAGTCTCTGATCATCTCCTGTATTATGTCTGCAGTCTCTGATCATCTCCTGTACTATGTCTGCAGTCTCTGATCATCTCCTGTATTATGTCTGCAGTCTCTGATTATCTCCTGTATTATGTCTGCAGTCTCTGATCATCTCCTGTATTATGTCTGCAGTCTCTGATCATCTCCTGTACTATGTCTGCAGTCTCTGACCATCTCCTGTATTATGTCTGCAGTCTCTGATCATCTCCTGTATTATGTCTGCAGTCTCTGATCATCTCCTGTACTATGTCTGCAGTCTCTGATCATCTCCTGTACTATGTCTGCAGTCTCTGATCATCTCCTGTACTATGTCTGCAGTCTCTGATCATCTCCTGTACTATGTCTGCAGTCTCTGACCATCTCCTGTACTATGTCTGCAGTCTCTGACCATCTCCTGTACTATGTCTGCAGTCTCTGACCATCTCCTGTATTATGTCTGCAGTCTCTGATCATCTCCTGTACTATGTCTGCAGTCTCTGATCATCTCCTGTATTATGTCTGCAGTCTCTGATCATCTCCTGTACTATGTCTGCAGTCTCTGACCATCTCCTGTATTATGTCTGCAGTCTCTGATCATCTCCTGTACTATGTCTGCAGTCTCTGATCATCTCCTGTATTATGTCTGCAGTCTCTGATTATCTCCTGTATTATGTCTGCAGTCTCTGATCATCTCCTGTATTATGTCTGCAGTCTCTGATCATCTCCTGTATTATGTCTGCAGTCTCTGATTATCTCCTGTACTATGTCTGCAGTCTCTGATCATCTCCTGTACTATGTCTGCAGTCTCTGATCATCTCCTGTACTATGTCTGCAGTCTCTGATCATCTCCTGTATCATGTCTGCAGTCTCTGATTATCTCCTGTACTATGTCTGCAGTCTCTGATCATCTCCTGTACTATATCTGCAGTCCCTGATCATCTCCTGTATTATGTCTGCAGTCTCTGATCATCTCCTGTACTATGTCTGCAGTCTCTGGTCATCTCATGTACTATGTCTGCAGTCTCTGATCATCTCCTGTACTATGTCTGCAGTCTCTGATCATCTCCTGTACTATGTCTGCAGTCTCTGATCATCTCCTGTACTATGTCTGCAGTCTCTGATCATCTCCTGTATTATGTCTGCAGTCTCTGATCATCTCCTGTACTATGTCTGCAGTCTCTGATCATCTCCTGTACTATGTCTGCAGTCTCTGATCATCTCCTGTATTATGTCTGCAGTCTCTGATCATCTCCTGTACTATGTCTGCAGTCTCTGATCATCTCCTGTACTATGTCTGCAGTCTCTGATCATCTCCTGTATTACGTCTGCAGTCTCTGATCATCTCCTGTACTATGTCTGCAGTCTCTGATCATCTCCTGTACTATGTCTGCAGTCTCTGATCATCTCCTGTACTATGTCTGCAGTCTCTGACCATCTCCTGTACTATGTCTGCAGTCTCTGACCATCTCCTGTACTATGTCTGCAGTCTCTGATCATCTCCTGTATCATGTCTGCAGTCTCTGATCATCTCCTGTATCATGTCTGCAGTCTCTGATCATCTCCTGTACTATGTCTGCAGTCTCTGATCATCTCCTGTACTATGTCTGCAGTCTCTGATCATCTCCTGTACTATGTCTGCAGTCTCTGATCATCTCCTGTACTATGTCTGCAGTCTCTGATCATCTCCTGTATTATGTCTGCAGTCTCTGATCATCTCCTGTACTATGTCTGCAGTCTCTGATCATCTCCTGTACTATGTCTGCAGTCTCTGATCATCTCCTGTATTATGTCTGCAGTCTCTGATCATCTCCTGTATTATGTCTGCAGTCTCTGATCATCTCCTGTACTATGTCTGCAGTCTCTGACCATCTCCTGTACTATGTCTGCAGTCTCTGATCATCTCCTGTATTATGTCTGCAGTCTCTGATCATCTCCTGTACTATGTCTGCAGTCTCTGATCATCTCCTGTATTATGTCTGCAGTCTCTGATCATCTCCTGTATTATGTCTGCAGTCTCTGATCATCTCCTGTATCATGTCTGCGGTCTCTGATCATCTCCTGTACTATGTCTGCAGTCTCTGATCATCTCCTGTACTATGTCTGCAGTCTCTGATCATCTCCTGTATTATGTCTGCAGTCTCTGATCATCTCCTGTATTATGTCTGCAGTCTCTGATCATCTCCTGTATTATGTCTGCAGTCTCTGATCATCTCCTGTACTATGTCTGCAGTCTCTGATCATCTCCTGTACTATGTCTGCAGTCTCTGATCATCTCCTATATTATGTCTGCAGTCTCTGATCATCTCCTGTACTATGTCTGCAGTCTCTGATCATCTCCTGTACTATGTCTGCAGTCTCTGATCATCTCCTGTATTATGTCTGCAGTCTCTGATCATCTCCTGTATCATGTCTGCAGTCTCTGATCATCTCCTGTATTATGTCTGCAGTCTCTGATCATCTCCTGTATTATGTCTGCAGTCTCTGATCATCTCCTGTATCATGTCTGCAGTCTCTGATCATCTCCTGTATTATGTCTGCAGTCTCTGATCATCTCCTGTATTATGTCTGCAGTCTCTGATCATCTCCTGTATCATGTCTGCAGTCTCTGATCATCTCCTGTATTATGTCTGCAGTCTCTGATCATCTCATGTACTATGTCTGCAGTCTCTGATCATCTCCTGTACTATGTCTGCAGTCTCTGATCATCTCCTGTACTATGTCTGCAGTCTCTGATCATCTCCTGTACTATGTCTGCAGTCTCTGATCATCTCCTGTATTATGTCTGCAGTCTCTGACCATCTCCTGTACTATGTCTGCAGTCTCTGACCATCTCCTGTACTATGTCTGCAGTCTCTGATCATCTCCTGTACTATGTCTGCAGTCTCTGATCATCTCCTGTATTATGTCTGCAGTCTCTGATCATCTCCTGTACTATGTCTGCAGTCTCTGATCATCTCCTGTACTATGTCTGCAGTCTCTGATCATCTCCTGTACTATGTCTGCAGTCTCTGATCATCTCCTGTACCATGTCTGCAGTCTCTGACCATCTCCTGTACCATGTCTGCAGTCTCTGATCATCTCCTGTACTATGTCTGCAGTCTCTGATCATCTCCTGTACTATGTCTGCAGTCTCTGATCATCTCCTGTACTATGTCTGCAGTCTCTGATCATCTCCTGTACTATGTCTGCAGTCTCTGATCATCTCCTGTCCTATGTCTGCAGACTCTGATCATCTCCTGTACTATGTCTGCAGTCTCTGATCATCTCCTGTACTATGTCTGCAGTCTCTGATCATCTCCTGTACTATGTCTGCAGTCTCTGATCATCTCCTGTACTATGTCTGCAGTCTCTGATCATCTCCTGTCCTATGTCTGCAGACTCTGATCATCTCCTGTACTATGTCTGCAGTCTCTGATCATCTCCTGTACTATGTCTGCAGTCTCTGATCATCTCCTGTACTATGTCTGCAGTCTCTGATCATCTCCTGTACTATGTCTGCAGTCTCTGATCATCTCCTGTACTATGTCTGCAGTCTCTGATCATCTCCTGTACTATGTCTGCAGTCTCTGATCATCTCCTGTATTATGTCTGCAGTCTCTGATCATCTCCTGTATTATGTCTGCAGTCTCTGATCATCTCCTGTATCATGTCTGCAGTCTCTGATCATCTCCTGTACTATGTCTGCATTCTCTGATCATCTCCTGTACTATGTCTGCAGTCTCTGATCATCTCCTGTACTATGTCTGCAGTCTCTGATCATCTCCTGTATTATGTCTGCAGTCTCTGATCATCTCCTGTACTATGTCTGCAGTCTCTGATCATCTCCTGTACTATGTCTGCAGTCTCTGATCATCTCCTGTATCATGTCTGCAGTCTCTGATCATCTCCTGTACTATGTCTGCAGTCTCTGATCATCTCCTTTACTATGTCTGCAGTCTCTGATCATCTCCTGTACTATGTCTGCAGTCTCTGATCATCTCCTGTACTATGTCTGCAGTCTCTGATCATCTCCTGTACTATGTCTGCAGTCTCTGATCATCTCCTGTATCATGTCTGCAGTCTCTGATCATCTCCTGTACTATGTCTGCAGTCTCTGATCATCTCCTGTACTATGTCTGCAGTCTCTGATCATCTCCTGTATCATGTCTGCAGTCTCTGATCATCTCCTGTATTATGTCTGCAGTCTCTGACCATCTCCTGTACTATGTCTGCAGTCTCTGATCATCTCCTGTATCATGTCTGCAGTCTCTGATCATCTCCTGTACTATGTCTGCAGTCTCTGATCATCTCCTGTACCATGTCTGCAGTCTCTGATCATCTCCTGTATCATGTCTGCAGTCTCTGATCATCTCCTGTACTATGTCTGCAGTCTCTGATCATCTCCTGTATCATGTCTGCAGTCTCTGATCATCTCCTGTACTATGTCTGCAGTCTCTGATCATCTCCTGTACTATGTCTGCAGTCTCTGATCATCTCCTGTATTATGTCTGCAGTCTCTGATCATCTCCTGTACTATGTCTGCAGTCTCTGATCATCTCCTGTATTATGTCTGCAGTCTCTGATCATCTCCTGTACTATGTCTGCAGTCTCTGATCATCTCCTGTACTATGTCTGCAGTCTCTGATCATCTCCTGTACTATGTCTGCAGTCTCTGATCATCTCCTGTATCATGTCTGCAGTCTCTGATCATCTCCTGTATTATGTCTGCAGTCTCTGATCATCTCCTGTACTATGTCTGCAGTCTCTGATCATCTCCTGTACTATGTCTGCAGTCTCTGATCATCTCCTGTATTATGTCTGCAGTCTCTGATCATCTCCTGTACTATGTCTGCAGTCTCTGATCATCTCCTGTATCATGTCTGCAGTCTCTGATCATCTCCTGTACTATGTCTGCAGTCTCTGATCATCTCCTGTACTATGTCTGCAGTCTCTGATCATCTCCTGTACTATGTCTGCAGTCTCTGATCATCTCCTGTATCATGTCTGCAGTCTCTGATCATCTCCTGTACTATGTCTGCAGTCTCTGATCATCTCCTGTACTATGTCTGCAGTCTCTGATCATCTCCTGTATTATGTCTGCAGTCTCTGATCATCTCCTGTACTATGTCTGCAGTCTCTGATCATCTCCTGTACTATGTCTGCAGTCTCTGATCATCTCCTGTACTATGTCTGCAGTCTCTGATCATCTCCTGTACTATGTCTGCAGTCTCTGATCATCTCCTGTACTATGTCTGCATTCTCTGATCATCTCCTGTACTATGTCTGCAGTCTCTGATCATCTCCTGTACTATGTCTGCAGTCTCTGATCATCTCCTGTATCATGTCTGCAGTCTCTGATCATCTCCTGTATTATGTCTGCAGTCTCTGATCATCTCCTGTACTATGTCTGCAGTCTCTGATCATCTCCTGTACTATGTCTGCAGTCTCTGATCATCTCCTGTACTATGTCTGCAGTCTCTGATCATCTCCTGTACTATGTCTGCAGTCTCTGATCATCTCCTGTACTATGTCTGCAGTCTCTGATCATCTCCTGTACTATGTCTGCAGTCTCTGATCATCTCCTGTATTATGTCTGCAGTCTCTGATCATCTCCTGTACTATGTCTGCAGTCTCTGATCATCTCCTGTATTATGTCTGCAGTCTCTGATCATCTCCTGTACTATGTCTGCAGTCTCTGATCATCTCCTGTACTATGTCTGCAGTCTCTGATCATCTCCTGTATTATGTCTGCAGTCTTTGATCATCTCCTGTACTATGTCTGCAGTCTCTGATCATCTCCTGTACTATGTCTGCAGTCTCTGATCATCTCCTGTATTATGTCTGCAGTCTCTGATCATCTCCTGTACTATGTCTGCAGTCTCTGATCATCTCCTGTACTATGTCTGCAGTCTCTGATCATCTCCTGTATTATGTCTGCAGTCTCTGATCATCTCCTGTATCATGTCTGCAGTCTCTGATCATCTCCTGTACTATGTCTGCAGTCTCTGATCATCTCCTGTATTATGTCTGCAGTCTCTGATCATCTCCTGTACTATGTCTGCAGTCTCTGATCATCTCCTGTATCATGTCTGCAGTCTCTGATCATCTCCTGTACTATGTCTGCAGTCTCTGATCATCTCCTGTACTATGTCTGCAGTCTCTGATCATCTCCTGTACTATGTCTGCAGTCTCTGATCATCTCCTGTACTATGTCTGCAGTCTCTGACCGTCTCCTGTACTATGTCTGCAGTCTCTGATCATCTCCTGTATTATGTCTGCAGTCTCTGATCATCTCCTGTACTATGTCTGCAGTCTCTGATCATCTCCTGTACTATGTCTGCAGTCTCTGATCATCTCCTGTATTATGTCTGCAGTCTCTGATCATCTCCTGTATCATGTCTGCAGTCTCTGATCATCTCCTGTACTATGTCTGCAGTCTCTGATCATCTCCTGTACTATGTCTGCAGTCTCTGATCATCTCCTGTATTATGTCTGCAGTCTCTGATCATCTCCTGTACTATGTCTGCAGTCTCTGATCATCTCCTGTACTATGTCTGCAGTCTCTGATCATCTCCTGTATCATGTCTGCAGTCTCTGATCATCTCCTGTACTATGTCTGCAGTCTCTGATCATCTCCTGTACTATGTCTGCAGTCTCTGATCATCTCCTGTACTATGTCTGCAGTCTCTGATCATCTCCTGTACTATGTCTGCAGTCTCTGATCATCTCCTGGACTATGTCTGCAGTCTCTGATCATCTCCTGGACTATGTCTGCAGTCTCTGATCATCTCCTGTACTATGTCTGCAGTCTCTGATCATCTCCTGTACTATGTCTGCAGTCTCTGATCATCTCCTGTATTATGTATGCAGTCTCTGATCATCTCCTGTATTATGTCTGCAGTCTCTGATCATCTCCTGTACTATGTCTGCAGTCTCTGACCATCTCCTGTACTATGTCTGCAGTCTCTGATCATCTCCTGTACTATGTCTGCAGTCTCTGATCATCTCCTGTATTATGTCTGCAGTCTCTGATCATCTCCTGTACTATGTCTGCAGTCTCTGATCATCTCCTGTACTATGTCTGCAGTCTCTGATCATCTCCTGTACTATGTCTGCAGTCTCTGATCATCTCCTGTATCATGTCTGCAGTCTCTGACCATCTCCTGTACTATGTCTGCAGTCTCTGATCATCTCCTGTACTATGTCTGCAGTCTCTGATCATCTCCTGTACTATGTCTGCAGTCTCTGATCATCTCCTGTACTATGTCTGCAGTCTCTGATCATCTCCTGTACTATGTCTGCAGTCTCTGATCATCTCCTGTATTATGTCTGCAGTCTCTGATCATCTCCTGTACTATGTCTGCAGTCTCTGACCATCTCCTGTAATATGTCTGCAGTCTCTGATCATCTCCTGTATTATGTCTGCAGTCTCTGATCATCTCCTGTATTATGTCTGCAGTCTCTGATCATCTCCTGTATCATGTCTGCAGTCTCTGATCATCTCCTGTATTATGTCTGCAGTCTCTGATCATCTCCTGTATTATGTCTGCAGTCTCTGATCATCTCCTGTACTATGTCTGCAGTCTCTGATCATCTCCTGTACTATGTCTGCAGTCTCTGATCATCTCCTGTACTATGTCTGCAGTCTCTGATCATCTCCTGTACTATGTCTGCAGTCTCTGATCATCTCCTGTACTATGTCTGCAGTCTCTGATCATCTCCTGTACTATGTCTGCAGTCTCTGATCATCTCCTGTACTATGTCTGCAGTCTCTGATCATCTCCTGTATTATGTCTGCAGTCTCTGATCATCTCCTGTACTATGTCTGCAGTCTCTGATCATCTCCTGTATTATGTCTGCAGTCTCTGATCATCTCCTGTATTATGTCTGCAGTCTCTGATCATCTCCTGTACTATGTCTGCAGTCTCTGATCATCTCCTGTATTATATCTGCAGTCTCTGATCATCTCCTGTATTATGTCTGCAGTCTCTGATCATCTCCTGTATTATGTCTGCAGTCTCTGATCATCTCCTGTACTATTTCTGGAGTCTCTGATCATCTCCTGTACTATGTCTGCAGTCTCTGATCATCTCCTGTACTATGTCTGCAGTCTTTGATCATCTCCTGTATTATGTCTGCAGTCTCTGACCATCTCCTGTACTATGTCTGCAGTCTCTGATCATCTCCTGTACTATGTCTGCAGTCTCTGATCATCTCCTGTATTATGTCTGCAGTCTCTGATCATCTCCTGTATTATGTCTGCAGTCTCTGATCATCTCCTGTATTATGTCTGCAGTCTCTGATCATCTCCTGTACTATGTCTGCAGTCTCTGATCATCTCCTGTATTATGTCTGCAGTCTCTGATCATCTCCTGTACTATGTCTGCAGTCTCTGATCATCTCCTGTATTATGTCTGCAGTCTCTGATCATCTCCTGTACTATGTCTGCAGTCTCTGATCATCTCCTGTATTATGTCTGCAGTCTCTGACCATCTCCTGTACTATGTCTGCAGTCTCTGATCATCTCCTGTATTATGTCTGCAGTCTCTGATCATCTCCTGTATTATGTCTGCAGTCTCTGATCATCTCCTGTATTATGTCTGCAGTCTCTGATCATCTCCTGTATTATGTCTGCAGTCTCTGATCATCTCCTGTGCTATGTCTGCAGTCTCTGATCATCTCCTGTACTATGTCTGCAGTCTCTGATCATCTCCTGTATTATGTCTGCAGTCTCTGATCATCTCCTGTATTATGTCTGCAGTCTCTGATCATCTCCTGTATTATGTCTGCAGTCTCTGATCATCTCCTGTACTATTTCTGGAGTCTCTGATCATCTCCTGTACTATGTCTGCAGTCTCTGATCATCTCCTGTACTATGTCTGCAGTCTCTGACCTTCTCCTGTACTATGTCTGCAGTCTCTGATCATCTCCTGTACTATGTCTGCAGTCTCTGATCATCTCCTGTACTATGTCTGCAGTCTCTGATCATCTCCTGTATTATGTCTGCAGTCTCTGATCATCTCCTGTATTATGTCTGCAGTCTCTGATCATCTCCTGTACTATTTCTGGAGTCTCTGATCATCTCCTGTACTATGTCTGCAGTCTCTGATCATCTCCTGTACTATGTCTGCAGTCTCTGACCTTCTCCTGTACTATGTCTGCAGTCTCTGATCATCTCCTGTACTATGTCTGCAGTCTCTGACCTTCTCCTGTACTATGTCTGCAGTCTCTGATCATCTCCTGTATTATGTCTGCAGTCTCTGATCATCTCCTGTATTATGTCTGCAGTCTCTGATCATCTCCTGTACTATTTCTGGAGTCTCTGATCATCTCCTGTACTATGTCTGCAGTCTCTGATCATCTCCTGTACTATGTCTGCAGTCTCTGATCATCTCCTGTACTATGTCTGCAGTCTCTGATCATCTCCTGTACTATGTCTGCAGTCTCTGACCTTCTCCTGTACTATGTCTGCAGTCTCTGATCATCTCCTGTACTATGTCTGCAGTCTCTGATCATCTCCTGTACTATGTCTGCAGTCTCTGATCATCTCCTGTACTATGTCTGCAGTCTCTGACCATCTCCTGTACTATGTCTGCAGTCTCTGATCATCTCCTGTATTATGTCTGCAGTCTCTGATCATCTCCTGTATTATGTCTGCAGTCTCTGATCATCTCCTGTACTATGTCTGCAGTCTCTGATCATCTCCTGTATTATGTCTGCAGTCTCTGATTATCTCCTGTATCATGTCTGCAGTCTCTGATCATCTCCTGTACTATGTCTGCAGTCTCTGATCATCTCCTGTACTATGTCTGCAGTCTCTGACCATCTCCTGTATTATGTCTGCAGTCTCTGATCATCTCCTGTATTATGTCTGCAGTCTCTGATCATCTCCTGTACTATGTCTGCAGTCTCTGACCATCTCCTGTACTATGTCTGCAGTCTCTGACCATCTCCTGTATTATGTCTGCAGTCTCTGACCATCTCCTGTACTATGTCTGCAGTCTCTTATCATCTCCTGTATTATGTCTGCAGTCTCTGACCATCTCCTGTACTATGTCTGCAGTCTCTGATCATCTCCTGTATTATGTCTGCAGTCTCTGACCATCTCCTGTATTATGTCTGCAGTCTCTGATCATCTCCTGTATTATGTCTGCAGTCTCTGATCATCTCCTGTATTATGTCTGCAGTCTCTGATCATCTCCTGTACTATGTTTGCAGTCTCTGACCATCTCCTGTACTATGTCTGCAGTCTCTGACCATCTCCTGTATTATGTCTGCAGTCTCTGACCATCTCCTGTACTATGTCTGCAGTCTCTGATCATCTCCTGTACTATGTCTGCAGTCTCTGATCATCTCCTGTATTATGTCTGCAGTCTCTGATCATCTCCTGTATTATGTCTGCAGTCTCTGACCATCTCCTGTACTATGTCTGCAGTCTCTGATCATCTCCTGTATTATGTCTGCAGTCTCTGATCATCTCCTGTACTATGTCTGCAGTCTCTGATCATCTCCTGTACTATGTCTGCAGTCTCTGATCATTTCCTGTACTATGTCTGCAGTCTCTGATCATCTCCTGTACTATGTCTGCAGTCTCTGATCATCTCCTGTACTATGTCTGCAGTCTCTGATCATCTCCTGTACTATGTCTGCAGTCTCTGATCATCTCCTGTACTATGTCTGCAGTCTCTGATCATCTCATGTATTATGTCTGCAGTCTCTGATTATCTCCTGTATCATGTCTGCAGTCTCTGATCATCTCCTGTACTATGTCTGCAGTCTCTGATCATCTCCTGTACTATGTCTGCAGTCTCTGATCATCTCCTGTGCTATGTCTGCAGTCTCTGATCATCTCCTGTACTATGTCTGCAGTCTCTGATCATCTCCTGTATTATGTCTGCAGTCTCTGATCATCTCCTGTATTATGTCTGCAGTCTCTGATCATCTCCTGTATTATGTCTGCAGTCTCTGATCATCTCCTGTACTATGTCTGCAGTCTCTGATCATCTCCTGTACTATGTCTGCAGTCTCTGATCATCTCCTGTATCATGTCTGCAGTCTCTGATCCTCTCCTGTATTATGTCTGCAGTCTCTGATCATCTCCTGTATTATGTCTGCAGTCTCTGATCATCTCCTGTATTATGTCTGCAGTCTCTGATCATCTCCTGTACTATGTCTGCAGTCTCTGATCCTCTCCTGTATTATGTCTGCAGTCTCTGATCATCTCCTGTACTATGTCTGCAATCTCTGATCATCTCCTGTATTATGTCTGCAGTCTCTGACCATCTCCTGTATTATGTCTGCAGTCTCTGATCATCTCCTGTACTATGTCTGCAGTCTCTGATCATCTCCTGTACTATGTCTGCAGTCTCTGATCATCTCCTGTACTATGTCTGCAGTCTCTGATCATCTCCTGTATTATGTCTGCAGTCTCTGACCATCTCCTGTACTATGTCTGCAGTCTCTGATCATCTCCTGTACTATGTCTGCAGTCTCTGATCCTCTCCTGTATTATGTCTGCAGTCTCTGATCATCTCCTGTATTATGTCTGCAGTCTCTGATCATCTCCTGTATTATGTCTGCAGTCTCTGATCATCTCCTGTACTATGTCTGCAGTCTCTGATCCTCTCCTGTATTATGTCTGCAGTCTCTGATCATCTCCTGTACTATGTCTGCAGTCTCTGATCATCTCCTGTATTATGTCTGCAGTCTCTGATCATCTCCTGTACTATGTCTGCAGTCTCTGATCATCTCCTGTACTATGTCTGCAGTCTCTGATCATCTCCTGTATTATGTCTGCAGTCTCTGATCATCTCCTGTACTATGTCTGCAGTCTCTGATCCTCTCCTGTATTATGTCTGCAGTCTCTGATCATCTCCTGTACTATGTCTGCAGTCTCTGATCATCTCCTGTATTATGTCTGCAGTCTCTGATCATCTCCTGTATTATGTCTGCAGTCTCTGACCATCTCCTGTACTATGTCTGCAGTCTCTGACCATCTCCTGTACTATGTCTGCAGTCTCTGACCATCTCCTGTATTATGTCTGCAGTCTCTGATCATCTCCTGTACTATGTCTGCAGTCTCTGATCATCTCCTGTATTATGTCTGCAGTCTCTGATCATCTCCTGTACTATGTCTGCAGTCTCTGATCATCTCCTGTATTATGTCTGCAGTCTCTGATCATCTCCTGTATTATGTCTGCAGTCTCTGATCATCTCCTGTACTATGTCTGCAGTCTCTGATCATCTCCTGTATTATATCTGCAGTCTCTGATCATCTCCTGTATTATGTCTGCAGTCTCTGATCATCTCCTGTATTAAGTCTGCAGTCTCTGATCATCTCCTGTACTATGTCTGGAGTCTCTGATCATCTCCTGTACTATGTCTGCAGTCTCTGATCATCTCCTGTACTACGTCTGCAGTCTCTGATCATCTCCTGTACTATGTCTGCAGTCTCTGATCATCTTCTGTACTATATCTGCAGTCTCTGATCATCTCCTGTACTATGTCTGCAGTCTCTGACCATCTCCTGTACTATGTCTGCAGTCTCTGACCATCTCCTATACTATGTCTGCAGTCTCTGATCATCTCCTGTATTATGTCTGCAGTCTCTGATCATCTCCTGTATTATGTCTGCAGTCTCTGATCATCTCCTGTACTATGTCTGCAGTCTCTGATCATCTCCTGTACTATGTCTGCAGTCTCTGATCATCTCCTGTACTATGTCTGCAGTCTCTGATCATCTCCTGTACTATGTCTGCAGTCTCTGATCATCTCCTGTATTATGTCTGCAGTCTCTGATCATCTCCTGTATTATGTCTGCAGTCTCTGATCATCTCCTGTACTATGTCTGCAGTCTCTGATCATCTCCTGTACTATGTCTGCAGTCTCTGATCATCTCCTGTATTATGTCTGCAGTCTCTGACCTTCTCCTGTACTATGTCTGCAGTCTCTGATCATCTCCTGTACTATGGCTGCAGTCTCTGATCATCTCCTGTACTATGTCTGCAGTCTCTGATCATCTCCTGTATTATGTCTGCAGTCTCTGATCATCTCCTGTACTATGTCTGCAGTCTCTGATCATCTCCTGTACTATGTCTGCAGTCTCTGATCCTCTCCTGTATTATGTCTGCAGTCTCTGATCATCTCCTGTATTATGTCTGCAGTCTCTGATCATCTCCTGTACTATGTCTGCAGTCTCTGATCATCTCCTGTATTATGTCTGCAGTCTCTGATCATCTCCTGTACTATGTCTGCAGTCTCTGATCCTCTCCTGTATTATGTCTGCAGTCTCTGATCATCTCCTGTACTATGTCTGCAGTCTCTGATCATCTCCTGTATTATGTCTGCAGTCTCTGATCATCTCCTGTATTATGTCTGCAGTCTCTGACCATCTCCTGTACTATGTCTGCAGTCTCTGACCATCTCCTGTACTATGTCTGCAGTCTCTGACCATCTCCTGTATTATGTCTGCAGTCTCTGATCATCTCCTGTACTATGTCTGCAGTCTCTGATCATCTCCTGTATTATGTCTGCAGTCTCTGATCATCTCCTGTACTATGTCTGCAGTCTCTGATCATCTCCTGTATTATGTCTGCAGTCTCTGATCATCTCCTGTATTATGTCTGCAGTCTCTGATCATCTCCTGTACTATGTCTGCAGTCTCTGATCATCTCCTGTATTATATCTGCAGTCTCTGATCATCTCCTGTATTATGTCTGCAGTCTCTGATCATCTCCTGTATTATGTCTGCAGTCTCTGATCATCTCCTGTACTATGTCTGCAGTCTCTGATCATCTCCTGTACTACGTCTGCAGTCTCTGATCATCTCCTGTACTATGTCTGCAGTCTCTGATCATCTCCTGTACTACGTCTGCAGTCTCTGATCATCTCCTGTACTACGTCTGCAGTCTCTGATCATCTCCTGTACTATGTCTGCAGTCTCTGATCATCTTCTGTACTATATCTGCAGTCTCTGATCATCTCCTGTACTATGTCTGCAGTCTCTGACCATCTCCTGTACTATGTCTGCAGTCTCTGATCATCTCCTGTACTATGTCTGCAGTCTCTGATCATCTCCTGTACTACGTCTGCAGTCTCTGATCATCTCCTGTACTATGTCTGCAGTCTCTGATCATCTTCTGTACTATATCTGCAGTCTCTGATCATCTCCTGTACTATGTCTGCAGTCTCTGACCATCTCCTGTACTATGTCTGCAGTCTCTGACCATCTCCTATACTATGTCTGCAGTCTCTGATCATCTCCTGTATTATGTCTGCAGTCTCTGATCATCTCCTGTATTATGTCTGCAGTCTCTGACCATCTCCTGTATTATGTCTGCAGTCTCTGATCATCTCCTGTACTATGTCTGCAGTCTCTGATCATCTCCTGTACTATGTCTGCAGTCTCTGATCATCTCCTGTACTATGTCTGCAGTCTCTGATCATCTCCTATATTATGTCTGCAGTCTCTGATTATCTCCTGTATTATGTCTGCAGTCTCTGATCATCTCCTGTACTATGTCTGCAGTCTCTGATCATCTCCTGTACTATGTCTGCAGTCTCTGATCATCTCCTGTACTATGTCTGCAGTCTCTGATCATCTCCTGTATTATGTCTGCAGTCTCTGATCATCTCCTGTATTATGTCTGCAGTCTCTGATCATCTCCTGTACTATGTCTGCAGTCTCTGATCATCTCCTGTACTATGTCTGCAGTCTCTGATCATCTCCTGTACTATGTCTGTAGTCTCTGATCATCTCCTGTACTATGTCTGCAGTCTCTGATCATCTCCTGTATTATGTCTGCAGTCTCTGATCATCTCCTGTATTATGTCTGCAGTCTCTGATCATCTCCTGTACTATGTCTGCAGTCTCTGATCATCTCCTGTACTATGTCTGCAGTCTCTGATCATCTCCTGTATTATGTCTGCAGTCTCTGACCTTCTCCTGTACTATGTCTGCAGTCTCTGATCATCTCCTGTACTATGGCTGCAGTCTCTGATCATCTCCTGTACTATGTCTGCAGTCTCTGATCATCTCCTGTATTATGTCTGCAGTCTCTGATCATCTCCTGTACTATGTCTGCAGTCTCTGACCATCTCCTGTACTATGTCTGCAGTCTCTGATCATCTCCTGTACTATGTCTGCAGTCTCTGATCATCTCCTGTACCATGTCTGCAGTCTCTGATCATCTCCTGTACTATGTCTGCAGTCTCTGATCATCTCCTGTACTATGTCTGCAGTCTCTGATCATCTCCTGTACTATGTCTGCAGTCTCTGATCATGTCCTGTAGTATGTCTGCAGTCTCTGATCATCTCCTGTATTATGTCTGCAGTCTCTGATCATCTCCTGTATTATGTCTGCAGTCTCTGATCATCTCCTATATTATGTCTGCAGTCTCTGATCATCTCCTGGATCATGTCTGCAGTCTCTGATCATCTCCTGTAGTATGTCTGCAGTCTCTGATCATCTCCTGTACTACGTCTGCAGTCTCTGATCATCTCCTGTACTATGTCTGCAGTCTCTGATCATCTCCTGTACTATGTCTGCAGTCTCTGATCATCTCCTGTAGTATGTCTGCAGTCTCTTATCATCTCCTGTACTATGTCTGCAGTCTCTGATCATCTCCTGTACTATGTCTGCAGTCTCTGATCATCTCCTGTATTATGTCTGCAGTCCCTGATCATCTCCTGTATCATGTCTGCAGTCTCTGATCATCTCCTGTACTATGTCTGCAGTCTCTGATCATCTCCTGTACTATGTCTGCAGTCTCTGATCATCTCCTGTACTATGTCTGCAGTCTCTGATCATCTCCTGTATTATGTCTGCAGTCTCTGATCATCTCCTGTATTATGTCTGCAGTCTCTGATCATCTCCTATATTATGTCTGCAGTCTCTGATCATCTCCTGTATTATGTCTGCAGTCTCTGATCATCTCCTGTACTATGTCTGCAGTCTCTGATCATCTCCTGTATTATGTCTGCAGTCTCTGATCATCTCCTGTACTATGTCTGCAGTCTCTGATCATCTCCTGTATTATGTCTGCAGTCTCTGATCATCTCCTGTACTATGTCTGCAGTCTCTGATCATCTCCTGTATTATGTCTGCAGTCTCTGATCATCTCCTGTATCATGTCTGCAGTCTCTGATCATCTCCTGTACTATGTCTGCAGTCTCTGACCATCTCCTGTACTATGTCTGCAGTCTCTGACCATCTCCTGTACTATGTCTGCAGTCTCTGATCATCTCCTGTACTGTCTGCAGTCTCTGATCATCTCCTGTACTATGTCTGCAGTCTCTGATCATCTCCTGTATTATGTCTGCAGTCTCTGATCATCTCCTGTACTATGTCTGCAGTCTCTGATCATCTCCTGTATTATGTCTGCAGTCCCTGATCATCTCCTGTATCATGTCTGCAGTCTCTGATCATCTCCTGTACTATGTCTGCAGTCTCTGATCATCTCCTGTACTATGTCTGCAGTCTCTGATCATCTCCTGTACTATGTCTGCAGTCTCTGATCATCTCCTGTATTATGTCTGCAGTCTCTGATCATCTCCTGTATTATGTCTGCAGTCTCTGATCATCTCCTATATTATGTCTGCAGTCTCTGATCATCTCCTGTACTATGTCTGCAGTCTCTGATCATCTCCTGTACTATGTCTGCAGTCTCTGATCATCTCCTGTATTATGTCTGCAGTCTCTGATCATCTCCTGTACTATGTCTGCAGTCTCTGATCATCTCCTGTATTATGTCTGCAGTCTCTGACCATCTCCTGTACCATGTCTGCAGTCTCTGATCATCTCCTGTACTATGTCTGCAGTCTCTGATCATCTCCTGTACTATGTCTGCAGTCTCTGATTATCTCCTGTATCATGTCTGCAGTCTCTGATCATCTCCTGTACTATGTCTGCAGTCTCTGATCATCTCCTGTACCATGTCTGCAGTCTCTGATCATCTCCTGTATCATGTCTGCAGTCTCTGATCATCTCCTGTACTATGTCTGCAGTCTCTGATCATCTCCTGTATCATGTCTGCAGTCTCTGATCATCTCCTGTACTATGTCTGCAGTCTCTGATCATCTCCTGTACTATGTCTGCAGTCTCTGATCATCTCCTGTATTATGTCTGCAGTCTCTGATCATCTCCTGTACTATGTCTGCAGTCTCTGATCATCTCCTGTATTATGTCTGCAGTCTCTGATCATCTCCTGTACTATGTCTGCAGTCTCTGATCATCTCCTGTACTATGTCTGCAGTCTCTGATCATCTCCTGTACTATGTCTGCAGTCTCTGATCATCTCCTGTATCATGTCTGCAGTCTCTGATCATCTCCTGTATTATGTCTGCAGTCTCTGATCATCTCCTGTACTATGTCTGCAGTCTCTGATCATCTCCTGTACTATGTCTGCAGTCTCTGATCATCTCCTGTATTATGTCTGCAGTCTCTGATCATCTCCTGTACTATGTCTGCAGTCTCTGATCATCTCCTGTATCATGTCTGCAGTCTCTGATCATCTCCTGTACTATGTCTGCAGTCTCTGATCATCTCCTGTACTATGTCTGCAGTCTCTGATCATCTCCTGTACTATGTCTGCAGTCTCTGATCATCTCCTGTACTATGTCTGCAGTCTCTGATCATCTCCTGTATCATGTCTGCAGTCTCTGATCATCTCCTGTACTATGTCTGCAGTCTCTGATCATCTCCTGTACTATGTCTGCAGTCTCTGATCATCTCCTGTATTATGTCTGCAGTCTCTGATCATCTCCTGTACTATGTCTGCAGTCTCTGATCATCTCCTGTACTATGTCTGCAGTCTCTGATCATCTCCTGTACTATGTCTGCAGTCTCTGATCATCTCCTGTACTATGTCTGCAGTCTCTGATCATCTCCTGTACTATGTCTGCATTCTCTGATCATCTCCTGTACTATGTCTGCAGTCTCTGATCATCTCCTGTACTATGTCTGCAGTCTCTGATCATCTCCTGTATCATGTCTGCAGTCTCTGATCATCTCCTGTATTATGTCTGCAGTCTCTGATCATCTCCTGTACTATGTCTGCAGTCTCTGATCATCTCCTGTACTATGTCTGCAGTCTCTGATCATCTCCTGTACTATGTCTGCAGTCTCTGATCATCTCCTGTACTATGTCTGCAGTCTCTGATCATCTCCTGTACTATGTCTGCAGTCTCTGATCATCTCCTGTACTATGTCTGCAGTCTCTGATCATCTCCTGTATTATGTCTGCAGTCTCTGATCATCTCCTGTACTATGTCTGCAGTCTCTGATCATCTCCTGTATTATGTCTGCAGTCTCTGATCATCTCCTGTACTATGTCTGCAGTCTCTGATCATCTCCTGTACTATGTCTGCAGTCTCTGATCATCTCCTGTATTATGTCTGCAGTCTTTGATCATCTCCTGTACTATGTCTGCAGTCTCTGATCATCTCCTGTACTATGTCTGCAGTCTCTGATCATCTCCTGTATTATGTCTGCAGTCTCTGATCATCTCCTGTACTATGTCTGCAGTCTCTGATCATCTCCTGTACTATGTCTGCAGTCTCTGATCATCTCCTGTATTATGTCTGCAGTCTCTGATCATCTCCTGTATCATGTCTGCAGTCTCTGATCATCTCCTGTACTATGTCTGCAGTCTCTGATCATCTCCTGTATTATGTCTGCAGTCTCTGATCATCTCCTGTATTATGTCTGCAGTCTCTGATCATCTCCTGTATTATGTCTGCAGTCTCTGATCATCTCCTGTACTATGTCTGCAGTCTCTGATCATCTCCTGTATCATGTCTGCAGTCTCTGATCATCTCCTGTACTATGTCTGCAGTCTCTGATCATCTCCTGTACTATGTCTGCAGTCTCTGATCATCTCCTGTACTATGTCTGCAGTCTCTGATCATCTCCTGTACTATGTCTGCAGTCTCTGACCGTCTCCTGTACTATGTCTGCAGTCTCTGATCATCTCCTGTATTATGTCTGCAGTCTCTGATCATCTCCTGTACTATGTCTGCAGTCTCTGATCATCTCCTGTACTATGTCTGCAGTCTCTGATCATCTCCTGTATTATGTCTGCAGTCTCTGATCATCTCCTGTATCATGTCTGCAGTCTCTGATCATCTCCTGTACTATGTCTGCAGTCTCTGATCATCTCCTGTACTATGTCTGCAGTCTCTGATCATCTCCTGTATTATGTCTGCAGTCTCTGATCATCTCCTGTACTATGTCTGCAGTCTCTGATCATCTCCTGTACTATGTCTGCAGTCTCTGATCATCTCCTGTATCATGTCTGCAGTCTCTGATCATCTCCTGTACTATGTCTGCAGTCTCTGATCATCTCCTGTACTATGTCTGCAGTCTCTGATCATCTCCTGTACTATGTCTGCAGTCTCTGATCATCTCCTGTACTATGTCTGCAGTCTCTGACCGTCTCCTGTACTATGTCTGCAGTCTCTGATCATCTCCTGTATTATGTCTGCAGTCTCTGATCATCTCCTGTACTATGTCTGCAGTCTCTGATCATCTCCTGTACTATGTCTGCAGTCTCTGATCATCTCCTGTATTATGTCTGCAGTCTCTGATCATCTCCTGTATCATGTCTGCAGTCTCTGATCATCTCCTGTACTATGTCTGCAGTCTCTGATCATCTCCTGTACTATGTCTGCAGTCTCTGATCATCTCCTGTATTATGTCTGCAGTCTCTGATCATCTCCTGTACTATGTCTGCAGTCTCTGATCATCTCCTGTACTATGTCTGCAGTCTCTGATCATCTCCTGTATCATGTCTGCAGTCTCTGATCATCTCCTGTACTATGTCTGCAGTCTCTGATCATCTCCTGTACTATGTCTGCAGTCTCTGATCATCTCCTGTACTATGTCTGCAGTCTCTGATCATCTCCTGTACTATGTCTGCAGTCTCTGATCATCTCCTGGACTATGTCTGCAGTCTCTGATCATCTCCTGGACTATGTCTGCAGTCTCTGATCATCTCCTGTACTATGTCTGCAGTCTCTGATCATCTCCTGTACTATGTCTGCAGTCTCTGATCATCTCCTGTATTATGTATGCAGTCTCTGATCATCTCCTGTATTATGTCTGCAGTCTCTGATCATCTCCTGTACTATGTCTGCAGTCTCTGACCATCTCCTGTACTATGTCTGCAGTCTCTGATCATCTCCTGTACTATGTCTGCAGTCTCTGATCATCTCCTGTATTATGTCTGCAGTCTCTGATCATCTCCTGTACTATGTCTGCAGTCTCTGATCATCTCCTGTACTATGTCTGCAGTCTCTGATCATCTCCTGTATTATGTCTGCAGTCTCTGATCATCTCCTATACTATGTCTGCAGTCTCTGATCATCTCCTGTATCATGTCTGCAGTCTCTGACCATCTCCTGTACTATGTCTGCAGTCTCTGATCATCTCCTGTACTATGTCTGCAGTCTCTGATCATCTCCTGTACTATGTCTGCAGTCTCTGATCATCTCCTGTATTATGTCTGCAGTCTCTGATCATCTCCTGTACTATGTCTGCAGTCTCTGATCATCTCCTGTACTATGTCTGCAGTCTCTGATCATCTCCTGTACTATGTCTGCAGTCTCTGATCATCTCCTGTACTATGTCTGCAGTCTCTGATCATCTCCTGTACTATGTCTGCAGTCTCTGATCATCTCCTGTACTATGTCTGCAGTCTCTGATCATCTCCTGTACTATGTCTGCAGTCTCTGATCATCTCCTGTATTATGTCTGCAGTCTCTGATCATCTCCTGTACTATGTCTGCAGTCTCTGATCATCTCCTGTATTATGTCTGCAGTCTCTGATCATCTCCTGTATTATGTCTGCAGTCTCTGATCATCTCCTGTACTATGTCTGCAGTCTCTGATCATCTCCTGTATTATATCTGCAGTCTCTGATCATCTCCTGTATTATGTCTGCAGTCTCTGATCATCTCCTGTATTATGTCTGCAGTCTCTGATCATCTCCTGTACTATTTCTGGAGTCTCTGATCATCTCCTGTACTATGTCTGCAGTCTCTGATCATCTCCTGTACTATGTCTGCAGTCTTTGATCATCTCCTGTATTATGTCTGCAGTCTCTGATCATCTCCTGTATTATGTCTGCAGTCTCTGATCATCTCCTGTATTATGTCTGCAGTCTCTGATCATCTCCTGTACTATGTCTGCAGTCTCTGATCATCTCCTGTATTATGTCTGCAGTCTCTGATCATCTCCTGTACTATGTCTGCAGTCTCTGATCATCTCCTGTATTATGTCTGCAGTCTCTGATCATCTCCTGTACTATGTCTGCAGTCTCTGATCATCTCCTGTATTATGTCTGCAGTCTCTGACCATCTCCTGTACTATGTCTGCAGTCTCTGATCATCTCCTGTATTATGTCTGCAGTCTCTGATCATCTCCTGTATTATGTCTGCAGTCTCTGATCATCTCCTGTATTATGTCTGCAGTCTCTGATCATCTCCTGTATTATGTCTGCAGTCTCTGATCATCTCCTGTACTATTTCTGGAGTCTCTGATCATCTCCTGTACTATGTCTGCAGTCTCTGATCATCTCCTGTACTATGTCTGCAGTCTTTGATCATCTCCTGTATTATGTCTGCAGTCTCTGATCATCTCCTGTATTATGTCTGCAGTCTCTGATCATCTCCTGTATTATGTCTGCAGTCTCTGATCATCTCCTGTACTATGTCTGCAGTCTCTGATCATCTCCTGTATTATGTCTGCAGTCTCTGATCATCTCCTGTACTATGTCTGCAGTCTCTGATCATCTCCTGTATTATGTCTGCAGTCTCTGATCATCTCCTGTACTATGTCTGCAGTCTCTGATCATCTCCTGTATTATGTCTGCAGTCTCTGACCATCTCCTGTACTATGTCTGCAGTCTCTGATCATCTCCTGTATTATGTCTGCAGTCTCTGATCATCTCCTGTATTATGTCTGCAGTCTCTGATCATCTCCTGTATTATGTCTGCAGTCTCTGATCATCTCCTGTATTATGTCTGCAGTCTCTGATCATCTCCTGTGCTATGTCTGCAGTCTCTGATCATCTCCTGTACTATGTCTGCAGTCTCTGATCATCTCCTGTATTATGTCTGCAGTCTCTGATCATCTCCTGTACTATGTCTGCAGTCTCTGATCATCTCCTGTATTATGTCTGCAGTCTCTGATCATCTCCTGTATTATGTCTGCAGTCTCTGATCATCTCCTGTACTATGTCTGCAGTCTCTGATCATCTCCTGTATTATATCTGCAGTCTCTGATCATCTCCTGTATTATGTCTGCAGTCTCTGATCATCTCCTGTATTATGTCTGCAGTCTCTGATCATCTCCTGTACTATTTCTGGAGTCTCTGATCATCTCCTGTACTATGTCTGCAGTCTCTGATCATCTCCTGTACTATGTCTGCAGTCTCTGACCTTCTCCTGTACTATGTCTGCAGTCTCTGATCATCTCCTGTACTATGTCTGCAGTCTCTGATCATCTCCTGTACTATGTCTGCAGTCTCTGATCATCTCCTGTACTATGTCTGCAGTCTCTGACCATCTCCTGTACTATGTCTGCAGTCTCTGATCATCTCCTGTATTATGTCTGCAGTCTCTGATCATCTCCTGTACTATGTCTGGAGTCTCTGATCATCTCCTGTATTATGTCTGCAGTCTCTGATCATCTCCTGTACTATGTCTGCAGTCTCTGATCATCTCCTGTACTATGTCTGCAGTCTCTGACCATCTCCTGTATTATGTCTGCAGTCTCTGATCATCTCCTGTATTATGTCTGCAGTCTCTGATCATCTCCTGTACTATGTCTGCAGTCTCTGACCATCTCCTGTACTATGTCTGCAGTCTCTGACCATCTCCTGTATTATGTCTGCAGTCTCTGACCATCTCCTGTACTATGTCTGCAGTCTCTTATCATCTCCTGTATTATGTCTGCAGTCTCTGACCATCTCCTGTACTATGTCTGCAGTCTCTGACCATCTCCTGTATTATGTCTGCAGTCTCTGACCATCTCCTGTACTATGTCTGCAGTCTCTTATCATCTCCTGTATTATGTCTGCAGTCTCTGATCATCTCCTGTATTATGTCTGCAGTCTCTGATCATCTCCTGTATTATGTCTGCAGTCTCTGACCATCTCCTGTATTATGTCTGCAGTCTCTGATCATCTCCTGTATTATGTCTGCAGTCTCTGACCATCTCCTGTACTATGTCTGCAGTCTCTGATCATCTCCTGTACTATGTCTGCAGTCTCTGATCATCTCCTGTATTATGTCTGCAGTCTCTGATCATCTCCTGTACTATGTCTGCAGTCTCTGATCATCTCCTGTACTATGTCTGCAGTCTCTGATTATCTCCTGTATCATGTCTGCAGTCTCTGATCATCTCCTGTACTATGTCTGCAGTCTCTGATCATCTCCTGTATTATGTCTGCAGTCTCTGATCATCTCCTGTACTATGTCTGCAGTCTCTGATCATCTCCTGTACTATGTCTGCAGTCTCTGACCATCTCCTGTATTATGTCTGCAGTCTCTGATCATCTCCTGTACTATGTCTGCAGTCTCTGATCATCTCCTGTACTATGTCTGCAGTCTCTGATCATTTCCTGTACTATGTCTGCAGTCTCTGATCATCTCCTGTACTATGTCTGCAGTCTCTGATCATCTCCTGTACTATGTCTGCAGTCTCTGATCATCTCCTGTACTATGTCTGCAGTCTCTGATCATCTCCTGTACTATGTCTGCAGTCTCTGATCATCTCATGTATTATGTCTGCAGTCTCTGATTATCTCCTGTATCATGTCTGCAGTCTCTGATCATCTCCTGTACTATGTCTGCAGTCTCTGATCATCTCCTGTACTATGTCTGCAGTCTCTGATCATCTCCTGTGCTATGTCTGCAGTCTCTGATCATCTCCTGTACTATGTCTGCAGTCTCTGATCATCTCCTGTATTATGTCTGCAGTCTCTGATCATCTCCTGTATTATGTCTGCAGTCTCTGATCATCTCCTGTATTATGTCTGCAGTCTCTGATCATCTCCTGTACTATGTCTGCAGTCTCTGATCATCTCCTGTACTATGTCTGCAGTCTCTGATCATCTCCTGTATCATGTCTGCAGTCTCTGATCCTCTCCTGTATTATGTCTGCAGTCTCTGATCATCTCCTGTATTATGTCTGCAGTCTCTGATCATCTCCTGTATTATGTCTGCAGTCTCTGATCATCTCCTGTACTATGTCTGCAGTCTCTGATCATCTCCTGTACTATGTCTGCAGTCTCTGATCATCTCCTGTACTATGTCTGCAGTCTCTGATCATCTCCTGTATTATGTCTGCAGTCTCTGACCATCTCCTGTACTATGTCTGCAGTCTCTGATCATCTCCTGTACTATGTCTGCAGTCTCTGATCCTCTCCTGTATTATGTCTGCAGTCTCTGATCATCTCCTGTATTATGTCTGCAGTCTCTGATCATCTCCTGTATTATGTCTGCAGTCTCTGATCATCTCCTGTACTATGTCTGCAGTCTCTGATCCTCTCCTGTATTATGTCTGCAGTCTCTGATCATCTCCTGTACTATGTCTGCAGTCTCTGATCATCTCCTGTATTATGTCTGCAGTCTCTGATCATCTCCTGTACTATGTCTGCAGTCTCTGATCATCTCCTGTACTATGTCTGCAGTCTCTGATCATCTCCTGTATTATGTCTGCAGTCTCTGATCATCTCCTGTACTATGTCTGCAGTCTCTGATCCTCTCCTGTATTATGTCTGCAGTCTCTGATCATCTCCTGTACTATGTCTGCAGTCTCTGATCATCTCCTGTATTATGTCTGCAGTCTCTGATCATCTCCTGTATTATGTCTGCAGTCTCTGACCATCTCCTGTACTATGTCTGCAGTCTC
The DNA here is from genome assembly GCA_029206835.1 of Rana muscosa. NCBI lineage: Eukaryota > Metazoa > Chordata > Amphibia > Anura > Ranidae > Rana > Rana muscosa. The sequence continues at coordinate 98,608 of JARGYO010000890.1, forward strand.
TGACCATCTCCTGTACTATGTCTGCAGTCTCTGACCATCTCCTGTATTATGTCTGCAGTCTCTGATCATCTCCTGTACTATGTCTGCAGTCTCTGATCATCTCCTGTATTATGTCTGCAGTCTCTGATCATCTCCTGTACTATGTCTGCAGTCTCTGATCATCTCCTGTATTATGTCTGCAGTCTCTGATCATCTCCTGTATTATGTCTGCAGTCTCTGATCATCTCCTGTACTATGTCTGCAGTCTCTGATCATCTCCTGTATTATATCTGCAGTCTCTGATCATCTCCTGTATTATGTCTGCAGTCTCTGATCATCTCCTGTATTATGTCTGCAGTCTCTGATCATCTCCTGTACTATGTCTGGAGTCTCTGATCATCTCCTGTACTATGTCTGCAGTCTCTGATCATCTCCTGTACTACGTCTGCAGTCTCTGATCATCTCCTGTACTATGTCTGCAGTCTCTGATCATCTTCTGTACTATATCTGCAGTCTCTGACCATCTCCTGTACTATGTCTGCAGTCTCTGACCATCTCCTATACTATGTCTGCAGTCTCTGATCATCTCCTGTATTATGTCTGCAGTCTCTGATCATCTCCTGTATTATGTCTGCAGTCTCTGATCATCTCCTGTACTATGTCTGCAGTCTCTGATCATCTCCTGTACTATGTCTGCAGTCTCTGATCATCTCCTGTACTATGTCTGCAGTCTCTGATCATCTCCTGTACTATGTCTGCAGTCTCTGATCATCTCCTGTATTATGTCTGCAGTCTCTGATCATCTCCTGTATTATGTCTGCAGTCTCTGATCATCTCCTGTACTATGTCTGCAGTCTCTGATCATCTCCTGTACTATGTCTGCAGTCTCTGATCATCTCCTGTATTATGTCTGCAGTCTCTGACCTTCTCCTGTACTATGTCTGCAGTCTCTGATCATCTCCTGTACTATGGCTGCAGTCTCTGATCATCTCCTGTACTATGTCTGCAGTCTCTGATCATCTCCTGTATTATGTCTGCAGTCTCTGATCATCTCCTGTACTATGTCTGCAGTCTCTGATCATCTCCTGTACTATGTCTGCAGTCTCTGATCCTCTCCTGTATTATGTCTGCAGTCTCTGATCATCTCCTGTATTATGTCTGCAGTCTCTGATCATCTCCTGTATTATGTCTGCAGTCTCTGATCATCTCCTGTACTATGTCTGCAGTCTCTGATCCTCTCCTGTATTATGTCTGCAGTCTCTGATCATCTCCTGTACTATGTCTGCAGTCTCTGATCATCTCCTGTATTATGTCTGCAGTCTCTGATCATCTCCTGTATTATGTCTGCAGTCTCTGACCATCTCCTGTACTATGTCTGCAGTCTCTGACCATCTCCTGTACTATGTCTGCAGTCTCTGACCATCTCCTGTATTATGTCTGCAGTCTCTGATCATCTCCTGTACTATGTCTGCAGTCTCTGATCATCTCCTGTATTATGTCTGCAGTCTCTGATCATCTCCTGTACTATGTCTGCAGTCTCTGATCATCTCCTGTATTATGTCTGCAGTCTCTGATCATCTCCTGTATTATGTCTGCAGTCTCTGATCATCTCCTGTACTATGTCTGCAGTCTCTGATCATCTCCTGTACTATGTCTGCAGTCTCTGATCATCTCCTGTATTATGTCTGCAGTCTCTGATCATCTCCTGTACTATGTCTGCAGTCTCTGATCATCTCCTGTATTATGTCTGCAGTCTCTGATCATCTCCTGTACTATGTCTGCAGTCTCTGATCATCTCCTGTATTATATCTGCAGTCTCTGATCATCTCCTGTATTATGTCTGCAGTCTCTGATCATCTCCTGTATTATGTCTGCAGTCTCTGATCATCTCCTGTACTATGTCTGGAGTCTCTGATCATCTCCTGTACTATGTCTGCAGTCTCTGATCATCTCCTGTACTACGTCTGCAGTCTCTGATCATCTCCTGTACTATGTCTGCAGTCTCTGATCATCTTCTGTACTATATCTGCAGTCTCTGATCATCTCCTGTATTATGTCTGCAGTCTCTGATCATCTCCTGTATTATGTCTGCAGTCTCTGATCATCTCCTGTACTATGTCTGCAGTCTCTGATCATCTCCTGTACTATGTCTGCAGTCTCTGATCCTCTCCTGTATTATGTCTGCAGTCTCTGATCATCTCCTGTATTATGTCTGCAGTCTCTGATCATCTCCTGTATTATGTCTGCAGTCTCTGATCATCTCCTGTACTATGTCTGCAGTCTCTGATCCTCTCCTGTATTATGTCTGCAGTCTCTGATCATCTCCTGTACTATGTCTGCAGTCTCTGATCATCTCCTGTATTATGTCTGCAGTCTCTGATCATCTCCTGTATTATGTCTGCAGTCTCTGACCATCTCCTGTACTATGTCTGCAGTCTCTGACCATCTCCTGTACTATGTCTGCAGTCTCTGACCATCTCCTGTATTATGTCTGCAGTCTCTGATCATCTCCTGTACTATGTCTGCAGTCTCTGATCATCTCCTGTATTATGTCTGCAGTCTCTGATCATCTCCTGTACTATGTCTGCAGTCTCTGATCATCTCCTGTATTATGTCTGCAGTCTCTGACCATCTCCTGTATTATGTCTGCAGTCTCTGATCATCTCCTGTACTATGTCTGCAGTCTCTGATCATCTCCTGTATTATGTCTGCAGTCTCTGATCATCTCCTGTACTATGTCTGCAGTCTCTGATCATCTCCTGTATTATGTCTGCAGTCTCTGATCATCTCCTGTACTATGTCTGCAGTCTCTGATCATCTCCTGTATTATGTCTGCAGTCTCTGACCATCTCCTGTACTATGTCTGCAGTCTCTGACCATCTCCTATACTATGTCTGCAGTCTCTGATCATCTCCTGTATTATGTCTGCAGTCTCTGATCATCTCCTGTATTATGTCTGCAGTCTCTGATCATCTCCTGTATTATGTCTGCAGTCTCTGATCATCTCCTGTACTATGTCTGCAGTCTCTGATCATCTCCTGTACTATGTCTGCAGTCTCTGATCATCTCCTGTACTATGTCTGCAGTCTCTGATCATCTCCTATATTATGTCTGCAGTCTCTGATCATCTCCTGTACTATGTCTGCAGTCTCTGATCATCTCCTGTACTATGTCTGCAGTCTCTGATCATCTCCTGTACTATGTCTGCAGTCTCTGATCATCTCCTATATTATGTCTGCAGTCTCTGATCATCTCCTGTACTATGTCTGCAGTCTCTGATTATCTCCTGTATTATGTCTGCAGTCTCTGATCATCTCCTGTACTATGTCTGTAGTCTCTGATCATCTCCTGTACTATGTCTGCAGTCTCTGATCATCTCCTGTATTATGTCTGCAGTCTCTGATCATCTCCTGTATTATGTCTGCAGTCTCTGATCATCTCCTGTACTATGTCTGCAGTCTCTGATCATCTCCTGTACTATGTCTGCAGTCTCTGATCATCTCCTGTACTATGTCTGTAGTCTCTGATCATCTCCTGTACTATGTCTGCAGTCTCTGATCATCTCCTGTATTATGTCTGCAGTCTCTGATCATCTCCTGTATTATGTCTGCAGTCTCTGATCATCTCCTGTACTATGTCTGCAGTCTCTGATCATCTCCTGTACTATGCCTGCAGTCTCTGATCATCTCCTGTATTATGTCTGCAGTCTCTGACCTTCTCCTGTACTATGTCTGCAGTCTCTGATCATCTCCTGTACTATGGCTGCAGTCTCTGATCATCTCCTGTACTATGTCTGCAGTCTCTGATCATCTCCTGTATTATGTCTGCAGTCTCTGATCATCTCCTGTACTATGTCTGCAGTCTCTGACCATCTCCTGTACTATGTCTGCAGTCTCTGATCATCTCCTGTACTATGTCTGCAGTCTCTGATCATCTCCTGTACCATGTCTGCAGTCTCTGATCATCTCCTGTACTATGTCTGCAGTCTCTGATCATCTCCTGTACTATGTCTGCAGTCTCTGATCATCTCCTGTACTATGTCTGCAGTCTCTGATCATGTCCTGTAGTATGTCTGCAGTCTCTGATCATCTCCTGTATTATGTCTGCAGTCTCTGATCATCTCCTGTATTATGTCTGCAGTCTCTGATCATCTCCTATATTATGTCTGCAGTCTCTGATCATCTCCTGGATCATGTCTGCAGTCTCTGATCATCTCCTGTAGTATGTCTGCAGTCTCTGATCATCTCCTGTACTACGTCTGCAGTCTCTGATCATCTCCTGTACTATGTCTGCAGTCTCTGATCATCTCCTGTACTATGTCTGCAGTCTCTGATCATCTCCTGTAGTATGTCTGCAGTCTCTGATCATCTCCTGTACTATGTCTGCAGTCTCTGATCATCTCCTGTACTATGTCTGCAGTCTCTGATCATCTCCTGTATTATGTCTGCAGTCCCTGATCATCTCCTGTATCATGTCTGCAGTCTCTGATCATCTCCTGTACTATGTCTGCAGTCTCTGATCATCTCCTGTACTATGTCTGCAGTCTCTGATCATCTCCTGTACTATGTCTGCAGTCTCTGATCATCTCCTGTATTATGTCTGCAGTCTCTGATCATCTCCTGTATTATGTCTGCAGTCTCTGATCATCTCCTATATTATGTCTGCAGTCTCTGATCATCTCCTGTATTATGTCTGCAGTCTCTGATCATCTCCTGTACTATGTCTGCAGTCTCTGATCATCTCCTGTATTATGTCTGCAGTCTCTGATCATCTCCTGTACTATGTCTGCAGTCTCTGATCATCTCCTGTATTATGTCTGCAGTCTCTGATCATCTCCTGTACTATGTCTGCAGTCTCTGATCATCTCCTGTATTATGTCTGCAGTCTCTGATCATCTCCTGTATCATGTCTGCAGTCTCTGATCATCTCCTGTACTATGTCTGCAGTCTCTGACCATCTCCTGTACTATGTCTGCAGTCTCTGACCATCTCCTGTACTATGTCTGCAGTCTCTGATCATCTCCTGTACTATGTCTGCAGTCTCTGATCATCTCCTCTACTATGTCTGCAGTCTCTGATCATCTCCTGTATTATGTCTGCAGTCTCTGATCATCTCCTGTACTATGTCTGCAGTCTCTGATCATCTCCTGTATTATGTCTGCAGTCCCTGATCATCTCCTGTATCATGTCTGCAGTCTCTGATCATCTCCTGTACTATGTCTGCAGTCTCTGATCATCTCCTGTACTATGTCTGCAGTCTCTGATCATCTCCTGTACTATGTCTGCAGTCTCTGATCATCTCCTGTATTATGTCTGCAGTCTCTGATCATCTCCTGTATTATGTCTGCAGTCTCTGATCATCTCCTATATTATGTCTGCAGTCTCTGATCATCTCCTGTACTATGTCTGCAGTCTCTGATCATCTCCTGTACTATGTCTGCAGTCTCTGATCATCTCCTGTATTATGTCTGCAGTCTCTGATCATCTCCTGTACTATGTCTGCAGTCTCTGATCATCTCCTGTATTATGTCTGCAGTCTCTGACCATCTCCTGTACCATGTCTGCAGTCTCTGATCATCTCCTGTACTATGTCTGCAGTCTCTGATCATCTCCTGTACTATGTCTGCAGTCTCTGATTATCTCCTGTATCATGTCTGCAGTCTCTGATCATCTCCTGTATTATGTCTGCAGTCTCTGATCATCTCCTGTATTATGTCTGCAGTCTCTGATCATCTCCTGTACTATGTCTGCAGTCTCTGATCATCTCCTGTACTATGTCTGCAGTCTCTGATTATCTCCTGTATCATGTCTGCAGTCTCTGATCATCTCCTGTATTATGTCTGCAGTCTCTGATCATCTCCTGTATTATGTCTGCAGTCTCTGACCATCTCCTGTACTATGTCTGCAGTCTCTGACCATCTCCTGTATTATGTCTGCAGTCTCTGATCATCTCCTGTATTATGTCTGCAGTCTCTGACCATCTCCTGTACTATGTCTGCAGTCTCTGATCATCTCCTGTACTATGTCTGCAGTCTCTGATCATCTCCTGTATTATGTCTGCAGTCTCTGATCATCTCCTGTACTATGTCTGCAGTCTCTGATCATCTCCTGTACTATGTCTGCAGTCTCTGATTATCTCCTGTATCATGTCTGCAGTCTCTGATCATCTCCTGTATTATGTCTGCAGTCTCTGACCATCTCCTGTACTATGTCTGCAGTCTCTGATCATCTCCTGTATTATGTCTGCAGTCTCTGATCATCTCCTGTACTATGTCTGCAGTCTCTGATCATCTCCTGTATTATATCTGCAGTCTCTGATCATCTCCTGTATTATGTCTGCAGTCTCTGATCATCTCCTGTATTATGTCTGCAGTCTCTGATCATCTCCTGTATTATGTCTGCAGTCTCTGACCATCTCCTGTACTATGTCTGCAGTCTCTGATCATCTCCTGTAGTATGTCTGCAGTCTCTGATCATCTCCTGTATTATGTCTGCAGTCTCTGATCATCTCCTGTATTATGTCTGCAGTCTCTGATCATCTCCTGTATTATGTCTGCAGTCTCTGACCATCTCCTGTACTATGTCTGCAGTCTCTGATCATCTCCTGTACTATGTCTGCAGTCTCTGATCATCTCCTGTAGTATGTCTGCAGTCTCTGATCATCTCCTGTATTATGTCTGCAGTCTCTGACCATCTCCTGTATTATGTCTGCAGTCTCTGATCATCTCCTGTACTATGTCTGCAGTCTCTGATCATCTCCTGTACTATGTCTGCAGTCTCTGATCATCTCCTGTACTATGGCTGCAGTCTCTGATCATCTCCTGTACTATGTCTGCAGTCTCTGATCATCTCCTGTATTATGTCTGCAGTCTCTGATCATCTCCTGTATTATGTCTGCAGTCTCTGATCCTCTCCTGTATTATGTCTGCAGTCTCTGATCATCTCCTGTATTATGTCTGCAGTCTCTGATCATCTCCTGTATTATGTCTGCAGTCTCTGACCATCTCCTGTATTATGTCTGCAGTCTCTGATCATCTCCTGTACTATGTCTGCAGTCTCTGACCATCTCCTGTATTATGTCTGCAGTCTCTGATCATCTCCTGTACTATGTCTGCAGTCTCTGATCATCTCCTGTATTATGTCTGCAGTCTCTGATCATCTCCTGTACTATGTCTGCAGTCTCTGATCATCTCCTGTACCATGTCTGCAGTCTCTGATCATCTCCTGTACTATGTCTGCAGTCTCTGATCATCTCCTGTACTATGTCTGCAGTCTCTGATCATGTCCTGTACCATGTCTGCAGTCTCTGATCATCTCCTGTACTATGTCTGCAGTCTCTGATCATCTCCTGTATTATGTCTGCAGTCTCTGATCATCTCCTATATTATGTCTGCAGTCTCTGATCATCTCCTGGATCATGTCTGCAGTCTCTGATCATCTCCTGTAGTATGTCTGCAGTCTCTGATCATCTCCTGTACTACGTCTGCAGTCTCTGATCATCTCCTGTACTATGTCTGCAGTCTCTGATCATCTCCTGTACTATGTCTGCAGTCTCTGATCATCTCCTGTAGTATGTCTGCAGTCTCTGATCATCTCCTGTACTACGTCTGCAGTCTCTGATCATCTCCTGTACTATGTCTGCAGTCTCTGATCCTCTCCTGTACTACGTCTGCAGTCTCTGACCATCTCCTGTATTATGTCTGCAGTCTCTGACCATCTCCTGTACTATGTCTGCAGTCTCTGATCATCTCCTGTACTATGTCTGCAGTCTCTGACCATCTCCTGTACTATGTCTGCAGTCTCTGACCATCTCCTGTACTATGTCTGCAGTCTCTGATCATCTCCTGTACTATGTCTGCAGTCTCTGATCATCTCCTGTACTATGTCTGCAGTCTCTGATCATCTCCTGTATTATGTCTGCAGTCTCTGATCATCTCCTGTACTATGTCTGCAGTCTCTGATCATCTCCTGTATTATGTCTGCAGTCTCTGATCATCTCCTGTACTATGTCTGCAGTCTCTGATCATCTCCTGTATCATGTCTGCAGTCTCTGATCATCTCCTGTATCATGTCTGCAGTCTCTGATCATCTCCTGTATTATGTCTGCAGTCTCTGATCATCTCCTGTACTATGTCTGCAGTCTCTGATCATCTCCTGTATTATGTCTGCAGTCTCTGATCATCTCCTGTACTATGTCTGCAGTCTCTGATCATCTCCTGTATTATGTCTGCAGTCTCTGATCATCTCCTGTACTATGTCTGCAGTCTCTGATCATCTCCTGTACTATGTCTGCAGTCTCTGATCATCTCCTGTATTATGTCTGCAGTCTCTGATCATCTCCTGTATTATGTCTGCAGTCTCTGATCATCTCCTGTATTATGTCTGCAGTCTCTGATCATCTCCTGTACTATGTCTGCAGTCTCTGATCATCTCCTGTATTATGTCTGCAGTCTCTGATCATCTCCTGTACTATGTCTGCAGTCTCTGATCATCTCCTGTATTATGTCTGCAGTCTCTGATCATCTCCTGTACTATGTCTGCAGTCTCTGATCATCTCCTGTATTATGTCTGCAGTCTCTGATCATCTCCTGTATTATGTCTGCAGTCTCTGATCATCTCCTGTATTATGTCTGCAGTCTCTGATCATCTCCTGTACTATGTCTGCAGTCTCTGATCATCTCCTGTATTATGTCTGCAGTCTCTGATCATCTCCTGTGCTATGTCTGCAGTCTCTGATCATCTCCTGTACTATGTCTGCAGTCTCTGATCATCTCCTGTATTATGTCTGCAGTCTCTGATCATCTCCTGTACTATGTCTGCAGTCTCTGACCATCTCCTGTACTATGTCTGCAGTCTCTGATCATCTCCTGTACTATGTCTGCAGTCTCTGATCATCTCCTGTACTATGTCTGCAGTCTCTGATCATCTCCTGTACTATGTCTGCAGTCTCTGATCATCTCCTGTATCATGTCTGCAGTCTCTGATCATCTCCTGTATTATGTCTGCAGTCTCTGATCATCTCCTGTATTATGTCTGCAGTCTCTGATCATCTCCTGTACTATGTCTGCAGTCTCTGATCATCTCCTGTACTATGTCTGCAGTCTCTGATCATCTCCTGTACCATGTCTGCAGTCTCTGATCATCTCCTGTATTATGTCTGCAGTCTCTGATCATCTCCTGTATTATGTCTGCAGTCTCTGACCATCTCCTGTACTATGTCTGCAGTCTCTGATCATCTCCTGTACTATGTCTGCAGTCTCTGACCATCTCCTGTATTATGTCTGCAGTCTCTGATCATCTCCTGTACTATGTCTGCAGTCTCTGACCATCTCCTGTATTATGTCTGCAGTCTCTGATCATCTCCTGTACTATGTCTGCAGTCTCTGATCATCTCCTGTACTATGTCTGCAGTCTCTGATCATCTCCTGTACTATGTCTGCAGTCTCTGACCATCTCCTGTACTATGTCTGCAGTCTCTGATCATCTCCTGTATTATGTCTGCAGTCTCTGATCATCTCCTGTACTATGTCTGCAGTCTCTGATCATCTCCTGTATTATGTCTGCAGTCTCTGATTATCTCCTGTATTATGTCTGCAGTCTCTGATCATCTCCTGTACTATGTCTGCAGTCTCTGATCATCTCCTGTATTATGTCTGCAGTCTCTGACCATCTCCTGTATTATGTCTGCAGTCTCTGATCATCTCCTGTATTATGTCTGCAGTCTCTGATCATCTCCTGTATTATGTCTGCAGTCTCTGATCATCTCCTGTATTATGTCTGCAGTCTCTGACCATCTCCTGTATTATGTCTGCAGTCTCTGATCATCTCCTGTACTATGTCTGCAGTCTCTGATCATCTCCTGTATTATGTCTGCAGTCTCTGATCATCTCCTGTACTATGTCTGCAGTCTCTGATCATCTCCTGTATTATGTCTGCAGTCTCTGATCATCTCCTGTATTATGTCTGCAGTCTCTGATCATCTCCTGTACTATGTCTGCAGTCTCTGATCATCTCCTGTATTACGTCTGCAGTCTCTGATCATCTCCTGTACTATGTCTGCAGTCTCTGATTATCTCCTGTATTATGTCTGCAGTCTCTGATCATCTCCTGTATTATGTCTGCAGTCTCTGATCATCTCCTGTACTATGTCTGCAGTCTCTGATCATCTCCTGTACTATGTCTGCAGTCTCTGATCATCTCCTGTACTATGTCTGCAGTCTCTGATTATCTCCTGTATTATGTCTGCAGTCTCTGATCATCTCCTGTATTATGTCTGCAGTCTCTGATCATCTCCTGTATTATGTCTGCAGTCTCTGATCATCTCCTGTATTATGTCTGCAGTCTCTGATCATCTCCTGTATTATGTCTGCAGTCTCTGATCATCTCCTGTATTATGTCTGCAGTCTCTGATCATCTCCTGTATTATGTCTGCAGTCTCTGATCATCTCCTGTACTATGTCTGCAGTCTCTGATTATCTCCTGTATTATGTCTGCAGTCTCTGATCATCTCCTGTATTATGTCTGCAGTCTCTGATCATCTCCTGTATTATATCTGCAGTCTCTGATCATCTCCTGTAATATGTCTGCAGTCTCTGATCATCTCCTGTATTATGTCTGCAGTCTCTGATCATCTCCTGTACTATGTCTGGAGTCTCTGATCATCTCCTGTACTATGTCTGCAGTCTCTGATCATCTCCTGTACTATGTCTGCAGTCTCTGATCATCTCCTGTACTATGTCTGCAGTCTCTGATCATCTCCTGTACTATGTCTGCAGTCTCTGATCATCTCCTGTATTATGTCTGCAGTCTCTGATCATCTCCTGTATTATGTCTGCAGTCTCTGATCATCTCCTGTACTATGTCTGCAGTCTCTGATCATCTCCTGTACTATGTCTGCAGTCTCTGATCATCTCCTGTATTATGTCTGCAGTCTCTGATCATCTCCTGTACCATGTCTGCAGTCTCTGATCATCTCCTGTACTATGTCTGCAGTCTCTGATCATCTCCTGTACTATGTCTGCAGTCTCTGATCATCTCCTGTATTATGTCTGCAGTCTCTGATCATCTCCTGTACCATGTCTGCAGTCTCTGACCTTCTCCTGTACTATGTCTGCAGTCTCTGATCATCTCCTGTACTATGTCTGCAGTCTCTGATCATCTCCTGTACTATGGCTGCAGTCTCTGATCATCTCCTGTACTATGTCTGCAGTCTCTGATCATCTCCTGTATTATGTCTGCAGTCTCTGATCATCTCCTGTATTATGTCTGCAGTCTCTGATCATCTCCTGTACTATGTCTGCAGTCTCTGATCATCTCCTGTATTATGTCTGCAGTCTCTGATCATCTCCTGTATTATGTCTGCAGTCTCTGATCATCTCCTGTACTATGTCTGCAGTCTCTGATCATCTCCTGTAGTATGTCTGCAGTCTCTGATCATCTCCTGTATTATGTCTGCAGTCTCTGATCATCTCCTGTATTATGTCTGCAGTCTCTGATCATCTCCTATATTATGTCTGCAGTCTCTGATCATCTCCTGGATCATGTCTGCAGTCTCTGATCATCTCCTGTAGTATGTCTGCAGTCTCTGATCATCTCCTGTACTACGTCTGCAGTCTCTGATCATCTCCTGTACTATGTCTGCAGTCTCTGATCATCTCCTGTACTATGTCTGCAGTCTCTGATCATCTCCTGTACTATGTCTGCAGTCTCTGATCATCTCCTGTATTATGTCTGCAGTCTCTGATCATATCCTGTACTATGTCTGCAGTCTCTGATCATCTCCTGTATTATGTCTGCAGTCTCTGATCATCTCCTGTACTATGTCTGCAGTCTCTGATCATCTCCTGTATTATGTCTGCAGTCTCTGATCATCTCCTGTATTATGTCTGCAGTCTCTGATCATATCCTGTACTATGTCTGCAGTCTCTGATCATCTCCTGTATTATGTCTGCAGTCTCTGATCATCTCCTGTACTATGTCTGCAGTCTCTGATCATCTCCTGTATCATGTCTGCAGTCTCTGATCATCTCCTGTATCATGTCTGCAGTCTCTGATCATCTCCTGTATTATGTCTGCAGTCTCTGATCATCTCCTGTATTATGTCTGCAGTCTCTGATCATCTCCTATATTATGTCTGCAGTCTCTGATCATCTCCTGGATCATGTCTGCAGTCTCTGATCATCTCCTGTAGTATGTCTGCAGTCTCTGATCATCTCCTGTACTACGTCTGCAGTCTCTGATCATCTCCTGTACTATGTCTGCAGTCTCTGATCATCTCCTGTACTATGTCTGCAGTCTCTGATCATCTCCTGTACTACGTCTGCAGTCTCTGATCATCTCCTGTATTATGTCTGCAGTCTCTGACCATCTCCTGTACTATGTCTGCAGTCTCTGATCATCTCCTGTACTACGTCTGCAGTCTCTGATCATCTCCTGTACTATGTCTGCAGTCTCTGATCATCTCCTGTACTATGTCTGCAGTCTCTGATCATCTCCTGTACTATGTCTGCAGTCTCTGATCATCTCCTGTACTACGTCTGCAGTCTCTGATCATCTCCTGTACTATGTCTGCAGTCTCTGATCATCTCCTGTACTACGTCTGCAGTCTCTGATCATCTCCTGTATTATGTCTGCAGTCTCTGACCATCTCCTGTACTATGTCTGCAGTCTCTGATCATCTCCTGTACTACGTCTGCAGTCTCTGATCATCTCCTGTAGTATGTCTGCAGTCTCTGATCATCTCCTGTACTATGTCTGCAGTCTCTGATCATTTCCTGTACTATGTCTGCAGTCTCTGATCATCTCCTGTATTATGTCTGCAGTCTCTGACCCTCTCCTGTACTATGTCTGCAGTCTCTGATCATCTCCTGTACTATGTCTGCAGTCTCTGATCATCTCCTGTACTACGTCTGCAGTCTCTGATCATCTCCTGTACTATGTCTGCAGTCTCTGATCATCTCCTGTAGTATGTCTGCAGTCTCTGATCATCTCCTGTACTACGTCTGCAGTCTCTGATCATCTCCTGTACTATGTCTGCAGTCTCTGATCATCTCCTGTACTATGTCTGCAGTCTCTGATCATCTCCTGTACTACGTCTGCAGTCTCTGATCATCTCCTGTACTATGTCTGCAGTCTCTGATCATCTCCTGTAGTATGTCTGCAGTCTCTGATCATCTCCTGTACTATGTCTGCAGTCTCTGATCATCTCCTGTATTATGTCTGCAGTCTCTGATCATCTCCTGTACTATGTCTGCAGTCTCTGATCATCTCCTGTATTATGTCTGCAGTCTCTGATCATCTCCTGTATTATGTCTGCAGTCTCTGATCATCTCCTGTATTATGTCTGCAGTCTCTGATCATCTCCTGTACTATGTCTGCAGTCTCTGATCATCTCCTGTACTATGTCTGCAGTCTCTGATCATCTCCTGTATTATGTCTGCAGTCTCTGATCATCTCCTGTATTATGTCTGCAGTCTCTGATCATCTCCTGTATTATGTCTGCAGTCTCTGATCATCTCCTGTACTATGTCTGCAGTCTCTGATCATCTCCTGTACTATATCTGCAGTCTCTGACCATCTCCTGTATTATGTCTGCAGTCTCTGACCCTCTCCTGTACTATGTCTGCAGTCTCTGATCATCTCCTGTACTATGTCTGCAGTCTCTGATCATCTCCTGTATTATGTCTGCAGTCTCTGATCATCTCCTGTATTATGTCTGCAGTCTCTGATCATCTCCTGTACTATGTCTGCAGTCTCTGATCATCTCCTGTATTATGTCTGCAGTCTCTGATCATCTCCTGTACTATGTCTGCAGTCTCTGATCATCTCCTGTATTATGTCTGCAGTCTCTGATCATCTCCTGTATTATGTCTGCAGTCTCTGATCATCTCCTGTATTATGTCTGCAGTCTCTGATCATCTCCTGTACTATGTCTGCAGTCTCTGATCATCTCCTGTACTATGTCTGCAGTCTCTGATCATCTCCTGTATTATGTCTGCAGTCTCTGATCATCTCCTGTACCATGTCTGCAGTCTCTGATCATCTCCTGTACTATGTCTGCAGTCTCTGATCATCTCCTGTACTATGTCTGCAGTCTCTGATCATCTCCTGTATTATGTCTGCAGTCTCTGATCATCTCCTGTACTATGTCTGCAGTCTCTGATCATCTCCTGTACTATGTCTGCAGTCTCTGATCATCTCCTGTATCATGTCTGCAGTCTCTGATCATCTCCTGTACTATGTCTGCAGTCTCTGATCATCTCCTGTATCATGTCTGCAGTCTCTGATCATCTCCTGTACTATGTCTGCAGTCTCTGATCATCTCCTGTACTATGTCTGCAGTCTCTGATCATCTCCTGTATTATGTCTGCAGTCTCTGATCATCTCCTGTATTATGTCTTCAGTCTCTGATCATCTCCTGTACTATGTCTGCAGTCTCTGATCATCTCCTGTATTATGTCTGCAGTCTCTGATCATCTCCTGTACTATGTCTGCAGTCTCTGATCATCTCCTGTACTATGTCTGCAGTCTCTGATCATCTCCTGTATTATGTCTGCAGTCTCTGATCATCTCCTGTACCATGTCTGCAGTCTCTGATCATCTCCTGTACTATGTCTGCAGTCTCTGATCATCTCCTGTACTATGTCTGCAGTCTCTGATCATCTCCTGTATTATGTCTGCAGTCTCTGATCATCTCCTGTACTATGTCTGCAGTCTCTGATCATCTCCTGTACTATGTCTGCAGTCTCTGATCATCTCCTGTACTATGTCTGCAGTCTCTGACCATCTCCTGTACTATGTCTGCAGTCTCTGATCATCTCCTGTATTATGTCTTCAGTCTCTGATCATCTCCTGTACTATGTCTGCAGTCTCTGATCATCTCCTGTATTATGTCTGCAGTCTCTGATCATCTCCTGGACTATGTCTGCAGTCTCTGATCATCTCCTGTATTATGTCTGCAGTCTCTGATCATCTCCTGTACTATGTCTGCAGTCTCTGATCATCTCCTGTACTATGTCTGCAGTCTCTGATCATCTCCTGTACTATATCTGCAGTCTCTGATTATCTCCTGTATCATGTCTGCAGTCTCTGATCATCTCCTGTACTATGTCTGCAGTCTCTGATCATCTCCTGTACTATGTCTGCAGTCTCTGATCATCTCCTGTACTATGTCTGCAGTCTCTGATCATCTCCTGTATTATGTCTGCAGTCTCTGATCATCTCCTGTACTATGTCTGCAGTCTCTGATTATCTCCTGTATTATGTCTGCAGTCTCTGATCATCTCCTGTATTATGTCTGCAGTCTCTGATCATCTCCTGTACTATGTCTGCAGTCTCTGATCATCTCCTGTACTATGTCTGCAGTCTCTGATCATCTCCTGTACTATGTCTGCAGTCTCTGATCATCTCCTGTACTATGTCTGCAGTCTCTGATTATCTCCTGTACTATGTCTGCAGTCTCTGATCATCTCCTGTATTATGTCTGCAGTCTCTGATCATCTCCTGTACTATGTCTGCAGTCTCTGATCATCTCCTGTACTATGTCTGCAGTCTCTGATCATCTCCTGTACTATGTCTGCAGTCTCTGATCATCTCCTGTATTATGTCTGCAGTCTCTGATCATCTCCTGTATTATGTCTGCAGTCTCTGATCATCTCCTGTACTATGTCTGCAGTCTCTGATCATCTCCTGTACTATGTCTGCAGTCTCTGATCATCTCCTGTATTATGTCTGCAGTCTCTGATCATCTCCTGTACTATGTCTGCAGTCTCTGATCATCTCCTGTACTATGTCTGCATTCTCTGATCATCTCCTGTACTATGTCTGGAGTCTCTGATCATCTCCTGTATTATGTCTGCAGTCTCTGATCATCTCCTGTACTATGTCTGCAGTCTCTGATCATCTCCTGTACTATGTCTGCAGTCTCTGATCATCTCCTGTATTATGTCTGCAGTCTCTGATCATCTCCTGTATTATGTCTGCAGTCTCTGATCATCTCCTGTACTATGTCTGCAGTCTCTGATCATCTTCTGTACTATGTCTGCAGTCTCTGATCATCTCCTGTATTATGTCTGCAGTCTCTGATCATCTCCTGTACTATGTCTGCAGTCTCTGATCATCTCCTGTACTATGTCTGCATTCTCTGATCATCTCCTGTACTATGTCTGGAGTCTCTGATCATCTCCTGTATTATGTCTGCAGTCTCTGATCATCTCCTGTACTATGTCTGCAGTCTCTGATTATCTCCTGTATCATGTCTGCAGTCTCTGATCATCTCCTGTACTATGTCTGCAGTCTCTGATCATCTCCTGTACTATGTCTGCAGTCTCTGATTATCTCCTGTATCATGTCTGCAGTCTCTAATCATCTCCTGTACTATGTCTGCAGTCTCTGATCATCTCCTGTATTATGTCTGCAGTCTCTGATCATCTCCTGTACTATGTCTGCAGTCTCTGATTATCTCCTGTATTATGTCTGCAGTCTCTGATTATCTCCTGTACTATGTCTGCAGTCTCTGATTATCTCCTGTATCATGTCTGCAGTCTCTGATCATCTCCTGTACTATGTCTGCAGTCTCTGATTATCTCCTGTACTATGTCTGCAGTCTCTGATTATCTCCTGTATCATGTCTGCAGTCTCTGATCATCTCCTGTACTATGTCTGCAGTCTCTGATTATCTCCTGTATCATGTCTGCAGTCTCTGATCATCTCCTGTACTATGTCTGCAGTCTCTGATCATCTCCTGTACTATGTCTGCAGTCTCTGATCATCTCCTGTACTATGTCTGCAGTCTCTGATCATCTCCTGTACTATGTCTGCAGTCTCTGATCATCTCCTGTATCATGTCTGCAGTCTCTGATTATCTCCTGTACTATGTCTGCAGTCTCTGATCATCTCCTGTACTATATCTGCAGTCCCTGATCATCTCCTGTATTATGTCTGCAGTCTCTGATCATCTCCTGTATTATGTCTGCAGTCTCTGATCATCTCCTGTACTATGTCTGCAGTCTCTGATCATCTCCTGTACTATGTCTGCAGTCTCTGATCATCTCCTGTACTATGTCTGCAGTCTCTGATCATCTCCTGTACTATGTCTGCAGTCTCTGATCATCTCCTGTATTATGTCTGCAGTCTCTGATCATCTCCTGTACTATGTCTGCAGTCTCTGATCATCTCCTGTACTATGTCTGCAGTCTCTGATCATCTCCTGTATTATGTCTGCAGTCTCTGATCATCTCCTGTACTATGTCTGCAGTCTCTGATCATCTCCTGTACTATGTCTGCAGTCTCTGATCATCTCCTGTATTACGTCTGCAGTCTCTGATCATCTCCTGTACTATGTCTGCAGTCTCTGATCATCTCCTGTACTATGTCTGCAGTCTCTGACCATCTCCTGTACTATGTCTGCAGTCTCTGACCATCTCCTATACTATGTCTGCAGTCTCTGATCATCTCCTGTATCATGTCTGCAGTCTCTGATCATCTCCTGTATCATGTCTGCAGTCTCTGATCATCTCCTGTACTATGTCTGCAGTCTCTGATCATCTCCTGTACTATGTCTGCAGTCTCTGATCATCTCCTGTACTATGTCTGCAGTCTCTGATCATCTCCTGTACTATGTCTGCAGTCTCTGATCATCTCCTGTATTATGTCTGCAGTCTCTGATCATCTCCTGTACTATGTCTGCAGTCTCTGATCATCTCCTGTACTATGTCTGCAGTCTCTGATCATCTCCTGTATTATGTCTGCAGTCTCTGATCATCTCCTGTATTATGTCTGCAGTCTCTGATCATCTCCTGTACTATGTCTGCAGTCTCTGACCATCTCCTGTACTATGTCTGCAGTCTCTGATCATCTCCTGTATTATGTCTGCAGTCTCTGATCATCTCCTGTACTATGTCTGCAGTCTCTGATCATCTCCTGTATTATGTCTGCAGTCTCTGATCATCTCCTGTATTATGTCTGCAGTCTCTGATCATCTCCTGTATCATGTCTGCGGTCTCTGATCATCTCCTGTACTATGTCTGCAGTCTCTGATCATCTCCTGTACTATGTCTGCAGTCTCTGATCATCTCCTGTATTATGTCTGCAGTCTCTGATCATCTCCTGTATTATGTCTGCAGTCTCTGATCATCTCCTGTATTATGTCTGCAGTCTCTGATCATCTCCTGTACTATGTCTGCAGTCTCTGATCATCTCCTGTACTATGTCTGCAGTCTCTGATCATCTCCTATATTATGTCTGCAGTCTCTGATCATCTCCTGTACTATGTCTGCAGTCTCTGATCATCTCCTGTACTATGTCTGCAGTCTCTGATCATCTCCTGTATTATGTCTGCAGTCTCTGATCATCTCCTGTATCATGTCTGCAGTCTCTGATCATCTCCTGTATTATGTCTGCAGTCTCTGATCATCTCATGTACTATGTCTGCAGTCTCTGATCATCTCCTGTACTATGTCTGCAGTCTCTGATCATCTCCTGTACTATGTCTGCAGTCTCTGATCATCTCCTGTACTATGTCTGCAGTCTCTGATCATCTCCTGTACTATGTCTGCAGTCTCTGATCATCTCCTGTACTATGTCTGCAGTCTCTGATCATCTCCTGTATTATGTCTGCAGTCTCTGACCATCTCCTGTACTATGTCTGCAGTCTCTGACCATCTCCTGTACTATGTCTGCAGTCTCTGATCATCTCCTGTACTATGTCTGCAGTCTCTGATCATCTCCTGTATTATGTCTGCAGTCTCTGATCATCTCCTGTACTATGTCTGCAGTCTCTGATCATCTCCTGTACTATGTCTGCAGTCTCTGATCATCTCCTGTACTATGTCTGCAGTCTCTGATCATCTCCTGTACCATGTCTGCAGTCTCTGACCATCTCCTGTACCATGTCTGCAGTCTCTGATCATCTCCTGTACTATGTCTGCAGTCTCTGATCATCTCCTGTACTATGTCTGCAGTCTCTGATCATCTCCTGTACTATGTCTGCAGTCTCTGATCATCTCCTGTACTATGTCTGCAGTCTCTGATCATCTCCTGTCCTATGTCTGCAGACTCTGATCATCTCCTGTACTATGTCTGCAGTCTCTGATCATCTCCTGTACTATGTCTGCAGTCTCTGATCATCTCCTGTACTATGTCTGCAGTCTCTGATCATCTCCTGTACTATGTCTGCAGTCTCTGATCATCTCCTGTCCTATGTCTGCAGACTCTGATCATCTCCTGTACTATGTCTGCAGTCTCTGATCATCTCCTGTACTATGTCTGCAGTCTCTGATCATCTCCTGTACTATGTCTGCAGTCTCTGATCATCTCCTGTACTATGTCTGCAGTCTCTGATCATCTCCTGTACTATGTCTGCAGTCTCTGATCATCTCCTGTACTATGTCTGCAGTCTCTGATCATCTCCTGTATTATGTCTGCAGTCTCTGATCATCTCCTGTATTATGTCTGCAGTCTCTGATCATCTCCTGTATCATGTCTGCAGTCTCTGATCATCTCCTGTACTATGTCTGCATTCTCTGATCATCTCCTGTACTATGTCTGCAGTCTCTGATCATCTCCTGTACTATGTCTGCAGTCTCTGATCATCTCCTGTATTATGTCTGCAGTCTCTGATCATCTCCTGTACTATGTCTGCAGTCTCTGATCATCTCCTGTACTATGTCTGCAGTCTCTGATCATCTCCTGTATCATGTCTGCAGTCTCTGATCATCTCCTGTACTATGTCTGCAGTCTCTGATCATCTCCTTTACTATGTCTGCAGTCTCTGATCATCTCCTGTACTATGTCTGCAGTCTCTGATCATCTCCTGTACTATGTCTGCAGTCTCTGATCATCTCCTGTACTATGTCTGCAGTCTCTGATCATCTCCTGTATCATGTCTGCAGTCTCTGATCATCTCCTGTACTATGTCTGCAGTCTCTGATCATCTCCTGTATCATGTCTGCAGTCTCTGATCATCTCCTGTATTATGTCTGCAGTCTCTGACCATCTCCTGTACTATGTCTGCAGTCTCTGATCATCTCCTGTATCATGTCTGCAGTCTCTGATCATCTCCTGTACTATGTCTGCAGTCTCTGATCATCTCCTGTACCATGTCTGCAGTCTCTGATCATCTCCTGTATCATGTCTGCAGTCTCTGATCATCTCCTGTACTATGTCTGCAGTCTCTGATCATCTCCTGTATCATGTCTGCAGTCTCTGATCATCTCCTGTACTATGTCTGCAGTCTCTGATCATCTCCTGTACTATGTCTGCAGTCTCTGATCATCTCCTGTATTATGTCTGCAGTCTCTGATCATCTCCTGTACTATGTCTGCAGTCTCTGATCATCTCCTGTATTATGTCTGCAGTCTCTGATCATCTCCTGTACTATGTCTGCAGTCTCTGATCATCTCCTGTACTATGTCTGCAGTCTCTGATCATCTCCTGTACTATGTCTGCAGTCTCTGATCATCTCCTGTATCATGTCTGCAGTCTCTGATCATCTCCTGTATTATGTCTGCAGTCTCTGATCATCTCCTGTACTATGTCTGCAGTCTCTGATCATCTCCTGTACTATGTCTGCAGTCTCTGATCATCTCCTGTATTATGTCTGCAGTCTCTGATCATCTCCTGTATTATGTCTGCAGTCTCTGATCATCTCCTGTATCATGTCTGCAGTCTCTGATCATCTCCTGTATTATGTCTGCAGTCTCTGACCATCTCCTGTACTATGTCTGCAGTCTCTGATCATCTCCTGTATCATGTCTGCAGTCTCTGATCATCTCCTGTACTATGTCTGCAGTCTCTGATCATCTCCTGTACCATGTCTGCAGTCTCTGATCATCTCCTGTATCATGTCTGCAGTCTCTGATCATCTCCTGTACTATGTCTGCAGTCTCTGATCATCTCCTGTATCATGTCTGCAGTCTCTGATCATCTCCTGTACTATGTCTGCAGTCTCTGATCATCTCCTGTACTATGTCTGCAGTCTCTGATCATCTCCTGTATTATGTCTGCAGTCTCTGATCATCTCCTGTACTATGTCTGCAGTCTCTGATCATCTCCTGTACTATGTCTGCAGTCTCTGATCATCTCCTGTATTATGTCTGCAGTCTTTGATCATCTCCTGTACTATGTCTGCAGTCTCTGATCATCTCCTGTATTATGTCTGCAGTCTCTGATCATCTCCTGTACTATGTCTGCAGTCTCTGATCATCTCCTGTATCATGTCTGCAGTCTCTGATCATCTCCTGTACTATGTCTGCAGTCTCTGATCATCTCCTGTACTATGTCTGCAGTCTCTGATCATCTCCTGTATTATGTCTGCAGTCTCTGATCATCTCCTGTACTATGTCTGCAGTCTCTGATCATCTCCTGTACTATGTCTGCAGTCTCTGATCATCTCCTGTACTATGTCTGCAATCTCTGATCATCTCCTGTACTATGTCTGCAGTCTCTGATCATCTCCTGTACTATGTCTGCATTCTCTGATCATCTCCTGTACTATGTCTGCAGTCTCTGATCATCTCCTGTACTATGTCTGCAGTCTCTGATCATCTCCTGTATCATGTCTGCAGTCTCTGATCATCTCCTGTATTATGTCTGCAGTCTCTGATCATCTCCTGTACTATGTCTGCAGTCTCTGATCATCTCCTGTACTATGTCTGCAGTCTCTGATCATCTCCTGTACTATGTCTGCAGTCTCTGATCATCTCCTGTACTATGTCTGCAGTCTCTGATCATCTCCTGTACTATGTCTGCAGTCTCTGATCATCTCCTGTACTATGTCTGCAGTCTCTGATCATCTCCTGTATTATGTCTGCAGTCTCTGATCATCTCCTGTACTATGTCTGCAGTCTCTGATCATCTCCTGTATTATGTCTGCAGTCTCTGATCATCTCCTGTACTATGTCTGCAGTCTCTGATCATCTCCTGTACTATGTCTGCAGTCTCTGATCATCTCCTGTATTATGTCTGCAGTCTTTGATCATCTCCTGTACTATGTCTGCAGTCTCTGATCATCTCCTGTACTATGTCTGCAGTCTCTGATCATCTCCTGTATTATGTCTGCAGTCTCTGATCATCTCCTGTACTATGTCTGCAGTCTCTGATCATCTCCTGTACTATGTCTGCAGTCTCTGATCATCTCCTGTATTATGTCTGCAGTCTCTGATCATCTCCTGTATCATGTCTGCAGTCTCTGATCATCTCCTGTACTATGTCTGCAGTCTCTGATCATCTCCTGTATTATGTCTGCAGTCTCTGATCATCTCCTGTACTATGTCTGCAGTCTCTGATCATCTCCTGTATCATGTCTGCAGTCTCTGATCATCTCCTGTACTATGTCTGCAGTCTCTGATCATCTCCTGTACTATGTCTGCAGTCTCTGATCATCTCCTGTACTATGTCTGCAGTCTCTGATCATCTCCTGTACTATGTCTGCAGTCTCTGACCGTCTCCTGTACTATGTCTGCAGTCTCTGATCATCTCCTGTATTATGTCTGCAGTCTCTGATCATCTCCTGTACTATGTCTGCAGTCTCTGATCATCTCCTGTACTATGTCTGCAGTCTCTGATCATCTCCTGTATTATGTCTGCAGTCTCTGATCATCTCCTGTATCATGTCTGCAGTCTCTGATCATCTCCTGTACTATGTCTGCAGTCTCTGATCATCTCCTGTACTATGTCTGCAGTCTCTGATCATCTCCTGTATTATGTCTGCAGTCTCTGATCATCTCCTGTACTATGTCTGCAGTCTCTGATCATCTCCTGTACTATGTCTGCAGTCTCTGATCATCTCCTGTATCATGTCTGCAGTCTCTGATCATCTCCTGTACTATGTCTGCAGTCTCTGATCATCTCCTGTACTATGTCTGCAGTCTCTGATCATCTCCTGTATTATGTCTGCAGTCTCTGATCATCTCCTGTACTATGTCTGCAGTCTCTGATCATCTCCTGTACTATGTCTGCAGTCTCTGATCATCTCCTGTATTATGTCTGCAGTCTCTGATCATCTCCTGTACTATGTCTGCAGTCTCTGATAATTTCCTGTACCATGTCTGCAGTCTCTGATCATCTCCTGTACTATGTCTGCAGTCTCTGATCATCTCCTGTACTATGTCTGCAGTCTCTGATCATCTCCTGTACTATGTCTGCAGTCTCTGATCATCTCCTGTACTATGTCTGCAGTCTCTGATCATCTCCTGGACTATGTCTGCAGTCTCTGATCATCTCCTGGACTATGTCTGCAGTCTCTGATCATCTCCTGTACTATGTCTGCAGTCTCTGATCATCTCCTGTACTATGTCTGCAGTCTCTGATCATCTCCTGTATTATGTATGCAGTCTCTGATCATCTCCTGTATTATGTCTGCAGTCTCTGATCATCTCCTGTACTATGTCTGCAGTCTCTGACCATCTCCTGTACTATGTCTGCAGTCTCTGATCATCTCCTGTACTATGTCTGCAGTCTCTGATCATCTCCTGTATTATGTCTGCAGTCTCTGATCATCTCCTGTACTATGTCTGCAGTCTCTGATCATCTCCTGTACTATGTCTGCAGTCTCTGATCATCTCCTATACTATGTCTGCAGTCTCTGATCATCTCCTGTATCATGTCTGCAGTCTCTGACCATCTCCTGTACTATGTCTGCAGTCTCTGATCATCTCCTGTACTATGTCTGCAGTCTCTGATCATCTCCTGTACTATGTCTGCAGTCTCTGATCATCTCCTGTACTATGTCTGCAGTCTCTGATCATCTCCTGTACTATGTCTGCAGTCTCTGATCATCTCCTGTATTATGTCTGCAGTCTCTGATCATCTCCTGTATCATGTCTGCAGTCTCTGATCATCTCCTGTACTATGTCTGCAGTCTCTGATCATCTCCTGTATTATGTCTGCAGTCTCTGATCATCTCCTGTACTATGTCTGCAGTCTCTGATCATCTCCTGTACTATGTCTGCAGTCTCTGATCATCTCCTGTACTATGTCTGCAGTCTCTGATCATCTCCTGTACTATGTCTGCAGTCTCTGATCATCTCCTGTACTATGTCTGCAGTCTCTGACCATCTCCTGTAATATGTCTGCAGTCTCTGATCATCTCCTGTATTATGTCTGCAGTCTCTGATCATCTCCTGTACTATGTCTGCAGTCTCTGATCATCTCCTGTACTATGTCTGCAGTCTCTGATCATCTCCTGTACTATGTCTGCAGTCTCTGATCATCTCCTGTACTATGTCTGCAGTCTCTGATCATCTCCTGTACTATGTCTGCAGTCTCTGATCATCTCCTGTACTATGTCTGCAGTCTCTGATCATCTCCTGTACTATGTCTGCAGTCTCTGATCATCTCCTGTATTATGTCTGCAGTCTCTGATCATCTCCTGTACTATGTCTGCAGTCTCTGATCATCTCCTGTATTATGTCTGCAGTCTCTGATCATCTCCTGTATTATGTCTGCAGTCTCTGATCATCTCCTGTACTATGTCTGCAGTCTCTGATCATCTCCTGTATTATATCTGCAGTCTCTGATCATCTCCTGTATTATGTCTGCAGTCTCTGATCATCTCCTGTATTATGTCTGCAGTCTCTGATCATCTCCTGTACTATTTCTGGAGTCTCTGATCATCTCCTGTACTATGTCTGCAGTCTCTGATCATCTCCTGTACTATGTCTGCAGTCTTTGATCATCTCCTGTATTATGTCTGCAGTCTCTGACCATCTCCTGTACTATGTCTGCAGTCTCTGATCATCTCCTGTACTATGTCTGCAGTCTCTGATCATCTCCTGTATTATGTCTGCAGTCTCTGATCATCTCCTGTATTATGTCTGCAGTCTCTGATCATCTCCTGTATTATGTCTGCAGTCTCTGATCATCTCCTGTACTATGTCTGCAGTCTCTGATCATCTCCTGTATTATGTCTGCAGTCTCTGATCATCTCCTGTACTATGTCTGCAGTCTCTGATCATCTCCTGTATTATGTCTGCAGTCTCTGATCATCTCCTGTACTATGTCTGCAGTCTCTGATCATCTCCTGTATTATGTCTGCAGTCTCTGACCATCTCCTGTACTATGTCTGCAGTCTCTGATCATCTCCTGTACTATGTCTGCAGTCTCTGATCATCTCCTGTACTATGTCTGCAGTCTCTGATCATCTCCTGTATTATGTCTGCAGTCTCTGATCATCTCCTGTATTATGTCTGCAGTCTCTGATCATCTCCTGTACTATGTCTGCAGTCTCTGATCATCTCCTGTATTATGTCTGCAGTCTCTGATCATCTCCTGTGCTATGTCTGCAGTCTCTGATCATCTCCTGTACTATGTCTGCAGTCTCTGATCATCTCCTGTATTATGTCTGCAGTCTCTGATCATCTCCTGTACTATGTCTGCAGTCTCTGATCATCTCCTGTATTATGTCTGCAGTCTCTGATCATCTCCTGTATTATGTCTGCAGTCTCTGATCATCTCCTGTACTATGTCTGCAGTCTCTGATCATCTCCTGTATTATATCTGCAGTCTCTGATCATCTCCTGTATTATGTCTGCAGTCTCTGATCATCTCCTGTATTATGTCTGCAGTCTCTGATCATCTCCTGTACTATTTCTGGAGTCTCTGATCATCTCCTGTACTATGTCTGCAGTCTCTGATCATCTCCTGTACTATGTCTGCAGTCTCTGACCTTCTCCTGTACTATGTCTGCAGTCTCTGATCATCTCCTGTACTATGTCTGCAGTCTCTGATCATCTCCTGTACTATGTCTGCAGTCTCTGATCATCTCCTGTACTATGTCTGCAGTCTCTGACCATCTCCTGTACTATGTCTGCAGTCTCTGATCATCTCCTGTATTATGTCTGCAGTCTCTGATCATCTCCTGTACTATGTCTGGAGTCTCTGATCATCTCCTGTATTATGTCTGCAGTCTCTGATTATCTCCTGTATCATGTCTGCAGTCTCTGATCATCTCCTGTACTATGTCTGCAGTCTCTGATCATCTCCTGTACTATGTCTGCAGTCTCTGACCATCTCCTGTATTATGTCTGCAGTCTCTGATCATCTCCTGTATTATGTCTGCAGTCTCTGATCATCTCCTGTACTATGTCTGCAGTCTCTGACCATCTCCTGTATTATGTCTGCAGTCTCTGATCATCTCCTGTATTATGTCTGCAGTCTCTGATCATCTCCTGTACTATGTCTGCAGTCTCTGACCATCTCCTGTACTATGTCTGCAGTCTCTGACCATCTCCTGTATTATGTCTGCAGTCTCTTATCATCTCCTGTATTATGTCTGCAGTCTCTGACCATCTCCTGTACTATGTCTGCAGTCTCTGATCATCTCCTGTATTATGTCTGCAGTCTCTGATCATCTCCTGTATTATGTCTGCAGTCTCTGATCATCTCCTGTATTATGTCTGCAGTCTCTGATCATCTCCTGTACTATGTCTGCAGTCTCTGATCATCTCCTGTATTATGTCTGCAGTCTCTGATCATCTCCTGTATTATGTCTGCAGTCTCTGATCATCTCCTGTATTATGTCTGCAGTCTCTGATCATCTCCTGTATTATGTCTGCAGTCTCTGACCATCTCCTGTACTATGTCTGCAGTCTCTGATCATCTCCTGTAGTATGTCTGCAGTCTCTGATCATCTCCTGTATTATGTCTGCAGTCTCTGATCATCTCCTGTATTATGTCTGCAGTCTCTGATCATCTCCTGTATTATGTCTGCAGTCTCTGACCATCTCCTGTACTATGTCTGCAGTCTCTGATCATCTCCTGTACTATGTCTGCAGTCTCTGATCATCTCCTGTAGTATGTCTGCAGTCTCTGATCATCTCCTGTATTATGTCTGCAGTCTCTGATCATCTCCTGTATTATGTCTGCAGTCTCTGACCATCTCCTGTACTATGTCTGCAGTCTCTGATCATCTCCTGTATCATGTCTGCAGTCTCTGATCATCTCCTGTACTATGTCTGCAGTCTCTGATCATCTCATGTACTATGTCTGCAGTCTCTGATCATCTCCTGTACTATGTCTGCAGTCTCTGACCATCTCCTGTACTATGTCTGCAGTCTCTGATCATCTCCTGTATTATGTCTGCAGTCTCTGACCATCTCCTGTATTATGTCTGCAGTCTCTGATCATCTCCTGTACTATGTCTGCAGTCTCTGATCATCTCCTGTACTATGTCTGCAGTCTCTGATCATCTCCTGTACTATGTCTGCAGTCTCTGATCATCTCCTGTACTATGTCTGCAGTCTCTGATCATCTCCTGTACTATGGCTGCAGTCTCTGATCATCTCCTGTACTATGTCTGCAGTCTCTGATCATCTCCTGTATTATGTCTGCAGTCTCTGATCATCTCCTGTACTATGTCTGCAGTCTCTGATCATCTCCTGTACCATGTCTGCAGTCTCTGATCATCTCCTGTACTATGTCTGCAGTCTCTGATCATCTCCTGTACTATGTCTGCAGTCTCTGATCATGTCCTGTAGTATGTCTGCAGTCTCTGATCATCTCCTGTATTATGTCTGCAGTCTCTGATCATCTCCTGTATTATGTCTGCAGTCTCTGATCATCTCCTATATTATGTCTGCAGTCTCTGATCATCTCCTGGATCATGTCTGCAGTCTCTGATCATCTCCTGTAGTATGTCTGCAGTCTCTGATCATCTCCTGTACTACGTCTGCAGTCTCTGATCATCTCCTGTACTATGTCTGCAGTCTCTGATCATCTCCTGTACTATGTCTGCAGTCTCTGATCATCTCCTGTACTATGTCTGCAGTCTCTGATCATCTCCTGTAGTATGTCTGCAGTCTCTGATCATCTCCTGTACTACGTCTGCAGTCTCTGATCATCTCCTGTACTATGTCTGCAGTCTCTGATCCTCTCCTGTACTATGTCTGCAGTCTCTGACCATCTCCTGTATTATGTCTGCAGTCTCTGACCATCTCCTGTACTATGTCTGCAGTCTCTGATCATCTCCTGTACTATGTCTGCAGTCTCTGACCATCTCCTGTACTATGTCTGCAGTCTCTGATCATCTCCTGTACTATGTCTGCAGTCTCTGATCATCTCCTGTATTATGTCTGCAGTCTCTGATCATCTCCTGTATTATGTCTGCAGTCTCTGACCATCTCCTGTACTATGTCTGCAGTCTCTGATCATCTCCTGTACTATGTCTGCAGTCTCTGATCATCTCCTGTACTATGTCTGCAGTCTCTGATCATCTCCTGTATTATGTCTGCAGTCTCTGATCATCTCCTGTACTATGTCTGCAGTCTCTGATCATCTCCTGTATTATGTCTGCAGTCTCTGATCATCTCCTGTACTATGTCTGCAGTCTCTGATCATCTCCTGTATCATGTCTGCAGTCTCTGATCATCTCCTGTATCATGTCTGCAGTCTCTGATCATCTCCTGTATTATGTCTGCAGTCTCTGATCATCTCCTGTACTATGTCTGCAGTCTCTGATCATCTCCTGTATTATGTCTGCAGTCTCTGATCATCTCCTGTACTATGTCTGCAGTCTCTGATCATCTCCTGTATTATGTCTGCAGTCTCTGATCATCTCCTGTACTATGTCTGCAGTCTCTGATCATCTCCTGTATTATGTCTGCAGTCTCTGATCATCTCCTGTACTATGTCTGCAGTCTCTGATCATCTCCTGTATTATGTCTGCAGTCTCTGACCATCTCCTGTACTATGTCTGCAGTCTCTGATCATCTCCTGTACTATGTCTACAGTCTCTGATCATCTCCTGTATTATGTCTGCAGTCTCTGATCATCTCCTGTATTATGTCTGCAGTCTCTGATCATCTCCTGTATTATGTCTGCAGTCTCTGATCATCTCCTGTACTATGTCTGCAGTCTCTGATCATCTCCTGTATTATGTCTGCAGTCTCTGATCATCTCCTGTACTATGTCTGCAGTCTCTGATCATCTCCTGTACTATGTCTGCAGTCTCTGATCATCTCCTGTACTATGTCTGCAGTCTCTGATCATCTCCTGTACTATGTCTGCAGTCTCTGATCATCTCCTGTATTATGTCTGCAGTCTCTGATCATCTCCTGTATTATGTCTGCAGTCTCTGATCATCTCCTGTACTATGTCTGCAGTCTCTGATCATCTCCTGTATTATGTCTGCAGTCTCTGACCTTCTCCTGTACTATGTCTGCAGTCTCTGATCATCTCCTGTACTATGGCTGCAGTCTCTGATCATCTCCTGTACTATGTCTGCAGTCTCTGACCATCTCCTGTATTATGTCTGCAGTCTCTGACCATCTCCTGTACTATGTCTGCAGTCTCTGATCATCTCCTGTATCATGTCTGCAGTCTCTGATCATCTCCTGTATTATGTCTGCAGTCTCTGATCATCTCCTGTACTATGTCTGCAGTCTCTGATCATCTCCTGTACTATGTCTACAGTCTCTGATCATCTCCTGTATCATGTCTGCAGTCTCTGATCATCTCCTGTATTATGTCTGCAGTCTCTGACCATCTCCTGTACTATGTCTGCAGTCTCTGATCATCTCCTGTACTATGTCTACAGTCTCTGATCATCTCCTGTATTATGTCTGCAGTCTCTGATCATCTCCTGTATTATGTCTGCAGTCTCTGATCATCTCCTGTACTATGTCTGCATTCTCTGATCATCTCCTGTATTATGTCTGCAGTCTCTGATCATCTCCTGTACTATGTCTGCAGTCTCTGACCATCTCCTGTACTATGTCTGCAGTCTCTGATCATCTCCTGTACTATGTCTGCAGTCTCTGATCATCTCCTGTATTATGTCTGCAGTCTCTGACCATCTCCTGTACTATGTCTGCAGTCTCTGATCATCTCCTGTACTATGTCTGCAGTCTCTGATCATCTCCTGTATTATGTCTGCAGTCTCTGATCATCTCCTGTACTATGTCTGCAGTCTCTGATCATCTCCTGTACTATGTCTGCAGTCTCTGATCATCTCCTGTACTATGTCTGCAGTCTCTGATCATCTCCTGTATTATGTCTGCAGTCTCTGATCATCTCCTGTATTATGTCTGCAGTCTCTGACCATCTCCTGTACTATGTCTGCAGTCTCTGATCATCTCCTGTACTATGTCTGCAGTCTCTGATCATCTCCTGTATTATGTCTGCAGTCTCTGATCATCTCCTGTACTATGTCTGCAGTCTCTGATCATCTCCTGTACTATGTCTGCAGTCTCTGATCATCTCCTGTACTATGTCTGCAGTCTCTGATTATCTCCTGTATCATGTCTGCAGTCTCTGATCATCTCCTGTACTATGTCTGCAGTCTCTGATCATCTCCTGTACTATGTCTGCAGTCTCTGATCATCTCCTGTACTATGTCTGCAGTCTCTGATCATCTCCTGTACTATGTCTGCAGTCTCTGATCATCTCCTGTCCTATGTCTGCAGACTCTGATCATCTCCTGTACTATGTCTGCAGTCTCTGATCATCTCCTGTATTATGTCTGCAGTCTCTGACCATCTCCTGTACTATGTCTGCAGTCTCTGACCATCTCCTGTATTATGTCTGCAGTCTCTGATCATCTCCTGTATTATGTCTGCAGTCTCTGACCATCTCCTGTACTATGTCTGCAGTCTCTGACCATCTCCTGTATTATGTCTGCAGTCTCTGATCATCTCCTGTATTATGTCTGCAGTCTCTGACCATCTCCTGTACTATGTCTGCAGTCTCTGATCATCTCCTGTATTATGTCTGCAGTCTCTGATTATCTCCTGTATTATGTCTGCAGTCTCTGATCATCTCCTGTATTATGTCTGCAGTCTCTGATCATCTCCTGTATCATGTCTGCAGTCTCTGATCATCTCCTGTACTATGTCTGCAGTCTCTGATCATCTCCTGTACTATGTCTGCAGTCTCTGATCATCTCCTGTATTATGTCTGCAGTCTCTGACCATCTCCTGTACTATGTCTGCAGTCTCTGATCATCTCCTGTATCATGTCTGCAGTCTCTGATCATCTCCTGTACTATGTCTGCAGTCTCTGATCATCTCCTGTACTATGTCTGCAGTCTCTGATCATCTCCTGTACTATGTCTGCAGTCTCTGATCATCTCCTGTACTATGTCTGCAGTCTCTGATCATCTCCTGTACTATGTCTGCAGTCTCTGATCATCTCATGTATTATGTCTGCAGTCTCTGATTATCTCCTGTATCATGTCTGCAGTCTCTGATCATCTCCTGTACTATGTCTGCAGTCTCTGATTATCTCCTGTACTATGTCTGCAGTCTCTGATCATCTCCTGTATCATGTCTGCAGTCTCTGACCATCTCCTGTACTATGTCTGCAGTCTCTGATCATCTCCTGTACTATGTCTGCAGTCTCTGATCATCTCCTGTACTATGTCTGCAGTCTCTGACCATCTCCTGTACTATGTCTGCAGTCTCTGATCATCTCCTGTATCATGTCTGCAGTCTCTGATCATCTCCTGTATTATGTCTGCAGTCTCTGATCATCTCCTGTATTATGTCTGCAGTCTCTGATCATCTCCTGTACTATGTCTGCAGTCTCTGATCATCTCCTGTACTATGTCTGCAGTCTCTGACCATCTCCTGTACTATGTCTGCAGTCTCTGATCATCTCCTGTATCATGTCTGCAGTCTCTGATCATCTCCTGTATCATGTCTGCAGTCTCTGATCATCTCCTGTACTATGTCTGCAGTCTCTGATCATCTCCTGTACTATGTCTGCAGTCTCTGATCATCTCCTGTACTATGTCTGCAGTCTCTGATCATCTCCTGTACTATGTCTGCAGTCTCTGATCATCTCCTGTACTATGTCTGCAGTCTCTGATCATCTCCTGTACTATGTCTGCAGTCTCTGATCATCTCCTGTATTATGTCTGCAGTCCCTGATCATCTCCTGTATCATGTCTGCAGTCTCTGATCATCTCCTGTATTATGTCTGCAGTCTCTGACCATCTCCTGTACTATGTCTGCAGTCTCTGATCATCTCCTGTATCATGTCTGCAGTCTCTGATCATCTCCTGTATCATGTCTGCAGTCTCTGATCATCTCCTGTATCATGTCTGCAGTCTCTGATCATCTCCTGTATCATGTCTGCAGTCTCTGATCATCTCCTGTACTATGTCTGCAGTCTCTGATCATCTCCTGTATTATGTCTGCAGTCTCTGACCATCTCCTGTACTATGTCTGCAGTCTCTGATCATCTCCTGTACTATGTCTGCAGTCTCTGATCATCTCCTGTATTATGTCTGCAGTCTCTGATCATCTCCTGTACTATGTCTGCAGTCTCTGATCATCTCCTGTACTATGTCTGCAGTCTCTGATCATCTCCTGTACTATGTCTGCAGTCTCTGATCATCTCCTGTATTATGTCTGCAGTCTCTGATCATCTCCTGTATTATGTCTGCAGTCTCTGATCATCTCCTGTACTATGTCTGCAGTCTCTGATCATCTCCTGTATTATGTCTGCAGTCTCTGATCATCTCCTGTACTATGTCTGCAGTCTCTGATCATCTCCTGTACTATGTCTGCAGTCTCTGATCATCTCCTGTACTATGTCTGCAGTCTCTGATCATCTCCTGTACTATGTCTGCAGTCTCTGATCATCTCCTGTCCTATGTCTGCAGACTCTGATCATCTCCTGTACTATGTCTGCAGTCTCTGATCATCTCCTGTATTATGTCTGCAGTCTCTGACCATCTCCTGTACTATGTCTGCAGTCTCTGACCATCTCCTGTATTATGTCTGCAGTCTCTGATCATCTCCTGTATTATGTCTGCAGTCTCTGACCATCTCCTGTACTATGTCTGCAGTCTCTGACCATCTCCTGTATTATGTCTGCAGTCTCTGAACATCTCCTGTATTATGTCTGCAGTCTCTGATCATCTCCTGTATTATGTCTGCAGTCTCTGATCATCTCCTGTATTATGTCTGCAGTCTCTGATCATCTCCTGTATTATGTCTGCAGTCTCTGATCATCTCCTGTATTATGTCTGCAGTCTCTGACCATCTCCTGTACTATGTCTGCAGTCTCTGATCATCTCCTGTACTATGTCTGCAGTCTCTGATCATCTCCTGTATTATGTCTGCAGTCTCTGACCATCTCCTGTACTATGTCTGCAGTCTCTGACCATCTCCTGTATTATGTCTGCAGTCTCTGATCATCTCCTGTATTATGTCTGCAGTCTCTGACCATCTCCTGTACTATGTCTGCAGTCTCTGATCATCTCCTGTATCATGTCTGCAGTCTCTGATCATCTCCTGTACTATGTCTGCAGTCTCTGATCATCTCCTGTACTATGTCTGCAGTCTCTGATCATCTCCTGTACTATGTCTGCAGTCTCTGATCATCTCCTGTACTATGTCTGCAGTCTCTGATCATCTCCTGTACTATGTCTGCAGTCTCTGATCATCTCCTGTAATATGTCTGCAGTCTCTGATCATCTCCTGTACTATGTCTGCAGTCTCTGATCATCTCCTGTATTATGTCTGCAGTCTCTGATCATCTCCTGTACTATGTCTGCAGTCTCTGATCATCTCCTGTACTATGTCTGCAGTCTCTGATCATCTCCTGTATTATGTCTGCAGTCTCTGACCATCTCCTGTACTATGTCTGCAGTCTCTGATTATCTCCTGTATCATGTCTGCAGTCTCTGATCATCTCCTGTACTATGTCTGCAGTCTCTGATTATCTCCTGTACTATGTCTGCAGTCTCTGATCATCTCCTGTATCATGTCTGCAGTCTCTGACCATCTCCTGTACTATGTCTGCAGTCTCTGATCATCTCCTGTACTATGTCTGCAGTCTCTGATCATCTCCTGTACTATGTCTGCAGTCTCTGACCATCTCCTGTACTATGTCTGCAGTCTCTGATCATCTCCTGTATCATGTCTGCAGTCTCTGATCATCTCCTGTATTATGTCTGCAGTCTCTGATCATCTCCTGTATCATGTCTGCAGTCTCTGATCATCTCCTGTATTATGTCTGCAGTCTCTGATCATCTCCTGTATCATGTCTGCAGTCTCTGATCATCTCCTGTACTATGTCTGCAGTCTCTGATCATCTCCTGTACTATGTCTGCAGTCTCTGATCATCTCCTGTACTATGTCTGCAGTCTCTGATCATCTCCTGTATTATGTCTGCAGTCTCTGATCATCTCCTGTATTATGTCTGCAGTCTCTGATCATCTCCTATATTATGTCTGCAGTCTCTGATCATCTCCTGTACTATGTCTGCAGTCTCTGATCATCTCCTGTATTATGTCTGCAGTCTCTGATCATCTCCTGTACTATGTCTGCAGTCTCTGATCATCTCCTGTATTATGTCTGCAGTCTCTGATCATCTCCTGTACTATGTCTGCAGTCTCTGATCATCTCCTGTATTATGTCTGCAGTCTCTGACCATCTCCTGTATTATGTCTGCAGTCTCTGATCATCTCCTGTACTATGTCTGCAGTCTCTGATCATCTCCTGTACTATGTCTGCAGTCTCTGACCATCTCCTGTATTATGTCTGCAGTCTCTGATCATCTCCTGTACTATGTCTGCAGTCTCTGACCATCTCCTGTATTATGTCTGCAGTCTCTGATCATCTCCTGTACTATGTCTGCAGTCTCTGATCATCTCCTGTACTATGTCTGCAGTCTCTGATCATCTCCTGTACTATGTCTGCAGTCTCTGATTATCTCCTGTATCATGTCTGCAGTCTCTGATCATCTCCTGTACTATGTCTGCAGTCTCTGACCATCTCCTGTACTATGTCTGCAGTCTCTGATCATCTCCTGTACTATGTCTGCAGTCTCTGATCATCTCCTGTATTATGTCTGCAGTCTCTGATCATCTCCTGTATTATGTCTGCAGTCTCTGACCATCTCCTGTACTATGTCTGCAGTCTCTGATCATCTCCTGTACTATGTCTGCAGTCTCTGATCATCTCCTGTATTATGTCTGCAGTCCCTGATCATCTCCTGTATCATGTCTGCAGTCTCTGATCATCTCCTGTACTATGTCTGCAGTCTCTGATCATCTCCTGTACTATGTCTGCAGTCTCTGATCATCTCCTGTATTATGTCTGCAGTCTCTGATCATCTCCTGTACTATGTCTGCAGTCTCTGATCATCTCCTGTACTATGTCTGCAGTCTCTGATCATCTCCTGTATTATGTCTGCAGTCTCTGATCATCTCCTGTATTATGTCTGCAGTCTCTGATCATCTCCTATATTATGTCTGCAGTCTCTGATCATCTCCTGTACTATGTCTGCAGTCTCTGATCATCTCCTGTATTATGTCTGCAGTCTCTGATCATCTCCTGTACTATGTCTGCAGTCTCTGATCATCTCCTGTATTATGTCTGCAGTCTCTGATCATCTCCTGTACTATGTCTGCAGTCTCTGATCATCTCCTGTATTATGTCTGCAGTCTCTGATCATCTCCTGTACTATGTCTGCAGTCTCTGATCACCTCCTGTATTATGTCTGCAGTCTCTGATCATCTCCTGTACTATGTCTGCAGTCTCTGATCATCTCCTGTATTATATCTGCAGTCTCTGATCATCTCCTGTATTATGTCTGCAGTCTCTGATCATCTCCTGTATTATGTCTGCAGTCTCTGATCATCTCCTGTACTATGTCTGGAGTCTCTGATCATCTCCTGTACTATGTCTGCAGTCTCTGATCATCTCCTGTATTATGTCTGCAGTCTCTGATCATCTCCTGTATTATGTCTGCAGTCTCTGATCATCTCCTGTATTATGTCTGCAGTCTCTGATCATCTCCTGTACTATGTCTGCAGTCTCTGATCATCTCCTGTACTATGTCTGCAGTCTCTGATCATCTCCTGTACTATGTCTGCAGTCTCTGATCATCTCCTGTACTACGTCTGCAGTCTCTGACCATCTCCTGTACTATGTCTGCAGTCTCTGACCATCTCCTGTACTATGTCTGCAGTCTCTGATCATCTCCTGTACTACGTCTGCAGTCTCTGACCATCTCCTGTACTATGTCTGCAGTCTCTGACCATCTCCTGTATTATGTCTGCAGTCTCTGATCATCTCCTGTACTATGTCTGCAGTCTCTGACCATCTCCTGTATTATGTCTGCAGTCTCTGATCATCTCCTGTACTATGTCTGCAGTCTCTGATTATCTCCTGTATCATGTCTGCAGTCTCTGATCATCTCCTGTATTATGTCTGCAGTCTCTGACCATCTCCTGTACTATGTCTGCAGTCTCTGACCATCTCCTGTATTATGTCTGCAGTCTCTGATCATCTCCTGTATTATGTCTGCAGTCTCTGACCATCTCCTGTACTATGTCTGCAGTCTCTGACCATCTCCTGTATTATGTCTGCAGTCTCTGATCATCTCCTGTATTATGTCTGCAGTCTCTGACCATCTCCTGTACTATGTCTGCAGTCTCTGATCATCTCCTGTACTATGTCTGCAGTCTCTGATCATCTCCTGTATTATGTCTGCAGTCTCTGATCATCTCCTGTACTATGTCTGCAGTCTCTGATCATCTCCTGTACTATGTCTGCAGTCTCTGATCATCTCCTGTACTATGTCTGCAGTCTCTGATTATCTCCTGTATCATGTCTGCAGTCTCTGATCATCTCCTGTACCATGTCTGCAGTCTCTGATCATCTCCTGTACTATGTCTGCAGTCTCTGATCATCTCCTGTACTATGTCTGCAGTCTCTGATCATCTCCTGTACTATGTCTGCAGTCTCTGATCATCTCCTGTACTATGTCTGCAGTCTCTGATCATCTCATGTATTATGTCTGCAGTCTCTGATTATCTCCTGTATCATGTCTGCAGTCTCTGATCATCTCCTGTACTATGTCTGCAGTCTCTGATCATCTCCTGTACTATGTCTGCAGTCTCTGATCATCTCCTGTGCTATGTCTGCAGTCTCTGATCATCTCCTGTACTATGTCTGCAGTCTCTGATCATCTCCTGTACTATGTCTGCAGTCTCTGATCATCTCCTGTACTATGTCTGCAGTCTCTGATCATCTCCTGTATTATGTCTGCAGTCTCTGATCATCTCCTGTACTATGTCTGCAGTCTCTGACCATCTCCTGTACTATGTCTGCAGTCTCTGATCATCTCCTGTACTATGTCTGCAGTCTCTGATCATCTCCTGTATTATGTCTGCAGTCTCTGATCATCTCCTGTATTATGTCTGCAGTCTCTGATCATCTCCTGTACTATGTCTGCAGTCTCTGACCATCTCCTGTATTATGTCTGCAGTCTCTGATCATCTCCTGTACTATGTCTGCAGTCTCTGATCATCTCCTGTATTATGTCTGCAGTCTCTGATCATCTCCTGTACTATGTCTGCAGTCTCTGATCATCTCCTGTATTATGTCTGCAGTCTCTGATCATCTCCTGTATTATGTCTGCAGTCTCTGATCATCTCCTGTACTATGTCTGCAGTCTCTGATCATCTCCTGTATTATATCTGCAGTCTCTGATCATCTCCTGTATTATGTCTGCAGTCTCTGATCATCTCCTGTATTATGTCTGCAGTCTCTGATCATCTCCTGTACTATGTCTGGAGTCTCTGATCATCTCCTGTACTATGTCTGCAGTCTCTGATCATCTCCTGTACTACGTCTGCAGTCTCTGATCATCTCCTGTACTATGTCTGCAGTCTCTGATCATCTCCTGTACTATGTCTGCAGTCTCTGATCATCTCCTGTATTATGTCTGCAGTCTCTGATCATCTCCTGTATTATGTCTGCAGTCTCTGATCATCTCCTGTACTATGTCTGCAGTCTCTGATCATCTCCTGTACTATGTCTGCAGTCTCTGATCATCTCCTGTATTATGTCTGCAGTCTCTGATCATCTCCTGTATTATGTCTGCAGTCTCTGATCATCTCCTGTATTATGTCTGCAGTCTCTGATCATCTCCTGTATTATGTCTGCAGTCTCTGATCATCTCCTGTACTATGTCTGCAGTCTCTGATCATCTCCTGTATTATGTCTGCAGTCTCTGACCTTCTCCTGTACTATGTCTGCAGTCTCTGATCATCTCCTGTACTATGGCTGCAGTCTCTGATCATCTCCTGTACTATGTCTGCAGTCTCTGATCATCTCCTGTATTATGTCTGCAGTCTCTGATCATCTCCTGTACTATGTCTGCAGTCTCTGATCATCTCCTGTACCATGTCTGCAGTCTCTGATCATCTCCTGTACTATGTCTGCAGTCTCTGATCATCTCCTGTACTATGTCTGCAGTCTCTGATCATCTCCTGTACTATGTCTGCAGTCTCTGATCATGTCCTGTAGTATGTCTGCAGTCTCTGATCATCTCCTGTATTATGTCTGCAGTCTCTGATCATCTCCTGTATTATGTCTGCAGTCTCTGATCATCTCCTATATTATGTCTGCAGTCTCTGATCATCTCCTGGATCATGTCTGCAGTCTCTGATCATCTCCTGTAGTATGTCTGCAGTCTCTGATCATCTCCTGTACTATGTCTGCAGTCTCTGATCATCTCCTGTACTATGTCTGCAGTCTCTGATCATCTCCTGTATTATGTCTGCAGTCTCTGATCATCTCCTGTATTATGTCTGCAGTCTCTGATCATCTCCTGTACTATGTCTGCAGTCTCTGATCATCTCCTGTACTATGTCTGCAGTCTCTGATCATCTCCTGTACTATGTCTGCAGTCTCTGATCATCTCCTGTATCATGTCTGCAGTCTCTGATCATCTCCTGTATCATGTCTGCAGTCTCTGATCATCTCCTGTATTATGTCTGCAGTCTCTGATCATCTCCTGTACTATGTCTGCAGTCTCTGATCATCTCCTGTATTATGTCTGCAGTCTCTGATCATCTCCTGTACTATGTCTGCAGTCTCTGATCATCTCCTGTATTATGTCTGCAGTCTCTGATCATCTCCTGTACTATGTCTGCAGTCTCTGATCATCTCCTGTATTATGTCTGCAGTCTCTGACCATCTCCTGTACTATGTCTGCAGTCTCTGATCATCTCCTGTACTATGTCTGCAGTCTCTGATCATCTCCTGTATTATGTCTGCAGTCTCTGATCATCTCCTGTATTATGTCTGCAGTCTCTGATCATCTCCTGTATTATGTCTGCAGTCTCTGATCATCTCCTGTACTATGTCTGCAGTCTCTGATCATCTCCTGTATTATGTCTACAGTCTCTGATCATCTCCTGTACTATGTCTGCAGTCTCTGATCATCTCCTGTATTATGTCTGCAGTCTCTGATCATCTCCTGTACTATGTCTGCAGTCTCTGATCATCTCCTGTATTATGTCTGCAGTCTCTGACCATCTCCTGTACTATGTCTGCAGTCTCTGATCATCTCCTGTACTATGTCTGCAGTCTCTGATCATCTCCTGTATTATGTCTGCAGTCTCTGATCATCTCCTGTACTATGTCTGCAGTCTCTGATCATCTCCTGTATTATGTCTGCAGTCTCTGATCATCTCCTGTGCTATGTCTGCAGTCTCTGATCATCTCCTGTACTATGTCTGCAGTCTCTGATCATCTCCTGTATTATGTCTGCAGTCTCTGATCATCTCCTGTACTATGTCTGCAGTCTCTGACCATCTCCTGTACTATGTCTGCAGTCTCTGATCATCTCCTGTACTATGTCTGCAGTCTCTGATCATCTCCTGTACTATGTCTGCAGTCTCTGATCATCTCCTGTACTATGTCTGCAGTCTCTGACCATCTCCTGTACTATGTCTGCAGTCTCTGATCATCTCCTGTATTATGTCTGCAGTCTCTGATCATCTCCTGTATTATGTCTGCAGTCTCTGATCATCTCCTGTACTATGTCTGCAGTCTCTGATCATCTCCTGTATTATATCTGCAGTCTCTGATCATCTCCTGTATTATGTCTGCAGTCTCTGATCATCTCCTGTATTATGTCTGCAGTCTCTGATCATCTCCTGTACTATTTCTGGAGTCTCTGATCATCTCCTGTATTATGTCTGCAGTCTCTGATCATCTCCTGTATTATGTCTGCAGTCTCTGATCATCTCCTGTACTATGTCTGGAGTCTCTGATCATCTCCTGTACTATGTCTGCAGTCTCTGATCATCTCCTGTACTATGTCTGCAGTCTCTGATCATCTCCTGTACTATGTCTGCAGTCTCTGACCATCTCCTGTACTATGTCTGCAGTCTCTGATCATCTCCTGTATTATGTCTGCAGTCTCTGATCATCTCCTGTACTATGTCTGGAGTCTCTGATCATCTCCTGTATTATGTCTGCAGTCTCTGATTATCTCCTGTATCATGTCTGCAGTCTCTGATCATCTCCTGTACTATGTCTGCAGTCTCTGATCATCTCCTGTATTATGTCTGCAGTCTCTGACCATCTCCTGTACTATGTCTGCAGTCTCTGACCATCTCCTGTATTATGTCTGCAGTCTCTGATCATCTCCTGTATTATGTCTGCAGTCTCTGATCATCTCCTGTACTATGTCTGCAGTCTCTGACCATCTCCTGTACTATGTCTGCAGTCTCTGACCATCTCCTGTATTATGTCTGCAGTCTCTTATCATCTCCTGTATTATGTCTGCAGTCTCTGATCATCTCCTGTATTATGTCTGCAGTCTCTGATCATCTCCTGTATTATGTCTGCAGTCTCTGACCATCTCCTGTACTATGTCTGCAGTCTCTGATCATCTCCTGTACTATGTCTGGAGTCTCTGATCATCTCCTGTATTATGTCTGCAGTCTCTGATTATCTCCTGTACTATGTCTGGAGTCTCTGATCATCTCCTGTATTATGTCTGCAGTCTCTGATTATCTCCTGTATCATGTCTGCAGTCTCTGATCATCTCCTGTATTATGTCTGCAGTCTCTGATTATCTCCTGTATCATGTCTGCAGTCTCTGATCATCTCCTGTACTATGTCTGCAGTCTCTGACCATCTCCTGTATTATGTCTGCAGTCTCTGATCATCTCCTGTATTATGTCTGCAGTCTCTGACCATCTCCTGTACTATGTCTGCAGTCTCTGATCATCTCCTGTATTATGTCTGCAGTCTCTGATCATCTCCTGTACTATGTCTGCAGTCTCTGACCATCTCCTGTATTATGTCTGCAGTCTCTGATCATCTCCTGTATTATGTCTGCAGTCTCTGACCATCTCCTGTACTATGTCTGCAGTCTCTGACCGTCTCCTGTATTATGTCTGCAGTCTCTGATCATCTCCTGTATTATGTCTGCAGTCTCTGACCATCTCCTGTACTATGTCTGCAGTCTCTGATCATCTCCTGTATTATGTCTGCAGTCTCTGACCATCTCCTGTACTATGTCTGCAGTCTCTGACCATCTCCTGTATTATGTCTGCAGTCTCTGATCATCTCCTGTATTATGTCTGCAGTCTCTGATCATCTCCTGTATTATGTCTGCAGTCTCTGATCATCTCCTGTACTATGTCTGCAGTC
The DNA here is from genome assembly GCA_029206835.1 of Rana muscosa. Lineage (NCBI taxonomy): Eukaryota > Metazoa > Chordata > Amphibia > Anura > Ranidae > Rana > Rana muscosa. The sequence continues at coordinate 139,991 of JARGYO010000890.1, forward strand.
TCTGATCATCTCCTGTACTATGTCTGCAGTCTCTGATCATCTCCTGTACTATGTCTGCAGTCTCTGATCATCTCCTGTACTATGTCTGCAGTCTCTGATCATCTCCTGTACTATGTCTGCAGTCTCTGATCATCTCATGTATTATGTCTGCAGTCTCTGATTATCTCCTGTATCATGTCTGCAGTCTCTGATCATCTCCTGTACTATGTCTGCAGTCTCTGATTATCTCCTGTACTATGTCTGCAGTCTCTGATCATCTCCTGTATCATGTCTGCAGTCTCTGACCATCTCCTGTACTATGTCTGCAGTCTCTGATCATCTCCTGTACTATGTCTGCAGTCTCTGATCATCTCCTGTACTATGTCTGCAGTCTCTGACCATCTCCTGTACTATGTCTGCAGTCTCTGATCATCTCCTGTATCATGTCTGCAGTCTCTGATCATCTCCTGTATTATGTCTGCAGTCTCTGATCATCTCCTGTATTATGTCTGCAGTCTCTGATCATCTCCTGTACTATGTCTGCAGTCTCTGATCATCTCCTGTACTATGTCTGCAGTCTCTGACCATCTCCTGTACTATGTCTGCAGTCTCTGATCATCTCCTGTATCATGTCTGCAGTCTCTGATCATCTCCTGTATCATGTCTGCAGTCTCTGATCATCTCCTGTACTATGTCTGCAGTCTCTGATCATCTCCTGTACTATGTCTGCAGTCTCTGATCATCTCCTGTACTATGTCTGCAGTCTCTGATCATCTCCTGTACTATGTCTGCAGTCTCTGATCATCTCCTGTATTATGTCTGCAGTCTCTGATCATCTCCTGTATCATGTCTGCAGTCTCTGATCATCTCCTGTACTATGTCTGCAGTCTCTGACCATCTCCTGTACTATGTCTGCAGTCTCTGACCATCTCCTGTACTATGTCTGCAGTCTCTGATCATCTCCTGTACTATGTCTGCAGTCTCTGACCATCTCCTGTACTATGTCTGCAGTCTCTGATCATCTCCTGTACTATGTCTGCAGTCTCTGATCATCTCCTGTACTATGTCTGCAGTCTCTGATCATCTCCTGTATTATGTCTGCAGTCTCTGATCATCTCCTGTACTATGTCTGCAGTCTCTGATCATCTCCTGTATTATGTCTGCAGTCCCTGATCATCTCCTGTATCATGTCTGCAGTCTCTGATCATCTCCTGTACTATGTCTGCAGTCTCTGATCATCTCCTGTACTATGTCTGCAGTCTCTGATCATCTCCTGTACTATGTCTGCAGTCTCTGATCATCTCCTGTACTATGTCTGCAGTCTCTGATTATCTCCTGTATCATGTCTGCAGTCTCTGATCATCTCCTGTACTATGTCTGCAGTCTCTGATCATCTCCTGTATTATGTCTGCAGTCTCTGACCATCTCCTGTACTATGTCTGCAGTCTCTGACCATCTCCTGTATTATGTCTGCAGTCTCTGATCATCTCCTGTATTATGTCTGCAGTCTCTGACCATCTCCTGTACTATGTCTGCAGTCTCTGACCATCTCCTGTATTATGTCTGCAGTCTCTGATCATCTCCTGTATTATGTCTGCAGTCTCTGACCATCTCCTGTACTATGTCTGCAGTCTCTGATCATCTCCTGTACTATGTCTGCAGTCTCTGATCATCTCCTGTATTATGTCTGCAGTCTCTGATCATCTCCTGTATTATGTCTGCAGTCTCTGATCATCTCCTGTATTATGTCTGCAGTCTCTGACCGTCTCCTGTATTATGTCTGCAGTCTCTGATCATCTCCTGTATTATGTCTGCAGTCTCTGACCATCTCCTGTACTATGTCTGCAGTCTCTGATCATCTCCTGTACTATGTCTGCAGTCTCTGACCATCTCCTGTACTATGTCTGCAGTCTCTGACCATCTCCTGTACTATGTCTGCAGTCTCTGACCATCTCCTGTATTATGTCTGCAGTCTCTGACCATCTCCTGTACTATGTCTGCAGTCTCTGACCATCTCCTGTACTATGTCTGCAGTCTCTGACCATCTCCTGTATTATGTCTGCTGTCTCTGATCATCTCCTGTATTATGTCTGCAGTCTCTGACCATCTCCTGTACTATGTCTGCAGTCTCTGACCATCTCCTGTACTATGTCTGCAGTCTCTGACCATCTCCTGTATTATGTCTGCAGTCTCTGATCATCTCCTGTATTATGTCTGCAGTCTCTGACCATCTCCTGTACTATGTCTGCAGTCTCTGATCATCTCCTGTATTATGTCTGCAGTCTCTGACCATCTCCTGTATCATGTCTGCAGTCTCTGATCATCTCCTGTACTATGTCTGCAGTCTCTGATCATCTCCTGTACTATGTCTGCAGTCTCTGATCATCTCCTGTACTATGTCTGCAGTCTCTGATCATCTCCTGTACTATGTCTGCAGTCTCTGATCATCTCCTGTACTATGTCTGCAGTCTCTGATCATCTCATGTATTATGTCTGCAGTCTCTGATCATCTCCTGTACTATGTCTGCAGTCTCTGATCATCTCCTGTACTATGTCTGCAGTCTCTGATCATCTCCTGTATCATGTCTGCAGTCTCTGACCATCTCCTGTACTATGTCTGCAGTCTCTGATCATCTCCTGTATCATGTCTGCAGTCTCTGATCATCTCCTGTATTATGTCTGCAGTCTCTGATCATCTCCTGTATTATGTCTGCAGTCTCTGATCATCTCCTGTACTATGTCTGCAGTCTCTGATCATCTCCTGTACTATGTCTGCAGTCTCTGATCATCTCCTGTATCATGTCTGCAGTCTCTGACCATCTCCTGTACTATGTCTGCAGTCTCTGATCATCTCCTGTACTATGTCTGCAGTCTCTGATCATCTCCTGTACTATGTCTGCAGTCTCTGATCATCTCCTGTATCATGTCTGCAGTCTCTGACCATCTCCTGTACTATGTCTGCAGTCTCTGATCATCTCCTGTATCATGTCTGCAGTCTCTGATCATCTCCTGTATTATGTCTGCAGTCTCTGATCATCTCCTGTATTATGTCTGCAGTCTCTGATCATCTCCTGTACTATGTCTGCAGTCTCTGATCATCTCCTGTACTATGTCTGCAGTCTCTGATCATCTCCTGTATCATGTCTGCAGTCTCTGACCATCTCCTGTACTATGTCTGCAGTCTCTGATCATCTCCTGTACTATGTCTGCAGTCTCTGACCATCTCCTGTACTATGTCTGCAGTCTCTGATCATCTCCTGTATCATGTCTGCAGTCTCTGATCATCTCCTGTATTATGTCTGCAGTCTCTGATCATCTCCTGTATTATGTCTGCAGTCTCTGATCATCTCCTGTACTATGTCTGCAGTCTCTGATCATCTCCTGTACTATGTCTGCAGTCTCTGACCATCTCCTGTACTATGTCTGCAGTCTCTGATCATCTCCTGTATCATGTCTGCAGTCTCTGATCATCTCCTGTATCATGTCTGCAGTCTCTGATCATCTCCTGTACTATGTCTGCAGTCTCTGATCATCTCCTGTACTATGTCTGCAGTCTCTGATCATCTCCTGTACTATGTCTGCAGTCTCTGATCATCTCCTGTAGTATGTCTGCAGTCTCTGATCATCTCCTGTACTATGTCTGCAGTCTCTGATCATCTCCTGTACTATGTCTGCAGTCTCTGATCATCTCCTGTACTATGTCTGCAGTCTCTGACCATCTCCTGTACTATGTCTGCAGTCTCTGATCATCTCCTGTACTATGTCTGCAGTCTCTGATCACCTCCTGTACTATGTCTGCAGTCTCTGATCATCTCCTGTACTATGTCTGCAGTCTCTGATCATCTCCTGTATTATGTCTGCAGTCTCTGATCATCTCCTGTATTATGTCTGCAGTCTCTGATCATCTCCTGTACTATGTCTGCAGTCTCTGATCATCTCCTGTACTATGTCTGCAGTCTCTGATCATCTCCTGTATTATGTCTGCAGTCTCTGATCATCTCCTGTACCATGTCTGCAGTCTCTGATCATCTCCTGTACTATGTCTGCAGTCTCTGATCATCTCCTGTACTATGTCTGCAGTCTCTGATCATCTCCTGTATTATGTCTGCAGTCTCTGATCATCTCCTGTACTATGTCTGCAGTCTCTGATCATCTCCTGTACTATGTCTGCAGTCTCTGATCATCTCCTGTATTATGTCTGCAGTCTCTGATCATCTCCTGTACCATGTCTGCAGTCTCTGACCTTCTCCTGTACTATGTCTGCAGTCTCTGATCATCTCCTGTACTATGTCTGCAGTCTCTGATCATCTCCTGTATTATGGCTGCAGTCTCTGATCATCTCCTGTACTATGTCTGCAGTCTCTGATCATCTCCTGTATTATGTCTGCAGTCTCTGATCATCTCCTGTATTATGTCTGCAGTCTCTGATCATCTCCTGTACTATGTCTGCAGTCTCTGATCATCTCCTGTATTATGTCTGCAGTCTCTGATCATCTCCTGTATTATGTCTGCAGTCTCTGATCATCTCCTGTACTATGTCTGCAGTCTCTGATCATCTCCTGTAGTATGTCTGCAGTCTCTGATCATCTCCTGTATTATGTCTGCAGTCTCTGATCATCTCCTGTATTATGTCTGCAGTCTCTGATCATCTCCTATATTATGTCTGCAGTCTCTGATCATCTCCTGGATCATGTCTGCAGTCTCTGATCATCTCCTGTAGTATGTCTGCAGTCTCTGATCATCTCCTGTACTACGTCTGCAGTCTCTGATCATCTCCTGTACTATGTCTGCAGTCTCTGATCATCTCCTGTACTATGTCTGCAGTCTCTGATCATCTCCTGTAGTATGTCTGCAGTCTCTGATCATCTCCTGTACTATGTCTGCAGTCTCTGATCATCTCCTGTACCATGTCTGCAGTCTCTGATCATCTCCTGTACTATGTCTGCAGTCTCTGATCATCTCCTGTACTATGTCTGCAGTCTCTGATCATCTCCTGTATTATGTCTGCAGTCTCTGATCATCTCCTGTATTATGTCTGCAGTCTCTGATCATCTCCTGTACTATGTCTGCAGTCTCTGATCATCTCCTGTATTATGTCTGCAGTCTCTGATCATCTCCTGTATTATGTCTGCAGTCTCTGATCATCTCCTGTACTATGTCTGCAGTCTCTGATCATCTCCTGTAGTATGTCTGCAGTCTCTGATCATCTCCTGTATTATGTCTGCAGTCTCTGATCATCTCCTGTATTATGTCTGCAGTCTCTGATCATCTCCTATATTATGTCTGCAGTCTCTGATCATCTCCTGTAGTATGTCTGCAGTCTCTGATCATCTCCTGTACTACGTCTGCAGTCTCTGATCATCTCCTGTACTATGTCTGCAGTCTCTGATCATCTCCTGTACTATGTCTGCAGTCTCTGATCATCTCCTGTAGTATGTCTGCAGTCTCTGATCATTTCCTGTATTATGTCTGCAGTCTCTGATCATCTCCTGTACTACGTCTGCAGTCTCTGATCATCTCCTGTACTATGTCTGCAGTCTCTGATCCTCTCCTGTACTATGTCTGCAGTCTCTGACCATCTCCTGTACTATGTCTGCAGTCTCTGACCATCTCCTGTACTATGTCTGCAGTCTCTGATCATCTCCTGTATTATGTCTGCAGTCTCTGATCATCTCCTGTACTATGTCTGCAGTCTCTGATCATCTCCTGTATTATGTCTGCAGTCTCTGATCATCTCCTGTACTATGTCTGCAGTCTCTGATCATCTCCTGTATCATGTCTGCAGTCTCTGACCATCTCCTGTACTATGTCTGCAGTCTCTGACCATCTCCTGTACTATGTCTGCAGTCTCTGATCATCTCCTGTATTTTGTCTGCAGTCTCTGACCATCTCCTGTATTTTGTCTGCAGTCTCTGATCATCTCCTGTATTATGTCTGCAGTCTCTGATCATCTCCTGTACTATGTCTGCAGTCTCTGATCATCTCCTGTACTATGTCTGCAGTCTCTGATCATCTCCTGTATTATGTCTGCAGTCTCTGATCATCTCCTGTATTTTGTCTGCAGTCTCTGACCATCTCCTGTATTATGTCTGCAGTCTCTGATCATCTCCTGTACTATGTCTGCAGTCTCTGATCATCTCCTGTATCATGTCTGCAGTCTCTGATCATCTCCTGTATTATGTCTGCAGTCTCTGATCATCTCCTGTACTATGTCTGCAGTCTCTGATCATCTCCTGTACTATGTCTGCAGTCTCTGATCATCTCCTGTACTATGTCTGCAGTCTCTGACCATCTCCTGTATTATGTCTGCAGTCTCTGATCATCTCCTGTACTATGTCTGCAGTCTCTGATCATCTCCTGTATTATGTCTGCAGTCTCTGATCATCTCCTGTACTATGTCTGCAGTCTCTGATCATCTCCTGTATTATGTCTGCAGTCTCTGATCATCTCCTGTACTATGTCTGCAGTCTCTGATCATCTCCTGTATTATGTCTGCAGTCTCTGATCATCTCCTGTACTATGTCTGCAGTCTCTGATCATCTCCTGTATTATGTCTGCAGTCTCTGACCATCTCCTGTATTATGTCTGCAGTCTCTGACCATCTCCTGTACTATGTCTGCAGTCTCTGATCATCTCCTGTACTATGTCTGCAGTCTCTGATCATCTCCTGTATTATGTCTGCAGTCTCTGATCATCTCCTGTACTATGTCTGCAGTCTCTGATCATATCCTGTACTATGTCTGCAGTCTCTGATCATCTCCTGTATTATGTCTGCAGTCTCTGATCATCTCCTGTACTATGTCTGCAGTCTCTGATCATCTCCTGTATTATGTCTGCAGTCTCTGATCATCTCCTGTATTATGTCTGCAGTCTCTGATCATATCCTGTACTATGTCTGCAGTCTCTGATCATCTCCTGTATTATGTCTGCAGTCTCTGATCATCTCCTGTACTATGTCTGCAGTCTCTGATCATCTCCTGTACTATGTCTGCAGTCTCTGATCATCTCCTGTACTATGTCTGCAGTCTCTGATCATCTCCTGTACTACGTCTGCAGTCTCTGATCATCTCCTGTACTATGTCTGCAGTCTCTGATCATCTCCTGTACTACGTCTGCAGTCTCTGATCATCTCCTGTATTATGTCTGCAGTCTCTGACCATCTCCTGTACTATGTCTGCAGTCTCTGATCATCTCCTGTACTACGTCTGCAGTCTCTGATCATCTCCTGTACTATGTCTGCAGTCTCTGATCATCTCCTGTAGTATGTCTGCAGTCTCTGATCATCTCCTGTACTATGTCTGCAGTCTCTGATCATTTCCTGTACTATGTCTGCAGTCTCTGATCATCTCCTGTACTATGTCTGCAGTCTCTGATCATCTCCTGTACTACGTCTGCAGTCTCTGATCATCTCCTGTACTATGTCTGCAGTCTCTGATCATCTCCTGTACTATGTCTGCAGTCTCTGATCATCTCCTGTACTACGTCTGCAGTCTCTGATCATCTCCTGTACTATGTCTGCAGTCTCTGATCATCTCCTGTAGTATGTCTGCAGTCTCTGATCATCTCCTGTACTATGTCTGCAGTCTCTGATCATTTCCTGTACTATGTCTGCAGTCTCTGATCATCTCCTGTACTATGTCTGCAGTCTCTGATCATCTCCTGTACTACGTCTGCAGTCTCTGATCATCTCCTGTACTATGTCTGCAGTCTCTGATCATCTCCTGTACTATGTCTGCAGTCTCTGATCATCTCCTGTACTACGTCTGCAGTCTCTGATCATCTCCTGTACTATGTCTGCAGTCTCTGATCATCTCCTGTAGTATGTCTGCAGTCTCTGATCATCTCCTGTACTATGTCTGCAGTCTCTGATCATCTCCTGTATTATGTCTGCAGTCTCTGATCATCTCCTGTACTATGTCTGCAGTCTCTGATCATCTCCTGTATTATGTCTGCAGTCTCTGATCATCTCCTGTATTATGTCTGCAGTCTCTGATCATCTCCTGTATTATGTCTGCAGTCTCTGATCATCTCCTGTACTATGTCTGCAGTCTCTGATCATCTCCTGTACTATGTCTGCAGTCTCTGATCATCTCCTGTATTATGTCTGCAGTCTCTGATCATCTCCTGTATTATGTCTGCAGTCTCTGATCATCTCCTGTATTATGTCTGCAGTCTCTGATCATCTCCTGTACTATGTCTGCAGTCTCTGATCATCTCCTGTACTATATCTGCAGTCTCTGACCATCTCCTGTATTATGTCTGCAGTCTCTGACCCTCTCCTGTACTATGTCTGCAGTCTCTGATCATCTCCTGTACTATGTCTGCAGTCTCTGATCATCTCCTGTATTATGTCTGCAGTCTCTGATCATCTCCTGTATTATGTCTGCAGTCTCTGATCATCTCCTGTACTATGTCTGCAGTCTCTGATCATCTCCTGTATTATGTCTGCAGTCTCTGATCATCTCCTGTACTATGTCTGCAGTCTCTGATCATCTCCTGTATTATGTCTGCAGTCTCTGATCATCTCCTGTATTATGTCTGCAGTCTCTGATCATCTCCTGTATTATGTCTGCAGTCTCTGATCATCTCCTGTACTATGTCTGCAGTCTCTGATCATCTCCTGTACTATGTCTGCAGTCTCTGATCATCTCCTGTATTATGTCTGCAGTCTCTGATCATCTCCTGTACCATGTCTGCAGTCTCTGATCATCTCCTGTACTATGTCTGCAGTCTCTGATCATCTCCTGTACTATGTCTGCAGTCTCTGATCATCTCCTGTATTATGTCTGCAGTCTCTGATCATCTCCTGTACTATGTCTGCAGTCTCTGATCATCTCCTGTACTATGTCTGCAGTCTCTGATCATCTCCTGTACTATGTCTGCAGTCTCTGACCATCTCCTGTACTATGTCTGCAGTCTCTGATCATCTCCTGTATTATGTCTGCAGTCTCTGATCATCTCCTGTACTATGTCTGCAGTCTCTGATCATCTCCTGTATTATGTCTGCAGTCTCTGATCATCTCCTGTACTATGTCTGCAGTCTCTGATCATCTCCAGTACTATGTCTGCAGTCTCTGATCATCTCCTGTATTATGTCTGCAGTCTCTGACCATCTCCTGTACTATGTCTGCAGTCTCTGATCATCTCCTGTACTATATCTGCAGTCTCTGATCATCTCCTGTACTATGTCTGCAGTCTCTGATCATCTCCTGTACTATGTCTGCAGTCTCTGATTATCTCCTGTATCATGTCTGCAGTCTCTGATCATCTCCTGTACTATGTCTGCAGTCTCTGATCATCTCCTGTATTATGTCTGCAGTCTCTGATCATCTCCTGTACTATGTCTGCAGTCTCTGATTATCTCCTGTATTATGTCTGCAGTCTCTGATTATCTCCTGTACTATGTCTGCAGTCTCTGATTATCTCCTGTATCATGTCTGCAGTCTCTGATCATCTCCTGTACTATGTCTGCAGTCTCTGATTATCTCCTGTATTATGTCTGCAGTCTCTGATTATCTCCTGTACTATGTCTGCAGTCTCTGATCATCTCCTATATCATGTCTGCAGTCTCTGATTATCTCCTGTACTATGTCTGCAGTCTCTGATCATCTCCTGTACTATATCTGCAGTCCCTGATCATCTCCTGTATTATGTCTGCAGTCTCTGATCATCTCCTGTACTATGTCTGCAGTCTCTGGTCATCTCCTGTACTATGTCTGCAGTCTCTGATCATCTCCTGTACTATGTCTGCAGTCTCTGATCATCTCCTGTACTATGTCTGCAGTCTCTGATCATCTCCTGTATTATGTCTGCAGTCTCTGATCATCTCCTGTACTATGTCTGCAGTCTCTGATCATCTCCTGTACTATGTCTGCAGTCTCTGATCATCTCCTGTATTATGTCTGCAGTCTCTGATCATCTCCTGTACTATGTCTGCAGTCTCTGATCATCTCCTGTACTATGTCTGCAGTCTCTGATCATCTCCTGTATTATGTCTGCAGTCTCTGATCATCTCCTGTACTATGTCTGCAGTCTCTGATCATCTCCTGTACTATGTCTGCAGTCTCTGACCATCTCCTGTACTATGTCTGCAGTCTCTGACCATCTCCTGTACTATGTCTGCAGTCTCTGATCATCTCCTGTATCATGTCTGCAGTCTCTGATCATCTCCTGTATCATGTCTGCAGTCTCTGATCATCTCCTGTACTATGTCTGCAGTCTCTGATCATCTCCTGTACTATGTCTGCAGTCTCTGATCATCTCCTGTACTATGTCTGCAGTCTCTGATCATCTCCTGTACTATGTCTGCAGTCTCTGATCATCTCCTGTACTATGTCTGCAGTCTCTGATCATCTCCTGTATTATGTCTGCAGTCTCTGATCATCTCCTGTAGTATGTCTGCAGTCTCTGATCATCTCCTGTATTATGTCTGCAGTCTCTGACCATCTCCTGTACTATGTCTGCAGTCTCTGATCATCTCCTGTACTATGTCTGCAGTCTCTGATCATCTCCTGTATTATGTCTGCAGTCTCTGATCATCTCCTGTATTATGTCTGCAGTCTCTGATCATCTCCTGTACTATGTCTGCAGTCTCTGATCATCTCCTGTATTATGTCTGCAGTCTCTGATCATCTCCTGTACTATGTCTGCAGTCTCTGATCATCTCCTGTATTATGTCTGCAGTCTCTGATCATCTCCTGTATCATGTCTGCAGTCTCTGATCATCTCCTGTACTATGTCTGCAGTCTCTGACCATCTCCTGTACTATGTCTGCAGTCTCTGACCATCTCCTGTACTATGTCTGCAGTCTCTGATCATCTCCTGTACTATGTCTGCAGTCTCTGATCATCTCCTGTACTATGTCTGCAGTCTCTGATCATCTCCTGTATTATGTCTGCAGTCTCTGATCATCTCCTGTACTATGTCTGCAGTCTCTGATCATCTCCTGTATTATGTCTGCAGTCCCTGATCATCTCCTGTATCATGTCTGCAGTCTCTGATCATCTCCTGTACTATGTCTGCAGTCTCTGATCATCTCCTGTACTATGTCTGCAGTCTCTGATCATCTCCTGTACTATGTCTGCAGTCTCTGATCATCTCCTGTATTATGTCTGCAGTCTCTGATCATCTCCTGTATTATGTCTGCAGTCTCTGATCATCTCCTATATTATGTCTGCAGTCTCTGATCATCTCCTGTACTATGTCTGCAGTCTCTGATCATCTCCTGTACTATGTCTGCAGTCTCTGATCATCTCCTGTATTATGTCTGCAGTCTCTGATCATCTCCTGTACTATGTCTGCAGTCTCTGATCATCTCCTGTATTATGTCTGCAGTCTCTGACCATCTCCTGTACCATGTCTGCAGTCTCTGATCATCTCCTGTACTATGTCTGCAGTCTCTGATCATCTCCTGTACTATGTCTGCAGTCTCTGATTATCTCCTGTATCATGTCTGCAGTCTCTGATCATCTCCTGTATTATGTCTGCAGTCTCTGACCATCTCCTGTACTATGTCTGCAGTCTCTGACCATCTCCTGTATTATGTCTGCAGTCTCTGATCATCTCCTGTATTATGTCTGCAGTCTCTGACCATCTCCTGTACTATGTCTGCAGTCTCTGATCATCTCCTGTACTATGTCTGCAGTCTCTGATCATCTCCTGTATTATGTCTGCAGTCTCTGATCATCTCCTGTACTATGTCTGCAGTCTCTGATCATCTCCTGTACTATGTCTGCAGTCTCTGATTATCTCCTGTATCATGTCTGCAGTCTCTGATCATCTCCTGTATTATGTCTGCAGTCTCTGACCATCTCCTGTACTATGTCTGCAGTCTCTGATCATCTCCTGTATTATGTCTGCAGTCTCTGATCATCTCCTGTACTATGTCTGCAGTCTCTGATCATCTCCTGTATTATATCTGCAGTCTCTGATCATCTCCTGTATTATGTCTGCAGTCTCTGATCATCTCCTGTATTATGTCTGCAGTCTCTGATCATCTCCTGTATTATGTCTGCAGTCTCTGACCATCTCCTGTACTATGTCTGCAGTCTCTGATCATCTCCTGTAGTATGTCTGCAGTCTCTGATCATCTCCTGTATTATGTCTGCAGTCTCTGATCATCTCCTGTATTATGTCTGTAGTCTCTGATCATCTCCTGTATTATGTCTGCAGTCTCTGACCATCTCCTGTACTATGTCTGCAGTCTCTGATCATCTCCTGTACTATGTCTGCAGTCTCTGATCATCTCCTGTAGTATGTCTGCAGTCTCTGATCATCTCCTGTATTATGTCTGCAGTCTCTGACCATCTCCTGTATTATGTCTGCAGTCTCTGATCATCTCCTGTACTATGTCTGCAGTCTCTGATCATCTCCTGTACTATGTCTGCAGTCTCTGATCATCTCCTGTACTATGGCTGCAGTCTCTGATCATCTCCTGTACTATGTCTGCAGTCTCTGATCATCTCCTGTATTATGTCTGCAGTCTCTGATCATCTCCTGTATTATGTCTGCAGTCTCTGATCCTCTCCTGTATTATGTCTGCAGTCTCTGATCATCTCCTGTATTATGTCTGCAGTCTCTGATCATCTCCTGTATTATGTCTGCAGTCTCTGACCATCTCCTGTATTATGTCTGCAGTCTCTGATCATCTCCTGTACTATGTCTGCAGTCTCTGACCATCTCCTGTATTATGTCTGCAGTCTCTGATCATCTCCTGTACTATGTCTGCAGTCTCTGATCATCTCCTGTATTATGTCTGCAGTCTCTGATCATCTCCTGTACTATGTCTGCAGTCTCTGATCATCTCCTGTACCATGTCTGCAGTCTCTGATCATCTCCTGTACTATGTCTGCAGTCTCTGATCATCTCCTGTACTATGTCTGCAGTCTCTGATCATGTCCTGTACCATGTCTGCAGTCTCTGATCATCTCCTGTACTATGTCTGCAGTCTCTGATCATCTCCTGTATTATGTCTGCAGTCTCTGATCATCTCCTATATTATGTCTGCAGTCTCTGATCATCTCCTGGATCATGTCTGCAGTCTCTGATCATCTCCTGTAGTATGTCTGCAGTCTCTGATCATCTCCTGTACTACGTCTGCAGTCTCTGATCATCTCCTGTACTATGTCTGCAGTCTCTGATCATCTCCTGTACTATGTCTGCAGTCTCTGATCATCTCCTGTAGTATGTCTGCAGTCTCTGATCATCTCCTGTACTACGTCTGCAGTCTCTGATCATCTCCTGTACTATGTCTGCAGTCTCTGATCCTCTCCTGTACTATGTCTGCAGTCTCTGATCATCTCCTGTACTATGTCTGCAGTCTCTGATCATCTCCTGTACTATGTCTGCAGTCTCTGATCATCTCCTGTACTATGTCTGCAGTCTCTGATCATCTCCTGTATTATGTCTGCAGTCTCTGATCATCTCCTGTACTATGTCTGCAGTCTCTGATCATCTCCTATATTATGTCTGCAGTCTCTGATCATCTCCTGGATCATGTCTGCAGTCTCTGATCATCTCCTGTAGTATGTCTGCAGTCTCTGATCATCTCCTGTACTACGTCTGCAGTCTCTGATCATCTCCTGTACTATGTCTGCAGTCTCTGATCATCTCCTGTACTATGTCTGCAGTCTCTGATCATCTCCTGTATTATGTCTGCAGTCTCTGATCATCTCCTGTACTATGTCTGCAGTCTCTGACCATCTCCTGTATTATGTCTGCAGTCTCTGATCATCTCCTGTACTATGTCTGCAGTCTCTGACCATCTCCTGTATTATGTCTGCAGTCTCTGATCATCTCCTGTACTATGTCTGCAGTCTCTGATCATCTCCTGTACTATGTCTGCAGTCTCTGATCATCTCCTGTACTATGTCTGCAGTCTCTGATTATCTCCTGTATCATGTCTGCAGTCTCTGATCATCTCCTGTACTATGTCTGCAGTCTCTGACCATCTCCTGTACTATGTCTGCAGTCTCTGATCATCTCCTGTACTATGTCTGCAGTCTCTGATCATCTCCTGTATTATGTCTGCAGTCTCTGATCATCTCCTGTATTATGTCTGCAGTCTCTGACCATCTCCTGTACTATGTCTGCAGTCTCTGATCATCTCCTGTACTATGTCTGCAGTCTCTGATCATCTCCTGTATTATGTCTGCAGTCCCTGATCATCTCCTGTATCATGTCTGCAGTCTCTGATCATCTCCTGTACTATGTCTGCAGTCTCTGATCATCTCCTGTACTATGTCTGCAGTCTCTGATCATCTCCTGTATTATGTCTGCAGTCTCTGATCATCTCCTGTACTATGTCTGCAGTCTCTGATCATCTCCTGTACTATGTCTGCAGTCTCTGATCATCTCCTGTATTATGTCTGCAGTCTCTGATCATCTCCTGTATTATGTCTGCAGTCTCTGATCATCTCCTATATTATGTCTGCAGTCTCTGATCATCTCCTGTACTATGTCTGCAGTCTCTGATCATCTCCTGTATTATGTCTGCAGTCTCTGATCATCTCCTGTACTATGTCTGCAGTCTCTGATCATCTCCTGTATTATGTCTGCAGTCTCTGATCATCTCCTGTACTATGTCTGCAGTCTCTGATCATCTCCTGTATTATGTCTGCAGTCTCTGATCATCTCCTGTACTATGTCTGCAGTCTCTGATCACCTCCTGTATTATGTCTGCAGTCTCTGATCATCTCCTGTACTATGTCTGCAGTCTCTGATCATCTCCTGTATTATATCTGCAGTCTCTGATCATCTCCTGTATTATGTCTGCAGTCTCTGATCATCTCCTGTATTATGTCTGCAGTCTCTGATCATCTCCTGTACTATGTCTGGAGTCTCTGATCATCTCCTGTACTATGTCTGCAGTCTCTGATCATCTCCTGTACTATGTCTGCAGTCTCTGATCATCTCCTGTACTATGTCTGCAGTCTCTGATCATCTCCTGTATTATGTCTGCAGTCTCTGATCATCTCCTGTATTATGTCTGCAGTCTCTGATCATCTCCTGTATTATGTCTGCAGTCTCTGATCATCTCCTGTACTATGTCTGCAGTCTCTGATCATCTCCTGTACTATGTCTGCAGTCTCTGATCATCTCCTGTACTATGTCTGCAGTCTCTGATCATCTCCTGTACTACGTCTGCAGTCTCTGACCATCTCCTGTACTATGTCTGCAGTCTCTGACCATCTCCTGTACTATGTCTGCAGTCTCTGATCATCTCCTGTACTACGTCTGCAGTCTCTGACCATCTCCTGTACTATGTCTGCAGTCTCTGACCATCTCCTGTATTATGTCTGCAGTCTCTGATCATCTCCTGTACTATGTCTGCAGTCTCTGACCATCTCCTGTATTATGTCTGCAGTCTCTGATCATCTCCTGTACTATGTCTGCAGTCTCTGATTATCTCCTGTATCATGTCTGCAGTCTCTGATCATCTCCTGTATTATGTCTGCAGTCTCTGACCATCTCCTGTACTATGTCTGCAGTCTCTGATCATCTCCTGTATTATATCTGCAGTCTCTGATCATCTCCTGTACTATGTCTGCAGTCTCTGACCATCTCCTGTATTATGTCTGCAGTCTCTGATCATCTCCTGTATTATGTCTGCAGTCTCTGACCATCTCCTGTACTATGTCTGCAGTCTCTGACCATCTCCTGTATTATGTCTGCAGTCTCTGATCATCTCCTGTATTATGTCTGCAGTCTCTGACCATCTCCTGTACTATGTCTGCAGTCTCTGATCATCTCCTGTACTATGTCTGCAGTCTCTGATCATCTCCTGTATTATGTCTGCAGTCTCTGATCATCTCCTGTACTATGTCTGCAGTCTCTGATCATCTCCTGTACTATGTCTGCAGTCTCTGATCATCTCCTGTACTATGTCTGCAGTCTCTGATTATCTCCTGTATCATGTCTGCAGTCTCTGATCATCTCCTGTACCATGTCTGCAGTCTCTGATCATCTCCTGTACTATGTCTGCAGTCTCTGATCATCTCCTGTACTATGTCTGCAGTCTCTGATCATCTCCTGTACTATGTCTGCAGTCTCTGATCATCTCCTGTACTATGTCTGCAGTCTCTGATCATCTCATGTATTATGTCTGCAGTCTCTGATTATCTCCTGTATCATGTCTGCAGTCTCTGATCATCTCCTGTACTATGTCTGCAGTCTCTGATCATCTCCTGTACTATGTCTGCAGTCTCTGATCATCTCCTGTACTATGTCTGCAGTCTCTGATCATCTCCTGTATTATGTCTGCAGTCTCTGATCATCTCCTGTATTATGTCTGCAGTCTCTGATCATCTCCTGTACTATGTCTGCAGTCTCTGATCATCTCCTGTATTATATCTGCAGTCTCTGATCATCTCCTGTATTATGTCTGCAGTCTCTGATCATCTCCTGTATTATGTCTGCAGTCTCTGATCATCTCCTGTATCATGTCTGCAGTCTCTGATCATCTCCTGTACTATGTCTGGAGTCTCTGATCATCTCCTGTACTACGTCTGCAGTCTCTGATCATCTCCTGTACTATGTCTGCAGTCTCTGATCATCTCCTGTACTATGTCTGCAGTCTCTGATCATCTCCTGTATTATGTCTGCAGTCTCTGATCATCTCCTGTATTATGTCTGCAGTCTCTGATCATCTCCTGTACTATGTCTGCAGTCTCTGATCATCTCCTGTACTATGTCTGCAGTCTCTGATCATCTCCTGTATTATGTCTGCAGTCTCTGATCATCTCCTGTATTATGTCTGCAGTCTCTGATCATCTCCTGTATTATGTCTGCAGTCTCTGATCATCTCCTGTATTATGTCTGCAGTCTCTGATCATCTCCTGTACTATGTCTGCAGTCTCTGATCATCTCCTGTATTATGTCTGCAGTCTCTGACCTTCTCCTGTACTATGTCTGCAGTCTCTGATCATCTCCTGTACTATGGCTGCAGTCTCTGATCATCTCCTGTACTATGTCTGCAGTCTCTGATCATCTCCTGTATTATGTCTGCAGTCTCTGATCATCTCCTGTACTATGTCTGCAGTCTCTGATCATCTCCTGTACCATGTCTGCAGTCTCTGATCATCTCCTGTACTATGTCTGCAGTCTCTGATCATCTCCTGTACTATGTCTGCAGTCTCTGATCATCTCCTGTACTATGTCTGCAGTCTCTGATCATGTCCTGTAGTATGTCTGCAGTCTCTGATCATCTCCTGTATTATGTCTGCAGTCTCTGATCATCTCCTGTATTATGTCTGCAGTCTCTGATCATCTCCTATATTATGTCTGCAGTCTCTGATCATCTCCTGGATCATGTCTGCAGTCTCTGATCATCTCCTGTAGTATGTCTGCAGTCTCTGATCATCTCCTGTACTATGTCTGCAGTCTCTGATCATCTCCTGTACTATGTCTGCAGTCTCTGATCATCTCCTGTATTATGTCTGCAGTCTCTGATCATCTCCTGTATTATGTCTGCAGTCTCTGATCATCTCCTGTACTATGTCTGCAGTCTCTGATCATCTCCTGTACTATGTCTGCAGTCTCTGATCATCTCCTGTACTATGTCTGCAGTCTCTGATCATCTCCTGTATCATGTCTGCAGTCTCTGATCATCTCCTGTATCATGTCTGCAGTCTCTGATCATCTCCTGTATTATGTCTGCAGTCTCTGATCATCTCCTGTACTATGTCTGCAGTCTCTGATCATCTCCTGTATTATGTCTGCAGTCTCTGATCATCTCCTGTACTATGTCTGCAGTCTCTGATCATCTCCTGTATTATGTCTGCAGTCTCTGATCATCTCCTGTACTATGTCTGCAGTCTCTGATCATCTCCTGTATTATGTCTGCAGTCTCTGACCATCTCCTGTACTATGTCTGCAGTCTCTGATCATCTCCTGTACTATGTCTGCAGTCTCTGATCATCTCCTGTATTATGTCTGCAGTCTCTGATCATCTCCTGTATTATGTCTGCAGTCTCTGATCATCTCCTGTATTATGTCTGCAGTCTCTGATCATCTCCTGTACTATGTCTGCAGTCTCTGATCATCTCCTGTATTATGTCTACAGTCTCTGATCATCTCCTGTACTATGTCTGCAGTCTCTGATCATCTCCTGTATTATGTCTGCAGTCTCTGATCATCTCCTGTACTATGTCTGCAGTCTCTGATCATCTCCTGTATTATGTCTGCAGTCTCTGACCATCTCCTGTACTATGTCTGCAGTCTCTGATCATCTCCTGTACTATGTCTGCAGTCTCTGATCATCTCCTGTATTATGTCTGCAGTCTCTGATCATCTCCTGTGCTATGTCTGCAGTCTCTGATCATCTCCTGTACTATGTCTGCAGTCTCTGATCATCTCCTGTATTATGTCTGCAGTCTCTGATCATCTCCTGTACTATGTCTGCAGTCTCTGACCATCTCCTGTACTATGTCTGCAGTCTCTGATCATCTCCTGTACTATGTCTGCAGTCTCTGATCATCTCCTGTACTATGTCTGCAGTCTCTGATCATCTCCTGTACTATGTCTGCAGTCTCTGACCATCTCCTGTACTATGTCTGCAGTCTCTGATCATCTCCTGTATTATGTCTGCAGTCTCTGATCATCTCCTGTATTATGTCTGCAGTCTCTGATCATCTCCTGTACTATGTCTGCAGTCTCTGATCATCTCCTGTATTATATCTGCAGTCTCTGATCATCTCCTGTATTATGTCTGCAGTCTCTGATCATCTCCTGTATTATGTCTGCAGTCTCTGATCATCTCCTGTACTATTTCTGGAGTCTCTGATCATCTCCTGTATTATGTCTGCAGTCTCTGATCATCTCCTGTATTATGTCTGCAGTCTCTGATCATCTCCTGTACTATGTCTGCAGTCTCTGATCATCTCCTGTACTATGTCTGCAGTCTCTGATCATCTCCTGTACTATGTCTGCAGTCTCTGATCATCTCCTGTACTATGTCTGCAGTCTCTGACCATCTCCTGTACTATGTCTGCAGTCTCTGATCATCTCCTGTATTATGTCTGCAGTCTCTGATCATCTCCTGTACTATGTCTGGAGTCTCTGATCATCTCCTGTATTATGTCTGCAGTCTCTGATTATCTCCTGTATCATGTCTGCAGTCTCTGATCATCTCCTGTACTATGTCTGCAGTCTCTGATCATCTCCTGTATTATGTCTGCAGTCTCTGACCATCTCCTGTACTATGTCTGCAGTCTCTGACCATCTCCTGTATTATGTCTGCAGTCTCTGATCATCTCCTGTACTATGTCTGCAGTCTCTGATCATCTCCTGTATTATGTCTGCAGTCTCTGATCATCTCCTGTACTATGTCTGCAGTCTCTGACCATCTCCTGTACTATGTCTGCAGTCTCTGACCATCTCCTGTATTATGTCTGCAGTCTCTTATCATCTCCTGTATTATGTCTGCAGTCTCTGATCATCTCCTGTATTATGTCTGCAGTCTCTGATCATCTCCTGTATTATGTCTGCAGTCTCTGACCATCTCCTGTACTATGTCTGCAGTCTCTGATCATCTCCTGTACTATGTCTGGAGTCTCTGATCATCTCCTGTATTATGTCTGCAGTCTCTGATTATCTCCTGTACTATGTCTGCAGTCTCTGATCATCTCCTGTATTATGTCTGCAGTCTCTGATCATCTCCTGTACTATGTCTGGAGTCTCTGATCATCTCCTGTATTATGTCTGCAGTCTCTGATTATCTCCTGTATCATGTCTGCAGTCTCTGATCATCTCCTGTATTATGTCTGCAGTCTCTGATTATCTCCTGTATCATGTCTGCAGTCTCTGATCATCTCCTGTACTATGTCTGCAGTCTCTGACCATCTCCTGTATTATGTCTGCAGTCTCTGATCATCTCCTGTATTATGTCTGCAGTCTCTGACCATCTCCTGTACTATGTCTGCAGTCTCTGACCGTCTCCTGTATTATGTCTGCAGTCTCTGATCATCTCCTGTATTATGTCTGCAGTCTCTGACCATCTCCTGTACTATGTCTGCAGTCTCTGATCATCTCCTGTATTATGTCTGCAGTCTCTGACCATCTCCTGTACTATGTCTGCAGTCTCTGACCATCTCCTGTATTATGTCTGCAGTCTCTGATCATCTCCTGTATTATGTCTGCAGTCACTGATCATCTCCTGTATTATGTCTGCAGTCTCTGATCATCTCCTGTACTATGTCTGCAGTCTCTGATCATCTCCTGTACTATGTCTGCAGTCTCTGATCATCTCCTGTACTATGTCTGCAGTCTCTGATCATCTCCTGTACTATGTCTGCAGTCTCTGATCATCTCCTGTACTATGTCTGCAGTCTCTGATCATCTCATGTATTATGTCTGCAGTCTCTGATTATCTCCTGTATCATGTCTGCAGTCTCTGATCATCTCCTGTACTATGTCTGCAGTCTCTGATTATCTCCTGTACTATGTCTGCAGTCTCTGATCATCTCCTGTATCATGTCTGCAGTCTCTGACCATCTCCTGTACTATGTCTGCAGTCTCTGATCATCTCCTGTACTATGTCTGCAGTCTCTGATCATCTCCTGTACTATGTCTGCAGTCTCTGACCATCTCCTGTACTATGTCTGCAGTCTCTGATCATCTCCTGTATCATGTCTGCAGTCTCTGATCATCTCCTGTATTATGTCTGCAGTCTCTGATCATCTCCTGTATTATGTCTGCAGTCTCTGATCATCTCCTGTACTATGTCTGCAGTCTCTGATCATCTCCTGTACTATGTCTGCAGTCTCTGACCATCTCCTGTACTATGTCTGCAGTCTCTGATCATCTCCTGTATCATGTCTGCAGTCTCTGATCATCTCCTGTATCATGTCTGCAGTCTCTGATCATCTCCTGTACTATGTCTGCAGTCTCTGATCATCTCCTGTACTATGTCTGCAGTCTCTGATCATCTCCTGTACTATGTCTGCAGTCTCTGATCATCTCCTGTACTATGTCTGCAGTCTCTGATCATCTCCTGTATTATGTCTGCAGTCTCTGATCATCTCCTGTATCATGTCTGCAGTCTCTGATCATCTCCTGTACTATGTCTGCAGTCTCTGACCATCTCCTGTACTATGTCTGCAGTCTCTGACCATCTCCTGTACTATGTCTGCAGTCTCTGATCATCTCCTGTACTATGTCTGCAGTCTCTGACCATCTCCTGTACTATGTCTGCAGTCTCTGATCATCTCCTGTACTATGTCTGCAGTCTCTGATCATCTCCTGTACTATGTCTGCAGTCTCTGATCATCTCCTGTATTATGTCTGCAGTCTCTGATCATCTCCTGTACTATGTCTGCAGTCTCTGATCATCTCCTGTATTATGTCTGCAGTCCCTGATCATCTCCTGTATCATGTCTGCAGTCTCTGATCATCTCCTGTACTATGTCTGCAGTCTCTGATCATCTCCTGTACTATGTCTGCAGTCTCTGATCATCTCCTGTACTATGTCTGCAGTCTCTGATCATCTCCTGTATTATGTCTGCAGTCTCTGATCATCTCCTGTATTATGTCTGCAGTCTCTGATCATCTCCTATATTATGTCTGCAGTCTCTGATCATCTCCTGTACTATGTCTGCAGTCTCTGATCATCTCCTGTACTATGTCTGCAGTCTCTGATCATCTCCTGTATTATGTCTGCAGTCTCTGATCATCTCCTGTACTATGTCTGCAGTCTCTGATCATCTCCTGTATTATGTCTGCAGTCTCTGACCATCTCCTGTACTATGTCTGCAGTCTCTGACCATCTCCTGTATTATGTCTGCAGTCTCTGATCATCTCCTGTACTATGTCTGCAGTCTCTGACCATCTCCTGTATTATGTCTGCAGTCTCTGATCATCTCCTGTACTATGTCTGCAGTCTCTGATCATCTCCTGTACTATGTCTGCAGTCTCTGATCATCTCCTGTACTATGTCTGCAGTCTCTGATTATCTCCTGTATCATGTCTGCAGTCTCTGATCATCTCCTGTATTATGTCTGCAGTCTCTGACCATCTCCTGTACTATGTCTGCAGTCTCTGACCATCTCCTGTATTATGTCTGCAGTCTCTGATCATCTCCTGTACTATGTCTGCAGTCTCTGACCATCTCCTGTACTATGTCTGCAGTCTCTGATCATCTCCTGTACTATGTCTGCAGTCTCTGATTATCTCCTGTATCATGTCTGCAGTCTCTGACCATCTCCTGTACTATGTCTGCAGTCTCTGATCATCTCCTGTATTATGTCTGCAGTCTCTGACCATCTCCTGTACTATGTCTGCAGTCTCTGATCATCTCCTGTATTATGTCTGCAGTCTCTGACCATCTCCTGTACTATGTCTGCAGTCTCTGACCATCTCCTGTATTATGTCTGCAGTCTCTGATCATCTCCTGTACTATGTCTGCAGTCTCTGACCATCTCCTGTACTATGTCTGCAGTCTCTGACCATCTCCTGTATTATGTCTGCAGTCTCTTATCATCTCCTGTATTATGTCTGCAGTCTCTGACCATCTCCTGTACTATTTCTGCAGTCTCTGATCATCTCCTGTATTATGTCTGCAGTCTCTGATCATCTCCTGTATTATGTCTGCAGTCTCTGATCATCTCCTGTACTATGTCTGCAGTCTCTGACCATCTCCTGTACTATGTCTGCAGTCTCTGATCATCTCCTGTACTATGTCTGGAGTCTCTGATCATCTCCTGTATTATGTCTGCAGTCTCTGATTATCTCCTGTATCATGTCTGCAGTCTCTGATCATCTCCTGTACTATGTCTGCAGTCTCTGATCATCTCCTGTACTATGTCTGCAGTCTCTGATCATCTCCTGTATTATGTCTGCAGTCTCTGACCATCTCCTGTACTATGTCTGCAGTCTCTGACCATCTCCTGTATTATGTCTGCAGTCTCTGATCATCTCCTGTATTATGTCTGCAGTCTCTGACCATCTCCTGTACTATGTCTGCAGTCTCTGACCATCTCCTGTATTATGTCTGCAGTCTCTGATCATCTCCTGTATTATGTCTGCAGTCTCTGACCATCTCCTGTACTATGTCTGCAGTCTCTGATCATCTCCTGTACTATGTCTGCAGTCTCTGATCATCTCCTGTATTATGTCTGCAGTCTCTGATCATCTCCTGTATTATGTCTGCAGTCTCTGATCATCTCCTGTATTATGTCTGCAGTCTCTGACCGTCTCCTGTATTATGTCTGCAGTCTCTGATCATCTCCTGTATTATGTCTGCAGTCTCTGACCATCTCCTGTACTATGTCTGCAGTCTCTGACCATCTCCTGTATTATGTCTGCAGTCTCTGATCATCTCCTGTATTATGTCTGCAGTCTCTGACCATCTCCTGTACTATGTCTGCAGTCTCTGACCATCTCCTGTACTATGTCTGCAGTCTCTGACCGTCTCCTGTATTATGTCTGCAGTCTCTGATCATCTCCTGTATTATGTCTGCAGTCTCTGACCATCTCCTGTACTATGTCTGCAGTCTCTGACCATCTCCTGTACTATGTCTGCAGTCTCTGACCATCTCCTGTATTATGTCTGCAGTCTCTGATCATCTCCTGTATTATGTCTGCAGTCTCTGACCATCTCCTGTACTATGTCTGCAGTCTCTGATCATCTCCTGTATTATGTCTGCAGTCTCTGACCATCTCCTGTATCATGTCTGCAGTCTCTGATCATCTCCTGTACTATGTCTGCAGTCTCTGATCATCTCCTGTACTATGTCTGCAGTCTCTGATCATCTCCTGTACTATGTCTGCAGTCTCTGATCATCTCCTGTACTATGTCTGCAGTCTCTGATCATCTCCTGTATTATGTCTGCAGTCTCTGATCATCTCCTGTACTATGTCTGCAGTCTCTGATCATCTCCTGTACTATGTCTGCAGTCTCTGATCATCTCATGTATTATGTCTGCAGTCTCTGATCATCTCCTGTACTATGTCTGCAGTCTCTGATCATCTCCTGTACTATGTCTGCAGTCTCTGATCATCTCCTGTATCATGTCTGCAGTCTCTGACCATCTCCTGTACTATGTCTGCAGTCTCTGATCATCTCCTGTATCATGTCTGCAGTCTCTGATCATCTCCTGTATTATGTCTGCAGTCTCTGATCATCTCCTGTATTATGTCTGCAGTCTCTGATCATCTCCTGTACTATGTCTGCAGTCTCTGATCATCTCCTGTACTATGTCTGCAGTCTCTGATCATCTCCTGTATCATGTCTGCAGTCTCTGACCATCTCCTGTACTATGTCTGCAGTCTCTGATCATCTCCTGTACTATGTCTGCAGTCTCTGATCATCTCCTGTACTATGTCTGCAGTCTCTGATCATCTCCTGTATCATGTCTGCAGTCTCTGACCATCTCCTGTACTATGTCTGCAGTCTCTGATCATCTCCTGTATCATGTCTGCAGTCTCTGATCATCTCCTGTATTATGTCTGCAGTCTCTGATCATCTCCTGTATTATGTCTGCAGTCTCTGATCATCTCCTGTACTATGTCTGCAGTCTCTGATCATCTCCTGTACTATGTCTGCAGTCTCTGATCATCTCCTGTATCATGTCTGCAGTCTCTGACCATCTCCTGTACTATGTCTGCAGTCTCTGATCATCTCCTGTACTATGTCTGCAGTCTCTGATCATCTCCTGTATCATGTCTGCAGTCTCTGACCATCTCCTGTACTATGTCTGCAGTCTCTGATCATCTCCTGTATCATGTCTGCAGTCTCTGATCATCTCCTGTATTATGTCTGCAGTCTCTGATCATCTCCTGTATTATGTCTGCAGTCTCTGATCATCTCCTGTACTATGTCTGCAGTCTCTGATCATCTCCTGTACTATGTCTGCAGTCTCTGACCATCTCCTGTACTATGTCTGCAGTCTCTGATCATCTCCTGTATCATGTCTGCAGTCTCTGATCATCTCCTGTATCATGTCTGCAGTCTCTGATCATCTCCTGTACTATGTCTGCAGTCTCTGATCATCTCCTGTACTATGTCTGCAGTCTCTGATCATCTCCTGTACTATGTCTGCAGTCTCTGATCATCTCCTGTAGTATGTCTGCAGTCTCTGATCATCTCCTGTACTATGTCTGCAGTCTCTGATCATCTCCTGTACTATGTCTGCAGTCTCTGATCATCTCCTGTACTATGTCTGCAGTCTCTGACCATCTCCTGTACTATGTCTGCAGTCTCTGATCATCTCCTGTACTATGTCTGCAGTCTCTGATCACCTCCTGTACTATGTCTGCAGTCTCTGATCATCTCCTGTACTATGTCTGCAGTCTCTGATCATCTCCTGTATTATGTCTGCAGTCTCTGATCATCTCCTGTATTATGTCTGCAGTCTCTGATCATCTCCTGTACTATGTCTGCAGTCTCTGATCATCTCCTGTACTATGTCTGCAGTCTCTGATCATCTCCTGTATTATGTCTGCAGTCTCTGATCATCTCCTGTACCATGTCTGCAGTCTCTGATCATCTCCTGTACTATGTCTGCAGTCTCTGATCATCTCCTGTACTATGTCTGCAGTCTCTGATCATCTCCTGTATTATGTCTGCAGTCTCTGATCATCTCCTGTACTATGTCTGCAGTCTCTGATCATCTCCTGTACTATGTCTGCAGTCTCTGATCATCTCCTGTACTATGTCTGCAGTCTCTGATCATCTCCTGTATTATGTCTGCAGTCTCTGATCATCTCCTGTACCATGTCTGCAGTCTCTGACCTTCTCCTGTACTATGTCTGCAGTCTCTGATCATCTCCTGTACTATGTCTGCAGTCTCTGATCATCTCCTGTACTATGGCTGCAGTCTCTGATCATCTCCTGTACTATGTCTGCAGTCTCTGATCATCTCCTGTATTATGTCTGCAGTCTCTGATCATCTCCTGTATTATGTCTGCAGTCTCTGATCATCTCCTGTACTATGTCTGCAGTCTCTGATCATCTCCTGTATTATGTCTGCAGTCTCTGATCATCTCCTGTATTATGTCTGCAGTCTCTGATCATCTCCTGTACTATGTCTGCAGTCTCTGATCATCTCCTGTAGTATGTCTGCAGTCTCTGATCATCTCCTGTATTATGTCTGCAGTCTCTGATCATCTCCTGTATTATGTCTGCAGTCTCTGATCATCTCCTATATTATGTCTGCAGTCTCTGATCATCTCCTGGATCATGTCTGCAGTCTCTGATCATCTCCTGTAGTATGTCTGCAGTCTCTGATCATCTCCTGTATTATGTCTGCAGTCTCTGATCATCTCCTGTATTATGTCTGCAGTCTCTGATCATCTCCTATATTATGTCTGCAGTCTCTGATCATCTCCTGGATCATGTCTGCAGTCTCTGATCATCTCCTGTATTATGTCTGCAGTCTCTGACCATCTCCTGTATTATGTCTGCAGTCTCTGACCATCTCCTGTACTATGTCTGCAGTCTCTGATCATCTCCTGTACTATGTCTGCAGTCTCTGATCATCTCCTGTATTATGTCTGCAGTCTCTGATCATCTCCTGTACTATGTCTGCAGTCTCTGATCATATCCTGTACTATGTCTGCAGTCTCTGATCATCTCCTGTATTATGTCTGCAGTCTCTGATCATCTCCTGTACTATGTCTGCAGTCTCTGATCATCTCCTGTATTATGTCTGCAGTCTCTGATCATCTCCTGTATTATGTCTGCAGTCTCTGATCATATCCTGTACTATGTCTGCAGTCTCTGATCATCTCCTGTATTATGTCTGCAGTCTCTGATCATCTCCTGTACTATGTCTGCAGTCTCTGATCATCTCCTGTACTATGTCTGCAGTCTCTGATCATCTCCTGTACTATGTCTGCAGTCTCTGATCATCTCCTGTACTACGTCTGCAGTCTCTGATCATCTCCTGTACTATGTCTGCAGTCTCTGATCATCTCCTGTACTACGTCTGCAGTCTCTGATCATCTCCTGTATTATGTCTGCAGTCTCTGACCATCTCCTGTACTATGTCTGCAGTCTCTGATCATCTCCTGTACTACGTCTGCAGTCTCTGATCATCTCCTGTACTATGTCTGCAGTCTCTGATCATCTCCTGTAGTATGTCTGCAGTCTCTGATCATCTCCTGTACTATGTCTGCAGTCTCTGATCATTTCCTGTACTATGTCTGCAGTCTCTGATCATCTCCTGTACTATGTCTGCAGTCTCTGATCATCTCCTGTACTACGTCTGCAGTCTCTGATCATCTCCTGTACTATGTCTGCAGTCTCTGATCATCTCCTGTACTATGTCTGCAGTCTCTGATCATCTCCTGTACTACGTCTGCAGTCTCTGATCATCTCCTGTACTATGTCTGCAGTCTCTGATCATCTCCTGTAGTATGTCTGCAGTCTCTGATCATCTCCTGTACTATGTCTGCAGTCTCTGATCATTTCCTGTACTATGTCTGCAGTCTCTGATCATCTCCTGTACTATGTCTGCAGTCTCTGATCATCTCCTGTACTACGTCTGCAGTCTCTGATCATCTCCTGTACTATGTCTGCAGTCTCTGATCATCTCCTGTACTATGTCTGCAGTCTCTGATCATCTCCTGTACTACGTCTGCAGTCTCTGATCATCTCCTGTACTATGTCTGCAGTCTCTGATCATCTCCTGTAGTATGTCTGCAGTCTCTGATCATCTCCTGTACTATGTCTGCAGTCTCTGATCATCTCCTGTATTATGTCTGCAGTCTCTGATCATCTCCTGTACTATGTCTGCAGTCTCTGATCATCTCCTGTATTATGTCTGCAGTCTCTGATCATCTCCTGTATTATGTCTGCAGTCTCTGATCATCTCCTGTATTATGTCTGCAGTCTCTGATCATCTCCTGTACTATGTCTGCAGTCTCTGATCATCTCCTGTACTATGTCTGCAGTCTCTGATCATCTCCTGTATTATGTCTGCAGTCTCTGATCATCTCCTGTATTATGTCTGCAGTCTCTGATCATCTCCTGTATTATGTCTGCAGTCTCTGATCATCTCCTGTACTATGTCTGCAGTCTCTGATCATCTCCTGTACTATATCTGCAGTCTCTGACCATCTCCTGTATTATGTCTGCAGTCTCTGACCCTCTCCTGTACTATGTCTGCAGTCTCTGATCATCTCCTGTACTATGTCTGCAGTCTCTGATCATCTCCTGTATTATGTCTGCAGTCTCTGATCATCTCCTGTATTATGTCTGCAGTCTCTGATCATCTCCTGTACTATGTCTGCAGTCTCTGATCATCTCCTGTATTATGTCTGCAGTCTCTGATCATCTCCTGTACTATGTCTGCAGTCTCTGATCATCTCCTGTATTATGTCTGCAGTCTCTGATCATCTCCTGTATTATGTCTGCAGTCTCTGATCATCTCCTGTATTATGTCTGCAGTCTCTGATCATCTCCTGTACTATGTCTGCAGTCTCTGATCATCTCCTGTACTATGTCTGCAGTCTCTGATCATCTCCTGTATTATGTCTGCAGTCTCTGATCATCTCCTGTACCATGTCTGCAGTCTCTGATCATCTCCTGTACTATGTCTGCAGTCTCTGATCATCTCCTGTACTATGTCTGCAGTCTCTGATCATCTCCTGTATTATGTCTGCAGTCTCTGATCATCTCCTGTACTATGTCTGCAGTCTCTGATCATCTCCTGTACTATGTCTGCAGTCTCTGATCATCTCCTGTACTATGTCTGCAGTCTCTGATCATCTCCTGTATTATGTCTGCAGTCTCTGATCATCTCCTGTATTATGTCTGCAGTCTCTGATCATCTCCTGTACTATGTCTGCAGTCTCTGATCATCTCCTGTACTATGTCTGCAGTCTCTGATCATCTCCTGTACTATGTCTGCAGTCTCTGACCATCTCCTGTACTATGTCTGCAGTCTCTGATCATCTCCTGTATTATGTCTGCAGTCTCTGATCATCTCCTGTACTATGTCTGCAGTCTCTGATCATCTCCTGTATTATGTCTGCAGTCTCTGATCATCTCCTGTACTATGTCTGCAGTCTCTGATCATCTCCTGTACTATGTCTGCAGTCTCTGATCATCTCCTGTATTATGTCTGCAGTCTCTGACCATCTCCTGTACTATGTCTGCAGTCTCTGATCATCTCCTGTACTATGTCTGCAGTCTCTGATCATCTCCTGTATTATGTCTGCAGTCTCTGATCATCTCCTGGACTATGTCTGCAGTCTCTGATCATCTCCTGTATTATGTCTGCAGTCTCTGATCATCTCCTGTACTATGTCTGCAGTCTCTGATCATCTCCTGTACTATGTCTGCAGTCTCTGATCATCTCCTGTACTATATCTGCAGTCTCTGATTATCTCCTGTATCATGTCTGCAGTCTCTGATCATCTCCTGTACTATGTCTGCAGTCTCTGATCATCTCCTGTACTATGTCTGCAGTCTCTGATCATCTCCTGTACTATGTCTGCAGTCTCTGATCATCTCATGTATTATGTCTGCAGTCTCTGATCATCTCCTGTACTATGTCTGCAGTCTCTGATCATCTCCTGTATTATGTCTGCAGTCTCTGATCATCTCCTGTACTATGTCTGCAGTCTCTGATTATCTCCTGTACTATGTCTGCAGTCTCTGATCATCTCCTGTATTATGTCTGCAGTCTCTGATCATCTCCTGTACTATGTCTGCAGTCTCTGATCATCTCCTGTACTATGTCTGCAGTCTCTGATCATCTCCTGTACTATGTCTGCAGTCTCTGATCATCTCCTGTACTATGTCTGCAGTCTCTGATTATCTCCTGTACTATGTCTGCAGTCTCTGATCATCTCCTGTATTATGTCTGCAGTCTCTGATCATTTCCTGTACTATGTCTGCAGTCTCTGATCATCTCCTGTATTATGTCTGCAGTCTCTGATCATCTCCTGTACTATGTCTGCAGTCTCTGATCATCTCCTGTACTATGTCTGCAGTCTCTGATCATCTCCTGTACTATGTCTGCAGTCTCTGATCATCTCCTGTATTATGTCTGCAGTCTCTGATCATTTCCTGTACTATGTCTGCAGTCTCTGATCATCTCCTGTATTATGTCTGCAGTCTCTGATCATCTCCTGTACTATGTCTGCAGTCTCTGATCATCTCCTGTACTATGTCTGCAGTCTCTGATCATCTCCTGTATTATGTCTGCAGTCTCTGATTATCTCCTGTATCATGTCTGCAGTCTCTGATCATCTCCTGTACTATGTCTGCAGTCTCTGATCATCTCCTGTACTATGTCTGCAGTCTCTGATCATCTCCTGTACTATGTCTGCAGTCTCTGATCATCTCCTGTATTATGTCTGCAGTCTCTGATCATCTCCTGTACTATGTCTGCAGTCTCTGATCATCTCCTGTACTATGTCTGCAGTCTCTGATTATCTCCTGTATCATGTCTGCAGTCTCTGATCATCTCCTGTACTATGTCTGCAGTCTCTGATCATCTCCTGTATTATGTCTGCAGTCTCTGATCATCTCCTGTACTATGTCTGCAGTCTCTGATCATCTCCTGTATTATGTCTGCAGTCTCTGATCATCTCCTGTACTATGTCTGCAGTCTCTGATCATCTCCTGTATTATGTCTGCAGTCTCTGATTATCTCCTGTATTATGTCTGCAGTCTCTGATCATCTCCTGTATTATGTCTGCAGTCTCTGATCATCTCCTGTACTATGTCTGCAGTCTCTGACCATCTCCTGTATTATGTCTGCAGTCTCTGATTATCTCCTGTATTATGTCTGCAGTCTCTGATCATCTCCTGTACTATGTCTGCAGTCTCTGATCATCTCCTGTATTATGTCTGCAGTCTCTGATCATCTCCTGTATTATGTCTGCAGTCTCTGATTATCTCCTGTACTATGTCTGCAGTCTCTGATCATCTCCTGTACTATGTCTGCAGTCTCTGATCATCTCCTGTACTATGTCTGCAGTCTCTGATCATCTCCTGTATTATGTCTGCAGTCTCTGATTATCTCCTGTATCATGTCTGCAGTCTCTGATCATCTCCTGTACTATGTCTGCAGTCTCTGATCATCTCCTGTACTATGTCTGCAGTCTCTGATTATCTCCTGTATCATGTCTGCAGTCTCTGATCATCTCCTGTACTATGTCTGCAGTCTCTGATCATCTCCTGTATTATGTCTGCAGTCTCTGATCATCTCCTGTATTATGTCTGCAGTCTCTGATTATCTCCTGTATTATGTCTGCAGTCTCTGATTATCTCCTGTACTATGTCTGCAGTCTCTGATTATCTCCTGTATCATGTCTGCAGTCTCTGATCATCTCCTGTACTATGTCTGCAGTCTCTGATTATCTCCTGTATTATGTCTGCAGTCTCTGATTATCTCCTGTACTATGTCTGCAGTCTCTGATCATCTCCTATATCATGTCTGCAGTCTCTGATTATCTCCTGTACTATGTCTGCAGTCTCTGATCATCTCCTGTACTATATCTGCAGTCCCTGATCATCTCCTGTATTATGTCTGCAGTCTCTGATCATCTCCTGTACTATGTCTGCAGTCTCTGGTCATCTCATGTACTATGTCTGCAGTCTCTGATCATCTCCTGTACTATGTCTGCAGTCTCTGATCATCTCCTGTACTATGTCTGCAGTCTCTGATCATCTCCTGTATTATGTCTGCAGTCTCTGATCATCTCCTGTACTATGTCTGCAGTCTCTGATCATCTCCTGTACTATGTCTGCAGTCTCTGATCATCTCCTGTATTATGTCTGCAGTCTCTGATCATCTCCTGTACTATGTCTGCAGTCTCTGATCATCTCCTGTACTATGTCTGCAGTCTCTGATCATCTCCTGTATTATGTCTGCAGTCTCTGATCATCTCCTGTACTATGTCTGCAGTCTCTGATCATCTCCTGTACTATGTCTGCAGTCTCTGACCATCTCCTGTACTATGTCTGCAGTCTCTGACCATCTCCTGTACTATGTCTGCAGTCTCTGATCATCTCCTGTATCATGTCTGCAGTCTCTGATCATCTCCTGTATCATGTCTGCAGTCTCTGATCATCTCCTGTACTATGTCTGCAGTCTCTGATCATCTCCTGTACTATGTCTGCAGTCTCTGATCATCTCCTGTACTATGTCTGCAGTCTCTGATCATCTCCTGTACTATGTCTGCAGTCTCTGATCATCTCCTGTACTATGTCTGCAGTCTCTGATCATCTCCTGTATTATGTCTGCAGTCTCTGATCATCTCCTGTAGTATGTCTGCAGTCTCTGATCATCTCCTGTATTATGTCTGCAGTCTCTGACCATCTCCTGTACTATGTCTGCAGTCTCTGATCATCTCCTGTACTATGTCTGCAGTCTCTGATCATCTCCTGTATTATGTCTGCAGTCTCTGATCATCTCCTGTATTATGTCTGCAGTCTCTGATCATCTCCTGTACTATGTCTGCAGTCTCTGATCATCTCCTGTATTATGTCTGCAGTCTCTGATCATCTCCTGTACTATGTCTGCAGTCTCTGATCATCTCCTGTATTATGTCTGCAGTCTCTGATCATCTCCTGTATCATGTCTGCAGTCTCTGATCATCTCCTGTATTATGTATGCAGTCTCTGACCATCTCCTGTACTATGTCTGCAGTCTCTGATCATCTCCTGTACTATGTCTGCAGTCTCTGATCATCTCCTGTACTATGTCTGCAGTCTCTGATCATCTCCTGTATTATGTCTGCAGTCTCTGATCATCTCCTGTACTATGTCTGCAGTCTCTGATCATCTCCTGTATTATGTCTGCAGTCCCTGATCATCTCCTGTATCATGTCTGCAGTCTCTGATCATCTCCTGTACTATGTCTGCAGTCTCTGATCATCTCCTGTACTATGTCTGCAGTCTCTGATCATCTCCTGTACTATGTCTGCAGTCTCTGATCATCTCCTGTATTATGTCTGCAGTCTCTGATCATCTCCTGTATTATGTCTGCAGTCTCTGATCATCTCCTATATTATGTCTGCAGTCTCTGATCATCTCCTGTACTATGTCTGCAGTCTCTGATCATCTCCTGTACTATGTCTGCAGTCTCTGATCATCTCCTGTATTATGTCTGCAGTCTCTGATCATCTCCTGTACTATGTCTGCAGTCTCTGATCATCTCCTGTATTATGTCTGCAGTCTCTGACCATCTCCTGTACCATGTCTGCAGTCTCTGATCATCTCCTGTACTATGTCTGCAGTCTCTGATCATCTCCTGTACTATGTCTGCAGTCTCTGATTATCTCCTGTATCATGTCTGCAGTCTCTGATCATCTCCTGTATTATGTCTGCAGTCTCTGACCATCTCCTGTACTATGTCTGCAGTCTCTGACCATCTCCTGTATTATGTCTGCAGTCTCTGATCATCTCCTGTATTATGTCTGCAGTCTCTGACCATCTCCTGTACTATGTCTGCAGTCTCTGATCATCTCCTGTACTATGTCTGCAGTCTCTGATCATCTCCTGTATTATGTCTGCAGTCTCTGATCATCTCCTGTACTATGTCTGCAGTCTCTGATCATCTCCTGTACTATGTCTGCAGTCTCTGATTATCTCCTGTATCATGTCTGCAGTCTCTGATCATCTCCTGTATTATGTCTGCAGTCTCTGACCATCTCCTGTACTATGTCTGCAGTCTCTGATCATCTCCTGTATTATGTCTGCAGTCTCTGATCATCTCCTGTACTATGTCTGCAGTCTCTGATCATCTCCTGTATTATATCTGCAGTCTCTGATCATCTCCTGTATTATGTCTGCAGTCTCTGATCATCTCCTGTATTATGTCTGCAGTCTCTGATCATCTCCTGTATTATGTCTGCAGTCTCTGACCATCTCCTGTACTATGTCTGCAGTCTCTGATCATCTCCTGTAGTATGTCTGCAGTCTCTGATCATCTCCTGTATTATGTCTGCAGTCTCTGATCATCTCCTGTATTATGTCTGTAGTCTCTGATCATCTCCTGTATTATGTCTGCAGTCTCTGACCATCTCCTGTACTATGTCTGCAGTCTCTGATCATCTCCTGTACTATGTCTGCAGTCTCTGATCATCTCCTGTAGTATGTCTGCAGTCTCTGATCATCTCCTGTATTATGTCTGCAGTCTCTGACCATCTCCTGTATTATGTCTGCAGTCTCTGATCATCTCCTGTACTATGTCTGCAGTCTCTGATCATCTCCTGTACTATGTCTGCAGTCTCTGATCATCTCCTGTACTATGGCTGCAGTCTCTGATCATCTCCTGTACTATGTCTGCAGTCTCTGATCATCTCCTGTATTATGTCTGCAGTCTCTGATCATCTCCTGTATTATGTCTGCAGTCTCTGATCCTCTCCTGTATTATGTCTGCAGTCTCTGATCATCTCCTGTATTATGTCTGCAGTCTCTGATCATCTCCTGTATTATGTCTGCAGTCTCTGACCATCTCCTGTATTATGTCTGCAGTCTCTGATCATCTCCTGTACTATGTCTGCAGTCTCTGACCATCTCCTGTATTATGTCTGCAGTCTCTGATCATCTCCTGTACTATGTCTGCAGTCTCTGATCATCTCCTGTAGTATGTCTGCAGTCTCTGATCATCTCCTGTACTATGTCTGCAGTCTCTGATCATCTCCTGTACCATGTCTGCAGTCTCTGATCATCTCCTGTACTATGTCTGCAGTCTCTGATCATCTCCTGTACTATGTCTGCAGTCTCTGATCATGTCCTGTACCATGTCTGCAGTCTCTGATCATCTCCTGTACTATGTCTGCAGTCTCTGATCATCTCCTGTATTATGTCTGCAGTCTCTGATCATCTCCTATATTATGTCTGCAGTCTCTGATCATCTCCTATATTATGTCTGCAGTCTCTGATCATCTCCTGTAGTATGTCTGCAGTCTCTGATCATCTCCTGTACTACGTCTGCAGTCTCTGATCATCTCCTGTACTATGTCTGCAGTCTCTGATCATCTCCTGTACTATGTCTGCAGTCTCTGATCATCTCCTGTAGTATGTCTGCAGTCTCTGATCATCTCCTGTACTACGTCTGCAGTCTCTGATCATCTCCTGTACTATGTCTGCAGTCTCTGATCCTCTCCTGTACTATGTCTGCAGTCTCTGATCATCTCCTGTACTATGTCTGCAGTCTCTGATCATCTCCTGTACTATGTCTGCAGTCTCTGATCATCTCCTGTACTATGTCTGCAGTCTCTGATCATCTCCTGTATTATGTCTGCAGTCTCTGATCATCTCCTGTACTATGTCTGCAGTCTCTGATCATCTCCTATATTATGTCTGCAGTCTCTGATCATCTCCTGGATCATGTCTGCAGTCTCTGATCATCTCCTGTAGTATGTCTGCAGTCTCTGATCATCTCCTGTACTACGTCTGCAGTCTCTGATCATCTCCTGTACTACGTCTGCAGTCTCTGATCATCTCCTGTATTATGTCTGCAGTCTCTGATCATCTCCTGTACTATGTCTGCAGTCTCTGATCATCTCCTGTATTATGTCTGCAGTCCCTGATCATCTCCTGTATCATGTCTGCAGTCTCTGATCATCTCCTGTACTATGTCTGCAGTCTCTGATCATCTCCTGTACTATGTCTGCAGTCTCTGATCATCTCCTGTACTATGTCTGCAGTCTCTGATCATCTCCTGTATTATGTCTGCAGTCTCTGATCATCTCCTGTATTATGTCTGCAGTCTCTGATCATCTCCTATATTATGTCTGCAGTCTCTGATCATCTCCTGTACTATGTCTGCAGTCTCTGATCATCTCCTGTATTATGTCTGCAGTCTCTGATCATCTCCTGTACTATGTCTGCAGTCTCTGATCATCTCCTGTACTATGTCTGCAGTCTCTGATCATCTCCTGTATTATGTCTGCAGTCTCTGATCATCTCCTGTACTATGTCTGCAGTCTCTGATCATCTCCTGTATTATGTCTGCAGTCTCTGATCATCTCCTGTATTATGTCTGCAGTCTCTGATCATCTCCTGTACTATGTCTGCAGTCTCTGATCATCTCCTGTATCATGTCTGCAGTCTCTGATCATCTCCTGTATCATGTCTGCAGTCTCTGATCATCTCCTGTATTATGTCTGCAGTCTCTGATTATCTCCTGTATCATGTCTGCAGTCTCTGATCATCTCCTGTATTATGTCTGCAGTCTCTGACCATCTCCTGTACTATGTCTGCAGTCTCTGACCATCTCCTGTATTATGTCTGCAGTCTCTGATCATCTCCTGTATTATGTCTGCAGTCTCTGATCATCTCCTGTACTATGTCTGCAGTCTCTGATTATCTCCTGTATCATGTCTGCAGTCTCTGATCATCTCCTGTATTATGTCTGCAGTCTCTGACCATCTCCTGTACTATGTCTGCAGTCTCTGACCATCTCCTGTATTATGTCTGCAGTCTCTGATCATCTCCTGTATTATGTCTGCAGTCTCTGATCATCTCCTGTACTATGTCTGCAGTCTCTGATCATCTCCTGTATCATGTCTGCAGTCTCTGATCATCTCCTGTATCATGTCTGCAGTCTCTGATCATCTCCTGTATTATGTCTGCAGTCTCTGATCATCTCCTGTACTATGTCTGCAGTCTCTGATCATCTCCTGTATTATGTCTGCAGTCTCTGATCATCTCCTGTACTATGTCTGCAGTCTATGATCATCTCCTGTATTATGTCTGCAGTTTCTGATCATCTCCTGTACTATGTCTGCAGTCTCTGATCATCTCCTGTACTATGTCTGCAGTCTCTGATCATCTCCTGTATTATGTCTGCAGTCTCTGATCATCTCCTGTACTATGTCTGCAGTCTCTGATCATCTCCTGTATTATGTCTGCAGTCTCTGACCATCTCCTGTACTATGTCTGCAGTCTCTGATCATCTCCTGTACTATGTCTGCAGTCTCTGATCATCTCCTGTATTATGTCTGCAGTCTCTGATCATCTCCTGTATTATGTCTGCAGTCTCTGATCATCTCCTGTATTATGTCTGCAGTCTCTGATCATCTCCTGTACTATGTCTGCAGTCTCTGATCATCTCCTGTATTATGTCTGCAGTCTCTGATCATCTCCTGTACTATGTCTGCAGTCTCTGATCATCTCCTGTATTATGTCTGCAGTCTCTGATCATCTCCTGTACTATGTCTGCAGTCTCTGATCATCTCCTGTACTATGTCTGCAGTCTCTGATCATCTCCTGTATTATGTCTGCAGTCTCTGATCATCTCCTGTACTATGTCTGCAGTCTCTGATCATCTCCTGTATTATGTCTGCAGTCTCTGATCATCTCCTGTACTATGTCTGCAGTCTCTGACCATCTCCTGTACTATGTCTGCAGTCTCTGATCATCTCCTGTACTATGTCTGCAGTCTCTGATCATCTCCTGTACTATGTCTGCAGTCTCTGATCATCTCCTGTACTATGTCTGCAGTCTCTGATCATCTCCTGTATCATGTCTGCAGTCTCTGATCATCTCCTGTATTATGTCTGCAGTCTCTGATCATCTCCTGTATTATGTCTGCAGTCTCTGATCATCTCCTGTACTATGTCTGCAGTCTCTGATCATCTCCTGTACTATGTCTGCAGT
Source organism: Rana muscosa (assembly GCA_029206835.1). Lineage (NCBI taxonomy): Eukaryota > Metazoa > Chordata > Amphibia > Anura > Ranidae > Rana > Rana muscosa. The sequence continues at coordinate 177,531 of JARGYO010000890.1, forward strand.
CTCTGATCATCTCCTGTACCATGTCTGCAGTCTCTGATCATCTCCTGTATTATGTCTGCAGTCTCTGATCATCTCCTGTATTATGTCTGCAGTCTCTGACCATCTCCTGTACTATGTCTGCAGTCTCTGATCATCTCCTGTACTATGTCTGCAGTCTCTGACCATCTCCTGTATTATGTCTGCAGTCTCTGATCATCTCCTGTATTATGTCTGCAGTCTCTGATCATCTCCTGTATTATATCTGCAGTCTCTGATCATCTCCTGTAATATGTCTGCAGTCTCTGATCATCTCCTGTATTATGTCTGCAGTCTCTGATCATCTCCTGTACTATGTCTGGAGTCTCTGATCATCTCCTGTACTATGTCTGCAGTCTCTGATCATCTCCTGTACTATGTCTGCAGTCTCTGATCATCTCCTGTACTATGTCTGCAGTCTCTGATCATCTCCTGTACTATGTCTGCAGTCTCTGATCATCTCCTGTACTATGTCTGCAGTCTCTGATCATCTCCTGTATTATGTCTGCAGTCTCTGATCATCTCCTGTATTATGTCTGCAGTCTCTGATCATCTCCTGTACTATGTCTGCAGTCTCTGATCATCTCCTGTACTATGTCTGCAGTCTCTGATCATCTCCTGTATTATGTCTGCAGTCTCTGATCATCTCCTGTACCATGTCTGCAGTCTCTGATCATCTCCTGTACTATGTCTGCAGTCTCTGATCATCTCCTGTACTATGTCTGCAGTCTCTGATCATCTCCTGTACCATGTCTGCAGTCTCTGACCTTCTCCTGTACTATGTCTGCAGTCTCTGATCATCTCCTGTACTATGTCTGCAGTCTCTGATCATCTCCTGTACTATGGCTGCAGTCTCTGATCATCTCCTGTACTATGTCTGCAGTCTCTGATCATCTCCTGTATTATGTCTGCAGTCTCTGATCATCTCCTGTATTATGTCTGCAGTCTCTGATCATCTCCTGTACTATGTCTGCAGTCTCTGATCATCTCCTGTATTATGTCTGCAGTCTCTGATCATCTCCTGTATTATGTCTGCAGTCTCTGATCATCTCCTGTACTATGTCTGCAGTCTCTGATCATCTCCTGTAGTATGTCTGCAGTCTCTGATCATCTCCTGTATTATGTCTGCAGTCTCTGATCATCTCCTGTATTATGTCTGCAGTCTCTGATCATCTCCTATATTATGTCTGCAGTCTCTGATCATCTCCTGGATCATGTCTGCAGTCTCTGATCATCTCCTGTAGTATGTCTGCAGTCTCTGATCATCTCCTGTACTACGTCTGCAGTCTCTGATCATCTCCTGTACTATGTCTGCAGTCTCTGATCATCTCCTGTACTATGTCTGCAGTCTCTGATCATCTCCTGTACTATGTCTGCAGTCTCTGATCATCTCCTGTATTATGTCTGCAGTCTCTGATCATATCCTGTACTATGTCTGCAGTCTCTGATCATCTCCTGTATTATGTCTGCAGTCTCTGATCATCTCCTGTACTATGTCTGCAGTCTCTGATCATCTCCTGTATTATGTCTGCAGTCTCTGATCATCTCCTGTATTATGTCTGCAGTCTCTGATCATATCCTGTACTATGTCTGCAGTCTCTGATCATCTCCTGTATTATGTCTGCAGTCTCTGATCATCTCCTGTACTATGTCTGCAGTCTCTGATCATCTCCTGTACTATGTCTGCAGTCTCTGATCATCTCCTGTACTATGTCTGCAGTCTCTGATCATCTCCTGTACTACGTCTGCAGTCTCTGATCATCTCCTGTATTATGTCTGCAGTCTCTGACCATCTCCTGTACTATGTCTGCAGTCTCTGATCATCTCCTGTACTACGTCTGCAGTCTCTGATCATCTCCTGTACTATGTCTGCAGTCTCTGATCATCTCCTGTACTATGTCTGCAGTCTCTGATCATCTCCTGTACTATGTCTGCAGTCTCTGATCATCTCCTGTACTACGTCTGCAGTCTCTGATCATCTCCTGTACTATGTCTGCAGTCTCTGATCATCTCCTGTACTACGTCTGCAGTCTCTGATCATCTCCTGTATTATGTCTGCAGTCTCTGACCATCTCCTGTACTATGTCTGCAGTCTCTGATCATCTCCTGTACTACGTCTGCAGTCTCTGATCATCTCCTGTAGTATGTCTGCAGTCTCTGATCATCTCCTGTACTATGTCTGCAGTCTCTGATCATTTCCTGTACTATGTCTGCAGTCTCTGATCATCTCCTGTATTATGTCTGCAGTCTCTGACCCTCTCCTGTACTATGTCTGCAGTCTCTGATCATCTCCTGTACTATGTCTGCAGTCTCTGATCATCTCCTGTACTACGTCTGCAGTCTCTGATCATCTCCTGTACTATGTCTGCAGTCTCTGATCATCTCCTGTAGTATGTCTGCAGTCTCTGATCATCTCCTGTACTACGTCTGCAGTCTCTGATCATCTCCTGTACTATGTCTGCAGTCTCTGATCATCTCCTGTACTATGTCTGCAGTCTCTGATCATCTCCTGTACTACGTCTGCAGTCTCTGATCATCTCCTGTACTATGTCTGCAGTCTCTGATCATCTCCTGTAGTATGTCTGCAGTCTCTGATCATCTCCTGTACTATGTCTGCAGTCTCTGATCATCTCCTGTATTATGTCTGCAGTCTCTGATCATCTCCTGTACTATGTCTGCAGTCTCTGATCATCTCCTGTATTATGTCTGCAGTCTCTGATCATCTCCTGTATTATGTCTGCAGTCTCTGATCATCTCCTGTATTATGTCTGCAGTCTCTGATCATCTCCTGTACTATGTCTGCAGTCTCTGATCATCTCCTGTACTATGTCTGCAGTCTCTGATCATCTCCTGTATTATGTCTGCAGTCTCTGATCATCTCCTGTATTATGTCTGCAGTCTCTGATCATCTCCTGTATTATGTCTGCAGTCTCTGATCATCTCCTGTATTATGTCTGCAGTCTCTGATCATCTCCTGTACTATGTCTGCAGTCTCTGATCATCTCCTGTATTATGTCTGCAGTCTCTGATCATCTCCTGTACTATGTCTGCAGTCTCTGATCATCTCCTGTACTATATCTGCAGTCTCTGACCCTCTCCTGTACTATGTCTGCAGTCTCTGATCATCTCCTGTACTATGTCTGCAGTCTCTGATCATCTCCTGTATTATGTCTGCAGTCTCTGATCATCTCCTGTATTATGTCTGCAGTCTCTGATCATCTCCTGTACTATGTCTGCAGTCTCTGATCATCTCCTGTATTATGTCTGCAGTCTCTGATCATCTCCTGTACTATGTCTGCAGTCTCTGATCATCTCCTGTATTATGTCTGCAGTCTCTGATCATCTCCTGTATTATGTCTGCAGTCTCTGATCATCTCCTGTATTATGTCTGCAGTCTCTGATCATCTCCTGTACTATGTCTGCAGTCTCTGATCATCTCCTGTACTATGTCTGCAGTCTCTGATCATCTCCTGTATTATGTCTGCAGTCTCTGATCATCTCCTGTACCATGTCTGCAGTCTCTGATCATCTCCTGTACCATGTCTGCAGTCTCTGATCATCTCCTGTACTATGTCTGCAGTCTCTGATCATCTCCTGTACTATGTCTGCAGTCTCTGATCATCTCCTGTATTATGTCTGCAGTCTCTGATCATCTCCTGTACTATGTCTGCAGTCTCTGATCATCTCCTGTACTATGTCTGCAGTCTCTGATCATCTCCTGTATCATGTCTGCAGTCTCTGATCATCTCCTGTACTATGTCTGCAGTCTCTGATCATCTCCTGTATCATGTCTGCAGTCTCTGATCATCTCCTGTACTATGTCTGCAGTCTCTGATCATCTCCTGTACTATGTCTGCAGTCTCTGATCATCTCCTGTATTATGTCTGCAGTCTCTGATCATCTCCTGTATTATGTCTTCAGTCTCTGATCATCTCCTGTACTATGTCTGCAGTCTCTGATCATCTCCTGTATTATGTCTGCAGTCTCTGATCATCTCCTGTACTATGTCTGCAGTCTCTGATCATCTCCTGTACTATGTCTGCAGTCTCTGATCATCTCCTGTATTATGTCTGCAGTCTCTGATCATCTCCTGTACCATGTCTGCAGTCTCTGATCATCTCCTGTACTATGTCTGCAGTCTCTGATCATCTCCTGTACTATGTCTGCAGTCTCTGATCATCTCCTGTATTATGTCTGCAGTCTCTGATCATCTCCTGTACTATGTCTGCAGTCTCTGATCATCTCCTGTACTATGTCTGCAGTCTCTGATCATCTCCTGTACTATGTCTGCAGTCTCTGACCATCTCCTGTACTATGTCTGCAGTCTCTGATCATCTCCTGTATTATGTCTGCAGTCTCTGATTATCACCTGTATTATGTCTTCAGTCTCTGATCATCTCCTGTACTATGTCTGCAGTCTCTGATCATCTCCTGTATTATGTCTGCAGTCTCTGATCATCTCCTGGACTATGTCTGCAGTCTCTGATCATCTCCTGTATTATGTCTGCAGTCTCTGATCATCTCCTGTACTATGTCTGCAGTCTCTGATCATCTCCTGTACTATGTCTGCAGTCTCTGATCATCTCCTGTACTATATCTGCAGTCTCTGATTATCTCCTGTATCATGTCTGCAGTCTCTGATCATCTCCTGTACTATGTCTGCAGTCTCTGATCATCTCCTGTACTATGTCTGCAGTCTCTGATCATCTCCTGTACTATGTCTGCAGTCTCTGATCATCTCCTGTATTATGTCTGCAGTCTCTGATCATCTCCTGTACTATGTCTGCAGTCTCTGATTATCTCCTGTATTATGTCTGCAGTCTCTGATCATCTCCTGTATTATGTCTGCAGTCTCTGATCATCTCCTGTACTATGTCTGCAGTCTCTGATCATCTCCTGTACTATGTCTGCAGTCTCTGATCATCTCCTGTACTATGTCTGCAGTCTCTGATCATCTCCTGTACTATGTCTGCAGTCTCTGATTATCTCCTGTACTATGTCTGCAGTCTCTGATCATCTCCTGTATTATGTCTGCAGTCTCTGATCATCTCCTGTACCATGTCTGCAGTCTCTGATCATCTCCTGTATTATGTCTGCAGTCTCTGATCATTTCCTGTACTATGTCTGCAGTCTCTGATCATCTCCTGTATTATGTCTGCAGTCTCTGATCATCTCCTGTACTATGTCTGCAGTCTCTGATCATCTCCTGTACTATGTCTGCAGTCTCTGATCATCTCCTGTATTATGTCTGCAGTCTCTGATCATCTCCTGTATTATGTCTGCAGTCTCTGATCATCTCCTGTACTATGTCTGCAGTCTCTGATCATCTCCTGTATTATGTCTGCAGTCTCTGATTATCTCCTGTATTATGTCTGCAGTCTCTGATCATCTCCTGTACTATGTCTGCAGTCTCTGATCATCTCCTGTACCATGTCTGCAGTCTCTGATCATCTCCTGTACTATGTCTGCAGTCTCTGATCATCTCCTGTATTATGTCTGCAGTCTCTGATTATCTCCTGTATTATGTCTGCAGTCTCTGATCATCTCCTGTATTATGTCTGCAGTCTCTGATCATCTCCTGTACTATGTCTGCAGTCTCTGATCATCTCCTGTATTATGTCTGCAGTCTCTGATTATCTCCTGTATTATGTCTGCAGTCTCTGATCATCTCCTGTACTATGTCTGCAGTCTCTGACCATCTCCTGTACTATGTCTGCAGTCTCTGATCATCTCCTGTATTATGTCTGCAGTCTCTGATCATCTCCTGTACTATGTCTGCAGTCTCTGATCATCTCCTGTATTATGTCTGCAGTCTCTGATTATCTCCTGTATTATGTCTGCAGTCTCTGATCATCTCCTGTATTATGTCTGCAGTCTCTGATCATCTCCTGTACTATGTCTGCAGTCTCTGACCATCTCCTGTATTATGTCTGCAGTCTCTGATCATCTCCTGTATTATGTCTGCAGTCTCTGATCATCTCCTGTACTATGTCTGCAGTCTCTGATCATCTCCTGTACTATGTCTGCAGTCTCTGATCATCTCCTGTACTATGTCTGCAGTCTCTGATCATCTCCTGTATTATGTCTGCAGTCTCTGATCATCTCCTGTATTATGTCTGCAGTCTCTGATCATCTCCTGTATTATGTCTGCAGTCTCTGATCATCTCCTGTACTATGTCTGCAGTCTCTGATCATCTCCTGTACTATGTCTGCAGTCTCTGATCATCTCCTGTATTATGTCTGCAGTCTCTGATCATCTCCTGTATTATGTCTGCAGTCTCTGATCATCTCCTGTATTATGTCTGCAGTCTCTGATCATCTCCTGTATTATGTCTGCAGTCTCTGATCATCTCCTGTACTATGTCTGCAGTCTCTGATCATCTCCTGTATTATGTCTGCAGTCTCTGATCATCTCCTGTACTATGTCTGCAGTCTCTGATCATCTCCTGTACTATATCTGCAGTCTCTGACCCTCTCCTGTACTATGTCTGCAGTCTCTGATCATCTCCTGTACTATGTCTGCAGTCTCTGATCATCTCCTGTATTATGTCTGCAGTCTCTGATCATCTCCTGTATTATGTCTGCAGTCTCTGATCATCTCCTGTACTATGTCTGCAGTCTCTGATCATCTCCTGTATTATGTCTGCAGTCTCTGATCATCTCCTGTACTATGTCTGCAGTCTCTGATCATCTCCTGTATTATGTCTGCAGTCTCTGATCATCTCCTGTATTATGTCTGCAGTCTCTGATCATCTCCTGTATTATGTCTGCAGTCTCTGATCATCTCCTGTACTATGTCTGCAGTCTCTGATCATCTCCTGTACTATGTCTGCAGTCTCTGATCATCTCCTGTATTATGTCTGCAGTCTCTGATCATCTCCTGTACCATGTCTGCAGTCTCTGATCATCTCCTGTACCATGTCTGCAGTCTCTGATCATCTCCTGTACTATGTCTGCAGTCTCTGATCATCTCCTGTACTATGTCTGCAGTCTCTGATCATCTCCTGTATTATGTCTGCAGTCTCTGATCATCTCCTGTACTATGTCTGCAGTCTCTGATCATCTCCTGTACTATGTCTGCAGTCTCTGATCATCTCCTGTATCATGTCTGCAGTCTCTGATCATCTCCTGTACTATGTCTGCAGTCTCTGATCATCTCCTGTATCATGTCTGCAGTCTCTGATCATCTCCTGTACTATGTCTGCAGTCTCTGATCATCTCCTGTACTATGTCTGCAGTCTCTGATCATCTCCTGTATTATGTCTGCAGTCTCTGATCATCTCCTGTATTATGTCTTCAGTCTCTGATCATCTCCTGTACTATGTCTGCAGTCTCTGATCATCTCCTGTATTATGTCTGCAGTCTCTGATCATCTCCTGTACTATGTCTGCAGTCTCTGATCATCTCCTGTACTATGTCTGCAGTCTCTGATCATCTCCTGTATTATGTCTGCAGTCTCTGATCATCTCCTGTACCATGTCTGCAGTCTCTGATCATCTCCTGTACTATGTCTGCAGTCTCTGATCATCTCCTGTACTATGTCTGCAGTCTCTGATCATCTCCTGTATTATGTCTGCAGTCTCTGATCATCTCCTGTACTATGTCTGCAGTCTCTGATCATCTCCTGTACTATGTCTGCAGTCTCTGATCATCTCCTGTACTATGTCTGCAGTCTCTGACCATCTCCTGTACTATGTCTGCAGTCTCTGATCATCTCCTGTATTATGTCTGCAGTCTCTGATTATCACCTGTATTATGTCTTCAGTCTCTGATCATCTCCTGTACTATGTCTGCAGTCTCTGATCATCTCCTGTATTATGTCTGCAGTCTCTGATCATCTCCTGGACTATGTCTGCAGTCTCTGATCATCTCCTGTATTATGTCTGCAGTCTCTGATCATCTCCTGTACTATGTCTGCAGTCTCTGATCATCTCCTGTACTATGTCTGCAGTCTCTGATCATCTCCTGTACTATATCTGCAGTCTCTGATTATCTCCTGTATCATGTCTGCAGTCTCTGATCATCTCCTGTACTATGTCTGCAGTCTCTGATCATCTCCTGTACTATGTCTGCAGTCTCTGATCATCTCCTGTACTATGTCTGCAGTCTCTGATCATCTCCTGTATTATGTCTGCAGTCTCTGATCATCTCCTGTACTATGTCTGCAGTCTCTGATTATCTCCTGTATTATGTCTGCAGTCTCTGATCATCTCCTGTATTATGTCTGCAGTCTCTGATCATCTCCTGTACTATGTCTGCAGTCTCTGATCATCTCCTGTACTATGTCTGCAGTCTCTGATCATCTCCTGTACTATGTCTGCAGTCTCTGATCATCTCCTGTACTATGTCTGCAGTCTCTGATTATCTCCTGTACTATGTCTGCAGTCTCTGATCATCTCCTGTATTATGTCTGCAGTCTCTGATCATCTCCTGTACCATGTCTGCAGTCTCTGATCATCTCCTGTATTATGTCTGCAGTCTCTGATCATTTCCTGTACTATGTCTGCAGTCTCTGATCATCTCCTGTATTATGTCTGCAGTCTCTGATCATCTCCTGTACTATGTCTGCAGTCTCTGATCATCTCCTGTACTATGTCTGCAGTCTCTGATCATCTCCTGTATTATGTCTGCAGTCTCTGATCATCTCCTGTATTATGTCTGCAGTCTCTGATCATCTCCTGTACTATGTCTGCAGTCTCTGATCATCTCCTGTATTATGTCTGCAGTCTCTGATTATCTCCTGTATTATGTCTGCAGTCTCTGATCATCTCCTGTACTATGTCTGCAGTCTCTGATCATCTCCTGTACCATGTCTGCAGTCTCTGATCATCTCCTGTACTATGTCTGCAGTCTCTGATCATCTCCTGTATTATGTCTGCAGTCTCTGATTATCTCCTGTATTATGTCTGCAGTCTCTGATCATCTCCTGTATTATGTCTGCAGTCTCTGATCATCTCCTGTACTATGTCTGCAGTCTCTGATCATCTCCTGTATTATGTCTGCAGTCTCTGATTATCTCCTGTATTATGTCTGCAGTCTCTGATCATCTCCTGTACTATGTCTGCAGTCTCTGACCATCTCCTGTACTATGTCTGCAGTCTCTGATCATCTCCTGTATTATGTCTGCAGTCTCTGATCATCTCCTGTACTATGTCTGCAGTCTCTGATCATCTCCTGTATTATGTCTGCAGTCTCTGATTATCTCCTGTATTATGTCTGCAGTCTCTGATCATCTCCTGTATTATGTCTGCAGTCTCTGATCATCTCCTGTACTATGTCTGCAGTCTCTGACCATCTCCTGTATTATGTCTGCAGTCTCTGATCATCTCCTGTATTATGTCTGCAGTCTCTGATCATCTCCTGTACTATGTCTGCAGTCTCTGATCATCTCCTGTACTATGTCTGCAGTCTCTGATCATCTCCTGTACTATGTCTGCAGTCTCTGATCATCTCCTGTATTATGTCTGCAGTCTCTGATCATCTCCTGTATTATGTCTGCAGTCTCTGACCATCTCCTGTATTATGTCTGCAGTCTCTGACCATCTCCTGTATTATGTCTGCAGTCTCTGACCATCTCCTGTACTATGTCTGCAGTCTCTGATCATCTCCTGTATCATGTCTGCAGTCTCTGATCATCTCCTGTACTATGTCTGCAGTCTCTGATCATCTCCTGTATTATGTCTGCAGTCTCTGATCATCTCCTGTATTATGTCTGCAGTTTCTGACCATCTCCTGTATTATGTCTGCAGTCTCTGAACATCTCCTGTACTATGTCTGCAGTCTCTGATCATCTCCTGTATTATGTCTGCAGTCTCTGATCATCTCCTGTATTATGTCTGCAGTCTCTGATTATCTCCTGTACTATGTCTGCAGTCTCTGATCATCTCCTGTACTATGTCTGCAGTCTCTGATCATCTCCTGTATTATGTCTGCAGTCTCTGATCATCTCCTGTACTATGTCTGCAGTCTCTGATCATCTCCTGTATTATGTCTGCAGTCTCTGATCATCTCCTGTACTATGTCTGCAGTCTCTGATCATCTCCTGTACTATGTCTGCAGTCTCTGATCATCTCCTGTATTATGTCTGCAGTCTCTGATCATCTCCTGTACTATGTCTGCATTCTCTGATCATCTCCTGTATTATGTCTGCAGTCTCTGATTATCTCCTGTATCATGTCTGCAGTCTCTGATCATCTCCTGTACTATGTCTGCAGTCTCTGATCATCTCCTGTACTATGTCTGCAGTCTCTGATCATCTCCTGTATTATGTCTGCAATCTCTGATCATCTCCTGTACTATGTCTGCAGTCTCTGATTATCTCCTGTATTATGTCTGCAGTCTCTGATTATCTCCTGTACTATGTCTGCAGTCTCTGATTATCTCCTGTATCATGTCTGCAGTCTCTGATCATCTCCTGTACTATGTCTGCAGTCTCTGATTATCTCCTGTATTATGTCTGCAGTCTCTGATCATCTCCTGTATTATGTCTGCAGTCTCTGATCATCTCCTGTACTATGTCTGCAGTCTCTGATCATCTCCTGTATTATGTCTGCAGTCTCTGATCATCTCCTGTATTATGTCTGCAGTCTCTGATTATCTCCTGTACTATGTCTGCAGTCTCTGATCATCTCCTGTACTATGTCTGCAGTCTCTGATCATCTCCTGTACTATGTCTGCAGTCTCTGATCATCTCCTGTACTATGTCTGCAGTCTCTGATCATCTCCTGTATCATGTCTGCAGTCTCTGATTATCTCCTGTACTATGTCTGCAGTCTCTGATCATCTCCTGTACTATATCTGCAGTCCCTGATCATCTCCTGTATTATGTCTGCAGTCTCTGATCATCTCCTGTACTATGTCTGCAGTCTCTGGTCATCTCATGTACTATGTCTGCAGTCTCTGATCATCTCCTGTACTATGTCTGCAGTCTCTGATCATCTCCTGTACTATGTCTGCAGTCTCTGATCATCTCCTGTACTATGTCTGCAGTCTCTGATCATCTCCTGTATTATGTCTGCAGTCTCTGATCATCTCCTGTACTATGTCTGCAGTCTCTGATCATCTCCTGTACTATGTCTGCAATCTCTGATCATCTCCTGTATTATGTCTGCAGTCTCTGATCATCTCCTGTACTATGTCTGCAGTCTCTGATCATCTCCTGTACTATGTCTGCAGTCTCTGATCATCTCCTTATTACGTCTGCAGTCTCTGATCATCTCCTGTACTATGTCTGCAGTCTCTGATCATCTCCTGTACTATGTCTGCAGTCTCTGATCATCTCCTGTACTATGTCTGCAGTCTCTGATCATCTCCTGTACTATGTCTGCAGTCTCTGATCATCTCCTGTCCTATGTCTGCAGACTCTGATCATCTCCTGTACTATGTCTGCAGTCTCTGATCATCTCCTGTACTATGTCTGCAGTCTCTGATCATCTCCTGTACTATGTCTGCAGTCTCTGATCATCTCCTGTACTATGTCTGCAGTCTCTGATCATCTCCTGTACTATGTCTGCAGTCTCTGATCATCTCCTGTACTATGTCTGCAGTCTCTGATCATCTCCTGTATTATGTCTGCAGTCTCTGATCATCTCCTGTATTATGTCTGCAGTCTCTGATCATCTCCTGTATCATGTCTGCAGTCTCTGATCATCTCCTGTACTATGTCTGCATTCTCTGATCATCTCCTGTACTATGTCTGCAGTCTCTGATCATCTCCTGTACTATGTCTGCAGTCTCTGATCATCTCCTGTATTATGTCTGCAGTCTCTGATCATCTCCTGTACTATGTCTGCAGTCTCTGATCATCTCCTGTACTATGTCTGCAGTCTCTGATCATCTCCTGTATCATGTCTGCAGTCTCTGATCATCTCCTGTACTATGTCTGCAGTCTCTGATCATCTCCTTTACTATGTCTGCAGTCTCTGATCATCTCCTGTACTATGTCTGCAGTCTCTGATCATCTCCTGTACTATGTCTGCAGTCTCTGATCATCTCCTGTACTATGTCTGCAGTCTCTGATCATCTCCTGTATCATGTCTGCAGTCTCTGATCATCTCCTGTACTATGTCTGCAGTCTCTGATCATCTCCTGTACTATGTCTGCAGTCTCTGATCATCTCCTGTATCATGTCTGCAGTCTCTGATCATCTCCTGTATTATGTCTGCAGTCTCTGACCATCTCCTGTACTATGTCTGCAGTCTCTGATCATCTCCTGTATCATGTCTGCAGTCTCTGATCATCTCCTGTACTATGTCTGCAGTCTCTGATCATCTCCTGTACCATGTCTGCAGTCTCTGATCATCTCCTGTATCATGTCTGCAGTCTCTGATCATCTCCTGTACTATGTCTGCAGTCTCTGATCATCTCCTGTATCATGTCTGCAGTCTCTGATCATCTCCTGTACTATGTCTGCAGTCTCTGATCATCTCCTGTACTATGTCTGCAGTCTCTGATCATCTCCTGTATTATGTCTGCAGTCTCTGATCATCTCCTGTACTATGTCTGCAGTCTCTGATCATCTCCTGTATTATGTCTGCAGTCTCTGATCATCTCCTGTACTATGTCTGCAGTCTCTGATCATCTCCTGTACTATGTCTGCAGTCTCTGATCATCTCCTGTATCATGTCTGCAGTCTCTGATCATCTCCTGTATTATGTCTGCAGTCTCTGATCATCTCCTGTACTATGTCTGCAGTCTCTGATCATCTCCTGTACTATGTCTGCAGTCTCTGATCATCTCCTGTATTATGTCTGCAGTCTCTGATCATCTCCTGTATTATGTCTGCAGTCTCTGATCATCTCCTGTATCATGTCTGCAGTCTCTGATCATCTCCTGTATTATGTCTGCAGTCTCTGACCATCTCCTGTACTATGTCTGCAGTCTCTGATCATCTCCTGTATCATGTCTGCAGTCTCTGATCATCTCCTGTACTATGTCTGCAGTCTCTGATCATCTCCTGTACCATGTCTGCAGTCTCTGATCATCTCCTGTATCATGTCTGCAGTCTCTGATCATCTCCTGTACTATGTCTGCAGTCTCTGATCATCTCCTGTATCATGTCTGCAGTCTCTGATCATCTCCTGTACTATGTCTGCAGTCTCTGATCATCTCCTGTACTATGTCTGCAGTCTCTGATCATCTCCTGTATTATGTCTGCAGTCTCTGATCATCTCCTGTACTATGTCTGCAGTCTCTGATCATCTCCTGTACTATGTCTGCAGTCTCTGATCATCTCCTGTATTATGTCTGCAGTCTTTGATCATCTCCTGTACTATGTCTGCAGTCTCTGATCATCTCCTGTATTATGTCTGCAGTCTCTGATCATCTCCTGTACTATGTCTGCAGTCTCTGATCATCTCCTGTATCATGTCTGCAGTCTCTGATCATCTCCTGTACTATGTCTGCAGTCTCTGATCATCTCCTGTACTATGTCTGCAGTCTCTGATCATCTCCTGTATTATGTCTGCAGTCTCTGATCATCTCCTGTACTATGTCTGCAGTCTCTGATCATCTCCTGTACTATGTCTGCAGTCTCTGATCATCTCCTGTACTATGTCTGCAGTCTCTGATCATCTCCTGTACTATGTCTGCAGTCTCTGATCATCTCCTGTACTATGTCTGCATTCTCTGATCATCTCCTGTACTATGTCTGCAGTCTCTGATCATCTCCTGTACTATGTCTGCAGTCTCTGATCATCTCCTGTATCATGTCTGCAGTCTCTGATCATCTCCTGTATTATGTCTGCAGTCTCTGATCATCTCCTGTACTATGTCTGCAGTCTCTGATCATCTCCTGTACTATGTCTGCAGTCTCTGATCATCTCCTGTACTATGTCTGCAGTCTCTGATCATCTCCTGTACTATGTCTGCAGTCTCTGATCATCTCCTGTACTATGTCTGCAGTCTCTGATCATCTCCTGTACTATGTCTGCAGTCTCTGATCATCTCCTGTATTATGTCTGCAGTCTCTGATCATCTCCTGTATCATGTCTGCAGTCTCTGATCATCTCCTGTACTATGTCTGCAGTCTCTGATCATCTCCTGTACTATGTCTGCAGTCTCTGATCATCTCCTGTATTATGTCTGCAGTCTCTGATCATCTCCTGTACTATGTCTGCAGTCTCTGATCATCTCCTGTACTATGTCTGCAGTCTCTGATCATCTCCTGTATCATGTCTGCAGTCTCTGATCATCTCCTGTACTATGTCTGCAGTCTCTGATCATCTCCTGTACTATGTCTGCAGTCTCTGATCATCTCCTGTATTATGTCTGCAGTCTCTGATCATCTCCTGTACTATGTCTGCAGTCTCTGATCATCTCCTGTACTATGTCTGCAGTCTCTGATCATCTCCTGTATTATGTCTGCAGTCTCTGATCATCTCCTGTACTATGTCTGCAGTCTCTGATAATTTCCTGTACCATGTCTGCAGTCTCTGATCATCTCCTGTACTATGTCTGCAGTCTCTGATCATCTCCTGTACTATGTCTGCAGTCTCTGATCATCTCCTGTACTATGTCTGCAGTCTCTGATCATCTCCTGTACTATGTCTGCAGTCTCTGATCATCTCCTGGACTATGTCTGCAGTCTCTGATCATCTCCTGGACTATGTCTGCAGTCTCTGATCATCTCCTGTACTATGTCTGCAGTCTCTGATCATCTCCTGTACTATGTCTGCAGTCTCTGATCATCTCCTGTATTATGTATGCAGTCTCTGATCATCTCCTGTATTATGTCTGCAGTCTCTGATCATCTCCTGTACTATGTCTGCAGTCTCTGACCATCTCCTGTACTATGTCTGCAGTCTCTGATCATCTCCTGTACTATGTCTGCAGTCTCTGATCATCTCCTGTATTATGTCTGCAGTCTCTGATCATCTCCTGTACTATGTCTGCAGTCTCTGATCATCTCCTGTACTATGTCTGCAGTCTCTGATCATCTCCTATACTATGTCTGCAGTCTCTGATCATCTCCTGTATCATGTCTGCAGTCTCTGACCATCTCCTGTACTATGTCTGCAGTCTCTGATCATCTCCTGTACTATGTCTGCAGTCTCTGATCATCTCCTGTACTATGTCTGCAGTCTCTGATCATCTCCTGTACTATGTCTGCAGTCTCTGATCATCTCCTGTACTATGTCTGCAGTCTCTGATCATCTCCTGTATTATGTCTGCAGTCTCTGATCATCTCCTGTATCATGTCTGCAGTCTCTGATCATCTCCTGTACTATGTCTGCAGTCTCTGATCATCTCCTGTATTATGTCTGCAGTCTCTGATCATCTCCTGTACTATGTCTGCAGTCTCTGATCATCTCCTGTACTATGTCTGCAGTCTCTGATCATCTCCTGTACTATGTCTGCAGTCTCTGATCATCTCCTGTACTATGTCTGCAGTCTCTGATCATCTCCTGTACTATGTCTGCAGTCTCTGACCATCTCCTGTAATATGTCTGCAGTCTCTGATCATCTCCTGTATTATGTCTGCAGTCTCTGATCATCTCCTGTACTATGTCTGCAGTCTCTGATCATCTCCTGTACTATGTCTGCAGTCTCTGATCATCTCCTGTACTATGTCTGCAGTCTCTGATCATCTCCTGTACTATGTCTGCAGTCTCTGATCATCTCCTGTACTATGTCTGCAGTCTCTGATCATCTCCTGTACTATGTCTGCAGTCTCTGATCATCTCCTGTACTATGTCTGCAGTCTCTGATCATCTCCTGTATTATGTCTGCAGTCTCTGATCATCTCCTGTACTATTTCTGGAGTCTCTGATCATCTCCTGTACTATGTCTGCAGTCTCTGATCATCTCCTGTACTATGTCTGCAGTCTTTGATCATCTCCTGTATTATGTCTGCAGTCTCTGACCATCTCCTGTACTATGTCTGCAGTCTCTGATCATCTCCTGTATTATGTCTGCAGTCTCTGATCATCTCCTGTATTATGTCTGCAGTCTCTGATCATCTCCTGTACTATTTCTGGAGTCTCTGATCATCTCCTGTACTATGTCTGCAGTCTCTGATCATCTCCTGTACTATGTCTGCAGTCTTTGATCATCTCCTGTATTATGTCTGCAGTCTCTGACCATCTCCTGTACTATGTCTGCAGTCTCTGATCATCTCCTGTACTATGTCTGCAGTCTCTGATCATCTCCTGTATTATGTCTGCAGTCTCTGATCATCTCCTGTATTATGTCTGCAGTCTCTGATCATCTCCTGTATTATGTCTGCAGTCTCTGATCATCTCCTGTACTATGTCTGCAGTCTCTGATCATCTCCTGTATTATGTCTGCAGTCTCTGATCATCTCCTGTACTATGTCTGCAGTCTCTGATCATCTCCTGTATTATGTCTGCAGTCTCTGATCATCTCCTGTATTATGTCTGCAGTCTCTGATCATCTCCTGTACTATGTCTGCAGTCTCTGATCATCTCCTGTATTATGTCTGCAGTCTCTGACCATCTCCTGTACTATGCAGTCTCTGATCATCTCCTGTACTATGTCTGCAGTCTCTGATCATCTCCTGTATTATGTCTGCAGTCTCTGATCATCTCCTGTGCTATGTCTGCAGTCTCTGATCATCTCCTGTACTATGTCTGCAGTCTCTGATCATCTCCTGTATTATGTCTGCAGTCTCTGATCATCTCCTGTACTATGTCTGCAGTCTCTGATCATCTCCTGTATTATGTCTGCAGTCTCTGATCATCTCCTGTATTATGTCTGCAGTCTCTGATCATCTCCTGTACTATGTCTGCAGTCTCTGATCATCTCCTGTATTATATCTGCAGTCTCTGATCATCTCCTGTATTATGTCTGCAGTCTCTGATCATCTCCTGTATTATGTCTGCAGTCTCTGATCATCTCCTGTACTATTTCTGGAGTCTCTGATCATCTCCTGTACTATGTCTGCAGTCTCTGATCATCTCCTGTACTATGTCTGCAGTCTCTGACCTTCTCCTGTACTATGTCTGCAGTCTCTGATCATCTCCTGTACTATGTCTGCAGTCTCTGATCATCTCCTGTACTATGTCTGCAGTCTCTGATCATCTCCTGTACTATGTCTGCAGTCTCTGACCATCTCCTGTACTATGTCTGCAGTCTCTGATCATCTCCTGTATTATGTCTGCAGTCTCTGATCATCTCCTGTACTATGTCTGGAGTCTCTGATCATCTCCTGTATTATGTCTGCAGTCTCTGATTATCTCCTGTATCATGTCTGCAGTCTCTGATCATCTCCTGTACTATGTCTGCAGTCTCTGATCATCTCCTGTACTATGTCTGCAGTCTCTGACCATCTCCTGTATTATGTCTGCAGTCTCTGATCATCTCCTGTATTATGTCTGCAGTCTCTGATCATCTCCTGTACTATGTCTGCAGTCTCTGACCATCTCCTGTACTATGTCTGCAGTCTCTGACCATCTCCTGTATTATGTCTGCAGTCTCTGACCATTTCCTGTACTATGTCTGCAGTCTCTGATCATCTCCTGTATTATGTCTGCAGTCTCTGATCATCTCCTGTATTATGTCTGCAGTCTCTGATCATCTCCTGTATTATGTCTGCAGTCTCTGATCATCTCCTGTACTATGTCTGCAGTCTCTGATCATCTCCTGTATTATGTC
Source organism: Rana muscosa (assembly GCA_029206835.1). Taxonomy (NCBI): domain Eukaryota; kingdom Metazoa; phylum Chordata; class Amphibia; order Anura; family Ranidae; genus Rana; species Rana muscosa. The sequence goes on from JARGYO010000890.1 coordinate 195,159, forward strand.
TGCAGTCTCTGATCATCTCCTGTATTATGTCTGCAGTCTCTGATCATCTCCTGTATTATGTCTGCAGTCTCTGACCATCTCCTGTACTATGTCTGCAGTCTCTGATCATCTCCTGTATTATGTCTGCAGTCTCTGATCATCTCCTGTATTATGTCTGCAGTCTCTGATCATCTCCTGTATTATGTCTGCAGTCTCTGATCATCTCCTGTACTATGTCTGCAGTCTCTGATCATCTCCTGTATTATGTCTGCAGTCTCTGATCATCTCCTGTATTATGTCTGCAGTCTCTGATCATCTCCTGTATTATGTCTGCAGTCTCTGATCATCTCCTGTATTATGTCTGCAGTCTCTGACCATCTCCTGTACTATGTCTGCAGTCTCTGATCATCTCCTGTAGTATGTCTGCAGTCTCTGATCATCTCCTGTATTATGTCTGCAGTCTCTGATCATCTCCTGTATTATGTCTGCAGTCTCTGACCATCTCCTGTATTATGTCTGCAGTCTCTGACCATCTCCTGTACTATGTCTGCAGTCTCTGATCATCTCCTGTAGTATGTCTGCAGTCTCTGATCATCTCCTGTATTATGTCTGCAGTCTCTGATCATCTCCTGTATTATGTCTGCAGTCTCTGATCATCTCCTGTATTATGTCTGCAGTCTCTGACCATCTCCTGTACTATGTCTGCAGTCTCTGATCATCTCCTGTACTATGTCTGCAGTCTCTGATCATCTCCTGTAGTATGTCTGCAGTCTCTGATCATCTCCTGTATTATGTCTGCAGTCTCTGATCATCTCCTGTATTATGTCTGCAGTCTCTGACCATCTCCTGTACTATGTCTGCAGTCTCTGATCATCTCCTGTATCATGTCTGCAGTCTCTGATCATCTCCTGTACTATGTCTGCAGTCTCTGATCATCTCATGTACTATGTCTGCAGTCTCTGATCATCTCCTGTACTATGTCTGCAGTCTCTGACCATCTCCTGTACTATGTCTGCAGTCTCTGATCATCTCCTGTATTATGTCTGCAGTCTCTGACCATCTCCTGTATTATGTCTGCAGTCTCTGATCATCTCCTGTACTATGTCTGCAGTCTCTGATCATCTCCTGTACTATGTCTGCAGTCTCTGATCATCTCCTGTACTATGTCTGCAGTCTCTGATCATCTCCTGTACTATGTCTGCAGTCTCTGATCATCTCCTGTACTATGGCTGCAGTCTCTGATCATCTCCTGTACTATGTCTGCAGTCTCTGATCATCTCCTGTATTATGTCTGCAGTCTCTGATCATCTCCTGTACTATGTCTGCAGTCTCTGATCATCTCCTGTACCATGTCTGCAGTCTCTGATCATCTCCTGTACTATGTCTGCAGTCTCTGATCATCTCCTGTACTATGTCTGCAGTCTCTGATCATGTCCTGTAGTATGTCTGCAGTCTCTGATCATCTCCTGTATTATGTCTGCAGTCTCTGATCATCTCCTGTATTATGTCTGCAGTCTCTGATCATCTCCTATATTATGTCTGCAGTCTCTGATCATCTCCTGGATCATGTCTGCAGTCTCTGATCATCTCCTGTAGTATGTCTGCAGTCTCTGATCATCTCCTGTACTACGTCTGCAGTCTCTGATCATCTCCTGTACTATGTCTGCAGTCTCTGATCATCTCCTGTACTATGTCTGCAGTCTCTGATCATCTCCTGTACTATGTCTGCAGTCTCTGATCATCTCCTGTAGTATGTCTGCAGTCTCTGATCATCTCCTGTACTACGTCTGCAGTCTCTGATCATCTCCTGTACTATGTCTGCAGTCTCTGATCCTCTCCTGTACTATGTCTGCAGTCTCTGACCATCTCCTGTATTATGTCTGCAGTCTCTGACCATCTCCTGTACTATGTCTGCAGTCTCTGATCATCTCCTGTACTATGTCTGCAGTCTCTGACCATCTCCTGTACTATGTCTGCAGTCTCTGATCATCTCCTGTACTATGTCTGCAGTCTCTGATCATCTCCTGTATTATGTCTGCAGTCTCTGATCATCTCCTGTATTATGTCTGCAGTCTCTGACCATCTCCTGTACTATGTCTGCAGTCTCTGATCATCTCCTGTACTATGTCTGCAGTCTCTGATCATCTCCTGTACTATGTCTGCAGTCTCTGATCATCTCCTGTATTATGTCTGCAGTCTCTGATCATCTCCTGTACTATGTCTGCAGTCTCTGATCATCTCCTGTATTATGTCTGCAGTCTCTGATCATCTCCTGTACTATGTCTGCAGTCTCTGATCATCTCCTGTATCATGTCTGCAGTCTCTGATCATCTCCTGTATCATGTCTGCAGTCTCTGATCATCTCCTGTATTATGTCTGCAGTCTCTGATCATCTCCTGTACTATGTCTGCAGTCTCTGATCATCTCCTGTATTATGTCTGCAGTCTCTGATCATCTCCTGTACTATGTCTGCAGTCTCTGATCATCTCCTGTATTATGTCTGCAGTCTCTGATCATCTCCTGTACTATGTCTGCAGTCTCTGATCATCTCCTGTATTATGTCTGCAGTCTCTGATCATCTCCTGTACTATGTCTGCAGTCTCTGATCATCTCCTGTATTATGTCTGCAGTCTCTGACCATCTCCTGTACTATGTCTGCAGTCTCTGATCATCTCCTGTACTATGTCTACAGTCTCTGATCATCTCCTGTATTATGTCTGCAGTCTCTGATCATCTCCTGTATTATGTCTGCAGTCTCTGATCATCTCCTGTATTATGTCTGCAGTCTCTGATCATCTCCTGTACTATGTCTGCAGTCTCTGATCATCTCCTGTATTATGTCTGCAGTCTCTGATCATCTCCTGTACTATGTCTGCAGTCTCTGATCATCTCCTGTACTATGTCTGCAGTCTCTGATCATCTCCTGTACTATGTCTGCAGTCTCTGATCATCTCCTGTACTATGTCTGCAGTCTCTGATCATCTCCTGTATTATGTCTGCAGTCTCTGATCATCTCCTGTATTATGTCTGCAGTCTCTGATCATCTCCTGTACTATGTCTGCAGTCTCTGATCATCTCCTGTATTATGTCTGCAGTCTCTGACCTTCTCCTGTACTATGTCTGCAGTCTCTGATCATCTCCTGTACTATGGCTGCAGTCTCTGATCATCTCCTGTACTATGTCTGCAGTCTCTGACCATCTCCTGTATTATGTCTGCAGTCTCTGACCATCTCCTGTACTATGTCTGCAGTCTCTGATCATCTCCTGTATCATGTCTGCAGTCTCTGATCATCTCCTGTACTATGTCTGCAGTCTCTGATCATCTCCTGTATTATGTCTGCAGTCTCTGATCATCTCCTGTACTATGTCTGCATTCTCTGATCATCTCCTGTATTATGTCTGCAGTCTCTGATCATCTCCTGTACTATGTCTGCAGTCTCTGACCATCTCCTGTACTATGTCTGCAGTCTCTGATCATCTCCTGTACTATGTCTGCAGTCTCTGATCATCTCCTGTATTATGTCTGCAGTCTCTGACCATCTCCTGTACTATGTCTGCAGTCTCTGATCATCTCCTGTACTATGTCTGCAGTCTCTGATCATCTCCTGTATTATGTCTGCAGTCTCTGATCATCTCCTGTACTATGTCTGCAGTCTCTGATCATCTCCTGTACTATGTCTGCAGTCTCTGATCATCTCCTGTATTATGTCTGCAGTCTCTGATCATCTCCTGTATTATGTCTGCAGTCTCTGACCATCTCCTGTACTATGTCTGCAGTCTCTGATCATCTCCTGTACTATGTCTGCAGTCTCTGATCATCTCCTGTATTATGTCTGCAGTCTCTGATCATCTCCTGTACTATGTCTGCAGTCTCTGATCATCTCCTGTACTATGTCTGCAGTCTCTGATCATCTCCTGTACTATGTCTGCAGTCTCTGATTATCTCCTGTATCATGTCTGCAGTCTCTGATCATCTCCTGTACTATGTCTGCAGTCTCTGATCATCTCCTGTACTATGTCTGCAGTCTCTGATCATCTCCTGTATTATGTCTGCAGTCTCTGACCATCTCCTGTACTATGTCTGCAGTCTCTGATCATCTCCTGTACTATGTCTACAGTCTCTGATCATCTCCTGTATTATGTCTGCAGTCTCTGATCATCTCCTGTATTATGTCTGCAGTCTCTGATCATCTCCTGTATTATGTCTGCAGTCTCTGATCATCTCCTGTACTATGTCTGCAGTCTCTGATCATCTCCTGTATTATGTCTGCAGTCTCTGATCATCTCCTGTACTATGTCTGCAGTCTCTGATCATCTCCTGTACTATGTCTGCAGTCTCTGATCATCTCCTGTACTATGTCTGCAGTCTCTGATCATCTCCTGTCCTATGTCTGCAGACTCTGATCATCTCCTGTACTATGTCTGCAGTCTCTGATCATCTCCTGTATTATGTCTGCAGTCTCTGACCATCTCCTGTACTATGTCTGCAGTCTCTGACCATCTCCTGTATTATGTCTGCAGTCTCTGATCATCTCCTGTATTATGTCTGCAGTCTCTGACCATCTCCTGTACTATGTCTGCAGTCTCTGACCATCTCCTGTATTATGTCTGCAGTCTCTGATCATCTCCTGTATTATGTCTGCAGTCTCTGACCATCTCCTGTACTATGTCTGCAGTCTCTGATCATCTCCTGTATTATGTCTGCAGTCTCTGATTATCTCCTGTATTATGTCTGCAGTCTCTGATCATCTCCTGTATTATGTCTGCAGTCTCTGATCATCTCCTGTATCATGTCTGCAGTCTCTGATCATCTCCTGTACTATGTCTGCAGTCTCTGATCATCTCCTGTACTATGTCTGCAGTCTCTGATCATCTCCTGTATTATGTCTGCAGTCTCTGACCATCTCCTGTACTATGTCTGCAGTCTCTGATCATCTCCTGTATCATGTCTGCAGTCTCTGATCATCTCCTGTACTATGTCTGCAGTCTCTGATCATCTCCTGTACTATGTCTGCAGTCTCTGATCATCTCCTGTACTATGTCTGCAGTCTCTGATCATCTCCTGTACTATGTCTGCAGTCTCTGATCATCTCCTGTACTATGTCTGCAGTCTCTGATCATCTCATGTATTATGTCTGCAGTCTCTGATTATCTCCTGTATCATGTCTGCAGTCTCTGATCATCTCCTGTACTATGTCTGCAGTCTCTGATTATCTCCTGTACTATGTCTGCAGTCTCTGATCATCTCCTGTATCATGTCTGCAGTCTCTGACCATCTCCTGTACTATGTCTGCAGTCTCTGATCATCTCCTGTACTATGTCTGCAGTCTCTGATCATCTCCTGTACTATGTCTGCAGTCTCTGACCATCTCCTGTACTATGTCTGCAGTCTCTGATCATCTCCTGTATCATGTCTGCAGTCTCTGATCATCTCCTGTATTATGTCTGCAGTCTCTGATCATCTCCTGTATTATGTCTGCAGTCTCTGATCATCTCCTGTACTATGTCTGCAGTCTCTGATCATCTCCTGTACTATGTCTGCAGTCTCTGACCATCTCCTGTACTATGTCTGCAGTCTCTGATCATCTCCTGTATCATGTCTGCAGTCTCTGATCATCTCCTGTATCATGTCTGCAGTCTCTGATCATCTCCTGTACTATGTCTGCAGTCTCTGATCATCTCCTGTACTATGTCTGCAGTCTCTGATCATCTCCTGTACTATGTCTGCAGTCTCTGATCATCTCCTGTACTATGTCTGCAGTCTCTGATCATCTCCTGTACTATGTCTGCAGTCTCTGATCATCTCCTGTACTATGTCTGCAGTCTCTGATCATCTCCTGTATTATGTCTGCAGTCCCTGATCATCTCCTGTATCATGTCTGCAGTCTCTGATCATCTCCTGTATTATGTCTGCAGTCTCTGACCATCTCCTGTACTATGTCTGCAGTCTCTGATCATCTCCTGTATCATGTCTGCAGTCTCTGATCATCTCCTGTATCATGTCTGCAGTCTCTGATCATCTCCTGTATCATGTCTGCAGTCTCTGATCATCTCCTGTACTATGTCTGCAGTCTCTGATCATCTCCTGTACTATGTCTGCAGTCTCTGATCATCTCCTGTATTATGTCTGCAGTCTCTGATCATCTCCTGTACTATGTCTGCAGTCTCTGATCATCTCCTGTACTATGTCTGCAGTCTCTGATCATCTCCTGTACTATGTCTGCAGTCTCTGATCATCTCCTGTATTATGTCTGCAGTCTCTGATCATCTCCTGTATTATGTCTGCAGTCTCTGATCATCTCCTGTACTATGTCTGCAGTCTCTGATCATCTCCTGTATTATGTCTGCAGTCTCTGATCATCTCCTGTACTATGTCTGCAGTCTCTGATCATCTCCTGTACTATGTCTGCAGTCTCTGATCATCTCCTGTACTATGTCTGCAGTCTCTGATCATCTCCTGTACTATGTCTGCAGTCTCTGATCATCTCCTGTCCTATGTCTGCAGACTCTGATCATCTCCTGTACTATGTCTGCAGTCTCTGATCATCTCCTGTATTATGTCTGCAGTCTCTGACCATCTCCTGTACTATGTCTGCAGTCTCTGACCATCTCCTGTATTATGTCTGCAGTCTCTGATCATCTCCTGTATTATGTCTGCAGTCTCTGACCATCTCCTGTACTATGTCTGCAGTCTCTGACCATCTCCTGTATTATGTCTGCAGTCTCTGACCATCTCCTGTACTATGTCTGCAGTCTCTGACCATCTCCTGTATTATGTCTGCAGTCTCTGAACATCTCCTGTACTATGTCTGCAGTCTCTGATCATCTCCTGTATTATGTCTGCAGTCTCTGACCATCTCCTGTATCATGTCTGCAGTCTCTGATCATCTCCTGTACTATGTCTGCAGTCTCTGACCATCTCCTGTATTATGTCTGCAGTCTCTGATCATCTCCTGTATTATGTCTGCAGTCTCTGACCATCTCCTGTACTATGTCTGCAGTCTCTGATCATCTCCTGTATCATGTCTGCAGTCTCTGATCATCTCCTGTACTATGTCTGCAGTCTCTGATCATCTCCTGTACTATGTCTGCAGTCTCTGATCATCTCCTGTACTATGTCTGCAGTCTCTGATCATCTCCTGTACTATGTCTGCAGTCTCTGATCATCTCCTGTACTATGTCTGCAGTCTCTGATCATCTCCTGTAATATGTCTGCAGTCTCTGATCATCTCCTGTACTATGTCTGCAGTCTCTGATCATCTCCTGTATTATGTCTGCAGTCTCTGATCATCTCCTGTACTATGTCTGCAGTCTCTGATCATCTCCTGTACTATGTCTGCAGTCTCTGATCATCTCCTGTATTATGTCTGCAGTCTCTGACCATCTCCTGTACTATGTCTGCAGTCTCTGATTATCTCCTGTATCATGTCTGCAGTCTCTGATCATCTCCTGTACTATGTCTGCAGTCTCTGATTATCTCCTGTACTATGTCTGCAGTCTCTGATCATCTCCTGTATCATGTCTGCAGTCTCTGACCATCTCCTGTACTATGTCTGCAGTCTCTGATCATCTCCTGTACTATGTCTGCAGTCTCTGATCATCTCCTGTACTATGTCTGCAGTCTCTGACCATCTCCTGTACTATGTCTGCAGTCTCTGATCATCTCCTGTATCATGTCTGCAGTCTCTGATCATCTCCTGTATTATGTCTGCAGTCTCTGATCATCTCCTGTATCATGTCTGCAGTCTCTGATCATCTCCTGTATTATGTCTGCAGTCTCTGATCATCTCCTGTATCATGTCTGCAGTCTCTGATCATCTCCTGTACTATGTCTGCAGTCTCTGATCATCTCCTGTACTATGTCTGCAGTCTCTGATCATCTCCTGTACTATGTCTGCAGTCTCTGATCATCTCCTGTATTATGTCTGCAGTCTCTGATCATCTCCTGTATTATGTCTGCAGTCTCTGATCATCTCCTATATTATGTCTGCAGTCTCTGATCATCTCCTGTACTATGTCTGCAGTCTCTGATCATCTCCTGTATTATGTCTGCAGTCTCTGATCATCTCCTGTACTATGTCTGCAGTCTCTGATCATCTCCTGTATTATGTCTGCAGTCTCTGATCATCTCCTGTACTATGTCTGCAGTCTCTGATCATCTCCTGTATTATGTCTGCAGTCTCTGACCATCTCCTGTATTATGTCTGCAGTCTCTGATCATCTCCTGTACTATGTCTGCAGTCTCTGATCATCTCCTGTACTATGTCTGCAGTCTCTGACCATCTCCTGTATTATGTCTGCAGTCTCTGATCATCTCCTGTATTATGTCTGCAGTCTCTGACCATCTCCTGTATTATGTCTGCAGTCTCTGATCATCTCCTGTACTATGTCTGCAGTCTCTGATCATCTCCTGTACTATGTCTGCAGTCTCTGATCATCTCCTGTACTATGTCTGCAGTCTCTGATTATCTCCTGTATCATGTCTGCAGTCTCTGATCATCTCCTGTACTATGTCTGCAGTCTCTGACCATCTCCTGTACTATGTCTGCAGTCTCTGATCATCTCCTGTACTATGTCTGCAGTCTCTGATCATCTCCTGTATTATGTCTGCAGTCTCTGATCATCTCCTGTATTATGTCTGCAGTCTCTGACCATCTCCTGTACTATGTCTGCAGTCTCTGATCATCTCCTGTACTATGTCTGCAGTCTCTGATCATCTCCTGTATTATGTCTGCAGTCCCTGATCATCTCCTGTATCATGTCTGCAGTCTCTGATCATCTCCTGTACTATGTCTGCAGTCTCTGATCATCTCCTGTACTATGTCTGCAGTCTCTGATCATCTCCTGTATTATGTCTGCAGTCTCTGATCATCTCCTGTACTATGTCTGCAGTCTCTGATCATCTCCTGTACTATGTCTGCAGTCTCTGATCATCTCCTGTATTATGTCTGCAGTCTCTGATCATCTCCTGTATTATGTCTGCAGTCTCTGATCATCTCCTATATTATGTCTGCAGTCTCTGATCATCTCCTGTACTATGTCTGCAGTCTCTGATCATCTCCTGTATTATGTCTGCAGTCTCTGATCATCTCCTGTATTATGTCTGCAGTCTCTGATCATCTCCTGTATTATGTCTGCAGTCTCTGATCATCTCCTGTACTATGTCTGCAGTCTCTGATCATCTCCTGTACTATGTCTGCAGTCTCTGATCATCTCCTGTACTATGTCTGCAGTCTCTGATCATCTCCTGTACTACGTCTGCAGTCTCTGACCATCTCCTGTACTATGTCTGCAGTCTCTGACCATCTCCTGTACTATGTCTGCAGTCTCTGATCATCTCCTGTACTACGTCTGCAGTCTCTGACCATCTCCTGTACTATGACTGCAGTCTCTGACCATCTCCTGTATTATGTCTGCAGTCTCTGATCATCTCCTGTACTATGTCTGCAGTCTCTGACCATCTCCTGTATTATGTCTGCAGTCTCTGATCATCTCCTGTACTATGTCTGCAGTCTCTGATTATCTCCTGTATCATGTCTGCAGTCTCTGATCATCTCCTGTATTATGTCTGCAGTCTCTGACCATCTCCTGTACTATGTCTGCAGTCTCTGACCATCTCCTGTATTATGTCTGCAGTCTCTGATCATCTCCTGTATTATGTCTGCAGTCTCTGACCATCTCCTGTACTATGTCTGCAGTCTCTGATCATCTCCTGTACTATGTCTGCAGTCTCTGATCATCTCCTGTATTATGTCTGCAGTCTCTGATCATCTCCTGTACTATGTCTGCAGTCTCTGATCATCTCCTGTACTATGTCTGCAGTCTCTGATCATCTCCTGTACTATGTCTGCAGTCTCTGATTATCTCCTGTATCATGTCTGCAGTCTCTGATCATCTCCTGTACCATGTCTGCAGTCTCTGATCATCTCCTGTACTATGTCTGCAGTCTCTGATCATCTCCTGTACTATGTCTGCAGTCTCTGATCATCTCCTGTACTATGTCTGCAGTCTCTGATCATCTCCTGTACTATGTCTGCAGTCTCTGATCATCTCATGTATTATGTCTGCAGTCTCTGATTATCTCCTGTATCATGTCTGCAGTCTCTGATCATCTCCTGTACTATGTCTGCAGTCTCTGATCATCTCCTGTACTATGTCTGCAGTCTCTGATCATCTCCTGTGCTATGTCTGCAGTCTCTGATCATCTCCTGTACTATGTCTGCAGTCTCTGATCATCTCCTGTATTATGTCTGCAGTCTCTGATCATCTCCTGTATTATGTCTGCAGTCTCTGATCATCTCCTGTACTATGTCTGCAGTCTCTGACCATCTCCTGTACTATGTCTGCAGTCTCTGACCATCTCCTGTATTATGTCTGCAGTCTCTGATCATCTCCTGTACTATGTCTGCAGTCTCTGATCATCTCCTGTATTATGTCTGCAGTCTCTGATCATCTCCTGTACTATGTCTGCAGTCTCTGATCATCTCCTGTATTATGTCTGCAGTCTCTGATCATCTCCTGTATTATGTCTGCAGTCTCTGATCATCTCCTGTACTATGTCTGCAGTCTCTGATCATCTCCTGTATTATATCTGCAGTCTCTGATCATCTCCTGTATTATGTCTGCAGTCTCTGATCATCTCCTGTATTATGTCTGCAGTCTCTGATCATCTCCTGTACTATGTCTGGAGTCTCTGATCATCTCCTGTACTATGTCTGCAGTCTCTGATCATCTCCTGTACTACGTCTGCAGTCTCTGATCATCTCCTGTACTATGTCTGCAGTCTCTGATCATCTCCTGTACTATGTCTGCAGTCTCTGATCATCTCCTGTATTATGTCTGCAGTCTCTGATCATCTCCTGTATTATGTCTGCAGTCTCTGATCATCTCCTGTATTATGTCTGCAGTCTCTGATCATCTCCTGTATTATGTCTGCAGTCTCTGATCATCTCCTGTATTATGTCTGCAGTCTCTGATCATCTCCTGTATTATGTCTGCAGTCTCTGATCATCTCCTGTACTATGTCTGCAGTCTCTGATCATCTCCTGTATTATGTCTGCAGTCTCTGACCTTCTCCTGTACTATGTCTGCAGTCTCTGATCATCTCCTGTACTATGGCTGCAGTCTCTGATCATCTCCTGTACTATGTCTGCAGTCTCTGATCATCTCCTGTATTATGTCTGCAGTCTCTGATCATCTCCTGTACTATGTCTGCAGTCTCTGATCATCTCCTGTACCATGTCTGCAGTCTCTGATCATCTCCTGTACTATGTCTGCAGTCTCTGATCATCTCCTGTACTATGTCTGCAGTCTCTGATCATCTCCTGTACTATGTCTGCAGTCTCTGATCATGTCCTGTAGTATGTCTGCAGTCTCTGATCATCTCCTGTATTATGTCTGCAGTCTCTGATCATCTCCTGTATTATGTCTGCAGTCTCTGATCATCTCCTATATTATGTCTGCAGTCTCTGATCATCTCCTGGATCATGTCTGCAGTCTCTGATCATCTCCTGTAGTATGTCTGCAGTCTCTGATCATCTCCTGTACTATGTCTGCAGTCTCTGATCATCTCCTGTACTATGTCTGCAGTCTCTGATCATCTCCTGTATTATGTCTGCAGTCTCTGATCATCTCCTGTATTATGTCTGCAGTCTCTGATCATCTCCTGTACTATGTCTGCAGTCTCTGATCATCTCCTGTACTATGTCTGCAGTCTCTGATCATCTCCTGTATTATGTCTGCAGTCTCTGACCTTCTCCTGTACTATGTCTGCAGTCTCTGATCATCTCCTGTACTATGGCTGCAGTCTCTGATCATCTCCTGTACTATGTCTGCAGTCTCTGATCATCTCCTGTATTATGTCTGCAGTCTCTGATCATCTCCTGTACTATGTCTGCAGTCTCTGATCATCTCCTGTACCATGTCTGCAGTCTCTGATCATCTCCTGTACTATGTCTGCAGTCTCTGATCATCTCCTGTACTATGTCTGCAGTCTCTGATCATCTCCTGTACTATGTCTGCAGTCTCTGATCATGTCCTGTAGTATGTCTGCAGTCTCTGATCATCTCCTGTATTACGTCTGCAGTCTCTGATCATCTCCTGTATTATGTCTGCAGTCTCTGATCATCTCCTATATTATGTCTGCAGTCTCTGATCATCTCCTGGATCATGTCTGCAGTCTCTGATCATCTCCTGTAGTATGTCTGCAGTCTCTGATCATCTCCTGTACTACGTCTGCAGTCTCTGATCATCTCCTGTACTATGTCTGCAGTCTCTGATCATCTCCTGTACTATGTCTGCAGTCTCTGATCATCTCCTGTAGTATGTCTGCAGTCTCTGATCATCTCCTGTACTACGTCTGCAGTCTCTGATCATCTCCTGTACTATGTCTGCAGTCTCTGATCCTCTCCTGTACTATGTCTGCAGTCTCTGACCATCTCCTGTACTATGTCTGCAGTCTCTGATCATCTCCTGTACTATGTCTGCAGTCTCTGATCATCTCCTGTATTATGTCTGCAGTCTCTGATCATCTCCTGTACTATGTCTGCAGTCTCTGATCATCTCCTGTATTATGTCTGCAGTCTCTGACCATCTCCTGTACTATGTCTGCAGTCTCTGATCATCTCCTGTATCATGTCTGCAGTCTCTGATCATCTCCTGTATCATGTCTGCAGTCTCTGATCATCTCCTGTATTATGTCTGCAGTCTCTGATCATCTCCTGTACTATGTCTGCAGTCTCTGATCATCTCCTGTACTATGTCTGCAGTCTCTGATCATCTCCTGTACTATGTCTGCAGTCTCTGATCATGTCCTGTAGTATGTCTGCAGTCTCTGATCATCTCCTGTATTATGTCTGCAGTCTCTGATCATCTCCTGTATTATGTCTGCAGTCTCTGATCATCTCCTATATTATGTCTGCAGTCTCTGATCATCTCCTGGATCATGTCTGCAGTCTCTGATCATCTCCTGTAGTATGTCTGCAGTCTCTGATCATCTCCTGTACTATGTCTGCAGTCTCTGATCATCTCCTGTACTATGTCTGCAGTCTCTGATCATCTCCTGTATTATGTCTGCAGTCTCTGATCATCTCCTGTATTATGTCTGCAGTCTCTGATCATCTCCTGTACTATGTCTGCAGTCTCTGATCATCTCCTGTACTATGTCTGCAGTCTCTGATCATCTCCTGTATTATGTCTGCAGTCTCTGACCTTCTCCTGTACTATGTCTGCAGTCTCTGATCATCTCCTGTACTATGGCTGCAGTCTCTGATCATCTCCTGTACTATGTCTGCAGTCTCTGATCATCTCCTGTATTATGTCTGCAGTCTCTGATCATCTCCTGTACTATGTCTGCAGTCTCTGATCATCTCCTGTACCATGTCTGCAGTCTCTGATCATCTCCTGTACTATGTCTGCAGTCTCTGATCATCTCCTGTACTATGTCTGCAGTCTCTGATCATCTCCTGTACTATGTCTGCAGTCTCTGATCATGTCCTGTAGTATGTCTGCAGTCTCTGATCATCTCCTGTATTACGTCTGCAGTCTCTGATCATCTCCTGTATTATGTCTGCAGTCTCTGATCATCTCCTATATTATGTCTGCAGTCTCTGATCATCTCCTGGATCATGTCTGCAGTCTCTGATCATCTCCTGTAGTATGTCTGCAGTCTCTGATCATCTCCTGTACTACGTCTGCAGTCTCTGATCATCTCCTGTACTATGTCTGCAGTCTCTGATCATCTCCTGTACTATGTCTGCAGTCTCTGATCATCTCCTGTAGTATGTCTGCAGTCTCTGATCATCTCCTGTACTACGTCTGCAGTCTCTGATCATCTCCTGTACTATGTCTGCAGTCTCTGATCCTCTCCTGTACTATGTCTGCAGTCTCTGACCATCTCCTGTACTATGTCTGCAGTCTCTGATCATCTCCTGTACTATGTCTGCAGTCTCTGATCATCTCCTGTATTATGTCTGCAGTCTCTGATCATCTCCTGTACTATGTCTGCAGTCTCTGATCATCTCCTGTATTATGTCTGCAGTCTCTGACCATCTCCTGTACTATGTCTGCAGTCTCTGATCATCTCCTGTATCATGTCTGCAGTCTCTGATCATCTCCTGTATCATGTCTGCAGTCTCTGATCATCTCCTGTATTATGTCTGCAGTCTCTGATCATCTCCTGTACTATGTCTGCAGTCTCTGATCATCTCCTGTATTATGTCTGCAGTCTCTGATCATCTCCTGTACTATGTCTGCAGTCTCTGATCATCTCCTGTATTATGTCTGCAGTCTCTGATCATCTCCTGTACTATGTCTGCAGTCTCTGATCATCTCCTGTATTATGTCTGCAGTCTCTGACCATCTCCTGTACTATGTCTGCAGTCTCTGATCATCTCCTGTACTATGTCTGCAGTCTCTGATCATCTCCTGTATTATGTCTGCAGTCTCTGATCATCTCCTGTATTATGTCTGCAGTCTCTGATCATCTCCTGTATTATGTCTGCAGTCTCTGATCATCTCCTGTACTATGTCTGCAGTCTCTGATCATCTCCTGTATTATGTCTACAGTCTCTGATCATCTCCTGTACTATGTCTGCAGTCTCTGATCATCTCCTGTATTATGTCTGCAGTCTCTGATCATCTCCTGTACTATGTCTGCAGTCTCTGATCATCTCCTGTATTATGTCTGCAGTCTCTGACCATCTCCTGTACTATGTCTGCAGTCTCTGATCATCTCCTGTACTATGTCTGCAGTCTCTGATCATCTCCTGTATTATGTCTGCAGTCTCTGATCATCTCCTGTGCTATGTCTGCAGTCTCTGATCATCTCCTGTACTATGTCTGCAGTCTCTGATCATCTCCTGTATTATGTCTGCAGTCTCTGATCATCTCCTGTACTATGTCTGCAGTCTCTGACCATCTCCTGTACTATGTCTGCAGTCTCTGATCATCTCCTGTACTATGTCTGCAGTCTCTGATCATCTCCTGTACTATGTCTGCAGTCTCTGATCATCTCCTGTACTATGTCTGCAGTCTCTGACCATCTCCTGTATTATGTCTGCAGTCTCTGATCATCTCCTGTACTATGTCTGCAGTCTCTGATCATCTCCTGTATTATGTCTGCAGTCTCTGATCATCTCCTGTATTATGTCTGCAGTCTCTGATCATCTCCTGTACTATGTCTGCAGTCTCTGATCATCTCCTGTATTATATCTGCAGTCTCTGATCATCTCCTGTATTATGTCTGCAGTCTCTGATCATCTCCTGTATTATGTCTGCAGTCTCTGATCATCTCCTGTACTATTTCTGGAGTCTCTGATCATCTCCTGTACTATGTCTGCAGTCTCTGATCATCTCCTGTACTATGTCTGCAGTCTCTGATCATCTCCTGTACTATGTCTGCAGTCTCTGATCATCTCCTGTACTATGTCTGCAGTCTCTGACCATCTCCTGTACTATGTCTGCAGTCTCTGATCATCTCCTGTATTATGTCTGCAGTCTCTGATCATCTCCTGTACTATGTCTGGAGTCTCTGATCATCTCCTGTATTATGTCTGCAGTCTCTGATTATCTCCTGTATCATGTCTGCAGTCTCTGATCATCTCCTGTACTATGTCTGCAGTCTCTGATCATCTCCTGTATTATGTCTGCAGTCTCTGACCATCTCCTGTACTATGTCTGCAGTCTCTGACCATCTCCTGTATTATGTCTGCAGTCTCTGATCATCTCCTGTATTATGTCTGCAGTCTCTGATCATCTCCTGTACTATGTCTGCAGTCTCTGACCATCTCCTGTACTATGTCTGCAGTCTCTGACCATCTCCTGTATTATGTCTGCAGTCTCTTATCATCTCCTGTATTATGTCTGCAGTCTCTGACCATCTCCTGTACTATGTCTGCAGTCTCTGATCATCTCCTGTATTATGTCTGCAGTCTCTGATCATCTCCTGTATTATGTCTGCAGTCTCTGACCATCTCCTGTACTATGTCTGCAGTCTCTGATCATCTCCTGTACTATGTCTGGAGTCTCTGATCATCTCCTGTATTATGTCTGCAGTCTCTGATTATCTCCTGTACTATGTCTGGAGTCTCTGATCATCTCCTGTATTATGTCTGCAGTCTCTGATTATCTCCTGTATCATGTCTGCAGTCTCTGATCATCTCCTGTATTATGTCTGCAGTCTCTGATTATCTCCTGTATCATGTCTGCAGTCTCTGATCATCTCCTGTACTATGTCTGCAGTCTCTGACCATCTCCTGTATTATGTCTGCAGTCTCTGATCATCTCCTGTATTATGTCTGCAGTCTCTGACCATCTCCTGTACTATGTCTGCAGTCTCTGACCGTCTCCTGTATTATGTCTGCAGTCTCTGATCATCTCCTGTATTATGTCTGCAGTCTCTGACCATCTCCTGTACTATGTCTGCAGTCTCTGATCATCTCCTGTATTATGTCTGCAGTCTCTGACCATCTCCTGTACTATGTCTGCAGTCTCTGACCATCTCCTGTATTATGTCTGCAGTCTCTGATCATCTCCTGTATTATGTCTGCAGTCTCTGATCATCTCCTGTACTATGTCTGCAGTCTCTGATCATCTCCTGTACTATGTCTGCAGTCTCTGATCATCTCCTGTACTATGTCTGCAGTCTCTGATCATCTCCTGTACTATGTCTGCAGTCTCTGATCATCTCCTGTACTATGTCTGCAGTCTCTGATCATCTCATGTATTATGTCTGCAGTCTCTGATTATCTCCTGTATCATGTCTGCAGTCTCTGATCATCTCCTGTACTATGTCTGCAGTCTCTGATTATCTCCTGTACTATGTCTGCAGTCTCTGATCATCTCCTGTATCATGTCTGCAGTCTCTGACCATCTCCTGTACTATGTCTGCAGTCTCTGATCATCTCCTGTACTATGTCTGCAGTCTCTGATCATCTCCTGTACTATGTCTGCAGTCTCTGACCATCTCCTGTACTATGTCTGCAGTCTCTGATCATCTCCTGTATCATGTCTGCAGTCTCTGATCATCTCCTGTATTATGTCTGCAGTCTCTGATCATCTCCTGTATTATGTCTGCAGTCTCTGATCATGTCCTGTACTATGTCTGCAGTCTCTGATCATCTCCTGTACTATGTCTGCAGTCTCTGACCATCTCCTGTACTATGTCTGCAGTCTCTGATCATCTCCTGTATCATGTCTGCAGTCTCTGATCATCTCCTGTATCATGTCTGCAGTCTCTGATCATCTCCTGTACTATGTCTGCAGTCTCTGATCATCTCCTGTACTATGTCTGCAGTCTCTGATCATCTCCTGTACTATGTCTGCAGTCTCTGATCATCTCCTGTACTATGTCTGCAGTCTCTGATCATCTCCTGTATTATGTCTGCAGTCTCTGATCATCTCCTGTATCATGTCTGCAGTCTCTGATCATCTCCTGTACTATGTCTGCAGTCTCTGACCATCTCCTGTACTATGTCTGCAGTCTCTGACCATCTCCTGTACTATGTCTGCAGTCTCTGATCATCTCCTGTACTATGTCTGCAGTCTCTGACCATCTCCTGTACTATGTCTGCAGTCTCTGATCATCTCCTGTACTATGTCTGCAGTCTCTGATCATCTCCTGTACTATGTCTGCAGTCTCTGATCATCTCCTGTATTATGTCTGCAGTCTCTGATCATCTCCTGTACTATGTCTGCAGTCTCTGATCATCTCCTGTATTATGTCTGCAGTCCCTGATCATCTCCTGTATCATGTCTGCAGTCTCTGATCATCTCCTGTACTATGTCTGCAGTCTCTGATCATCTCCTGTACTATGTCTGCAGTCTCTGATCATCTCCTGTACTATGTCTGCAGTCTCTGATCATCTCCTGTATTATGTCTGCAGTCTCTGATCATCTCCTGTATTATGTCTGCAGTCTCTGATCATCTCCTATATTATGTCTGCAGTCTCTGATCATCTCCTGTACTATGTCTGCAGTCTCTGATCATCTCCTGTACTATGTCTGCAGTCTCTGATCATCTCCTGTATTATGTCTGCAGTCTCTGATCATCTCCTGTACTATGTCTGCAGTCTCTGATCATCTCCTGTATTATGTCTGCAGTCTCTGATCATCTCCTGTACTATGTCTGCAGTCTCTGATCATCTCCTGTATTATGTCTGCAGTCCCTGATCATCTCCTGTATCATGTCTGCAGTCTCTGATCATCTCCTGTACTATGTCTGCAGTCTCTGATCATCTCCTGTACTATGTCTGCAGTCTCTGATCATCTCCTGTATTATGTCTGCAGTCTCTGATCATCTCCTGTATTATGTCTGCAGTCTCTGATCATCTCCTATATTATGTCTGCAGTCTCTGACCATCTCCTGTATTATGTCTGCAGTCTCTGATCATCTCCTGTACTATGTCTGCAGTCTCTGACCATCTCCTGTATTATGTCTGCAGTCTCTGATCATCTCCTGTACTATGTCTGCAGTCTCTGATCATCTCCTGTACTATGTCTGCAGTCTCTGATCATCTCCTGTACTATGTCTGCAGTCTCTGATTATCTCCTGTATCATGTCTGCAGTCTCTGATCATCTCCTGTATTATGTCTGCAGTCTCTGACCATCTCCTGTACTATGTCTGCAGTCTCTGACCATCTCCTGTATTATGTCTGCAGTCTCTGATCATCTCCTGTATTATGTCTGCAGTCTCTGACCATCTCCTGTACTATGTCTGCAGTCTCTGACCATCTCCTGTATTATGTCTGCAGTCTCTGATCATCTCCTGTATTATGTCTGCAGTCTCTGACCATCTCCTGTACTATGTCTGCAGTCTCTGATCATCTCCTGTACTATGTCTGCAGTCTCTGA
Organism: Rana muscosa; assembly: GCA_029206835.1. Lineage (NCBI taxonomy): Eukaryota > Metazoa > Chordata > Amphibia > Anura > Ranidae > Rana > Rana muscosa. Next base: position 213,988 of record JARGYO010000890.1, read on the forward strand.
TCATCTCCTGTATTATGTCTGCAGTCTCTGATCATCTCCTGTACTATGTCTGCAGTCTCTGATCATCTCCTGTACTATGTCTGCAGTCTCTGATCATCTCCTGTACTATGTCTGCAGTCTCTGATTATCTCCTGTATCATGTCTGCAGTCTCTGACCATCTCCTGTACTATGTCTGCAGTCTCTGATCATCTCCTGTATTATGTCTGCAGTCTCTGACCATCTCCTGTACTATGTCTGCAGTCTCTGATCATCTCCTGTATTATGTCTGCAGTCTCTGACCATCTCCTGTACTATGTCTGCAGTCTCTGACCATCTCCTGTATTATGTCTGCAGTCTCTGATAATCTCCTGTACTATGTCTGCAGTCTCTGACCATCTCCTGTACTATGTCTGCAGTCTCTGACCATCTCCTGTATTATGTCTGCAGTCTCTTATCATCTCCTGTATTATGTCTGCAGTCTCTGACCATCTCCTGTACTATTTCTGCAGTCTCTGATCATCTCCTGTATTATGTCTGCAGTCTCTGATCATCTCCTGTATTATGTCTGCAGTCTCTGATCATCTCCTGTACCATGTCTGCAGTCTCTGATCATCTCCTGTATTATGTCTGCAGTCTCTTATCATCTCCTGTATTATGTCTGCAGTCTCTGACCATCTCCTGTACTATGTCTGCAGTCTCTGACCATCTCCTGTATTATGTCTGCAGTCTCTGATAATCTCCTGTACTATGTCTGCAGTCTCTGACCATCTCCTGTACTATGTCTGCAGTCTCTGATCATCTCCTGTATTATGTCTGCAGTCTCTTATCATCTCCTGTATTATGTCTGCAGTCTCTGACCATCTCCTGTACTATTTCTGCAGTCTCTGATCATCTCCTGTATTATGTCTGCAGTCTCTGATCATCTCCTGTATTATGTCTGCAGTCTCTGATCATCTCCTGTACCATGTCTGCAGTCTCTGACCATCTCCTGTATTATGTCTGCAGTCTCTTATCATCTCCTGTATTATGTCTGCAGTCTCTGACCATCTCCTGTACTATGTCTGCAGTCTCTGATCATCTCCTGTACTATGTCTGGAGTCTCTGATCATCTCCTGTATTATGTCTGCAGTCTCTGATTATCTCCTGTATCATGTCTGCAGTCTCTGATCATCTCCTGTACTATGTCTGCAGTCTCTGATCATCTCCTGTATTATGTCTGCAGTCTCTGACCATCTCCTGTACTATGTCTGCAGTCTCTGACCATCTCCTGTATTATGTCTGCAGTCTCTGATCATCTCCTGTATTATGTCTGCAGTCTCTGACCATCTCCTGTACTATGTCTGCAGTCTCTGACCATCTCCTGTATTATGTCTGCAGTCTCTGATCATCTCCTGTATTATGTCTGCAGTCTCTGACCATCTCCTGTACTATGTCTGCAGTCTCTGATCATCTCCTGTACTATGTCTGCAGTCTCTGATCATCTCCTGTATTATGTCTGCAGTCTCTGATCATCTCCTGTATTATGTCTGCAGTCTCTGATCATCTCCTGTATTATGTCTGCAGTCTCTGACCATCTCCTGTACTATGTCTGCAGTCTCTGACCGTCTCCTGTATTATGTCTGCAGTCTCTGATCATCTCCTGTATTATGTCTGCAGTCTCTGACCATCTCCTGTACTATGTCTGCAGTCTCTGACCATCTCCTGTACTATGTCTGCAGTCTCTGATCATCTCCTGTACTATGTCTGCAGTCTCTGATCATCTCCTGTACTATGTCTGCAGTCTCTGATCATCTCATGTATTATGTCTGCAGTCTCTGATCATCTCCTGTACTATGTCTGCAGTCTCTGATCATCTCCTGTACTATGTCTGCAGTCTCTGATCATCTCCTGTATCATGTCTGCAGTCTCTGACCATCTCCTGTACTATGTCTGCAGTCTCTGATCATCTCCTGTATCATGTCTGCAGTCTCTGATCATCTCCTGTATTATGTCTGCAGTCTCTGATCATCTCCTGTATTATGTCTGCAGTCTCTGATCATCTCCTGTACTATGTCTGCAGTCTCTGATCATCTCCTGTACTATGTCTGCAGTCTCTGATCATCTCCTGTATCATGTCTGCAGTCTCTGACCATCTCCTGTACTATGTCTGCAGTCTCTGATCATCTCCTGTACTATGTCTGCAGTCTCTGATCATCTCCTGTACTATGTCTGCAGTCTCTGATCATCTCCTGTATCATGTCTGCAGTCTCTGACCATCTCCTGTACTATGTCTGCAGTCTCTGATCATCTCCTGTATCATGTCTGCAGTCTCTGATCATCTCCTGTATTATGTCTGCAGTCTCTGATCATCTCCTGTATTATGTCTGCAGTCTCTGATCATCTCCTGTACTATGTCTGCAGTCTCTGATCATCTCCTGTACTATGTCTGCAGTCTCTGATCATCTCCTGTATCATGTCTGCAGTCTCTGACCATCTCCTGTACTATGTCTGCAGTCTCTGATCATCTCCTGTACTATGTCTGCAGTCTCTGACCATCTCCTGTACTATGTCTGCAGTCTCTGATCATCTCCTGTATCATGTCTGCAGTCTCTGATCATCTCCTGTATTATGTCTGCAGTCTCTGATCATCTCCTGTATTATGTCTGCAGTCTCTGATCATCTCCTGTACTATGTCTGCAGTCTCTGATCATCTCCTGTACTATGTCTGCAGTCTCTGACCATCTCCTGTACTATGTCTGCAGTCTCTGATCATCTCCTGTATCATGTCTGCAGTCTCTGATCATCTCCTGTATCATGTCTGCAGTCTCTGATCATCTCCTGTACTATGTCTGCAGTCTCTGATCATCTCCTGTACTATGTCTGCAGTCTCTGATCATCTCCTGTACTATGTCTGCAGTCTCTGATCATCTCCTGTAGTATGTCTGCAGTCTCTGATCATCTCCTGTACTATGTCTGCAGTCTCTGATCATCTCCTGTACTATGTCTGCAGTCTCTGATCATCTCCTGTACTATGTCTGCAGTCTCTGACCATCTCCTGTACTATGTCTGCAGTCTCTGATCATCTCCTGTACTATGTCTGCAGTCTCTGATCATCTCCTGTACTATGTCTGCAGTCTCTGATCATCTCCTGTACTATGTCTGCAGTCTCTGATCATCTCCTGTATTATGTCTGCAGTCTCTGATCATCTCCTGTATTATGTCTGCAGTCTCTGATCATCTCCTGTACTATGTCTGCAGTCTCTGATCATCTCCTGTACTATGTCTGCAGTCTCTGATCATCTCCTGTATTATGTCTGCAGTCTCTGATCATCTCCTGTACCATGTCTGCAGTCTCTGATCATCTCCTGTACTATGTCTGCAGTCTCTGATCATCTCCTGTACTATGTCTGCAGTCTCTGATCATCTCCTGTATTATGTCTGCAGTCTCTGATCATCTCCTGTACTATGTCTGCAGTCTCTGATCATCTCCTGTACTATGTCTGCAGTCTCTGATCATCTCCTGTACTATGTCTGCAGTCTCTGATCATCTCCTGTATTATGTCTGCAGTCTCTGATCATCTCCTGTACCATGTCTGCAGTCTCTGACCTTCTCCTGTACTATGTCTGCAGTCTCTGATCATCTCCTGTACTATGTCTGCAGTCTCTGATCATCTCCTGTACTATGGCTGCAGTCTCTGATCATCTCCTGTACTATGTCTGCAGTCTCTGATCATCTCCTGTATTATGTCTGCAGTCTCTGATCATCTCCTGTATTATGTCTGCAGTCTCTGATCATCTCCTGTACTATGTCTGCAGTCTCTGATCATCTCCTGTATTATGTCTGCAGTCTCTGATCATCTCCTGTATTATGTCTGCAGTCTCTGATCATCTCCTGTACTATGTCTGCAGTCTCTGATCATCTCCTGTAGTATGTCTGCAGTCTCTGATCATCTCCTGTATTATGTCTGCAGTCTCTGATCATCTCCTGTATTATGTCTGCAGTCTCTGATCATCTCCTATATTATGTCTGCAGTCTCTGATCATCTCCTGGATCATGTCTGCAGTCTCTGATCATCTCCTGTAGTATGTCTGCAGTCTCTGATCATCTCCTGTACTACGTCTGCAGTCTCTGATCATCTCCTGTACTATGTCTGCAGTCTCTGATCATCTCCTGTACTATGTCTGCAGTCTCTGATCATCTCCTGTAGTATGTCTGCAGTCTCTGATCATCTCCTGTACTATGTCTGCAGTCTCTGATCATCTCCTGTACCATGTCTGCAGTCTCTGATCATCTCCTGTACTATGTCTGCAGTCTCTGATCATCTCCTGTACTATGTCTGCAGTCTCTGATCATCTCCTGTATTATGTCTGCAGTCTCTGATCATCTCCTGTATTATGTCTGCAGTCTCTGATCATCTCCTGTACTATGTCTGCAGTCTCTGATCATCTCCTGTATTATGTCTGCAGTCTCTGATCATCTCCTGTATTATGTCTGCAGTCTCTGATCATCTCCTGTACTATGTCTGCAGTCTCTGATCATCTCCTGTAGTATGTCTGCAGTCTCTGATCATCTCCTGTATTATGTCTGCAGTCTCTGATCATCTCCTGTATTATGTCTGCAGTCTCTGATCATCTCCTATATTATGTCTGCAGTCTCTGATCATCTCCTGGATCATGTCTGCAGTCTCTGATCATCTCCTGTAGTATGTCTGCAGTCTCTGATCATCTCCTGTACTACGTCTGCAGTCTCTGATCATCTCCTGTACTATGTCTGCAGTCTCTGATCATCTCCTGTACTATGTCTGCAGTCTCTGATCATCTCCTGTAGTATGTCTGCAGTCTCTGATCATCTCCTGTACTATGTCTGCAGTCTCTGATCATCTCCTGTATTATGTCTGCAGTCTCTGATCATCTCCTGTACTATGTCTGCAGTCTCTGATCATCTCCTGTATTATGTCTGCAGTCTCTGATCATCTCCTGTACTACGTCTGCAGTCTCTGATCATCTCCTGTACTATGTCTGCAGTCTCTGATCATCTCCTGTACTATGTCTGCAGTCTCTGACCATCTCCTGTACTATGTCTGCAGTCTCTGATCATCTCCTGTATTATGTCTGCAGTCTCTGATCATCTCCTGTACTATGTCTGCAGTCTCTGATCATCTCCTGTATTATGTCTGCAGTCTCTGATCATCTCCTGTACTATGTCTGCAGTCTCTGATCATCTCCTGTATCATGTCTGCAGTCTCTGACCATCTCCTGTACTATGTCTGCAGTCTCTGACCATCTCCTGTACTATGTCTGCAGTCTCTGATCATCTCCTGTATTTTGTCTGCAGTCTCTGACCATCTCCTGTATTTTGTCTGCAGTCTCTGATCATCTCCTGTATTATGTCTGCAGTCTCTGATCATCTCCTGTATTATGTCTGCAGTCTCTGATCATCTCCTGTATTATGTCTGCAGTCTCTGATCATCTCCTGTATTTTGTCTGCAGTCTCTGACCATCTCCTGTATTATGTCTGCAGTCTCTGATCATCTCCTGTACTATGTCTGCAGTCTCTGATCATCTCCTGTATCATGTCTGCAGTCTCTGATCATCTCCTGTATTATGTCTGCAGTCTCTGATCATCTCCTGTACTATGTCTGCAGTCTCTGATCATCTCCTGTACTATGTCTGCAGTCTCTGATCATCTCCTGTACTATGTCTGCAGTCTCTGACCATCTCCTGTATTATGTCTGCAGTCTCTGATCATCTCCTGTACTATGTCTGCAGTCTCTGATCATCTCCTGTATTATGTCTGCAGTCTCTGATCATCTCCTGTACTATGTCTGCAGTCTCTGATCATCTCCTGTATTATGTCTGCAGTCTCTGATCATCTCCTGTACTATGTCTGCAGTCTCTGATCATCTCCTGTATTATGTCTGCAGTCTCTGATCATCTCCTGTACTATGTCTGCAGTCTCTGATCATCTCCTGTATTATGTCTGCAGTCTCTGATCATCTCCTGTACTATGTCTGCAGTCTCTGACCATCTCCTGTATTATGTCTGCAGTCTCTGACCATCTCCTGTACTATGTCTGCAGTCTCTGATCATCTCCTGTACTATGTCTGCAGTCTCTGATCATCTCCTGTATTATGTCTGCAGTCTCTGATCATCTCCTGTACTATGTCTGCAGTCTCTGATCATATCCTGTACTATGTCTGCAGTCTCTGATCATCTCCTGTATTATGTCTGCAGTCTCTGATCATCTCCTGTACTATGTCTGCAGTCTCTGATCATCTCCTGTATTATGTCTGCAGTCTCTGATCATCTCCTGTATTATGTCTGCAGTCTCTGATCATATCCTGTACTATGTCTGCAGTCTCTGATCATCTCCTGTATTATGTCTGCAGTCTCTGATCATCTCCTGTACTATGTCTGCAGTCTCTGATCATCTCCTGTACTATGTCTGCAGTCTCTGATCATCTCCTGTACTATGTCTGCAGTCTCTGATCATCTCCTGTACTACGTCTGCAGTCTCTGATCATCTCCTGTACTATGTCTGCAGTCTCTGATCATCTCCTGTACTACGTCTGCAGTCTCTGATCATCTCCTGTATTATGTCTGCAGTCTCTGACCATCTCCTGTACTATGTCTGCAGTCTCTGATCATCTCCTGTACTACGTCTGCAGTCTCTGATCATCTCCTGTACTATGTCTGCAGTCTCTGATCATCTCCTGTAGTATGTCTGCAGTCTCTGATCATCTCCTGTACTATGTCTGCAGTCTCTGATCATTTCCTGTACTATGTCTGCAGTCTCTGATCATCTCCTGTACTACGTCTGCAGTCTCTGATCATCTCCTGTACTATGTCTGCAGTCTCTGATCATCTCCTGTACTATGTCTGCAGTCTCTGATCATCTCCTGTACTACGTCTGCAGTCTCTGATCATCTCCTGTACTATGTCTGCAGTCTCTGATCATCTCCTGTAGTATGTCTGCAGTCTCTGATCATCTCCTGTACTATGTCTGCAGTCTCTGATCATCTCCTGTATTATGTCTGCAGTCTCTGATCATCTCCTGTACTATGTCTGCAGTCTCTGATCATCTCCTGTATTATGTCTGCAGTCTCTGATCATCTCCTGTATTATGTCTGCAGTCTCTGATCATCTCCTGTATTATGTCTGCAGTCTCTGATCATCTCCTGTACTATGTCTGCAGTCTCTGATCATCTCCTGTACTATGTCTGCAGTCTCTGATCATCTCCTGTATTATGTCTGCAGTCTCTGATCATCTCCTGTATTATGTCTGCAGTCTCTGATCATCTCCTGTATTATGTCTGCAGTCTCTGATCATCTCCTGTACTATGTCTGCAGTCTCTGATCATCTCCTGTACTATATCTGCAGTCTCTGACCATCTCCTGTATTATGTCTGCAGTCTCTGATCATCTCCTGTATTATGTCTGCAGTCTCTGATCATCTCCTGTACTATGTCTGCAGTCTCTGATCATCTCCTGTATTATGTCTGCAGTCTCTGATCATCTCCTGTATTATGTCTGCAGTCTCTGATCATCTCCTGTACTATGTCTGCAGTCTCTGATCATCTCCTGTATTATGTCTGCAGTCTCTGATCATCTCCTGTACTATGTCTGCAGTCTCTGATCATCTCCTGTATTATGTCTGCAGTCTCTGATTATCTCCTGTATTATGTCTGCAGTCTCTGATCATCTCCTGTACTATGTCTGCAGTCTCTGATCATCTCCTGTACTATATCTGCAGTCTCTGATTATCTCCTGTATCATGTCTGCAGTCTCTGATCATCTCCTGTACTATGTCTGCAGTCTCTGATCATCTCCTGTACTATGTCTGCAGTCTCTGATTATCTCCTGTACTATGTCTGCAGTCTCTGATCATCTCCTGTATTATGTCTGCAGTCTCTGATCATCTCCTGTACTATGTCTGCAGTCTCTGATCATCTCCTGTACTATGTCTGCAGTCTCTGATCATCTCCTGTACTATGTCTGCAGTCTCTGATCATCTCCTGTACTATGTCTGCAGTCTCTGATTATCTCCTGTACTATGTCTGCAGTCTCTGATCATCTCCTGTATTATGTCTGCAGTCTCTGATCATTTCCTGTACTATGTCTGCAGTCTCTGATCATCTCCTGTATTATGTCTGCAGTCTCTGATCATCTCCTGTACTATGTCTGCAGTCTCTGATCATCTCCTGTACTATGTCTGCAGTCTCTGATCATCTCCTGTACTATGTCTGCAGTCTCTGATCATCTCCTGTATTATGTCTGCAGTCTCTGATCATTTCCTGTACTATGTCTGCAGTCTCTGATCATCTCCTGTATTATGTCTGCAGTCTCTGATCATCTCCTGTACTATGTCTGCAGTCTCTGATCATCTCCTGTACTATGTCTGCAGTCTCTGATCATCTCCTGTATTATGTCTGCAGTCTCTGATTATCTCCTGTATCATGTCTGCAGTCTCTGATCATCTCCTGTACTATGTCTGCAGTCTCTGATCATCTCCTGTACTATGTCTGCAGTCTCTGATCATCTCCTGTACTATGTCTGCAGTCTCTGATCATCTCCTGTATTATGTCTGCAGTCTCTGATCATCTCCTGTACTATGTCTGCAGTCTCTGATCATCTCCTGTACTATGTCTGCAGTCTCTGATTATCTCCTGTATCATGTCTGCAGTCTCTGATCATCTCCTGTACTATGTCTGCAGTCTCTGATCATCTCCTGTATTATGTCTGCAGTCTCTGATCATCTCCTGTACTATGTCTGCAGTCTCTGATCATCTCCTGTATTATGTCTGCAGTCTCTGATCATCTCCTGTACTATGTCTGCAGTCTCTGATCATCTCCTGTATTATGTCTGCAGTCTCTGATTATCTCCTGTATTATGTCTGCAGTCTCTGATCATCTCCTGTACTATGTCTGCAGTCTCTGATCATCTCCTGTATTATGTCTGCAGTCTCTGATCATCTCCTGTACTATGTCTGCAGTCTCTGATCATCTCCTGTACTATGTCTGCAGTCTCTGACCATCTCCTGTATTATGTCTGCAGTCTCTGATTATCTCCTGTATTATGTCTGCAGTCTCTGATCATCTCCTGTATTATGTCTGCAGTCTCTGATCATCTCCTGTACTATGTCTGCAGTCTCTGACCATCTCCTGTACTATGTCTGCAGTCTCTGAACATCTCCTGTACTATGTCTGCAGTCTCTGACCATCTCCTGTACTATGTCTGCAGTCTCTGATCATCTCCTGTATTATGTCTGCAGTCTCTGATCATCTCCTGTACTATGTCTGCAGTCTCTGATCATCTCCTGTATTATGTCTGCAGTCTCTGATCATCTCCTGTATTATGTCTGCAGTCTCTGATCATCTCCTGTATTATGTCTGCAGTCTCTGATTATCTCCTGTACTATGTCTGCAGTCTCTGATCATCTCCTGTACTATGTCTGCAGTCTCTGATCATCTCCTGTACTATGTCTGCAGTCTCTGATCATCTCCTGTATTATGTCTGCAGTCTCTGATTATCTCCTGTATCATGTCTGCAGTCTCTGATCATCTCCTGTACTATGTCTGCAGTCTCTGATCATCTCCTGTACTATGTCTGCAGTCTCTGATTATCTCCTGTATCATGTCTGCAGTCTCTGATCATCTCCTGTACTATGTCTGCAGTCTCTGATCATCTCCTGTATTATGTCTGCAGTCTCTGATCATCTCCTGTACTATGTCTGCAGTCTCTGATTATCTCCTGTATTATGTCTGCAGTCTCTGATTATCTCCTGTACTATGTCTGCAGTCTCTGATTATCTCCTGTATCATGTCTGCAGTCTCTGATCATCTCCTGTACTATGTCTGCAGTCTCTGATTATCTCCTGTATTATGTCTGCAGTCTCTGATTATCTCCTGTACTATGTCTGCAGTCTCTGATCATCTCCTATATCATGTCTGCAGTCTCTGATTATCTCCTGTACTATGTCTGCAGTCTCTGATCATCTCCTGTACTATATCTGCAGTCCCTGATCATCTCCTGTATTATGTCTGCAGTCTCTGATCATCTCCTGTACTATGTCTGCAGTCTCTGATCATCTCCTGTACTATGTCTGCAGTCTCTGATCATCTCCTGTATTATGTCTGCAGTCTCTGATCATCTCCTGTACTATGTCTGCAGTCTCTGATCATCTCCTGTACTATGTCTGCAGTCTCTGATCATCTCCTGTATTATGTCTGCAGTCTCTGATCATCTCCTGTACTATGTCTGCAGTCTCTGATCATCTCCTGTACTATGTCTGCAGTCTCTGATCATCTCCTGTATTATGTCTGCAGTCTCTGATCATCTCCTGTACTATGTCTGCAGTCTCTGATCATCTCCTGTACTATGTCTGCAGTCTCTGATCATCTCCTGTACTATGTCTGCAGTCTCTGACCATCTCCTGTACTATGTCTGCAGTCTCTGACCATCTCCTGTACTATGTCTGCAGTCTCTGATCATCTCCTGTATCATGTCTGCAGTCTCTGATCATCTCCTGTATCATGTCTGCAGTCTCTGATCATCTCCTGTACTATGTCTGCAGTCTCTGATCATCTCCTGTACTATGTCTGCAGTCTCTGATCATCTCCTGTACTATGTCTGCAGTCTCTGATCATCTCCTGTACTATGTCTGCAGTCTCTGATCATCTCCTGTACTATGTCTGCAGTCTCTGATCATCTCCTGTATTATGTCTGCAGTCTCTGATCATCTCCTGTAGTATGTCTGCAGTCTCTGATCATCTCCTGTATTATGTCTGCAGTCTCTGACCATCTCCTGTACTATGTCTGCAGTCTCTGATCATCTCCTGTACTATGTCTGCAGTCTCTGATCATCTCCTGTATTATGTCTGCAGTCTCTGATCATCTCCTGTATTATGTCTGCAGTCTCTGATCATCTCCTGTACTATGTCTGCAGTCTCTGACCATCTCCTGTACTATGTCTGCAGTCTCTGATCATCTCCTGTATTATGTCTGCAGTCTCTGATCATCTCCTGTACTATGTCTGCAGTCTCTGATCATCTCCTGTATTATGTCTGCAGTCTCTGATCATCTCCTGTACTATGTCTGCAGTCTCTGATCATCTCCTGTACTATGTCTGCAGTCTCTGATCATCTCCTGTACTATGTCTGCAGTCTCTGATCATCTCCTGTACTATGTCTGCAGTCTCTGATCATCTCCTGTACTATGTCTGCAGTCTCTGATCATCTCCTGTATCATGTCTGCAGTCTCTGACCATCTCCTGTACTATGTCTGCAGTCTCTGATCATCTCCTGTATTATGTCTGCAGTCTCTGATCATCTCCTGTATTATGTCTGCAGTCTCTGATCATCTCCTGTACTATGTCTGCAGTCTCTGATCATCTCCTGTACTATGTCTGCAGTCTCTGATCATCTCCTATATTATGTCTGCAGTCTCTGATCATCTCCTGTACTATGTCTGCAGTCTCTGATCATCTCCTGTACTATGTCTGCAGTCTCTGATCATCTCCTGTACTATGTCTGCAGTCTCTGATCATCTCCTGTACTATGTCTGCAGTCTCTGATCATCTCCTGTATTATGTCTGCAGTCTCTGACCATCTCCTGTACTATGTCTGCAGTCTCTGACCATCTCCTGTACTATGTCTGCAGTCTCTGATCATCTCCTGTACTATGTCTGCAGTCTCTGATCATCTCCTGTATTATGTCTGCAGTCTCTGATCATCTCCTGTACTATGTCTGCAGTCTCTGATCATCTCCTGTACTATGTCTGCAGTCTCTGATCATCTCCTGTACTATGTCTGCAGTCTCTGATCATCTCCTGTACCATGTCTGCAGTCTCTGACCATCTCCTGTACCATGTCTGCAGTCTCTGATCATCTCCTGTACTATGTCTGCAGTCTCTGATCATCTCCTGTACTATGTCTGCAGTCTCTGATCATCTCCTGTACTATGTCTGCAGTCTCTGATCATCTCCTGTACTATGTCTGCAGTCTCTGATCATCTCCTGTCCTATGTCTGCAGACTCTGATCATCTCCTGTACTATGTCTGCAGTCTCTGATCATCTCCTGTACTATGTCTGCAGTCTCTGATCATCTCCTGTACTATGTCTGCAGTCTCTGATCATCTCCTGTACTATGTCTGCAGTCTCTGATCATCTCCTGTCCTATGTCTGCAGTCTCTGATCATCTCCTGTACTATGTCTGCATTCTCTGATCATCTCCTGTACTATGTCTGCAGTCTCTGATCATCTCCTGTACTATGTCTGCAGTCTCTGATCATCTCCTATATTATGTCTGCAGTCTCTGATTATCTCCTGTATTATGTCTGCAGTCTCTGATCATCTCCTGTACTATGTCTGCAGTCTCTGATCATCTCCTGTATTATGTCTGCAGTCTCTGATCATCTCCTGTATCATGTCTGCAGTCTCTGATCATCTCCTGTACTATGTCTGCAGTCTCTGATCATCTCCTGTATTATGTCTGCAGTCTCTGATCATCTCCTGTACTATGTCTGCAGTCTCTGATCATCTCCTGTACTATGTCTGCAGTCTCTGATCATCTCCTGTATCATGTCTGCAGTCTCTGATCATCTCCTGTACTATGTCTGCAGTCTCTGATCATCTCCTTTACTATGTCTGCAGTCTCTGATCATCTCCTGTACTATGTCTGCAGTCTCTGATCATCTCCTGTACTATGTCTGCAGTCTCTGATCATCTCCTGTACTATGTCTGCAGTCTCTGATCATCTCCTGTACTATGTCTGCAGTCTCTGATCATCTCCTGTACTATGTCTGCAGTCTCTGATCATCTCCTGTATCATGTCTGCAGTCTCTGATCATCTCCTGTACTATGTCTGCAGTCTCTGATCATCTCCTGTACTATGTCTGCAGTCTCTGATCATCTCCTGTACTATGTCTGCAGTCTCTGATCATCTCCTGTATCATGTCTGCAGTCTCTGATCATCTCCTGTACTATGTCTGCAGTCTCTGATCATCTCCTGTATTATGTCTGCAGTCTCTGATCATCTCCTGTACTATGTCTGCAGTCTCTGATCATCTCCTGTACTATGTCTGCAGTCTCTGATCATCTCCTGTATCATGTCTGCAGTCTCTGATCATCTCCTGTACTATGTCTGCAGTCTCTGATCATCTCCTGTACTATGTCTGCAGTCTCTGATCATCTCCTGTATCATGTCTGCAGTCTCTGATCATCTCCTGTATCATGTCTGCAGTCTCTGATCATCTCCTGTACTATGTCTGCAGTCTCTGATCATCTCCTGTATCATGTCTGCAGTCTCTGACCATCTCCTGTACTATGTCTGCAGTCTCTGATCATCTCCTGTATCATGTCTGCAGTCTCTGATCATCTCCTGTACTATGTCTGCAGTCTCTGATCATCTCCTGTATCATGTCTGCAGTCTCTGATCATCTCCTGTACTATGTCTGCAGTCTCTGATCATCTCCTGTACTATGTCTGCAGTCTCTGATCATCTCCTGTATTATGTCTGCAGTCTCTGATCATCTCCTGTACTATGTCTGCAGTCTCTGATCATCTCCTGTATTATGTCTGCAGTCTCTGATCATCTCCTGTACTATGTCTGCAGTCTCTGATCATCTCCTGTACTATGTCTGCAGTCTCTGATCATCTCCTGTACTATGTCTGCAGTCTCTGATCATCTCCTGTATCATGTCTGCAGTCTCTGATCATCTCCTGTACTATGTCTGCAGTCTCTGATCATCTCCTGTACTATGTCTGCAGTCTCTGATCATCTCCTGTATTATGTCTGCAGTCTGACCATCTCATGTACTATGTCTGCAGTCTCTGATCATCTCCTGTATCATGTCTGCAGTCTCTGATCATCTCCTGTACTATGTCTGCAGTCTCTGATCATCTCCTGTACTATGTCTGCAGTCTCTGATCATCTCCTGTACTATGTCTGCAGTCTCTGATCATCTCCTGTACTATGTCTGCAGTCTCTGATCATCTCCTGTATTATGTCTGCAGTCTCTGATCATCTCCTGTACTATGTCTGCAGTCTCTGATCATCTCCTGTACTATGTCTGCAGTCTCTGATCATCTCCTGTACTATGTCTGCAGTCTCTGATCATCTCCTGTATTATGTCTGCAGTCTCTGATCATCTCCTGTACTATGTCTGCAGTCTCTGATCATCTCCTGTATTATGTCTGCAGTCTCTGATCATCTCCTGTATTATGTCTGCAGTCTCTGATCATCTCCTGTACTATGTCTGCAGTCTCTGATCATCTCCTGTACTATGTCTGCAGTCTCTGATCATCTCCTGTATTATGTCTGCAGTCTCTGATCATCTCCTGTATCATGTCTGCAGTCTCTGATCATCTCCTGTACTATGTCTGCAGTCTCTGATCATCTCCTGTACTATGTCTGCAGTCTCTGATCATCTCCTGTATTATGTCTGCAGTCTCTGATCATCTCCTGTACTATGTCTGCAGTCTCTGATCATCTCCTGTATTATGTCTGCAGTCTTTGATCATCTCCTGTACTATGTCTGCAGTCTCTGATCATCTCCTGTATCATGTCTGCAGTCTCTGATCATCTCCTGTACTATGTCTGCATTCTCTGATCATCTCCTGTATTATGTCTGCAGTCTCTGATCATCTCCTGTATTATGTCTGCAGTCTCTGATCATCTCCTGTACTATGTCTGCAGTCTCTGATCATCTCCTGTACTATGTCTGCAGTCTCTGATCATCTCCTGTATTATGTCTGCAGTCTCTGATCATCTCCTGTATCATGTCTGCAGTCTCTGATCATCTCCTGTATCATGTCTGCAGTCTCTGATCATCTCCTGTATTATGTCTGCAGTCTCTGATCATCTCCTGTATTATGTCTGCAGTCTCTGATCATCTCCTGTACTATGTCTGCAGTCTCTGATCATCTCCTGTAATATGTCTGCAGTCTCTGATCATCTCCTGTATTATGTCTGCAGTCTCTGATCATCTCCTGTACTATGTCTGCAGTCTCTGATCATCTCCTGTACTATGTCTGCAGTCTCTGATCATCTCCTGTATTATGTCTGCAGTCTCTGATAATTTCCTGTACTATATCTGCAGTCTCTGATCATCTCCTGTACTATGTCTGCAGTCTCTGATCATCTCCTGTACTATGTCTGCAGTCTCTGATCATCTCCTGGACTATGTCTGCAGTCTCTGATCATCTCCTGTATTATGTCTGCAGTCTCTGATCATCTCCTGTACTATGTCTGCAGTCTCTGATCATCTCCTGTACTATGTCTGCAGTCTCTGATCATCTCCTGTATCATGTCTGCAGTCTCTGACCATCTCCTGTACTATGTCTGCAGTCTCTGATCATCTCCTGTACTATGTCTGCAGTCTCTGATCATCTCCTGTACTATGTCTGCAGTCTCTGATCATCTCCTGTACTATGTCTGCAGTCTCTGATCATCTCCTGTACTATGTCTGCAGTCTCTGATCATCTCCTGTATTATGTCTGCAGTCTCTGATAATTTCCTGTACTATATCTGCAGTCTCTGATCATCTCCTGTACTATGTCTGCAGTCTCTGATCATCTCCTGTACTATGTCTGCAGTCTCTGATCATCTCCTGGACTATGTCTGCAGTCTCTGATCATCTCCTGTATTATGTCTGCAGTCTCTGATCATCTCCTGTACTATGTCTGCAGTCTCTGATCATCTCCTGTACTATGTCTGCAGTCTCTGATCATCTCCTGTATCATGTCTGCAGTCTCTGACCATCTCCTGTACTATGTCTGCAGTCTCTGATCATCTCCTGTACTATGTCTGCAGTCTCTGATCATCTCCTGTACTATGTCTGCAGTCTCTGATCATCTCCTGTATTATGTCTGGAGTCTCTGACCATCTCCTGTACTATGTCTGCAGTCTCTGATCATCTCCTGTATTATGTCTGCAGTCTCTGATCATCTCCTGTATTATGTCTGCAGTCTCTGATCATCTCCTGTACTATGTCTGCAGTCTCTGATCATCTCCTGTACTATGTCTGCAGTCTCTGATCATCTCCTGTACTATGTCTGCAGTCTCTGATCATCTCCTGTATTATGTCTGCAGTCTCTGATCATCTCCTGTATTATGTCTGCAGTCTCTGATCATCTCCTGTACTATGTCTGCAGTCTCTGATCATCTCCTGTATTATGTCTGCAGTCTCTGATCATCTCCTGTACTATGTCTGCAGTCTCTGATCATCTCCTGTATTATGTCTGCAGTCTCTGATCATCTCCTGTACTATGTCTGCAGTCTCTGATCATCTCCTGTACTATGTCTGCAGTCTCTGATCATCTCCTGTATTATGTCTGCAGTCTCTGATCATCTCCTGTACTATGTCTGCAGTCTCTGATCATCTCCTGTACTATGTCTGCAGTCTCTGATCATCTCCTGTATTATGTCTGCAGTCTCTGATCATCTCCTGTATTATGTCTGCAGTCTCTGATCATCTCCTGTACTATGTCTGCAGTCTCTGATCATCTCCTGTATTATGTCTGCAGTCTCTGATCATCTCCTGTACTATGTCTGCAGTCTCTGATCATCTCCTGTACTATGTCTGCAGTCTCTGATCATCTCCTGTATTATGTCTGCAGTCTCTGATCATCTCCTGTACTATGTCTGCAGTCTCTGATCATCTCCTGTATTATGTCTGCAGTCTCTGATCATCTCCTGTACTATGTCTGCAGTCTCTGATCATCTCCTGTATTATGTCTGCAGTCTCTGATCATCTCCTGTACTATGTCTGCATTCTCTGATCATCTCCTGTATTATGTCTGCAGTCTCTGATCATCTCCTGTATCATGTCTGCAGTCTCTGATCATCTCCTGTACTATGTCTGCAGTCTCTGATCATCTCCTGTACTATGTCTGCAGTCTCTGATCATCTCCTGTACTATGTCTGCAGTCTCTGATCATCTCCTGTACTATGTCTGCAGTCTCTGATCATCTCCTGTATTATGTCTGCAGTCTCTGATCATCTCCTGTACTATGTCTGCAGTCTCTGATCATCTCCTGTACTATGTCTGCAGTCTCTGATCATCTCCTGTATTATGTCTGCAGTCTCTGATCATCTCCTGTACTATGTCTGCAGTCTCTGATCATTTCCTGCACCATGTCTGCAGTCTCTGATCATCTCCTGTACTATGTCTGCAGTCTCTGATCATCTCCTGTATTATGTCTGCAGTCTCTGACCATCTCCTGTACTATGTCTGCAGTCTCTGATCATCTCCTGTATTATGTCTGCAGTCTCTGATCATCTCCTGTACTATGTCTGCAGTCTCTGATCGTCTCCTGTATCATGTCTGCAGTCTCTGATCATCTCCTGTACTATGTCTGCAGTCTCTGATTATCTCCTGTATCATGTCTGCAGTCTCTGATCATCTCCTGTACTATGTCTGCAGTCTCTGATCATCTCCTATATTATGTCTGCAGTCTCTGATCATCTCCTGTATTATGTCTGCAGTCTCTGATCATCTCCTGTATTATGTCTGCAGTCTCTGATCATCTCCTGTACTATGTCTGCAGTCTCTGATCATCTCCTATATTATGTCTGCAGTCTCTGATCATCTCCTGTATTATGTCTGCAGTCTCTGATCATCTCCTGTACTATGTCTGCAGTCTCTGATCATCTCCTGTACTATGTCTGCAGTCTCTGATCATCTCCTGTACTATGTCTGAAGTCTCTGACCATCTCCTGTAGTATGTCTGCAGTCTCTGATCATCTCCTGTACTATGTCTGCAGTCTCTGATCATCTCCTGTACTATGTCTGCAGTCTCTGATCATCTCCTATATTATGTCTGCAGTCTCTGATCATCTCCTGTACTATGTCTGCAGTCTCTGATCATCTCCTGTATTATGTCTGCAGTCTCTGATCATCTCCTGTATTATGTCTGCAGTCTCTGATCATCTCCTGTACTATGTCTGCAGTCTCTGATCATCTCCTATATTATGTCTGCAGTCTCTGATCATCTCCTGTATTATGTCTGCAGTCTCTGATCATCTCCTGTACTATGTCTGCAGTCTCTGATCATCTCCTGTACTATGTCTGCAGTCTCTGATCATCTCCTGTATCATGTCTGCAGTCTCTGATCATCTCCTGTACTATGTCTGCAGTCTCTGATCATCTCCTGTATTATGTCTGAAGTCTCTGACCATCTCCTGTACTATGTCTGCAGTCTCTGATCATCTCCTGTACTATGTCTGCAGTCTCTGATCATCTCCTGTACTATGTCTGCAGTCTCTGATCATCTCCTGTATTATGTCTGAAGTCTCTGACCATCTCCTGTACTATGTCTGCAGTCTCTGATCATCTCCTGTACTATGTCTGCAGTCTCTGATCATCTCCTGTACTATGTCTGCAGTCTCTGATCATCTCCTGTATTATGTCTGCAGTCTCTGATCATCTCCTATATTATGTCTGCAGTCTCTGATCATCTCCTGTACTATGTCTGCAGTCTCTGATCATCTCCTGTACTATGTCTGCAGTCTCTGATCATCTCCTGTACTATGTCTGCAGTCTCTGATCATCTCCTGTACTATGTCTGCAGTCTCTGATCATCTCCTGTATTATGTCTGCAGTCTCTGATCATCTCCTGTACTATGTCTGCAGTCTCTGATCATCTCCTGTATTATGTCTGCAGTCTCTGATCATCTCCTGTACTATGTCTGCAGTCTCTGATCATCTCCTGTATTATGTCTGCAGTCTCTGATCATCTCCTGTACTATGTCTGCAGTCTCTGATCATCTCCTGTATTATGTCTGCAGTCTCTGATCATCTCCTGTACTATGTCTGCAGTCTCTGATCATCTCCTGTATTATGTCTGCAGTCTCTGATCATCTCCTGTAGTATGTCTGCAGTCTCTGACCATCTCCTGTACTATGTCTGCAGTCTCTGACCATCTCCTGTATTATGTCTGCAGTCTCTGATCATCTCCTGTACTATGTCTGCAGTCTCTGATCATCTCCTGTATTATGTCTGCAGTCTCTGATCATCTCCTGTACTATGTCTGCAGTCTCTGATCATCTCCTGTATTATATCTGCAGTCTCTGATCATCTCCTGTATTATGTCTGCAGTCTCTGATCATCTCCTGTATTATGTCTGCAGTCTCTGATCATCTCCTGTACTATGTCTGGAGTCTCTGATCATCTCCTGTACTATGTCTGCAGTCTCTGATCATCTCCTGTACTACGTCTGCAGTCTCTGATCATCTCCTGTACTATGTCTGCAGTCTCTGATCATCTCCTGTACTATGTCTGCAGTCTCTGATCATCTCCTGTATTATGTCTGCAGTCTCTGATCATCTCCTGTACTATGTCTGCAGTCTCTGATCATCTCCTGTACTATGTCTGCAGTCTCTGATCATCTCCTGTACTATGTCTGCAGTCTCTGATCATCTCCTGTACTATGTCTGCAGTCTCTGATCATCTCCTGTACTATGTCTGCAGTCTCTGATCATCTCCTGTACTATGTCTGCAGTCTCTGATCATCTCCTGTACTATGTCTGCAGTCTCTGATCATCTCCTGTACTATGTCTGCAGTCTCTGATCATCTCCTATACTATGTCTGCAGTCTCTGATCATCTCCTGTATTATGTCTGCAGTCTCTGATCATCTCCTGTATTATGTCTGCAGTCTCTGATCATCTCCTGTACTATGTCTGCAGTCTCTGATCATCTCCTGTATTATATCTGCAGTCTCTGATCATCTCCTGTACTATGTCTGCAGTCTCTGATCATCTCCTATATTATGTCTGCAGTCTCTGATCATCTCCTGTACTATGTCTGCAGTCTCTGATCATCTCCTGTATTATGTCTGCAGTCTCTGATCATCTCCTGTATTATGTCTGCAGTCTCTGATCATCTCCTGTACTATGTCTGCAGTCTCTGATCATCTCCTGTACTATGTCTGCAGTCTCTGATCATCTCCTGTACTATGTCTGCAGTCTCTGATCATCTCCTGTATTATGTCTGCAGTCTCTGATCATCTCCTGTACTATGTCTGCAGTCTCTGATCATCTCCTGTACTATGTCTGCAGTCTCTGATCATCTCCTGTATTATGTCTGCAGTCTCTGATCATCTCCTGTATTATGTCTGCAGTCTCTGATCATCTCCTGTACTATGTCTGCAGTCTCTGATCATCTCCTGTATTATGTCTGCAGTCTCTGATCATCTCCTGTACTATGTCTGCAGTCTCTGACCATCTCCTGTACTATGTCTGCAGTCTCTGACCATCTCCTGTACTATGTCTGCAGTCTCTGACCATCTCCTGTATTATGTCTGCAGTCTCTGATCATCTCCTGTACTATGTCTGCAGTCTCTGATCATCTCCTGTATTATGTCTGCAGTCTCTGATCATCTCCTGTACTATGTCTGCAGTCTCTGATCATCTCCTGTATTATGTCTGCAGTCTCTGATCATCTCCTGTATTATGTCTGCAGTCTCTGATCATCTCCTGTATTATGTCTGCAGTCTCTGATCATCTCCTGTATTATGTCTGCAGTCTCTGATCATCTCCTGTACTATGTCTGCAGTCTCTGATCATCTCCTGTATTATATCTGCAGTCTCTGATCATCTCCTGTATTATGTCTGCAGTCTCTGATCATCTCCTGTATTATTTCTGCAGTCTCTGATCATCTCCTGTACTATGTCTGGAGTCTCTGATCATCTCCTGTACTATGTCTGCAGTCTCTGATCATCTCCTGTATTATGTCTGCAGTCTCTGATCATCTCCTGTACTATGTCTGCAGTCTCTGATCATCTCCTGTACTATGTCTGCAGTCTCTGATCATCTCCTGTATTATGTCTGCAGTCTCTGACCATCTCCTGTACTATGTCTGCAGTCTCTGATCATCTCCTGTACTATGTCTGCAGTCTCTGATCATCTCCTGTACTATGTCTGCAGTCTCTGATCATCTCCTGTATTATGTCTGCAGTCTCTGACCATCTCCTGTACTATGTCTGCAGTCTCTGACCATCTCCTGTACTATGTCTGCAGTCTCTGATCATCTCCTGTACTATGTCTGCAGTCTCTGATCATCTCCTGTATTATGTCTGCAGTCTCTGATCATCTCCTGTACTATGTCTGCAGTCTCTGATCATCTCCTGTATTATGTCTGCAGTCTCTGATCATCTCCTGTACTATGTCTGCAGTCTCTGATCATCTCCTGTACTATGTCTGCAGTCTCTGATCATCTCCTGTATTATGTCTGCAGTCTCTGACCATCTCCTGTATTATGTCTGCAGTCTCTGATCATCTCCTGTACTATGTCTGCAGTCTCTGATCATCTCCTGTACTATGTCTGCAGTCTCTGATCATCTCCTGTACTATGTCTGCAGTCTCTGATCATCTCCTGTACTATGTCTGCAGTCTCTGATCATCTTCTGTACTATATCTGCAGTCTCTGATCATCTCCTGTACTATGTCTGCAGTCTCTGATCATCTCCTGTACTATGTCTGCAGTCTCTGATCATCTCCTGTACTATGTCTGCAGTCTCTGATCATCTCCTGTATTATGTCTGCAGTCTCTGATCATCTCCTGTACTATGTCTGCAGTCTCTGATCATCTCCTGTATTATGTCTGCAGTCTCTGATCATCTCCTGTACTATGTCTGCAGTCTCTGATCATCTCCTGTACTATGTCTGCAGTCTCTGATCATCTCCTGTACTATGTCTGCAGTCTCTGATCATCTCCTGTACTATGTCTGCAGTCTCTGATCATCTCCTGTATTATGTCTGCAGTCTCTGATCATCTCCTGTATTATGTCTGCAGTCTCTGATCATCTCCTGTACTATGTCTGCAGTCTCTGATCATCTCCTGTACTATGTCTGCAGTCTCTGATCATCTCCTGTATTATGTCTGCAGTCTCTGACCTTCTCCTGTACTATGTCTGCAGTCTCTGATCATCTCCTGTACTATGTCTGCAGTCTCTGATCATCTCCTGTACTATGTCTGCAGTCTCTGATCATCTCCTGTACTATGTCTGCAGTCTCTGATCATCTCCTGTACTATGTCTGCAGTCTCTGATCATCTCCTGTACTATGTCTGCAGTCTCTGATCATCTCCTGTATTATGTCTGCAGTCTCTGATCATCTCCTGTACTATGTCTGCAGTCTCTGATCATCTCCTGTACTATGTCTGCAGTCTCTGATCATCTCCTGTACTATGTCTGCAGTCTCTGATCATCTCCTGTATTATGTCTGCAGTCTCTGATCATCTCCTGTACTATGTCTGCAGTCTCTGATCATCTCCTGTATTATGTCTGCAGTCTCTGATCATCTCCTGTATTATGTCTGCAGTCTCTGATCATCTCCTGTACTATGGCTGCAGTCTCTGATCATCTCCTGTACTATGTCTGCAGTCTCTGATCATCTCCTGTATTATGTCTGCAGTCTCTGATCATCTCCTGTATTATGTCTGCAGTCTCTGATCATCTCCTGTACTATGTCTGCAGTCTCTGATCATCTCCTGTACTATGTCTGCAGTCTCTGATCATCTCCAGTAATATGTCTGCAGTCTCTGATCATCTCCTGTATTATGTCTGCAGTCTCTGATCATCTCCTGTACTATGTCTGCAGTCTCTGATCATCTCCTGTATTATGTCTGCAGTCTCTGATCATCTCCTGTACTATGTCTGCAGTCTCTGATCATTTCCTGTATCATGTCTGCAGTCTCTGACCATCTCCTGTACTATGTCTGCAGTCTCTGATCATCTCCTGTACTATGTCTGCAGTCTCTGATCATCTCCTGTACTATGTCTGCAGTCTCTGATCATCTCCTGTATTATGTCTGCAGTCTCTGATCATCTCCTGTATTATGTCTGCAGTCTCTGATCATCTCCTGTACTATGTCTGCAGTCTCTGATCATCTCCTGTATTATGTCTGCAGTCTCTGATCATCTCCTGTATTATGTCTGCAGTCTCTGACCATCTCCTGTATTATGTCTGCAGTCTCTGATCATCTCCTGTACTATGTCTGCAGTCTCTGATCATCTCCTGTATTATGTCTGCAGTCTCTGATCATCTCCTGTATTATGTCTGCAGTCTCTGATCATCTCCTGTACTATGTCTGCAGTCTCTGATCATCTCCTGTATTATGTCTGCAGTCTCTGATCATCTCCAGTAATATGTCTGCAGTCTCTGATCATCTCCTGTATTATGTCTGCAGTCTCTGATCATCTCCTGTACTATGTCTGCAGTCTCTGATCATCTCCTGTATTATGTCTGCAGTCTCTGATCATCTCCTGTACTATGTCTGCAGTCTCTGATCATCTCCTGTATTATGTCTGCAGTCTCTGATCATCTCCTGTATTATGTCTGCAGTCTCTGATCATCTCCTGTACTATGTCTGCAGTCTCTGATCATCTCCTGTACTATGTCTGCAGTCTCTGATCATCTCCTGTACTATGTCTGCAGTCTCTGATCATCTCCTGTACTATGTCTGCAGTCTCTGATCATCTCCTGTACTATGTCTGCAGACTCTGATCATCTCCTGTATTATGTCTGCAGTCTCTGATCATCTCCTGTATTATGTCTGCAGTCTCTGATCATCTCCTGTACTATGTCTGCAGTCTCTGATCATCTCCTGTACTATGTCTGCAGTCTCTGATCATCTCCTGTATTATGTCTGCAGTCTCTGATCATCTCCTGTATTATGTCTGCAGTCTCTGATCATCTCCTGTACTATGTCTGCAGTCTCTGATCATCTCCTGTATTATGTCTGCAGTCTCTGATCATCTCCTGTACTATGTCTGCAGTCTCTGATCATCTCCTGTACTATGTCTGCAGTCTCTGATCATCTCCTGTATTATGTCTGCAGTCTCTGATCATCTCCTGTACTATGTCTGCAGTCTCTGATCATCTCCTGTATTATGTCTGCAGTCTCTGATCATCTCCTGTACTATGTCTGCAGTCTCTGATCATCTCCTGTACTATGTCTGCAGTCTCTGATCATCTCCTGTATTATGTCTGCAGTCTCTGATCATCTCCTGTACTATGTCTGCAGTCTCTGACCATCTCCTGTACTATGTCTGCAGTCTCTGATCATCTCCTGTATTATGTCTGCAGTCTCTGATCATCTCCTGTACTATGTCTGCAGTCTCTGATTATCTCCTGTATTATGTCTGCAGTCTCTGATCATCTCCTGTACTATGTCTGCAGTCTCTGATCATCTCCTGTATTATGTCTGCAGTCTCTGATCATCTCCTGTACTATGTCTGCAGTCTCTGACCATCTCCTGTACTATGTCTGCAGTCTCTGATCATCTCCTGTATTATGTCTGCAGTCTCTGATCATCTCCTGTACTATGTCTGCAGTCTCTGATTATCTCCTGTATCATGTCTGCAGTCTCTGATCATCTCCTGTATCATGTCTGCAGTCTCTGATCATCTCCTGTACTATGTCTGCAGTCTCTGACCATCTCCTGTACTATGTCTGCAGTCTCTGATCATCTCCTGTATTATGTCTGCAGTCTCTGATCATCTCCTGTACTATGTCTGCAGTCTCTAATCATCTCCTGTATCATGTCTGCAGTCTCTGATCATCTCCTGTATCATGTCTGCAGTCTCTGATCATCTCCTGTATTATGTCTGCAGTCTCTGATCATCTCCTGTACTATGTCTGCAGTCTCTGATCATCTCCTGTATTATGTCTGCAGTCTCTGATCATCTCCTGTACTATGTCTGCAGTCTCTGATCATCTCCTGTATTATGTCTGCAGTCTCTGATCATCTCCTGTACTATGTCTGCAGTCTCTGATCATCTCCTGTATTATGTCTGCAGTCTCTGATCATCTCCTGTACTATGTCTGCAGTCTCTGATCATCTCCTGTATTATGTCTGCAGTCTCTGACCATCTCCTGTACTATGTCTGCAGTCTCTGATCATCTCCTGTACTATGTCTGCAGTCTCTGATCATCTCCTGTATTATGTCTGCAGTCTCTGATCATCTCCTGTATTATGTCTGCAGTCTCTGATCATCTCCTGTATTATGTCTGCAGTCTCTGATCATCTCCTGTACTATGTCTGCAGTCTCTGATCATCTCCTGTATTATGTCTGCAGTCTCTGATCATCTCCTGTACTATGTCTGCAGTCTCTGATCATCTCCTGTATTATGTCTGCAGTCTCTGATCATCTCCTGTACTATGTCTGCAGTCTCTGATCATCTCCTGTATTATGTCTGCAGTCTCTGATCATCTCCTGTGCTATGTCTGCAGTCTCTGATCATCTCCTGTACTATGTCTGCAGTCTCTGATCATCTCCTGTACTATGTCTGCAGTCTCTGATCATCTCCTGTACTATGTCTGCAGTCTCTGATCATCTCCTGTACTATGTCTGCAGTCTCTGATCATCTCCTGTACTATGTCTGCAGTCTCTGATCATCTCCTGTACTATGTCTGCAGTCTCTGACCATCTCCTGTACTATGTCTGCAGTCTCTGATCATCTCCTGTACTATGTCTGCAGTCTCTGATCATCTCCTGTATTATGTCTGCAGTCTCTGATCATCTCCTGTGCTATGTCTGCAGTCTCTGATCATCTCCTGTACTATGTCTGCAGTCTCTGATCATCTCCTGTATTATGTCTGCAGTCTCTGATCATCTCCTGTACTATGTCTGCAGTCTCTGACCATCTCCTGTACTATGTCTGCAGTCTCTGATCATCTCCTGTACTATGTCTGCAGTCTCTGATCATCTCCTGTACTATGTCTGCAGTCTCTGATCATCTCCTGTACTATGTCTGCAGTCTCTGATCATCTCCTGTACTATGTCTGCAGTCTCTGACCATCTGCTGTACTATGTCTGCAGTCTCTGATCATCTCCTGTATTATGTCTGCAGTCTCTGATCATCTCCTGTATTATGTCTGCAGTCTCTGATCATCTCCTGTACTATGTCTGCAGTCTCTGATCATCTCCTGTATTATATCTGCAGTCTCTGATCATCTCCTGTATTATGTCTGCAGTCTCTGATCATCTCCTGTATTATGTCTGCAGTCTCTGATCATCTCCTGTATTATGTCTGCAGTCTCTGATCATCTCCTGTACTATGTCTGGAGTCTCTGATCATCTCCTGTACTATGTCTGCAGTCTCTGATCATCTCCTGTACTATGTCTGGAGTCTCTGATCATCTCCTGTACTATGTCTGCAGTCTCTGATCATCTCCTGTATTATGTCTGCAGTCTCTGATCATCTCCTGTATTATGTCTGCAGTCTCTGATCATCTCCTGTACTATGTCTGCAGTCTCTGATCATCTCCTGTATCATGTCTGCAGTCTCTGATCATCTCCTGTACTATGTCTGCAGTCTCTGATCATCTCCTGTACTATGTCTGCAGACTCTGATCATCTCCTGTATCATGTCTGCAGTCTCTGATCATCTCCTGTACTATGTCTGCAGTCTCTGATCATCTCCTGTACTATGTCTGCAGACTCTGATCATCTCCTGTATCATGTCTGCAGTCTCTGACCATCTCCTGTACTATGTCTGCAGTCTCTGATCATCTCCTGTACTATGTCTGCAGTCTCTGATCATCTCCTGTACTATGTCTGCAGTCTCTGATCATCTCCTGTACTATGTCTGCAGACTCTGATCATCTCCTGTATCATGTCTGCAGTCTCTGACCATCTCCTGTATTATATCTGCAGTCTCTGATCATCTCCTGTATTATATCTGCAGTCTCTGATCATCTCCTGTATTATGTCTGCAGTCTCTGATCATCTCCTGTACTATGTCTGCAGTCTCTGATCATCTCCTGTACTATGTCTGCAGTCTCTGATCATCTCCTGTACTATGTCTGCAGTCTCTGATCATCTCCTGTATTATGTCTGCAGTCTCTGATCATCTCCTGTACTATGTCTGCAGTCCCTGATCATCTCCTGTACTATGTCTGCAGTCTCTGATCATCTCCTGTACTATGTCTGCAGTCTCTGATCATCTCCTGTATCATGTCTGCAGTCTCTGATCATCTCCTGTACTATGTCTGCAGTCTCTGATCATCTCCTGTACTATGTCTGCAGACTCTGATCATCTCCTGTATCATGTCTGCAGTCTCTGATCATCTCCTGTACTATGTCTGCAGTCTCTGATCATCTCCTGTACTATGTCTGCAGACTCTGATCATCTCCTGTATCATGTCTGCAGTCTCTGACCATCTCCTGTACTATGTCTGCAGTCTCTGATCATCTCCTGTACTATGTCTGCAGTCTCTGATCATCTCCTGTATTATGTCTGCAGTCTCTGATCATCTCCTGTACTATGTCTGCAGTCTCTGATCATCTCCTGTACTATGTCTGCAGTCTCTGATCATCTCTTGTACTATGTCTGCAGTCTCTGATCATCTCCTGTACTATGTCTGCAGTCTCTGACTATCTCCTGTATTATGTCTGCAGTCTCTGATCATCTCCTGTACTATGTCTGCAGTCTCTGATCATCTCCTGTACTATGTCTGCAGTCTCTGACTATCTCCTGTATTATGTCTGCAGTCTCTGATCATCTCCTGTACTATGTCTGCAGTCTCTGATCATCTCCTGTACTATGTCTGCAGTCTCTGACTATCTCCTGTATTATGTCTGCAGTCTCTGATCATCTCCTGTACTATATCTGCAGTCTCTGATCATCTCCTGTACTATGTCTGGAGTCTCTGACCATCTCCTGTACTATGTCTGCAGTCTCTGATCATCTCCTGTACTATGTCTGCAGTCTCTGATCATCTCCTGTACTATGTCTGCAGTCTCTGATCATCTCCTGTACTATGTCTGCAGTCTCTGATCATCTCCTGTATTATGTCTGCAGTCTCTGATCATCTCCTGTATTATGTCTGCAGTCTCTGATCATCTCCTGTACTATATCTGCAGTCTCTGATCATCTCCTGTACTATGTCTGCAGTCTCTGATCATCTCCTGTATCATGTCTGCAGTCTCTGATCATCTCCTGTACTATGTCTGCAGTCTCTGATCATCTCCTGTACTATGTCTGCAGTCTCTGATCATCTCCTGTATTATGTCTGCAGTCTCTGACCATCTCCTGTACTATGTCTGCAGTCTCTGATCATCTCCTGTATTATGTCTGCAGTCTCTGATCATCTCCTGTACTATGTCTGCAGTCTCTGATCATCTCCTGTACTATGTCTGCAGTCTCTGATCATCTCCTGTATTATGTCTGCAGTCTCTGATCATCTCCTGTATTATGTCTGCAGTCTCTGATCATCTCCTGTACTATATCTGCAGTCTCTGATCATCTCCTGTACTATGTCTGCAGTCTCTGATCATCTCCTGTATCATGTCTGCAGTCTCTGATCATCTCCTGTACTATGTCTGCAGTCTCTGATCATCTCCTGTATTATGTCTGCAGTCTCTGATCATCTCCTGTACTATGTCTGCAGTCTCTGATCATCTCCTGTATCATGTCTGCAGTCTCTGATCATCTCCTGTAGTATGTCTGCAGTCTCTGATCATCTCCTATATTATGTCTGCAGTCTCTGATCATCTCCTGGATCATGTCTGCAGTCTCTGATCATCTCCTGTAGTATGTCTGCAGTCTCTGATCATCTCCTGTACTATGTCTGCAGTCTCTGACCATCTCCTGTACTATGTCTGCAGTCTCTGATCATCTCCTGTATTATGTCTGCAGTCTCTGATCATCTCCTGTACTACGTCTGCAGTCTCTGATCATCTCCTGTACTATGTCTGCAGTCTCTGATCATCTCCTGTACTATGTCTGCAGTCTCTGATCATCTCCTGTACTATGTCTGCAGTCTCTGATCATCTCCTGTATTATGTCTGCAGTCTCTGATCATCTCCTGTAGTATGTCTGCAGTCTCTGATCATCTCCTGTACTACGTCTGCAGTCTCTGATCATCTCCTGTACTATGTCTGCAGTCTCTGATCATCTCCTGTACTATGTCTGCAGTCTCTGATCATCTCCTGTACTATGTCTGCAGTCTCTGATCATCTCCTGTACTATGTCTGCAGTCTCTGATCATCTCCTGTACTATGTCTGCAGTCTCTGATCATCTCCTGTACTACGTCTGCAGTCTCTGATCATCTCCTGTACTATGTCTGCAGTCTCTGATCATCTCCTGTACTATGTCTGCAGTCTCTGATCATCTCCTGTATTATGTCTGCAGTCCCTGATCATCTCCTGTACTATGTCTGCAGTCTCTGATCATCTCCTGTACTATGTCTGCAGTCTCTGATCATCTCCTGTACTATGTCTGCAGTCTCTGACCATCTCCTGTACTATGTCTGCAGTCTCTGATCATCTCCTGTACTATGTCTGCAGTCTCTGATCATCTCCTGTACCATGTCTGCAGTCTCTGATCATCTCCTGTACTATGTCTGCAGTCTCTGATCATCTCCTGTACTATGTCTGCAGTCTCTGATCATCTCCTGTATTATGTCTGCAGTCTCTGATCATCTCCTGTATTATGTCTGCAGTCTCTGATCATCTCCTGTACTATATCTGCAGTCTCTGATCATCTCCTGTATTATGTCTGCAGTCCCTGATCATCTCCTGTACTATGTCTGCAGTCTCTGACCATCTCCTGTACTATGTCTGCAGTCTCTGATCATCTCCTGTACTATGTCTGCAGTCCCTGATCATCTCCTGTACTATGTCTGCAGTCTCTGATCATCTCCTGTACTATGTCTGCAGTCTCTGATCATCTCCTGTATTATGTCTGCAGTCCCTGATCATCTCCTGTACTATGTCTGCAGTCTCTGATCATCTCCTGTACTATGTCTGCAGTCTCTGATCATCTCCTGTACTATGTCTGCAGTCTCTGATCATCTCCTGTACTATGTCTGCAGTCTCTGATCATCTCCTGTATCATGTCTGCAGTCTCTGATCATCTCCTGTATTATGTCTGCAGTCCCTGATCATCTCCTGTACTATGTCTGCAGTCTCTGATCATCTCCTGTACTATGTCTGCAGTCTCTGATCATCTCCTGTACTATGTCTGCAGTCTCTGATCATCTCCTGTATCATGTCTGCAGTCTCTGATCATCTCCTGTACTATGTCTGCAGTCTCTGATCATCTCCTGTACTATGTCTGCAGTCTCTGATCATCTCCTGTATTATGTCTGCAGTCTCTGATCATCTCCTGTACTATGTCTGCAGTCTCTGATCATCTCCTGTACTATGTCTGCAGTCTCTGATCATCTCCTGTACTATGTCTGCAGTCTCTGATCATCTCCTGTATTATGTCTGCAGTCTCTGACCATCTCCTGTAATATGTCTGCAGTCTCTGATCATCTCCTGTATTATGTCTGCAGTCTCTGATCATCTCCTGTACCATGTCTGCAGTCTCTGATCATCTCCTGTATTATGTCTGCAGTCTCTGACCATCTCCTGTACTATGTCTGCAGTCTCTGATCATCTCCTGTATCATGTCTGCAGTCTCTGATCATCTCCTGTACTATGTCTGCAGTCTCTGATCATCTCCTGTACTATGTCTGCAGTCTCTGATCATCTCCTGTACTATGTCTGCAGTCTCTGATCATCTCCTGTATCATGTCTGCAGTCTCTGATCATCTCCTGTACTATGTCTGCAGTCTCTGATCATCTCCTGTACTATGTCTGCAGTCTCTGATCATCTCCTGTATTATGTCTGCAGTCTCTGATCATCTCCTGTACTATGTCTGCAGTCTCTGATCATCTCCTGTATTATGTCTGCAGTCTCTGATCATCTCCTGTACTATGTCTGCAGTCTCTGATCATCTCCTGTATTATGTCTGCAGTCTCTGATTATCTCCTGTACTATGTCTGCAGTCTCTGATCATCTCCTGTATTATGTCTGCAGTCTCTGACCATCTCCTGTACTATGTCTGCAGTCTCTGACCATCTCCTGTACTATGTCTGCAGTCTCTGATCATCTCCTGTATTATGTCTGCAGTCTCTGATCATCTCCTGTACTATGTCTGCAGTCTCTGATCATCTCCTGTATTATGTCTGCAGTCTCTGATCATCTCCTGTATTATGTCTGCAGTCTCTGATCATCTCCTGTATTATGTCTGCAGTCTCTGATCATCTCCTGTACTATGTCTGCAGTCTCTGATCATCTCCTGTATTATGTCTGCAGTCTCTGATCATCTCCTGTACTATGTCTGCAGTCTCTGATCATCTCCTGTATTATGTCTGCAGTCTCTGACCATCTCCTGTACTATGTCTGCAGTCTCTGACCATCTCCTGTACTATGTCTGCAGTCTCTGATCATCTCCTGTACTATGTCTGCAGTCTCTGACCATCTCCTGTACTATGTCTGCAGTCTCTGATCATCTCCTGTATTATGTCTGCAGTCTCTGATCATCTCCTGTACTATGTCTGCAGTCTCTGATCATCTCCTGTATCATGTCTGCAGTCTCTGATCATCTCCTGTATTATGTCTGCAGTCTCTGATCATCTCCTGTACTATGTCTGCAGTCTCTGACCATCTCCTGTACTATGTCTGCAGTCTCTGACCATCTCCTGTACTATGTCTGCAGTCTCTGATCATCTCCTGTACTATGTCTGCAGTCTCTGACCATCTCCTGTACTATGTCTGCAGTCTCTGATCATCTCCTGTATTATGTCTGCAGTCTCTGATCATCTCCTGTACTATGTCTGCAGTCTCTGATCATCTCCTGTATTATGTCTGCAGTCTCTGATCATCTCCTGTACTATGTCTGCAGTCTCTGATCATCTCCTGTACTATGTCTGCAGTCTCTGATCATCTCCTGTACTATGTCTGCAGTCTCTGATCATCTCCTGTACTATGTCTGCAGTCTCTGATCATCTCCTGTACTATGTCTGCAGTCTCTGATCATCTCCTGTACTATGTCTGCAGTCTCTGATCATCTCCTGTACTATGTCTGCAGTCTCTGATCATCTCCTGTACTATGTCTGCAGTCTCTGATCATCTCCTGTATTATGTCTGCAGTCTCTGATCATCTCCTGTACTATGTCTGCAGTCTCTGATCATCTCCTGTACTATGTCTGCAGTCTCTGATCATCTCCTGTATTATGTCTGCAGTCTCTGATCATCTCCTGTACTATGTCTGCAGTCTCTGATCATCTCCTGTACTATGTCTGCAGTCTCTGATCATCTCCTGTACTATGTCTGCAGTCTCTGATCATCTCCTGTATCATGTCTGCAGTCTCTGATCATCTCCTGTACTATGTCTGCAGTCTCTGATCATCTCCTGTACTATGTCTGCAGTCTCTGATCATCTCCTGTATCATGTCTGCAGTCTCTGATCATCTCCTGTATTATGTCTGCAGTCTCTGACCATCTCCTGTACTATGTCTGCAGTCTCTGATCATCTCCTGTACTATGTCTGCAGTCTCTGATCATCTCCTGTACTATGTCTGCAGTCTCTGATCATCTCCTGTATCATGTCTGCAGTCTCTGATCATCTCCTGTATTATGTCTGCAGTCTCTGACCATCTCCTGTACTATGTCTGCAGTCTCTGATCATCTCCTGTATTATGTCTGCAGTCTCTGATCATCTCCTGTACTATGTCTGCAGTCTCGGATCATCTCCTGTATTATGTCTGCAGTCTCTGACCATCTCCTGTACTATGTCTGCAGTCTCTGATCCTCTCCTGTATTATGTCTGCAGTCTCTGATCATCTCCTGTACTATGTCTGCAGTCTCTGATCATCTCCTGTATTATGTCTGCAGTCTCTGATCATCTCCTGTATTATGTCTGCAGTCTCTGATCATCTCCTGTACTATGTCTGCAGTCTCTGATCATCTCCTGTACTATGTCTGCAGTCTCTGATCATCTCCTGTATTATGTCTGCAGTCTCTGATCATCTCCTGTACTATGTCTGCAGTCTCTGATCATCTCCTGTACTATGTCTGCAGTCTCTGATCATCTCCTGTATCATGTCTGCAGTCTCT
Source organism: Rana muscosa (assembly GCA_029206835.1). Classification (NCBI taxonomy): domain Eukaryota; kingdom Metazoa; phylum Chordata; class Amphibia; order Anura; family Ranidae; genus Rana; species Rana muscosa. The sequence goes on from JARGYO010000890.1 coordinate 246,844, forward strand.
GATCATCTCCTGTATCATGTCTGCAGTCTCTGATCATCTCCTGTACTATGTCTGCAGTCTCTGATCATCTCCTGTATTATGTCTGCAGTCTCTGATCATCTCCTGTACTATGTCTGCAGTCTCTGATCATCTCCTGTATTATGTCTGCAGTCTCTGATCATCTCCTGTACTATGTCTGCAGTCTCTGATCATCTCCTGTACTATGTCTGCAGTCTCTGATCATCTCCTGTATTATGTCTGCAGTCTCTGATCATCTCCTGTATTATGTCTGCAGTCTCTGATCATCTCCTGTACTATGTCTGCAGTCTCTGATCATCTCCTGTATTATGTCTGCAGTCTCTGATCATCCCCTGTACTATGTCTGCAGTCTCTGATCATCTCCTGTATTATGTCTGCAGTCTCTGATCATCTCCTGTACTATGTCTGCAGTCTCTGATCATCTCCTGTACTATGTCTGCAGTCTCTGATCATCTCCTGTACTATGTCTGCAGTCTCTGATCATCTCCTGTACTATGTCTGCAGTCTCTGATCATCTCCTGTATTATGTCTGCAGTCTCTGATCATCTCCTGTATTATGTCTGCAGTCTCTGATCATCTCCTGTACTATGTCTGCAGTCTCTGATCATCTCCTGTATTATGTCTGCAGTCTCTGATCATCTCCTGTATTATGTCTGCAGTCTCTGATCATCTCCTGTATTATGTCTGCAGTCTCTGATCATCTCCTGTACTATGTCTGCAGTCTCTGATCATCTCCTGTACTATGTCTGCAGTCTCTGATCATCTCCTGTATTATGTCTGCAGTCTCTGATCATCTCCTGTATTATGTCTGCAGTCTCTGACCATCTCCTGTACTATGTCTGCAGTCTCTGATCATCTCCTGTACTATGTCTGCAGTCTCTGATCATCTCCTGTACTATGTCTGGAGTCTCTGATCATCTCCTGTATTATGTCTGCAGTCTCTGATCATCTCCTGTATTATGTCTGCAGTCTCTGACCATCTCCTGTACTATGTCTGCAGTCTCTGATCATCTCCTGTACTATGTCTGCAGTCTCTGATCATCTCCTGTACTATGTCTGCAGTCTCTGATCATCTCCTGTACTATGTCTGCAGTCTCTGATCATCTCCTGTATTATGTCTGCAGTCTCTGATCATCTCCTGTATTATGTCTGCAGTCTCTGACCATCTCCTGTACTATGTCTGCAGTCTCTGATCATCTCCTGTATTATGTCTGCAGTCTCTGACCATCTCCTGTACTATGTCTGCAGTCTCTGATCATCTCCTGTATTATGTCTGCAGTCTCTGATCATCTCCTGTATTATGTCTGCAGTCTCTGACCATCTCCTGTACTATGTCTGCAGTCTCTGATCATCTCCTGTACTATGTCTGCAGTCTCTGATCATCTCCTGTACTATGTCTGCAGTCTCTGATCATCTCCTGTACTATGTCTGCAGTCTCTGATCATCTCCTGTATTATGTCTGCAGTCTCTGATCATCTCCTGTATTATGTCTGCAGTCTCTGATCATCTCCTGTACTATGTCTGCAGTCTCTGATTATCTCCTGTATTATGTCTGCAGTCTCTGATCATCTCCTGTATTATGTCTGCAGTCTCTGATCCTCTCCTGTATTATGTCTGCAGTCTCTGATCATCTCCTGTACTATGTCTGCAGTCTCTGATCATCTCCTGTATTATGTCTGCAGTCTCTGATCATCTCCTGTATTATGTCTGCAGTCTCTGATCATCTCCTGTATTATGTCTGCAGTCTCTGATCATCTCCTGTACTATGTCTGCAGTCTCTGATCATCCCCTGTACTATGTCTGCAGTCTCTGATCATCTCCTGTATTATGTCTGCAGTCTCTGATCATCTCCTGTATTATGTCTGCAGTCTCTGATCATCTCCTGTATTATGTCTGCAGTCTTTGATCATCTCCTGTATTATGTCTGCAGTCTCTGATCATCTCCTGTACTATGTCTGCAGTCTCTGATCGTCTCCTGTATCATGTCTGCAGTCTCTGATCATCTCCTGTATCATGTCTGCAGTCTCTGATCATCTCCTGTATCATGTCTGCAGTCTCTGATCATCTCCTGTATTATGTCTGCAGTCTCTGATCATCTCCTGTACTATGTCTGCAGTCTCTGATCGTCTCCTGTATCATGTCTGCAGTCTCTGATCATCTCCTGTATCATGTCTGCAGTCTCTGATCATCTCCTGTATCATGTCTGCAGTCTCTGATCATCTCCTGTATTTTGTCTGCAGTCTCTGATCATCTCCTGTATCATGTCTGCAGTCTCTGATCATCTCCTGTATCATGTCTGCAGTCTCTGATCATCTCCTGTACCATGTCTGCAGTCTCTGATCATCTCCTGTATTATGTCTGCAGTCTCTGATCATCTCCTGTATTATGTCTGCAGTCTCTGATCATCTCCTGTACTATGTCTGCAGTCTCTGATCATCTCCTGTATCATGTCTGCAGTCTCTGATCATCTCCTGTACTATGTCTGCAGTCTCTGATCATCTCCTGTATTATGTCTGCAGTCTCTGATCATCTCCTGTATCATGTCTGCAGTCTCTGATCATCTCCTGTACTATGTCTGCAGTCTCTGATCATCTCCTGTATTATGTCTGCAGTCTCTGATCATCTCCTGTACTATGTCTGCAGTCTCTGATCATCTCCTGTATCATGTCTGCAGTCTCTGATCATCTCCTGTAGTATGTCTGCAGTCTCTGATCATCTCCTATATTATGTCTGCAGTCTCTGATCATCTCCTGGATCATGTCTGCAGTCTCTGATCATCTCCTGTACTATGTCTGCAGTCTCTGATCATCTCCTGTACTATGTCTGCAGTCTCTGATCATCTCCTGTAGTATGTCTGCAGTCTCTGATCATCTCCTGTACTACGTCTGCAGTCTCTGATCATCTCCTGTACTATGTCTGCAGTCTCTGATCATCTCCTGTAGTATGTCTGCAGTCTCTGATCATCTCCTGTACTACGTCTGCAGTCTCTGATCATCTCCTGTACTACGTCTGCAGTCTCTGATCATCTCCTGTACTATGTCTGCAGTCTCTGATCATCTCCTGTAGTATGTCTGCAGTCTCTGATCATCTCCTGTACTACGTCTGCAGTCTCTGATCATCTCCTGTACTATGTCTGCAGTCTCTGATCATCTCCTGTAGTATGTCTGCAGTCTCTGATCATCTCCTGTACTACGTCTGCAGTCTCTGATCATCTCCTGTACTATGTCTGCAGTCTCTGATCATCTCCTGTACTATGTCTGCAGTCTCTGATCATCTCCTGTAGTATGTCTGCAGTCTCTGATCATCTCCTGTACTACGTCTGCAGTCTCTGATCATCTCCTGTACTATGTCTGCAGTCTCTGATCATCTCCTGTACTATGTCTGCAGTCTCTGATCATCTCCTGTACCATGTCTGCAGTCTCTGATCATCTCCTGTACTATGTCTGCAGTCTCTGATCATCTCCTGTATCATGTCTGCAGTCTCTGATCATCTCCTGTACTATGTCTGCAGTCTCTGATCATCTCCTGTATTATGTCTGCAGTCTCTGATCATCTCCTGTATTATGTCTGCAGTCTCTGATCATCTCCTGTATTATGTCTGCAGTCTCTGATCATCTCCTGTACTATGTCTGCAGTCTCTGATCGTCTCCTGTATCATGTCTGCAGTCTCTGATCATCTCCTGTATCATGTCTGCAGTCTCTGATCATCTCCTGTATCATGTCTGCAGTCTCTGATCATCTCCTGTATTATGTCTGCAGTCTCTGATCATCTCCTGTACTATGTCTGCAGTCTCTGATCATCTCCTGTACTATGTCTGCAGTCTCTGATCATCTCCTGTACTATGTCTGCAGTCTCTGATCATCTCCTGTACTATGTCTGCAGTCTCTGATCATCTCCTGTATTATGTCTGCAGTCTCTGATCATCTCCTGTATTATGTCTGCAGTCTCTGATCATCTCCTGTACTATGTCTGCAGTCTCTGATCATCTCCTGTACTATGTCTGCAGTCTCTGATCATCTCCTGTATCATGTCTGCAGTCTCTGATCATCTCCTGTACTATGTCTGCAGTCTCTGATCATCTCCTGTACTATGTCTGCAGTCTCTGATCATCTCCTGTACTATGTCTGCAGTCTCTGATCATCTCCTGTATTATGTCTGCAGTCTCTGATCATCTCCTGTATTATGTCTGCAGTCTCTGATCATCTCCTGTATTATGTCTGCAGTCTCTGATCATCTCATGTACTATGTCTGCAGTCTCTGATCATCTCCTGTACTATGTCTGCAGTCTCTGATCATCTCCTGTACTATGTCTACAGTCTCTGATCATCTCCTGTACTATGTCTGCAGTCTCTGATCATCTCCTGTATTATGTCTGCAGTCTCTGATCATCTCCTGTACTATGTCTGCAGTCTCTGATCATCTCCTGTATCATGTCTGCAGTCTCTGATCATCTCCTGTACTATGTCTGCAGTCTCTGATCATCTCCTGTACTATGTCTGCAGTCTCTGATCATCTCCTGTATTATGTCTGCAGTCTCTGACCATCTCCTGTATTATGTCTGCAGTCTCTGATCATCTCCTGTATTATGTCTGCAGTCTCTGATCATCTCATGTACTATGTCCGCAGTCTGACCATCTCCTGTACTATGTCTGCAGTCTCTGATCATCTCCTGTACTATGTCTGCAGTCTCTGATCATCTCCTGTATTATGTCTGCAGTCTCTGATCATCTCCTGTACCAAGTCTGCAGTCTCTGATCATCTCCTGTATTATGTCTGCAGTCTCTGATCATCTCCTGTATTATGTCTGCAGTCTCTGATCATCTCCTGTATTATGTCTGCAGTCTCTGATCATCTCCTGTACTATGTCTACAGTCTCTGATCATCTGCTGTATCATGTCTGCAGTCTCTGATCATCTCCTGTACTATGTCTGCAGTCTCTGATCATCTCCTGTACTATGTCTGCAGTCTCTGATCATCTCCTGTATTATGTCTGCAGTCTCTGATCATCTCCTGTACTATGTCTGCAGTCTCTGATCATCTCCTGTATTATGTCTGCAGTCTCTGATCATCTCCTGTACCATGTCTGCAGTCTCTGATCATCTCCTGTATTATGTCTGCAGTCTCTGATCATCTCCTGTACTATGTCTGCAGTCTCTGATCATCTCCTGTACTATGTCTGCAGTCTCTGATCATCTCCTGTACTATGTCTGCAGTCTCTGATCATCTCCTGTATTATGTCTGCAGTCTCTGATCATCTCCTGTACTATGTCTGCAGTCTCTGATCATCTCCTGTACTATGTCTGCAGTCTCTGATCATCTCCTGTACTATGTCTGCAGTCTCTGATCATCTCCTGTTCTATGTCTGCAGTCTCTGATCATCTCCTGTACCAAGTCTGCAGTCTCTGATCATCTCCTGTATTATGTCTGCAGTCTCTGATCATCTCCTGTATTATGTCTGCAGTCTCTGATCATCTCCTGTATTATGTCTGCAGTCTCTGATCATCTCCTGTACTATGTCTACAGTCTCTGATCATCTCCTGTATCATGTCTGCAGTCTCTGATCATCTCCTGTACTATGTCTGCAGTCTCTGATCATCTCCTGTACTATGTCTGCAGTCTCTGATCATCTCCTGTATTATGTCTGCAGTCTCTGATCATCTCCTGTACTATGTCTGCAGTCTCTGATCATCTCCTGTATTATGTCTGCAGTCTCTGATCATCTCCTGTACCATGTCTGCAGTCTCTGATCATCTCCTGTATTATGTCTGCAGTCTCTGATCATCTCCTGTACTATGTCTGCAGTCTCTGATCATCTCCTGTACTATGTCTGCAGTCTCTGATCATCTCCTGTACTATGTCTGCAGTCTCTGATCATCTCCTGTATTATGTCTGCAGTCTCTGATCATCTCCTGTACTATGTCTGCAGTCTCTGATCATCTCCTGTACTATGTCTGCAGTCTCTGATCATCTCCTGTATCATGTCTGCAGTCTCTGATCATCTCCTGTACTATGTCTGCAGTCTCTGATCATCTCCTGTACTATGTCTGCAGTCTCTGATCATCTCCTGTACTATGTCTGCAGTCTCTGACCATCTCCTGTACTATGTCTGCAGTCTCTGATCATCTCCTGTATCATGTCTGCAGTCTCTGACCATCTCCTGTACTATGTCTGCAGTCTCTGATCATCTCCTGTACTATGTCTGCAGTCTCTGATCATCTCCTGTACTATGTCTGCAGTCTCTGACCATCTCCTGTACTATGTCTGCAGTCTCTGATCATCTCCTGTATCATGTCTGCAGTCTCTGACCATCTCCTGTACTATGTCTGCAGTCTCTGATCATCTCCTGTATTATGTCTGCAGTCTCTGACCATCTCCTGTACTATGTCTGCAGTCTCTGATCATCTCCTGTACTATGTCTGCAGTCTCTGACCATCTCCTGTACTATGTCTGCAGTCTCTGATCATCTCCTGTATCATGTCTGCAGTCTCTGACCATCTCCTGTACTATGTCTGCAGTCTCTGATCATCTCCTGTATTATGTCTGCAGTCTCTGATCATCTCCTGTATTATGTCTGCAGTCTCTGATCATCTCCTGTATTATGTCTGCAGTCTCTGATCATCTCCTGTACTATGTCTGCAGTCTCTGATCATCTCCTGTACTATGTCTGCAGTCTCTGATCATCTCCTGTACTATGTCTGCAGTCTCTGATCATCTCCTGTATTATGTCTGCAGTCTCTGATCATCTCCTGTATTATGTCTGCAGTCTCTGATCATCTCCTGTATTATGTCTGCAGTCTCTGATCATCTCCTGTATTATGTCTGCAGTCTCTGATCATCTCCTGTATTATGTCTGCAGTCTCTGATCATCTCCTGTACTATGTCTGCAGTCTCTGATCATCTCCTGTACTATGTCTGCAGTCTCTGATCATCTCCTGTATTATGTCTGCAGTCTCTGATCATCTCCTGTACTATATCTGCAGTCTCTGATCATCTCCTGTATTATGTCTGCAGTCTCTGATCATCTCCTGTATTATGTCTGCAGTCTCTGATCATCTCCTGTATTATGTCTGCAGTCTCTGATCATCTCCTGTATTATGTCTGCAGTCTCTGATCATCTCCTGTACTATGTCTGCAGTCTCTGATCATCTCCTGTATTATGTCTGCAGTCTCTGATCATCTCCTGTATTATGTCTGCAGTCTCTGATCATCTCCTGTACTATGTCTGCAGTCTCTGATCATCTCCTGTACTATGTCTGCAGTCTCTGACCATCTCCTGTACTATGTCTGCAGTCTCTGATCATCTCCTGTATCATGTCTGCAGTCTCTGATCATCTCCTGTACTATGTCTGCAGTCTCTGATCATCTCCTGTACTATGTCTGCAGTCTCTGATCATCTCCTGTATTATGTCTGCAGTCTCTGATCATCTCCTGTACTATATCTGCAGTCTCTGATCATCTCCTGTACTATGTCTGCAGTCTCTGATCATCTCCTGTATTATGTCTGCAGTCTCTGATCATCTCCTGTACTATGTCTGCAGTCTCTGATCATCTCCTGTACTATGTCTGCAGTCTCTGATCATCTCCTGTACTATGTCTGCAGTCTCTGATCATCTCCTGTACTATGTCTGCAGTCTCTGATCATCTCCTGTATTATGTCTGCAGTCTCTGATCATCTCCTGTACTATGTCTGCAGTCTCTGATCATCTCCTGTACTATGTCTGCAGTCTCTGATCATCTCCTGTACTATGTCTGCAGTCTCTGATCATCTCCTGTACTATGTCTGCAGTCTCTGATCATCGCCTGTACTATGTCTGCAGTCTCTGATCATCTCCTGTACTATATCTGCAGTCCCTGATCATCTCCTGTACTATGTCTGCAGTCTCTGATCATCTCCTGTACTATGTCTGCAGTCTCTGATCATCTCCTGTATTATGTCTGCAGTCTCTGATCATCTCCTGTATTATGTCTGCAGTCTCTGATCATCTCCTGTATTATGTCTGCAGTCTCTGATCATCTCCTGTACTATGTCTGCAGTCTCTGATCATCTCCTGTACTATGTCTGCAGTCTCTGATCCTCTCCTGTATTATGTCTGCAGTCTCTGATCATCTCCTGTACCATGTCTGCAGTCTCTGATCATCTCCTGTACTATGTCTGCAGTCTCTGATCATCTCCTGTACTATGTCTGCAGTCTCTGATCATCTCCTGTATTATGTCTGCAGTCTCTGATCATCTCCTGTACTATGTCTGCAGTCTCTGATCATCTCCTGTATTATGTCTGCAGTCTCTGATCATCTCCTGTATTATGTCTGCAGTCTCTGATCATCTCCTGTATTATGTCTGCAGTCTCTGATCATCTCCTGTACCATGTCTGCAGTCTCTGATCATCTCCTGTACTATGTCTGCAGTCTCTGATCATCTCCTGTACTATGTCTGCAGTCTCTGATCATCTCCTGTACTATGTCTGCAGTCTCTGATCATCTCCTGTATTATGTCTGCAGTCTCTGATCATCTCCTGTATTATGTCTGCAGTCTCTGACCATCTCCTGTATTATGTCTGCAGTCTCTGATCATCTCCTGTACTATGTCTGCAGTCTCTGATCATCTCCTGTACTATGTCTGCAGTCTCTGATCATCTCCTGTACTATGTCTGCAGTCTCTGATCATCTCCTGTACTATGTCTGCAGTCTCTGATCATCTCCTGTACTATATCTGCAGTCTCTGATCATCTCCTGTACTATGTCTGCAGTCTCTGATCATCTCCTGTATTATGTCTGCAGTCTCTGATCATCTCCTGTACTATGTCTGCAGTCTCTGATCATCTCCTGTACTATGTCTGCAGTCTCTGATCATCTCCTGTACTATATCTGCAGTCTCTGATCATCTCCTGTACTATGTCTGCAGTCTCTGATCATCTCCTGTATTATGTCTGCAGTCTCTGATCATCTCCTGTATTATGTCTGCAGTCTCTGATCATCTCCTGTACTATGTCTGCAGTCTCTGATCATCTCCTGTACTATGTCTGCAGTCTCTGATCATCTCCTGTACTATGTCTGCAGTCTCTGATCATCTCCTGTACTACGTCTGCAGTCTCTGATCATCTCCTGTACTACGTCTGCAGTCTCTGATCATCTCCTGTACTATGTCTGCAGTCTCTGACCATCTCCTGTACTATGTCTGCAGTCTCTGATCATCTCCTGTACTATGTCTGCAGTCTCTGACCATCTCCTGTACTATGTCTGCAGTCTCTGATCATCTCCTGTACTATGTCTGCAGTCTCTGATCATCTCCTGTATTATGTCTGCAGTCTCTGATCATCTCCTGTACTATGTCTGCAGTCTCTGATCATCTCCTGTACTATGTCTGCAGTCTCTGATCATCTCCTGTATTATGTCTGCAGTCTCTGATCATCTCCTGTACTATGTCTGCAGTCTCTGATCATCTCCTGTATTATGTCTGCAGTCTCTGATCATCTCCTGTACTATGTCTGCAGTCTCTGATCATCTCCTGTACTATGTCTGCAGTCTCTGATCATCTCCTGTATTATGTCTGCAGTCTCTGATCATCTCCTGTATTATGTCTGCAGTCTCTGACCATCTCCTGTATTATGTCTGCAGTCTCTGATCATCTCCTGTACTATATCTGCAGTCTCTGATCATCTCCTGTATTATGTCTGCAGTCTCTGACCATCTCCTGTACTATGTCTGCAGTCTCTGATCATCTCCTGTACTATGTCTGCAGTCTCTGACCATCTCCTGTATTATGTCTGCAGTCTCTGATCATCTCCTGTATTATGTCTGCAGTCTCTGATCATCTCCTGTACTATGTCTGCAGTCTCTGATCATCTCCTGTACTATATCTGCAGTCTCTGATCATCTCCTGTACTATGTCTGCAGTCTCTGATCATCTCCTGTACTATGTCTGCAGTCTCTGATCATCTCCTGTACTATGTCTGCAGTCTCTGATCATCTCCTGTACTATGTCTGCAGTCTCTGATCATCTCCTGTACTATGTCTGCAGTCTCTGATCATCTCCTGTACTATGTCTGCAGTCTCTGATCATCTCCAGTAATATGTCTGCAGTCTCTGATCATCTCCTGTACTATGTCTGCAGTCTCTGATCATCTCCTGTACTATGTCTGCAGTCTCTGATCATCTCCTGTACTATGTCTGCAGTCTCTGATCATCTCCTGTTCTATGTCTGCAGTCTCTGATCATCTCCTGTATTATGTCTGCAGTCTCTGATCATCTCCTGTTCTATGTCTGCAGTCTCTGATCATCTCCTGTATTATGTCTGCAGTCTCTGATCATCTCCTGTATGATGTCTGCAGTCTCTGATCATCTCCTGTACTATGTCTGCAGTCTCTGACCATCTCCTGTATGATGTCTGCAGTCTCTGATCATCTCCTGTATGATGTCTGCAGTCTCTGATCATCTCCTGTACTATGTCTGCAGTCTCTGATCATCTCCTGTATTATGTCTGCAGTCTCTGATCATCTCCTGTACCATGTCTGCAGTCTCTGATCATCTCCTGTACTATGTCTGCAGTCTCTGATCATCTCCTGTACTATGTCTGCAGTCTCTGATCATCGCCTGTACTATGTCTGCAGTCTCTGATCATCTCCTGTACTATATCTGCAGTCCCTGATCATCTCCTGTACTATGTCTGCAGTCTCTGATCATCTCCTGTACTATGTCTGCAGTCTCTGATCATCTCCTGTATTATGTCTGCAGTCTCTGATCATCTCCTGTATTATGTCTGCAGTCTCTGATCATCTCCTGTATTATGTCTGCAGTCTCTGATCATCTCCTGTACTATGTCTGCAGTCTCTGATCATCTCCTGTACTATATCTGCAGTCCCTGATCATCTCCTGTATTATGTCTGCAGTCTCTGATCATCTCCTGTACCATGTCTGCAGTCTCTGATCATCTCCTGTACTATGTCTGCAGTCTCTGATCATCTCCTGTACTATGTCTGCAGTCTCTGATCATCTCCTGTATTATGTCTGCAGTCTCTGATCATCTCCTGTACTATGTCTGCAGTCTCTGATCATCTCCTGTATTATGTCTGCAGTCTCTGATCATCTCCTGTATTATGTCTGCAGTCTCTGATCATCTCCTGTATTATGTCTGCAGTCTCTGATCATCTCCTGTACCATGTCTGCAGTCTCTGATCATCTCCTGTACTATGTCTGCAGTCTCTGATCATCTCCTGTACTATGTCTGCAGTCTCTGATCATCTCCTGTACTATGTCTGCAGTCTCTGATCATCTCCTGTATTATGTCTGCAGTCTCTGATCATCTCCTGTATTATGTCTGCAGTCTCTGACCATCTCCTGTATTATGTCTGCAGTCTCTGATCATCTCCTGTACTATGTCTGCAGTCTCTGATCATCTCCTGTACTATGTCTGCAGTCTCTGATCATCTCCTGTACTATGTCTGCAGTCTCTGATCATCTCCTGTACTATGTCTGCAGTCTCTGATCATCTCCTGTACTATATCTGCAGTCTCTGATCATCTCCTGTACTATGTCTGCAGTCTCTGACCATCTCCTATACTATGTCTGCAGTCTCTGATCATCTCCTGTACTATGTCTGCAGTCTCTGATCATCTCCTGTACTATATCTGCAGTCTCTGATCATCTCCTGTACTATGTCTGCAGTCTCTGATCATCTCCTGTACTATGTCTGCAGTCTCTGACCATCTCCTGTACTATGTCTGCAGTCTCTGATCATCTCCTGTATTATGTCTGCAGTCTCTGATCATCTCCTGTACTATGTCTGCAGTCTCTGATCATCTCCTGTACTATGTCTGCAGTCTCTGATCATCTCCTGTACTATGTCTGCAGTCTCTGATCATCTCATGTACTACGTCTGCAGTCTCTGATCATCTCCTGTACTACGTCTGCAGTCTCTGATCATCTCCTGTACTATGTCTGCAGTCTCTGACCATCTCCTGTACTATGTCTGCAGTCTCTGATCATCTCCTGTACTATGTCTGCAGTCTCTGACCATCTCCTGTACTATGTCTGCAGTCTCTGATCATCTCCTGTACTATGTCTGCAGTCTCTGATCATCTCCTGTATTATGTCTGCAGTCTCTGATCATCTCCTGTACTATGTCTGCAGTCTCTGATCATCTCCTGTACTATGTCTGCAGTCTCTGATCATCTCCTGTATTATGTCTGCAGTCTCTGATCATCTCCTGTACTATGTCTGCAGTCTCTGATCATCTCCTGTATTATGTCTGCAGTCTCTGATCATCTCCTGTACTATGTCTGCAGTCTCTGATCATCTCCTGTACTATGTCTGCAGTCTCTGATCATCTCCTGTATTATGTCTGCAGTCTCTGATCATCTCCTGTATTATGTCTGCAGTCTCTGACCATCTCCTGTATTATGTCTGCAGTCTCTGATCATCTCCTGTACTATATCTGCAGTCTCTGATCATCTCCTGTATTATGTCTGCAGTCTCTGACCATCTCCTGTACTATGTCTGCAGTCTCTGATCATCTCCTGTACTATGTCTGCAGTCTCTGACCATCTCCTGTATTATGTCTGCAGTCTCTGATCATCTCCTGTATTATGTCTGCAGTCTCTGATCATCTCCTGTACTATGTCTGCAGTCTCTGATCATCTCCTGTACTATATCTGCAGTCTCTGATCATCTCCTGTACTATGTCTGCAGTCTCTGATCATCTCCTGTACTATGTCTGCAGTCTCTGATCATCTCCTGTACTATGTCTGCAGTCTCTGATCATCTCCTGTACTATGTCTGCAGTCTCTGATCATCTCCTGTACTATGTCTGCAGTCTCTGATCATCTCCTGTACTATGTCTGCAGTCTCTGATCATCTCCAGTAATATGTCTGCAGTCTCTGATCATCTCCTGTACTATGTCTGCAGTCTCTGATCATCTCCTGTACTATGTCTGCAGTCTCTGATCATCTCCTGTACTATGTCTGCAGTCTCTGATCATCTCCTGTTCTATGTCTGCAGTCTCTGATCATCTCCTGTATTATGTCTGCAGTCTCTGATCATCTCCTGTTCTATGTCTGCAGTCTCTGATCATCTCCTGTATTATGTCTGCAGTCTCTGATCATCTCCTGTATGATGTCTGCAGTCTCTGATCATCTCCTGTACTATGTCTGCAGTCTCTGACCATCTCCTGTATGATGTCTGCAGTCTCTGATCATCTCCTGTATGATGTCTGCAGTCTCTGATCATCTCCTGTACTATGTCTGCAGTCTCTGATCATCTCCTGTATTATGTCTGCAGTCTCTGATCATCTCCTGTACCATGTCTGCAGTCTCTGATCATCTCCTGTATTATGTCTGCAGTCTCTGACCATCTCCTGTATTTTGTCTGCAGTCTCTGACCATCTCCTGTATTTTGTCTGCAGTCTCTGACCATCTCCTGTATTATGTCTGCAGTCTCTGATCATCTCCTGTACTATGTCTGCAGTCTCTGATCATCTCCTGTATTATGTCTGCAGTCTCTGATCATCTCCTGTCCTATGTCTGCAGTCTCTGATCATCTCCTGTACTATGTCTGCAGTCTCTGATCATCTCCTGTACCATGTCTGCAGTCTCTGATCATCTCCTGTACTATGTCTGCAGTCTCTGATCATCTCCTGTACCATGTCTGCAGTCTCTGATCATCTCCTGTATTATGTCTGCAGTCTCTGATCATCTCCTGTATTATGTCTGCAGTCTCTGATTATCTCCTGTATCATGTCTGCAGTCTCTGATCATCTCCTGTATTATGTCTGCAGTCTCTGACCATCTCCTGTATTTTGTCTGCAGTCTCTGATCATCTCCTGTACTATGTCTGCAGTCTCTGATCATCTCCTGTATTATGTCTGCAGTCTCTGACCATCTCCTGTATTATGTCTGCAGTCTCTGATCATCTCCTGTACTATGTCTGCAGTCTCTGATCATCTCCTGAATCATGTCTGCAGTCTCTGATCATCTCCTGTACTATGTCTGCAGTCTCTGATCATCTCCTATACTATGTCTGCAGTCTCTGATCATCTCCTGTACTATGTCTGCAGTCTCTGACCATCTCCTATACTATGTCTGCAGTCTCTGATCATCTCCTGTACTATGTCTGCAGTCTCTGATCATCTCTTGTACTATGTCTGCAGTCTCTGATCATCTCCTGTACTATGTCTGCAGTCTCTGATCATCTCCTGTACTATGTCTGCAGTCTCTGATCATCTCCTGTATTATGTCTGCAGTCTCTGATCATCTCCTGTATTATGTCTGCAGTCTCTGATCATCTCCTGTATTATGTCTGCAGTCTCTGATCATCTCCTGTATTATGTCTGCAGTCTCTGATCATCTCCTGTATTATGTCTGCAGTCTCTGATCATCTCCTGTATTATGTCTGCAGTCTCTGATCATCTCCTGTACTATGTCTGCAGTCTCTGATCATCTCCTGTACTATGTCTGCAGTCTCTGATCATCTCCTGTATTATGTCTGCAGTTTCTGATCATCTCCTGTACTATGTCTGCAGTCTCTGATCATCTCCTGTATTATGTCTGCAGTCTCTGATCATCTCCTGTACTATGTCTGCAGTCTCTGATCATCTCCTGTATTATGTCTGCAGTCTCTGATCATCTCCTGTATTATGTCTGCAGTCTCTGACCATCTCCTGTACTATGTCTGCAGTCTCTGATCATCTCCTGTATTATGTCTGCAGTCTCTGATCATCTCCTGTATTATGTCTGCAGTCTCTGATCATCTCCTGTATTATGTCTGCAGTCTCTGACCTTCTCCTGTACTATGTCTGCAGTCTCTGATCATCTCCTGTATTATGTCTGCAGTCTCTGATCATCTCCTGTATTATGTCTGCAGTCTTTGATCATCTCCTGTATTATGTCTGCAGTCTCTGATCATCTCCTGTATTATGTCTGCAGTCTCTGATCATCTCCTGTACTATGTCTGCAGTCTCTGATCATCTCCTGTACTATGTCTGCAGTCTCTGATCATCTCCTGTATTATGTCTGCAGTCTCTGATCATCTCCTGTATTATGTCTGCAGTCTCTGATCATCTCCTGTATTATGTCTGCAGTCTCTGATCATCTCCTGTATTATGTCTGCAGTCTCTGACCATCTCCTGTACTATGTCTGCAGTCTCTGATCATCTCCTGTATTATGTCTGCAGTCTCTGATCATCTCCTGTATTATGTCTGCAGTCTCTGATCATCTCCTGTATTATGTCTGCAGTCTCTGACCTTCTCCTGTACTATGTCTGCAGTCTCTGATCATCTCCTGTACTATGTCTGCAGTCTCTGATCATCTCCTGTACTATGTCTGCAGTCTCTGATCATCTCCTGTATTATGTCTGCAGTCTCTGATCATCTCCTGTACTATGTCTGCAGTCTCTGATCATCTCCTGTACTATGTCTGCAGTCTCTGATCATCTCCTGTACTATGTCTGCAGTCTCTGATCATCTCCTGTATTATGTCTGCAGTCTCTGATCATCTCCTGTATTATGTCTGCAGTCTCTGATCATCTCCTGTATTATGTCTGCAGTCTCTGATCATCTCCTGTACTATGTCTGCAGTCTCTGATCATCTCCTGTATTATGTCTGCAGTCTCTGACCATCTCCTGTACTATGTCTGCAGTCTCTGATCATCTCCTGTACTATGTCTGCAGTCTCTGATCATCTCCTGTACTATGTCTGCAGTCTCTGATCATCTCCTGTACTATGTCTGCAGTCTCTGATCATCTCCTGTACTATGTCTGCAGTCTCTGATCATCTCCTGTACTATGTCTGCAGTCTCTGATCATCTCCTGTACTATGTCTGCAGTCTCTGATCATCTCCTGTATTATGTCTGCAGTCTCTGACCATCTCCTGTACTATGTCTGCAGTCTCTGATCATCTCCTGTACTATGTCTGCAGTCTCTGATCATCTCCTGTACTATGTCTGCAGTCTCTGATCATCTCCTGTATTATGTCTGCAGTCTCTGATCATCTCCTGTACTATGTCTGCAGTCTCTGATCATCTCCTGTACTATGTCTGCAGTCTCTGATCATCTCTTGTACTATGTCTGCAGTCTCTGATCATCTCCTGTACTATGTCTGCAGTCTCTGACTATCTCCTGTATTATGTCTGCAGTCTCTGATTATCTCCTGTATTATGTCTGCAGTCTCTGATCATCTCCTGTACTATGTCTGCAGTCTCTGATCATCTCCTGTACCATGTCTGCAGTCTCTGATCATCTCCTGTATTATGTCTGCAGTCTCTGATCATTTCCTGTACTATGTCTGCAGTCTCTGATCATCTCCTGTACTATGTCTGCAGTCTCTGATCATCTCCTGTATTATGTCTGCAGTCTCTGATCATCTCCTATATTATGTCTGCAGTCTCTGATCATCTCCTGTACTATGTCTGCAGTCTCTGATCATCTCCTGTACCATGTCTGCAGTCTCTGATCATCTCCTGTATTATGTCTGCAGTCTCTGATCATCTCCTGTACTATGTCTGCAGTCTCTGATCATCTCCTGTACCATGTCTGCAGTCTCTGATCATCTCCTGTACTATGTCTGCAGTCTCTGATCATTTCCTGTACTATGTCTGCAGTCTCTGATCATCTCCTGTACTATGTCTGCAGTCTCTGATCATCTCCTGTATTATGTCTGCAGTCTCTGATCATCTCCTGTACCATGTCTGCAGTCTCTGATCATCTCCTGTATTATGTCTGCAGTCTCTGATCATTTCCTGTACTATGTCTGCAGTCTCTGATCATCTCCTGTACTATGTCTGCAGTCTCTGATCATCTCCTGTACTATGTCTGCAGTCTCTGATCATCTCCTGTACTATGTCTGCAGTCTCTGATCATCTCCTGTATTATGTCTGCAGTCTCTGATCATCTCCTGTACCATGTCTGCAGTCTCTGATCATCTCCTGTATTATGTCTGCAGTCTCTGATCATTTCCTGTACTATGTCTGCAGTCTCTGATCATCTCCTGTACTATATCTGCAGTCTCTGATCATCTCCTGTATTATGTCTGCAGTCTCTGATCATCTCCTGTACTATGTCTGCAGTCTCTGATCATCTCCTGTACCATGTCTGCAGTCTCTGATCATCTCCTGTATTATGTCTGCAGTCTCTGATCATTTCCTGTACTATGTCTGCAGTCTCTGATCATCTCCTGTACTATGTCTGCAGTCTCTGATCATCTCCTGTACTATGTCTGCAGTCTCTGATCATCTCCTGTATTATGTCTGCAGTCTCTGATCATCTCCTGTACCATGTCTGCAGTCTCTGATCATCTCCTGTACTATGTCTGCAGTCTCTGATCATTTCCTGTACTATGTCTGCAGTCTCTGATCATCTCCTGTATTATGTCTGCAGTCTCTGATCATCTCCTGTACTATGTCTGCAGTCTCTGATTATCTCCTGTATTATGTCTGCAGTCTCTGATCATCTCCTGTACTATGTCTGCAGTCTCTGATCATCTCCTGTACCATGTCTGCAGTCTCTGATCATCTCCTGTATTATGTCTGCAGTCTCTGATCATTTCCTGTACTATGTCTGCAGTCTCTGATCATTTCCTGTACTATGTCTGCAGTCTCTGATCATCTCCTGTACTATGTCTGCAGTCTCTGATCATTTCCTGTACTATGTCTGCAGTCTCTGATCATTTCCTGTACTATGTCTGCAGTCTCTGATCATCTCCTGTATTATGTCTGCAGTCTCTGATCATCTCCTGTACTATGTCTGCAGTCTCTGATCATCTCCTGTACTATGTCTGCAGTCTCTGATCATCTCCTGTATTATGTCTGCAGTCTCTGATCATCTCCTGTATTATGTCTGCAGTCTCTGATCATCTCCTGTACCACGTCTGCAGTCTCTGATCATCTCCTGTATTATGTCTGCAGTCTCTGATCATTTCCTGTACTATGTCTGCAGTCTCTGATCATCTCCTGTACTATGTCTGCAGTCTCTGATCATCTCCTGTACTATGTCTGCAGTCTCTGATCATCTCCTGTATTATGTCTGCAGTCTCTGATCATTTCCTGTACTATGTCTGCAGTCTCTGATCATCTCCTGTACTATGTCTGCAGTCTCTGATCATCTCCTGTATTATGTCTGCAGTCTCTGATCATCTCCTGTACTATGTCTGCAGTCTCTGATCATCTCCTGTACTATGTCTGCAGTCTCTGACCATCTCCTGTACTATGTCTGCAGTCTCTGATCATCTCCTGTACTACGTCTGCAGTCTCTGATCATCTCTTGTACTATGTCTGCAGTCTCTGATCATCTCCTGTACTATGTCTGCAGTCTCTGATCATTTCCTGTACTATGTCTGCAGTCTCTGATCATCTCCTGTACTATGTCTGCAGTCTCTGATCATCTCCTGTATTATGTCTGCAGTCTCTGATCATCTCCTGTACTATGTCTGCAGTCTCTGATCATCTCCTGTATTATGTCTGCAGTCTCTGATCATCTCCTGTACTATGTCTGCAGTCTCTGATCATCTCCTGTATTATGTCTGCAGTCTCTGACCATCTCCTGTATTATGTCTGCAGTCTCTGACCATCTCCTGTATTATGTCTGCAGTCTCTGACCATCTCCTGTATTATGTCTGCAGTCTCTGATCATCTCCTGTATTATGTCTGCAGTCTCTGATCATCTCCTGTACTATGTCTGCAGTCTCTGATCATCTCCTGTATTATGTCTGCAGTCTCTGATCATCTCCTGTACTATGTCTGCAGTCTCTGATCATCTCCTGTACCATGTCTGCAGTCTCTGATCATCTCCTGTATTATGTCTGCAGTCTCTGATCATTTCCTGTACTATGTCTGCAGTCTCTGATCATCTCCTGTACTATGTCTGCAGTCTCTGATCATCTCCTGTACTATGTCTGCAGTCTCTGATCATCTCCTGTAATATGTCTGCAGTCTCTGATCATCTCCTGTACTATGTCTGCAGTCTCTGATCATCTCCTGTACTATGTCTGCAGTCTCTGATCATCTCCTGTACTATGTCTGCAGTCTCTGATCATCTCCTGTACTATGTCTGCAGTCTCTGATCATCTCCTGTACTATATCTGCAGTCTCTGATCATCTCCTGTACTATGTCTGCAGTCTCTGATCATCTCCTGTACCATGTCTGCAGTCTCTGATCATCTCCTGTATTATGTCTGCAGTCTCTGATCATTTCCTGTACTATGTCTGCAGTCTCTGATCATCTCCTGTACTATGTCTGCAGTCTCTGATCATCTCCTGTACTATGTCTGCAGTCTCTGATCATCTCCTGTAATATGTCTGCAGTCTCTGATCATCTCCTGTACTATGTCTGCAGTCTCTGATCATCTCCTGTACCATGTCTGCAGTCTCTGATCATCTCCTGTATTATGTCTGCAGTCTCTGATCATTTCCTGTACTATGTCTGCAGTCTCTGATCATCTCCTGTATTATGTCTGCAGTCTCTGATCATTTCCTGTACTATGTCTGCAGTCTCTGATCATCTCCTGTACTATGTCTGCAGTCTCTGATCATCTCCTGTATTATGTCTGCAGTCTCTGATCATCTCCTGTACCATGTCTGCAGTCTCTGATCATCTCCTGTACCATGTCTGCAGTCTCTGACCATCTCCTGTACTATGTCTGCAGTCTCTGATCATCTCCTGTAATATGTCTGCAGTCTCTGATCATCTCCTGTACTATATCTGCAGTCTCTGATCATCTCCTGTACTATGTCTGCAGTCTCTGATCATCTCCTGTACCATGTCTGCAGTCTCTGATCATCTCCTGTATTATGTCTGCAGTCTCTGATCATTTCCTGTACTATGTCTGCAGTCTCTGATCATCTCCTGTACTATGTCTGCAGTCTCTGATCATCTCCTGTACTATGTCTGCAGTCTCTGATCATCTCCTGTACTATATCTGCAGTCTCTGATCATCTCCTGTACTATGTCTGCAGTCTCTGACCATCTCCTGTACTATGTCTGCAGTCTCTGATCATCTCCTGTATTATGTCTGCAGTCTCTGATCATCTCCTGTAATATGTCTGCAGTCTCTGATCATCTCCTGTACTATGTCTGCAGTCTCTGATCATCTCCTGTACTATGTCTGCAGTCTCTGATCATCTCCTGTACTATGTCTGCAGTCTCTGATCATCTCCTGTTCTATGTCTGCAGTCTCTGATCATCTCCTGTATTATGTCTGCAGTCTCTGATCATCTCCTGTTCTATGTCTGCAGTCTCTGATCATCTCCTGTATTATGTCTGCAGTCTCTGATCATCTCCTGTATGATGTCTGCAGTCTCTGATCATCTCCTGTACTATGTCTGCAGTCTCTGACCATCTCCTGTATGATGTCTGCAGTCTCTGATCATCTCCTGTATGATGTCTGCAGTCTCTGATCATCTCCTGTACTATGTCTGCAGTCTCTGATCATCTCCTGTATTATGTCTGCAGTCTCTGATCATCTCCTGTACCATGTCTGCAGTCTCTGATCATCTCCTGTACTATGTCTGCAGTCTCTGATCATCTCCTGTACTATGTCTGCAGTCTCTGATCATCGCCTGTACTATGTCTGCAGTCTCTGATCATCTCCTGTACTATATCTGCAGTCCCTGATCATCTCCTGTACTATGTCTGCAGTCTCTGATCATCTCCTGTACTATGTCTGCAGTCTCTGATCATCTCCTGTATTATGTCTGCAGTCTCTGATCATCTCCTGTATTATGTCTGCAGTCTCTGATCATCTCCTGTATTATGTCTGCAGTCTCTGATCATCTCCTGTACTATGTCTGCAGTCTCTGATCATCTCCTGTACTATATCTGCAGTCCCTGATCATCTCCTGTATTATGTCTGCAGTCTCTGATCATCTCCTGTACCATGTCTGCAGTCTCTGATCATCTCCTGTACTATGTCTGCAGTCTCTGATCATCTCCTGTACTATGTCTGCAGTCTCTGATCATCTCCTGTATTATGTCTGCAGTCTCTGATCATCTCCTGTACTATGTCTGCAGTCTCTGATCATCTCCTGTATTATGTCTGCAGTCTCTGATCATCTCCTGTATTATGTCTGCAGTCTCTGATCATCTCCTGTATTATGTCTGCAGTCTCTGATCATCTCCTGTACCATGTCTGCAGTCTCTGATCATCTCCTGTACTATGTCTGCAGTCTCTGATCATCTCCTGTACTATGTCTGCAGTCTCTGATCATCTCCTGTACTATGTCTGCAGTCTCTGATCATCTCCTGTATTATGTCTGCAGTCTCTGATCATCTCCTGTATTATGTCTGCAGTCTCTGACCATCTCCTGTATTATGTCTGCAGTCTCTGATCATCTCCTGTACTATGTCTGCAGTCTCTGATCATCTCCTGTACTATGTCTGCAGTCTCTGATCATCTCCTGTACTATGTCTGCAGTCTCTGATCATCTCCTGTACTATGTCTGCAGTCTCTGATCATCTCCTGTACTATATCTGCAGTCTCTGATCATCTCCTGTACTATGTCTGCAGTCTCTGATCATCTCCTGTATTATGTCTGCAGTCTCTGATCATCTCCTGTACTATGTCTGCAGTCTCTGATCATCTCCTGTACTATGTCTGCAGTCTCTGATCATCTCCTGTACTATGTCTGCAGTCTCTGATCATCTCCTGTACTACGTCTGCAGTCTCTGATCATCTCCTGTACTACGTCTGCAGTCTCTGATCATCTCCTGTACTATGTCTGCAGTCTCTGACCATCTCCTGTACTATGTCTGCAGTCTCTGATCATCTCCTGTACTATGTCTGCAGTCTCTGACCATCTCCTGTACTATGTCTGCAGTCTCTGATCATCTCCTGTACTATGTCTGCAGTCTCTGATCATCTCCTGTATTATGTCTGCAGTCTCTGATCATCTCCTGTACTATGTCTGCAGTCTCTGATCATCTCCTGTACTATGTCTGCAGTCTCTGATCATCTCCTGTATTATGTCTGCAGTCTCTGATCATCTCCTGTACTATGTCTGCAGTCTCTGATCATCTCCTGTATTATGTCTGCAGTCTCTGATCATCTCCTGTACTATGTCTGCAGTCTCTGATCATCTCCTGTACTATGTCTGCAGTCTCTGATCATCTCCTGTATTATGTCTGCAGTCTCTGATCATCTCCTGTATTATGTCTGCAGTCTCTGACCATCTCCTGTATTATGTCTGCAGTCTCTGATCATCTCCTGTACTATATCTGCAGTCTCTGATCATCTCCTGTATTATGTCTGCAGTCTCTGACCATCTCCTGTACTATGTCTGCAGTCTCTGATCATCTCCTGTACTATGTCTGCAGTCTCTGACCATCTCCTGTATTATGTCTGCAGTCTCTGATCATCTCCTGTATTATGTCTGCAGTCTCTGATCATCTCCTGTACTATGTCTGCAGTCTCTGATCATCTCCTGTACTATATCTGCAGTCTCTGATCATCTCCTGTACTATGTCTGCAGTCTCTGATCATCTCCTGTACTATGTCTGCAGTCTCTGATCATCTCCTGTACTATGTCTGCAGTCTCTGATCATCTCCTGTACTATGTCTGCAGTCTCTGATCATCTCCTGTACTATGTCTGCAGTCTCTGATCATCTCCTGTACTATGTCTGCAGTCTCTGATCATCTCCAGTAATATGTCTGCAGTCTCTGATCATCTCCTGTACTATGTCTGCAGTCTCTGATCATCTCCTGTACTATGTCTGCAGTCTCTGATCATCTCCTGTACTATGTCTGCAGTCTCTGATCATCTCCTGTTCTATGTCTGCAGTCTCTGATCATCTCCTGTATTATGTCTGCAGTCTCTGATCATCTCCTGTTCTATGTCTGCAGTCTCTGATCATCTCCTGTATTATGTCTGCAGTCTCTGATCATCTCCTGTATGATGTCTGCAGTCTCTGATCATCTCCTGTACTATGTCTGCAGTCTCTGACCATCTCCTGTATGATGTCTGCAGTCTCTGATCATCTCCTGTATGATGTCTGCAGTCTCTGATCATCTCCTGTACTATGTCTGCAGTCTCTGATCATCTCCTGTATTATGTCTGCAGTCTCTGATCATCTCCTGTACCATGTCTGCAGTCTCTGATCATCTCCTGTATTATGTCTGCAGTCTCTGACCATCTCCTGTATTTTGTCTGCAGTCTCTGACCATCTCCTGTATTTTGTCTGCAGTCTCTGACCATCTCCTGTATTATGTCTGCAGTCTCTGATCATCTCCTGTACTATGTCTGCAGTCTCTGATCATCTCCTGTATTATGTCTGCAGTCTCTGATCATCTCCTGTACTATGTCTGCAGTCTCTGATCATCTCCTGTCCTATGTCTGCAGTCTCTGATCATCTCCTGTACTATGTCTGCAGTCTCTGATCATCTCCTGTACCATGTCTGCAGTCTCTGATCATCTCCTGTACTATGTCTGCAGTCTCTGATCATCTCCTGTACCATGTCTGCAGTCTCTGATCATCTCCTGTATTATGTCTGCAGTCTCTGATCATCTCCTGTATTATGTCTGCAGTCTCTGATTATCTCCTGTATCATGTCTGCAGTCTCTGATCATCTCCTGTATTATGTCTGCAGTCTCTGACCATCTCCTGTATTTTGTCTGCAGTCTCTGATCATCTCCTGTACTATGTCTGCAGTCTCTGATCATCTCCTGTATTATGTCTGCAGTCTCTGACCATCTCCTGTATTATGTCTGCAGTCTCTGATCATCTCCTGTACTATGTCTGCAGTCTCTGATCATCTCCTGAATCATGTCTGCAGTCTCTGATCATCTCCTGTACTATGTCTGCAGTCTCTGATCATCTCCTATACTATGTCTGCAGTCTCTGATCATCTCCTGTACTATGTCTGCAGTCTCTGACCATCTCCTATACTATGTCTGCAGTCTCTGATCATCTCCTGTACTATGTCTGCAGTCTCTGATCATCTCTTGTACTATGTCTGCAGTCTCTGATCATCTCCTGTACTATGTCTGCAGTCTCTGATCATCTCCTGTACTATGTCTGCAGTCTCTGATCATCTCCTGTATTATGTCTGCAGTCTCTGATCATCTCCTGTATTATGTCTGCAGTCTCTGATCATCTCCTGTATTATGTCTGCAGTCTCTGATCATCTCCTGTATTATGTCTGCAGTCTCTGATCATCTCCTGTATTATGTCTGCAGTCTCTGATCATCTCCTGTATTATGTCTGCAGTCTCTGATCATCTCCTGTACTATGTCTGCAGTCTCTGATCATCTCCTGTACTATGTCTGCAGTCTCTGATCATCTCCTGTATTATGTCTGCAGTTTCTGATCATCTCCTGTACTATGTCTGCAGTCTCTGATCATCTCCTGTATTATGTCTGCAGTCTCTGATCATCTCCTGTACTATGTCTGCAGTCTCTGATCATCTCCTGTATTATGTCTGCAGTCTCTGATCATCTCCTGTATTATGTCTGCAGTCTCTGACCATCTCCTGTACTATGTCTGCAGTCTCTGATCATCTCCTGTATTATGTCTGCAGTCTCTGATCATCTCCTGTATTATGTCTGCAGTCTCTGATCATCTCCTGTATTATGTCTGCAGTCTCTGACCTTCTCCTGTACTATGTCTGCAGTCTCTGATCATCTCCTGTACTATGTCTGCAGTCTCTGATCATCTCCTGTATTATGTCTGCAGTCTCTGATCATCTCCTGTATTATGTCTGCAGTCTCTGATCATCTCCTGTATTATGTCTGCAGTCTCTGATCATCTCCTGTATTATGTCTGCAGTCTCTGATCATCTCCTGTACTATGTCTGCAGTCTCTGATCATCTCCTGTATTATGTCTGCAGTCTCTGATCATCTCCTGTATTATGTCTGCAGTCTCTGATCATCTCCTGTATTATGTCTGCAGTCTCTGACCTTCTCCTGTACTATGTCTGCAGTCTCTGATCATCTCCTGTATTATGTCTGCAGTCTCTGATCATCTCCTGTACTATGTCTGCAGTCTCTGATCATCTCCTGTATTATGTCTGCAGTCTCTGATCATCTCCTGTATTATGTCTGCAGTCTCTGATCATCTCCTGTACTATGTCTGCAGTCTCTGATCATCTCCTGTATTATGTCTGCAGTCTCTGATCATCTCCTGTATTATGTCTGCAGTCTCTGACCTTCTCCTGTACTATGTCTGCAGTCTCTGATCATCTCCTGTACTATGTCTGCAGTCTCTGATCATCTCCTGTATTATGTCTGCAGTCTCTGATCATCTCCTGTATTATGTCTGCAGTCTCTGATCATCTCCTGTATTATGTCTGCAGTCTCTGATCATCTCCTGTATTATGTCTGCAGTCTCTGACCATCTCCTGTACTATGTCTGCAGTCTCTGATCATCTCCTGTATTATGTCTGCAGTCTCTGATCATCTCCTGTATTATGTCTGCAGTCTCTGATCATCTCCTGTATTATGTCTGCAGTCTCTGACCTTCTCCTGTACTATGTCTGCAGTCTCTGATCATCTCCTGTACTATGTCTGCAGTCTCTGATCATCTCCTGTACTATGTCTGCAGTCTCTGATCATCTCCTGTATTATGTCTGCAGTCTCTGATCATCTCCTGTACTATGTCTGCAGTCTCTGATCATCTCCTGTACTATGTCTGCAGTCTCTGATCATCTCCTGTACTATGTCTGCAGTCTCTGATCATCTCCTGTATTATGTCTGCAGTCTCTGATCATCTCCTGTATTATGTCTGCAGTCTCTGATCATCTCCTGTATTATGTCTGCAGTCTCTGATCATCTCCTGTACTATGTCTGCAGTCTCTGATCATCTCCTGTATTATGTCTGCAGTCTCTGACCATCTCCTGTACTATGTCTGCAGTCTCTGATCATCTCCTGTACTATGTCTGCAGTCTCTGATCATCTCCTGTACTATGTCTGCAGTCTCTGATCATCTCCTGTACTATGTCTGCAGTCTCTGATCATCTCCTGTACTATGTCTGCAGTCTCTGATCATCTCCTGTACTATGTCTGCAGTCTCTGATCATCTCCTGTACTATGTCTGCAGTCTCTGATCATCTCCTGTATTATGTCTGCAGTCTCTGACCATCTCCTGTACTATGTCTGCAGTCTCTGATCATCTCCTGTACTATGTCTGCAGTCTCTGATCATCTCCTGTACTATGTCTGCAGTCTCTGATCATCTCCTGTATTATGTCTGCAGTCTCTGATCATCTCCTGTACTATGTCTGCAGTCTCTGATCATCTCCTGTACTATGTCTGCAGTCTCTGATCATCTCTTGTACTATGTCTGCAGTCTCTGATCATCTCCTGTACTATGTCTGCAGTCTCTGATCATCTCCTGTATTATATCTGCAGTCTCTGACCATCTCCTGTACTATGTCTGCAGTCTCTGATCATCTCCTGTACCATGTCTGCAGTCTCTGATCATCTCCTGTATTATGTCTGCAGTCTCTGATCATTTCCTGTACTATGTCTGCAGTCTCTGATCATCTCCTGTACTATGTCTGCAGTCTCTGATCATCTCCTGTATTATGTCTGCAGTCTCTGATCATCTCCTATATTATGTCTGCAGTCTCTGATCATCTCCTGTACTATGTCTGCAGTCTCTGATCATCTCCTGTACCATGTCTGCAGTCTCTGATCATCTCCTGTATTATGTCTGCAGTCTCTGATCATCTCCTGTACTATGTCTGCAGTCTCTGATCATCTCCTGTACCATGTCTGCAGTCTCTGATCATCTCCTGTACTATGTCTGCAGTCTCTGATCATTTCCTGTACTATGTCTGCAGTCTCTGATCATCTCCTGTACTATGTCTGCAGTCTCTGATCATCTCCTGTATTATGTCTGCAGTCTCTGATCATCTCCTGTACCATGTCTGCAGTCTCTGATCATCTCCTGTATTATGTCTGCAGTCTCTGATCATTTCCTGTACTATGTCTGCAGTCTCTGATCATCTCCTGTACTATGTCTGCAGTCTCTGATCATCTCCTGTACTATGTCTGCAGTCTCTGATCATCTCCTGTATTATGTCTGCAGTCTCTGATCATCTCCTGTACCATGTCTGCAGTCTCTGATCATCTCCTGTATTATGTCTGCAGTCTCTGATCATTTCCTGTACTATGTCTGCAGTCTCTGATCATCTCCTGTACTATATCTGCAGTCTCTGATCATCTCCTGTATTATGTCTGCAGTCTCTGATCATCTCCTGTACTATGTCTGCAGTCTCTGATCATCTCCTGTACCATGTCTGCAGTCTCTGATCATCTCCTGTATTATGTCTGCAGTCTCTGATCATTTCCTGTACTATGTCTGCAGTCTCTGATCATCTCCTGTACTATGTCTGCAGTCTCTGATCATCTCCTGTACTATGTCTGCAGTCTCTGATCATCTCCTGTATTATGTCTGCAGTCTCTGATCATCTCCTGTACCATGTCTGCAGTCTCTGATCATCTCCTGTACTATGTCTGCAGTCTCTGATCATTTCCTGTACTATGTCTGCAGTCTCTGATCATCTCCTGTATTATGTCTGCAGTCTCTGATCATCTCCTGTACTATGTCTGCAGTCTCTGATTATCTCCTGTATTATGTCTGCAGTCTCTGATCATCTCCTGTACTATGTCTGCAGTCTCTGATCATCTCCTGTACCATGTCTGCAGTCTCTGATCATCTCCTGTATTATGTCTGCAGTCTCTGATCATTTCCTGTACTATGTCTGCAGTCTCTGATCATTTCCTGTACTATGTCTGCAGTCTCTGATCATCTCCTGTACTATGTCTGCAGTCTCTGATCATTTCCTGTACTATGTCTGCAGTCTCTGATCATTTCCTGTACTATGTCTGCAGTCTCTGATCATCTCCTGTATTATGTCTGCAGTCTCTGATCATCTCCTGTACTATGTCTGCAGTCTCTGATCATCTCCTGTACTATGTCTGCAGTCTCTGATCATCTCCTGTATTATGTCTGCAGTCTCTGATCATCTCCTGTATTATGTCTGCAGTCTCTGATCATCTCCTGTACCACGTCTGCAGTCTCTGATCATCTCCTGTATTATGTCTGCAGTCTCTGATCATTTCCTGTACTATGTCTGCAGTCTCTGATCATCTCCTGTACTATGTCTGCAGTCTCTGATCATCTCCTGTACTATGTCTGCAGTCTCTGATCATCTCCTGTATTATGTCTGCAGTCTCTGATCATTTCCTGTACTATGTCTGCAGTCTCTGATCATCTCCTGTACTATGTCTGCAGTCTCTGATCATCTCCTGTATTATGTCTGCAGTCTCTGATCATCTCCTGTACTATGTCTGCAGTCTCTGATCATCTCCTGTACTATGTCTGCAGTCTCTGACCATCTCCTGTACTATGTCTGCAGTCTCTGATCATCTCCTGTACTACGTCTGCAGTCTCTGATCATCTCTTGTACTATGTCTGCAGTCTCTGATCATCTCCTGTACTATGTCTGCAGTCTCTGATCATTTCCTGTACTATGTCTGCAGTCTCTGATCATCTCCTGTACTATGTCTGCAGTCTCTGATCATCTCCTGTATTATGTCTGCAGTCTCTGATCATCTCCTGTACTATGTCTGCAGTCTCTGATCATCTCCTGTATTATGTCTGCAGTCTCTGATCATCTCCTGTACTATGTCTGCAGTCTCTGATCATCTCCTGTATTATGTCTGCAGTCTCTGATCATCTCCTGTATTATGTCTGCAGTCTCTGATCATCTCCTGTACTATGTCTGCAGTCTCTGATCATCTCCTGTACCATGTCTGCAGTCTCTGATCATCTCCTGTATTATGTCTGCAGTCTCTGATCATTTCCTGTACTATGTCTGCAGTCTCTGATCATCTCCTGTACTATGTCTGCAGTCTCTGATCATCTCCTGTACTATGTCTGCAGTCTCTGATCATCTCCTGTAATATGTCTGCAGTCTCTGATCATCTCCTGTACTATGTCTGCAGTCTCTGATCATCTCCTGTACTATGTCTGCAGTCTCTGATCATCTCCTGTACTATGTCTGCAGTCTCTGATCATCTCCTGTACTATGTCTGCAGTCTCTGATCATCTCCTGTACTATATCTGCAGTCTCTGATCATCTCCTGTACTATGTCTGCAGTCTCTGATCATCTCCTGTACCATGTCTGCAGTCTCTGATCATCTCCTGTATTATGTCTGCAGTCTCTGATCATTTCCTGTACTATGTCTGCAGTCTCTGATCATCTCCTGTACTATGTCTGCAGTCTCTGATCATCTCCTGTACTATGTCTGCAGTCTCTGATCATCTCCTGTAATATGTCTGCAGTCTCTGATCATCTCCTGTACTATGTCTGCAGTCTCTGATCATCTCCTGTACCATGTCTGCAGTCTCTGATCATCTCCTGTATTATGTCTGCAGTCTCTGATCATTTCCTGTACTATGTCTGCAGTCTCTGATCATCTCCTGTATTATGTCTGCAGTCTCTGATCATTTCCTGTACTATGTCTGCAGTCTCTGATCATCTCCTGTACTATGTCTGCAGTCTCTGATCATCTCCTGTATTATGTCTGCAGTCTCTGATCATCTCCTGTACCATGTCTGCAGTCTCTGATCATCTCCTGTACCATGTCTGCAGTCTCTGACCATCTCCTGTACTATGTCTGCAGTCTCTGATCATCTCCTGTAATATGTCTGCAGTCTCTGATCATCTCCTGTACTATATCTGCAGTCTCTGATCATCTCCTGTACTATGTCTGCAGTCTCTGATCATCTCCTGTACCATGTCTGCAGTCTCTGATCATCTCCTGTATTATGTCTGCAGTCTCTGATCATTTCCTGTACTATGTCTGCAGTCTCTGATCATCTCCTGTACTATGTCTGCAGTCTCTGATCATCTCCTGTACTATGTCTGCAGTCTCTGATCATCTCCTGTACTATATCTGCAGTCTCTGATCATCTCCTGTACTATGTCTGCAGTCTCTGACCATCTCCTGTACTATGTCTGCAGTCTCTGATCATCTCCTGTATTATGTCTGCAGTCTCTGATCATCTCCTGTAATATGTCTGCAGTCTCTGATCATCTCCTGTACTATGTCTGCAGTCTCTGATCATCTCCTGTACTATGTCTGCAGTCTCTGATCATCTCCTGTACTATGTCTGCAGTCTCTGATCATCTCCTGTACTATGTCTGCAGTCTCTGATCATCTCCTGTATTATGTCTGCAGTCTCTGATCATCTCCTGTACTATGTCTGCAGTCTCTGATTATCTCCTGTACTATGTCTGCAGTCTCTGATCATCTCCTGTACCATGTCTGCAGTCTCTGATCATCTCCTGTATTATGTCTGCAGTCTCTGATCATTTCCTGTACTATGTCTGCAGTCTCTGATCATTTCCTGTACTATGTCTGCAGTCTCTGATCATCTCCTGTACTATGTCTGCAGTCTCTGATCATTTCCTGTACTATGTCTGCAGTCTCTGATCATTTCCTGTACTATGTCTGCAGTCTCTGATCATCTCCTGTACTATGTCTGCAGTCTCTGATCATCTCCTGTATTATGTCTGCAGTCTCTGATCATCTCCTGTACCATGTCTGCAGTCTCTGATCATCTCCTGTATTATGTCTGCAGTCTCTGATCATTTCCTGTACTATGTCTGCAGTCTCTGATCATCTCCTGTACTATGTCTGCAGTCTCTGATCATCTCCTGTACTATGTCTGCAGTCTCTGATCATCTCCTGTATTATGTCTGCAGTCTCTGATCATTTCCTGTACTATGTCTGCAGTCTCTGATCATCTCCTGTACTATGTCTGCAGTCTCTGATCATCTCCTGTACTATGTCTGCAGTCTCTGATCATCTCCTGTATTATGTCTGCAGTCTCTGATCATCTCCTGTACCATGTCTGCAGTCTCTGATCATCTCCTGTATTATGTCTGCAGTCTCTGATCATTTCCTGTACTATGTCTGCAGTCTCTGATCATCTCCTGTACTATGTCTGCAGTCTCTGATCATCTCCTGTACTATGTCTGCAGTCTCTGATCATCTCCTGTATTATGTCTGCAGTCTCTGATCATCTCCTGTACTATGTCTGCAGTCTCTGATCATCTCCTGTACTATGTCTGCAGTCTCTGATCATCTCCTGTACTATGTCTGCAGTCTCTGATCATCTCCTGTACTATGTCTGCAGTCTCTGATCATCTCCTGTACTATGTCTGCAGTCTCTGATCATCTCTTGTACTATGTCTGCAGTCTCTGATCATCTCTTGTACTATGTCTGCAGTCTCTGATCATCTCCTGTATTATGTCTGCAGTCTCTGATCATCTCCTGTACTATGTCTGCAGTCTCTGATCATCTCCTGTACTATGTCTGCAGTCTCTGATCATCTCTTGTACTATGTCTGCAGTCTCTGACTATCTCCTGTACTATGTCTGCAGTCTCTGATCATCTCCTGTACTATGTCTGCAGTCTCTGATCATTTCCTGTACTATGTCTGCAGTCTCTGATCATCTCCTGTACTATGTCTGCAGTCTCTGATCATCTCCTGTAATATGTCTGCAGTCTCTGATCATCTCCTGTATTATGTCTGCAGTCTCTGATCATCTCCTGTACTATGTCTGCAGTCTCTGATCATCTCCTGTATTATGTCTGCAGTCTCTGACCATCTCCTGTACTATGTCTGCAGTCTCTGATCATCTCCTGTACTATGTCTGCAGTCTCTGATCATCTCCTGTATTATGTCTGCAGTCTCTGATCATCTCCTGTACCATGTCTGCAGTCTCTGATCATCTCCTGTACCATGTCTGCAGTCTCTGACCATCTCCTGTACTATGTCTGCAGTCTCTGATCATCTCCTGTAATATGTCTGCAGTCTCTGATCATCTCCTGTACTATATCTGCAGTCTCTGATCATCTCCTGTACTATGTCTGCAGTCTCTGATCATCTCCTGTACTATGTCTGCAGTCTCTGATCATCTCCTGTACTATGTCTGCAGTCTCTGATCATCTCCTGTACCATGTCTGCAGTCTCTGACCATCTCCTGTACCATGTCTGCAGTCTCTGATCATCTCCTGTACTATGTCTGCAGTCTCTGATCATCTCCTGTACTATGTCTGCAGTCTCTGATCATCTCCTGTATTATGTCTGCAGTCTCTGATCATCTCCTGTATTATGTCTGCAGTCTCTGATCATCTCCTGTATTATGTCTGCAGTCTCTGATCATCTCCTGTACTATGTCTGCAGTCTCTGATCATCTCCTGTATTATGTCTGCAGTCCCTGATCATCTCCTGTACTATGTCTGCAGTCTCTGATCATCTCCTGTACTATGTCTGCAGTCTCTGATCATCTCCTGTACTATGTCTGCAGTCTCTGATCATCTCCTGTACTATGTCTGCAGTCTCTGATCATCTCCTGTATCATGTTTGCAGTCTCTGATCATCTCCTGTATTATGTCTGCAGTCTCTGACCATCTCCTGTACTATGTCTGCAGTCTCTGACTATCTCCTGTATTATGTCTGCAGTCTCTGATCATTTCCTGTATTATGTCTGCAGTCTCTGATCATCTCCTGTATTATGTCTGCAGTCTCTGATCATCTCCTGTACTATGTCTGCAGTCTCTGATCATCTCCTGTACTATGTCTGCAGTCTCTGATCATCTCCTGTATCATGTTTGCAGTCTCTGATCATCTCCTGTATTATGTCTGCAGTCTCTGATCATCTCCTGTATTATGTCTGCAGTCTCTGATCATCTCCTGTACTATGTCTGCAGTCTCTGATCATCTCCTGTATTATGTCTGCAGTCTCTGACCATCTCCTGTATTATGTCTGCAGTCTCTGATCATCTCCTGTACTATGTCTGCAGTCTCTGATCATCTCCTGTACTATGTCTGCAGTCTCTGATCATCTCCTGTATTATGTCTGCAGTCTCTGACCATCTCCTGTACTATGTCTGCAGTCTCTGATCATCTCCTGTACTATGTCTGCAGTCTCTGATCATCTCCTGTACTATGTCTGCAGTCTCTGATCATCTCCTGTATCATGTCTGCAGTCTCTGATCATCTCCTGTATTATGTCTGCAGTCTCTGACCATCTCCTGTACTATGTCTGCAGTCTCTGACCATCTCCTGTATTATGTCTGCAGTCTCTGATCATCTCCTGTACTATGTCTGCAGTCTCTGATCATCTCCTGTATTATGTCTGCAGTCTCTGATCATCTCCTGGATCATGTCTGCAGTCTCTGACCATCTCCTGTATTATGTCTGCAGTCTCTGATCATCTCCTGTATTATGTCTGCAGTCTCTGATCATCTCCTGGATCATGTCTGCAGTCTCTGACCATCTCCTGTATTATGTCTGCAGTCTCTGATCATCTCCTGTATCATGTCTGCAGTCTCTGACCATCTCCTGTATTATGTCTGCAGTCTCTGATCATCTCCTGTATTATGTCTGCAGTCTCTGACCATCTCCTGTACTATGTCTGCAGTCTCTGATCATCTCCTGTATTATGTCTGCAGTCTCTGATCATCTCCTGTACTATGTCTGCAGTCTCTGATCATCTCCTGTATTATGTCTGCAGTCTCTGACCATCTCCTGTATTATGTCTGCAGTCTCTGATCATCTCCTGTATTATGTCTGCAGTCTCTGATCATCTCCTGTACTATGTCTGCAGTCTCTGATCATCTCCTGTATTATGTCTGCAGTCTCTGATCATCTCCTGTATTATGTCTGCAGTCTCTGATCCTCTCCTGTATTATGTCTGCAGTCTCTGATCATCTCCTGTACTATGTCTGCAGTCTCTGATCATCTCCTGTATTATGTCTGCAGTCTCTGATCATCTCCTGTATTATGTCTGCAGTCTCTGATCATCTCCTGTACTATGTCTGCAGTCTCTGATCATCTCCTGTATTATGTCTGCAGTCTCTGATCATCCCCTGTACTATGTCTGCAGTCTCTGATCATCTCCTGTATTATGTCTGCAGTCTCTGATCATCTCCTGTACTATGTCTGCAGTCTCTGATCATCTCCTGTACTATGTCTGCAGTCTCTGATCATCTCCTGTACTATGTCTGCAGTCTCTGATCATCTCCTGTATTATGTCTGCAGTCTCTGATCATCTCCTGTACTATGTCTGCAGTCTCTGATCATCTCCTGTATTATGTCTGCAGTCTCTGATCATCT
This sequence comes from Rana muscosa, assembly GCA_029206835.1. Classification (NCBI taxonomy): domain Eukaryota; kingdom Metazoa; phylum Chordata; class Amphibia; order Anura; family Ranidae; genus Rana; species Rana muscosa. The sequence continues at coordinate 280,981 of JARGYO010000890.1, forward strand.
CCTGTACTATGTCTGCAGTCTCTGATCATCTCCTGTACTATGTCTGCAGTCTCTGATCATCTCCTGTATTATGTCTGCAGTCTCTGATCATCTCCTGTACTATGTCTGCAGTCTCTGATCATCTCCTGTACTATGTCTGCAGTCTCTGATCATCTCCTGTACTATGTCTGCAGTCTCTGATTATCTCCTGTATTATGTCTGCAGTCTCTGATCATCTCCTGTACTATGTCTGCAGTCTCTGATCATCTCCTGTACTATGTCTGCAGTCTCTGATCATCTCCTGTATTATGTCTGCAGTCTCTGATTATCTCCTGTATTATGTCTGCAGTCTCTGATCATCTCCTGTATTATGTCTGCAGTCTCTGATCATCTCCTGTACTATGTCTGCAGTCTCTGATCATCTCCTGTATTATGTCTGCAGTCTCTGATCATCTCCTGTACTATGTCTGCAGTCTCTGATCATCTCCTGTATTATGTCTGCAGTCTCTGATCATCTCCTGTATTATGTCTGCAGTCTCTGATCATCTCCTGTATTATGTCTGCAGTCTCTGATCATCTCCTGTACTATGTCTGCAGTCTCTGATCATCTCCTGTATTATGTCTGCAGTCTCTGATCATCTCCTGTATTATGTCTGCAGTCTCTGATCATCTCCTGTATTATGTCTGCAGTCTCTGATCATCTCCTGTACTATGTCTGCAGTCTCTGATCATCTCCTGTATTATGTCTGCAGTCTCTGACCATCTCCTGTACTATGTCTGCAGTCTCTGATCATCTCCTGTATTATGTCTGCAGTCTCTGATCATCTCCTGTATTATGTCTGCAGTCTCTGACCATCTCCTGTACTATGTCTGCAGTCTCTGATTATCTCCTGTATTATGTCTGCAGTCTCTGATCATCTCCTGTATTATGTCTGCAGTCTCTGACCATCTCCTGTATTATGTCTGCAGTCTCTGATCATCTCCTGTACTATGTCTGCAGTCTCTGATCATCTCCTGTATTATGTCTGCAGTCTCTGATCATCTCCTGTATTATGTCTGCAGTCTCTGATCATCTCCTGTATTATGTCTGCAGTCTCTGATCATCTCCTGTACTATGTCTGCAGTCTCTGATCATCTCCTGTATTATGTCTGCAGTCTCTGACCATCTCCTGTACTATGTCTGCAGTCTCTGACCATCTCCTGTACTATGTCTGCAGTCTCTGATCATCTCCTGTACTATGTCTGCAGTCTCTGATCATCTCCTGTACTATGTCTGCAGTCTCTGATCATCTCCTGTATTATGTCTGCAGTCTCTGATCATCCCCTGTACTATGTCTGCAGTCTCTGATCATCTCCTGTATTATGTCTGCAGTCTCTGATCCTCTCCTGTATTATGTCTGCAGTCTCTGATCATCTCCTGTACTATGTCTGCAGTCTCTGATCATCTCCTGTATTATGTCTGCAGTCTCTGATCATCTCCTGTATTATGTCTGCAGTCTTTGATCATCTCCTGTATTATGTCTGCAGTCTCTGATCATCTCCTGTACTATGTCTGCAGTCTCTGATCATCTCCTGTATTATGTCTGCAGTCTCTGATCATCTCCTGTATTATGTCTGCAGTCTCTGATCATCTCCTGTATTATGTCTGCAGTCTCTGATCATCTCCTGTACTATGTCTGCAGTCTCTGATCATCTCCTGTATTATGTCTGCAGTCTCTGACCATCTCCTGTACTATGTCTGCAGTCTCTGATCATCTCCTGTATTATGTCTGCAGTCTCTGATCATCTCCTGTATTATGTCTGCAGTCTCTGATCATCTCCTGTATTATGTCTGCAGTCTCTGATCATCTCCTGTACTACGTCTGCAGTCTCTGATCATCTCCTGTAGTATGTCTGCAGTCTCTGATCATCTCCTGTATTATGTCTGCAGTCTCTGATCATCTCCTGTATCATGTCTGCAGTCTCTGATCATCTTCTGTACCATGTCTGCAGTCTCTGACCATCTCCTGTACTATGTCTGCAGTCTCTGACCATCTCCTGTACTATGTCTGCAGTCTCTGATCATCTCCTGTATTATGTCTGCAGTCTCTGATCATCTCCTGTATTATGTCTGCAGTCTCTGATCCTCTCCTGTATTATGTCTGCAGTCTCTGATCATCTCCTGTACTATGTCTGCAGTCTCTGATCATCTCCTGTATTATGTCTGCAGTCTCTGATCATCTCCTGTATTATGTCTGCAGTCTCTGATCATCTCCTGTATTATGTCTGCAGTCTCTGATCATCTCCTGTATTATGTCTGCAGTCTTTGATCATCTCCTGTACTATGTCTGCAGTCTCTGATCCTCTCCTGTATCATGTCTGCAGTCTCTGATCATCTCCTGTATCATGTCTGCAGTCTCTGATCATCTCCTGTATTATGTCTGCAGTCTCTGATCATCTCCTGTACTATGTCTGCAGTCTCTGATCATCTCCTGTATTATGTCTGCAGTCTCTGATCATCTCCTGTACTATGTCTGCAGTCTCTGATCATCTCCTGTATCATGTCTGCAGTCTCTGATCATCTCCTGTATCATGTCTGCAGTCTCTGATCATCTCCTGTATTATGTCTGCAGTCTCTGATCATCTCCTGTATTATGTCTGCAGTCTTTGATCATCTCCTGTATTATGTCTGCAGTCTCTGATCATCTCCTGTACTATGTCTGCAGTCTCTGATCGTCTCCTGTATCATGTCTGCAGTCTCTGATCATCTCCTGTATCATGTCTGCAGTCTCTGATCATCTCCTGTATCATGTCTGCAGTCTCTGATCATCTCCTGTATTATGTCTGCAGTCTCTGACCATCTCCTGTACTATGTCTGCAGTCTCTGATCATCTCCTGTACTATGTCTGCAGTCTCTGATCGTCTCCTGTACTATGTCTGCAGTCTCTGATCGTCTCCTGTATCATGTCTGCAGTCTCTGATCATCTCCTGTATCATGTCTGCAGTCTCTGATCATCTCCTGTATCATGTCTGCAGTCTCTGATCATCTCCTGTATCATGTCTGCAGTCTCTGATCATCTCCTGTATTATGTCTGCAGTCTCTGATCATCTCCTGTATTATGTCTGCAGTCTTTGATCATCTCCTGTATTATGTCTGCAGTCTCTGATCATCTCCTGTACTATGTCTGCAGTCTCTGATCGTCTCCTGTATCATGTCTGCAGTCTCTGATCATCTCCTGTATCATGTCTGCAGTCTCTGATCATCTCCTGTATCATGTCTGCAGTCTCTGATCATCTCCTGTATCATGTCTGCAGTCTCTGATCATCTCCTGTATCATGTCTGCAGTCTCTGATCATCTCCTGTATTATGTCTGCAGTCTCTGATCATCTCCTGTATCATGTCTGCAGTCTCTGATCATCTCCTGTATCATGTCTGCAGTCTCTGATCATCTCCTGTACCATGTCTGCAGTCTCTGATCATCTCCTGTATTATGTCTGCAGTCTCTGATCATCTCCTGTACTATGTCTGCAGTCTCTGATCATCTCCTGTATTATGTCTGCAGTCTCTGATCATCTCCTGTATTATGTCTGCAGTCTCTGATCATCTCCTGTACTATATCTGCAGTCTCTGATCATCTCCTGTACTATGTCTGCAGTCTCTGATCATCTCCTGTATCATGTCTGCAGTCTCTGATCATCTCCTGTACTATGTCTGCAGTCTCTGATCATCTCCTGTATTATGTCTGCAGTCTCTGATCATCTCCTGTACTATGTCTGCAGTCTCTGATCATCTCCTGTATCATGTCTGCAGTCTCTGATCATCTCCTGTAGTATGTCTGCAGTCTCTGATCATCTCCTATATTATGTCTGCAGTCTCTGATCATCTCCTGGATCATGTCTGCAGTCTCTGATCATCTCCTGTAGTATGTCTGCAGTCTCTGATCATCTCCTGTACTATGTCTGCAGTCTCTGATCATCTCCTGTACTATGTCTGCAGTCTCTGATCATCTCCTGTACTATGTCTGCAGTCTCTGATCATCTCCTGTAGTATGTCTGCAGTCTCTGATCATCTCCTGTACTACGTCTGCAGTCTCTGATCATCTCCTGTACTATGTCTGCAGTCTCTGATCATCTCCTGTACTATGTCTGCAGTCTCTGATCATCTCCTGTAGTATGTCTGCAGTCTCTGATCATCTCCTGTACTACGTCTGCAGTCTCTGATCATCTCCTGTACTATGTCTGCAGTCTCTGATCATCTCCTGTACTATGTCTGCAGTCTCTGATCATCTCCTGTACCATGTCTGCAGTCTCTGATCATCTCCTGTACTATGTCTGCAGTCTCTGATCATCTCCTGTATCATGTCTGCAGTCTCTGATCATCTCCTGTACTATGTCTGCAGTCTCTGATCATCTCCTGTATTATGTCTGCAGTCTCTGATCATCTCCTGTATTATGTCTGCAGTCTCTGATCATCTCCTGTACTATGTCTGCAGTCTCTGATCATCTCCTGTATTATGTCTGCAGTCTCTGATCATCTCCTGTATTATGTCTGCAGTCTCTGATCATCTCCTGTATTATGTCTGCAGTCTCTGATCATCTCCTGTACTATGTCTGCAGTCTCTGATCATCTCCTGTACTATGTCTGCAGTCTCTGATCATCCCCTGTACTATGTCTGCAGTCTCTGATCATCTCCTGTATTATGTCTGCAGTCTCTGATCCTCTCCTGTATTATGTCTGCAGTCTCTGATCATCTCCTGTACTATGTCTGCAGTCTCTGATCATCTCCTGTATTATGTCTGCAGTCTCTGATCATCTCCTGTATTATGTCTGCAGTCTCTGATCATCTCCTGTATTATGTCTGCAGTCTCTGATCATCTCCTGTACTATGTCTGCAGTCTCTGATCGTCTCCTGTACTATGTCTGCAGTCTCTGATCATCTCCTGTAGTATGTCTGCAGTCTCTGATCATCTCCTGTACTACGTCTGCAGTCTCTGATCATCTCCTGTACTATGTCTGCAGTCTCTGATCATCTCCTGTACTATGTCTGCAGTCTCTGATCATCTCCTGTACCATGTCTGCAGTCTCTGATCATCTCCTGTATTATGTCTGCAGTCTCTGATCATCTCCTGTATTATGTCTGCAGTCTCTGATCATCTCCTGTATTATGTCTGCAGTCTCTGATCATCTCCTGTACTATGTCTGCAGTCTCTGATCATCTCCTGTATTATGTCTGCAGTCTCTGATCATCTCCTGTATTATGTCTGCAGTCTCTGATCATCTCCTGTATTATGTCTGCAGTCTCTGATCATCTCCTGTACTATGTCTGCAGTCTCTGATCGTCTCCTGTACTATGTCTGCAGTCTCTGATCATCTCCTGTAGTATGTCTGCAGTCTCTGATCATCTCCTGTACTACGTCTGCAGTCTCTGATCATCTCCTGTACTATGTCTGCAGTCTCTGATCATCTCCTGTACTATGTCTGCAGTCTCTGATCATCTCCTGTACCATGTCTGCAGTCTCTGATCATCTCCTGTACTATGTCTGCAGTCTCTGATCATCTCCTGTATCATGTCTGCAGTCTCTGATCATCTCCTGTACTATGTCTGCAGTCTCTGATCATCTCCTGTATTATGTCTGCAGTCTCTGATCATCTCCTGTATTATGTCTGCAGTCTCTGATCATCTCCTGTACTATGTCTGCAGTCTCTGATCATCTCCTGTATTATGTCTGCAGTCTCTGATCATCTCCTGTATTATGTCTGCAGTCTCTGATCATCTCCTGTATTATGTCTGCAGTCTCTGATCATCTCCTGTACTATGTCTGCAGTCTCTGATCATCTCCTGTACTATGTCTGCAGTCTCTGATCATCCCCTGTACTATGTCTGCAGTCTCTGATCATCTCCTGTATTATGTCTGCAGTCTCTGATCCTCTCCTGTATTATGTCTGCAGTCTCTGATCATCTCCTGTACTATGTCTGCAGTCTCTGATCATCTCCTGTATTATGTCTGCAGTCTCTGATCCTCTCCTGTATTATGTCTGCAGTCTCTGATCATCTCCTGTACTATGTCTGCAGTCTCTGATCATCTCCTGTATTATGTCTGCAGTCTCTGATCCTCTCCTGTATTATGTCTGCAGTCTCTGATCATCTCCTGTACTATGTCTGCAGTCTCTGATCATCTCCTGTATTATGTCTGCAGTCTCTGATCATCTCCTGTACTATGTCTGCAGTCTCTGATCATCTCCTGTACTATGTCTGCAGTCTCTGATCATCTCCTGTATTATGTCTGCAGTCTCTGATCATCTCCTGTACTATGTCTGCAGTCTCTGATCATCTCCTGTATTATGTCTGCAGTCTCTGATCATCTCCTGTACTATGTCTGCAGTCTCTGATCATCTCCTGTACTATGTCTGCAGTCTCTGATCATCTCCTGTATTATGTCTGCAGTCTCTGATCATCTCCTGTACTATGTCTGCAGTCTCTGATCATCTCCTGTACTATGTCTGCAGTCTCTGATCATCTCCTGTATTATGTCTGCAGTCTCTGATCATCTCCTGTACTATGTCTGCAGTCTCTGATCGTCTCCTGTATCATGTCTGCAGTCTCTGACCATCTCCTGTATTATGTCTGCAGTCTCTGATCATCTCCTGTATCATGTCTGCAGTCTCTGATCATCTCCTGTATCATGTCTGCAGTCTCTGATCATCTCCTGTATTATGTCTGCAGTCTCTGATCATCTCCTGTACTATGTCTGCAGTCTCTGATCATCTCCTGTACTATGTCTGCAGTCTCTGATCATCTCCTGTATTATGTCTGCAGTCTCTGATCATCTCCTGTACTATGTCTGCAGTCTCTGATCATCTCCTGTACTATGTCTGCAGTCTCTGATCATCTCCTGTATTATGTCTGCAGTCTCTGATCATCTCCTGTATTATGTCTGCAGTCTCTGATCATCTCCTGTACTATGTCTGCAGTCTCTGATCATCTCCTGTATTATGTCTGCAGTCTCTGATCATCTCCTGTACCATGTCTGCAGTCTCTGATCATCTCCTGTATTATGTCTGCAGTCTCTGATCATCTCCTGTATTATGTCTGCAGTCTCTGATCATCTCCTGTACTATGTCTGCAGTCTCTGATCATCTTCTGTATTATGTCTGCAGTCTCTGATCATCTCCTGTACTATGTCTGCAGTCTCTGATCATCTCCTGTATCATGTCTGCAGTCTCTGATCATCTCCTGTACTATGTCTGCAGTCTCTGATCATCTCCTGTACTATGTCTGCAGTCTCTGATCATCTCCTGTATTATGTCTGCAGTCTCTGATTATCTCCTGTATTATGTCTGCAGTCTCTGATCATCTCCTGTACTATGTCTGCAGTCTCTGATCATCTCCTGTATTATGTCTGCAGTCTCTGATCATCTCCTGTACTATGTCTGCAGTCTCTGATCATCTCCTGTACTATGTCTGCAGTCTCTGATCATCTCCTGTACTATGTCTGCAGTCTCTGATCATCTCCTGTATTATGTCTGCAGTCTCTGATCATCTCCTGTATTATGTCTGCAGTCTCTGATCATCTCCTGTACTATGTCTGCAGTCTCTGATCATCTCCTGTACTATGTCTGCAATCTCTGATCATCTCCTGTACTATGTCTGCAGTCTCTGATCATCTCCTGTACTATGTCTGCAGTCTCTGATCATCTCCTGTATCATGTCTGCAGTCTCTGATCATCTCCTGTACTATGTCTGCAGTCTCTGATCATCTCCTGTACTATGTCTGCAGTCTCTGATCATCTCCTGTATTATGTCTGCAGTCTCTGATCATCTCCTGTATTATGTCTGCAGTCTCTGATCATCTCCTGTACTATGTCTGCAGTCTCTGATCATCTCCTGTATTATGTCTGCAGTCTCTGATCATCTCCTGTACCATGTCTGCAGTCTCTGATCATCTCCTGTATTATGTCTGCAGTCTCTGATCATCTCCTGTATTATGTCTGCAGTCTCTGATCATCTCCTGTACTATGTCTGCAGTCTCTGATCATCTTCTGTATTATGTCTGCAGTCTCTGATCATCTCCTGTACTATGTCTGCAGTCTCTGATCATCTCCTGTATCATGTCTGCAGTCTCTGATCATCTCCTGTACTATGTCTGCAGTCTCTGATCATCTCCTGTACTATGTCTGCAGTCTCTGATCATCTCCTGTACTATGTCTGCAGTCTCTGATCATCTCCTGTATTATGTCTGCAGTCTCTGATCATCTCCTGTATTATGTCTGCAGTCTCTGATCATCTCCTGTACTATGTCTGCAGTCTCTGATCATCTCCTGTATCATGTCTGCAGTCTCTGATCATCTCCTGTACTATGTCTGCAGTCTCTGATTATCTCCTGTATTATGTCTGCAGTCTCTGATCATCTCCTGTACTATGTCTGCAGTCTCTGATCATCTCCTGTACTATGTCTGCAGTCTCTGATCATCTCCTGTATTATGTCTGCAGTCTCTGATCATCTCCTGTATTATGTCTGCAGTCTCTGATCATCTCCTGTACCATGTCTGCAGTCTCTGATCATCTCCTGTATTATGTCTGCAGTCTCTGATCATCTCCTGTACTATGTCTGCAGTCTCTGATCATCTCCTGTACTATGTCTGCAGTCTCTGATCATCTCCTGTACTATGTCTGCAGTCTCTGACCATCTCCTGTACTATGTCTGCAGTCTCTGATCATCTCCTGTATTATGTCTGCAGTCTCTGATCATCTCCTGTACCATGTCTGCAGTCTCTGATCATCTCCTGTATTATGTCTGCAGTCTCTGATCATCTCCTGTATTATGTCTGCAGTCTCTGATCATCTCCTGTATTATGTCTGCAGTCTCTGATCATCTCCTGTACTATGTCTGCAGTCTCTGATCATCTCCTGTACTATGTCTGCAGTCTCTGATCATCTCCTGTACTATGTCTGCAGTCTCTGATCATCTCCTGTATTATGTCTGCAGTCTCTGATCATCTCCTGTATTATGTCTGCAGTCTCTGATCATCTCCTGTATTATGTCTGCAGTCTCTGATCATCTCCTGTATTATGTCTGCAGTCTCTGATTATCTCCTGTATTATGTCTGCAGTCTCTGATCATCTCCTGTATTATGTCTGCAGTCTCTGATCATCTCCTGTATTATGTCTGCAGTCTCTGATTATCTCCTGTATTATGTCTGCAGTCTCTGATCATCTCCTGTATTATGTCTGCAGTCTCTGATTATCTCCTGTATTATGTCTGCAGTCTCTGATCATCTCCTGTACTATGTCTGCAGTCTCTGATCATCTCCTGTATTATGTCTGCAGTCTCTGATCATCTCCTGTATTATGTCTGCAGTCTCTGATCATCTCCTGTACTATGTCTGCAGTCTCTGATCATCTCCTGTACTATGTCTGCAGTCTCTGATCATCTCCTGTATTATGTCTGCAGTCTCTGATCATCTCCTGTACTATATCTGCAGTCTCTGATCATCTCCTGTATTATGTCTGCAGTCTCTGATCATCTCCTGTATTATGTCTGCAGTCTCTGATCATCTCCTGTATTATGTCTGCAGTCTCTGATCATCTCCTGTACTATGTCTGCAGTCTCTGATCATCTCCTGTACTATATCTGCAGTCTCTGATCATCTCCTGTATTATGTCTGCAGTCTCTGATCATCTCCTGTATTATGTCTGCAGTCTCTGATCATCTCCTGTATTATGTCTGCAGTCTCTGATCATCTCCTGTATTATGTCTGCAGTCTCTGATCATCTCCTGTATTATGTCTGCAGTCTCTGATCATCTCCTGTACTATGTCTGCAGTCTCTGATCATCTCCTGTATTATGTCTGCAGTCTCTGATCATCTCCTGTATTATGTCTGCAGTCTCTGATCATCTCCTGTACTATGTCTGCAGTCTCTGATCATCTCCTGTACTATGTCTGCAGTCTCTGATCATCTCCTGTATTATGTCTGCAGTCTCTGATCATCTCCTGTATTATGTCTGCAGTCTCTGATCATCTCCTGTACTATGTCTGCAGTCTCTGATCATCTCCTGTACTATATCTGCAGTCTCTGATCATCTCCTGTACTATGTCTGCAGTCTCTGATCATCTCCTGTACCATGTCTGCAGTCTCTGATCATCTCCTGTATTATGTCTGCAGTCTCTGATCATCTCCTGTATTATGTCTGCAGTCTCTGATCATCTCCTGTATTATGTCTGCAGTCTCTGATCATCTCCTGTACTATGTCTGCAGTCTCTGATCATCTCCTGTATTATGTCTGCAGTCTCTGATCATCTCCTGTATTATGTCTGCAGTCTCTGATCATCTCCTGTACTATGTCTGCAGTCTCTGATCATCTCCTGTACTATGTCTGCAGTCTCTGACCATCTCCTGTACTATGTCTGCAGTCTCTGATCATCTCCTGTACTATGTCTGCAGTCTCTGATCATCTCCTGTACTATGTCTGCAGTCTCTGACCATCTCCTGTACTATGTCTGCAGTCTCTGATCATCTCCTGTACTATGTCTGCAGTCTCTGATCATCTCCTGTACTATGTCTGCAGTCTCTGATCATCGCCTGTACTATGTCTGCAGTCTCTGATCATCTCCGGTACTATATCTGCAGTCCCTGATCATCTCCTGTACTATGTCTGCAGTCTCTGATCATCTCCTGTACTATGTCTGCAGTCTCTGATCATCTCCTGTATTATGTCTGCAGTCTCTGATCATCTCCTGTATTATGTCTGCAGTCTCTGATCATCTCCTGTATTATGTCTGCAGTCTCTGATCATCTCCTGTCCTGTACTATGTCTGCAGTCTCTGATCATCTCCTGTACTATATCTGCAGTCCCTGATCATCTCCTGTACTATGTCTGCAGTCTCTGATCATCTCCTGTACTATGTCTGCAGTCTCTGATCATCTCCTGTACTATGTCTGCAGTCTCTGATCATCTCCTGTATTATGTCTGCAGTCTCTGATCATCTCCTGTATTATGTCTGCAGTCTCTGATCATCTCCTGTATTATGTCTGCAGTCTCTGATCATCTCCTGTACTATGTCTGCAGTCTCTGATCATCTCCTGTACTATGTCTGCAGTCTCTGATCATCTCCTGTACTATGTCTGCAGTCTCTGACCATCTCCTGTACTATGTCTGCAGTCTCTGATCATCTCCTGTACTATGTCTGCAGTCTCTGACCATCTCCTGTACTATGTCTGCAGTCTCTGATCATCTCCTGTACTATGTCTGCAGTCTCTGATCATCTCCTGTATTATGTCTGCAGTCTCTGATCATCTCCTGTACTATGTCTGCAGTCTCTGATCATCTCCTGTATTATGTCTGCAGTCTCTGACCATCTCCTGTATTATGTCTGCAGTCTCTGATCATCTCCTGTACTATATCTGCAGTCTCTGATCATCTCCTGTATTATGTCTGCAGTCTCTGACCATCTCCTGTACTATGTCTGCAGTCTCTGATCATCTCCTGTACTATGTCTGCAGTCTCTGACCATCTCCTGTACTATGTCTGCAGTCTCTGATCATCTCCTGTACTATATCTGCAGTCTCTGACCATCTCGTGTATTATGTCTGCAGTCTCTGACCATCTCCTGTACTATGTCTGCAGTCTCTGATCATCTCCTGTACTATGTCTGCAGTCTCTGATCATCTCCTGTACTATGTCTGCAGTCTCTGACCATCTCCTGTATTATGTCTGCAGTCTCTGATCATCTCCTGTATTATGTCTGCAGTCTCTGATCATCTCCTGTACTATGTCTGCAGTCTCTGATCATCTCCTGTACTATGTCTGCAGTCTCTGATCATCTCCTGTATTATGTCTGCAGTCTCTGATCATCTCCTGTACTATGTCTGCAGTCTCTGACCATCTCCTGTATTATGTCTGCAGTCTCTGATCATCTCCTGTACTATATCTGCAGTCTCTGATCATCTCCTGTACTATGTCTGCAGTCTCTGACCATCTCCTGTACTATGTCTGCAGTCTCTGACCATCTCCTGTACTATGTCTGCAGTCTCTGATCATCTCCTGTACTATGTCTGCAGTCTCTGACCATCTCCTGTATTATGTCTGCAGTCTCTGATCATCTCCTGTACTATATCTGCAGTCTCTGATCATCTCCTGTACTATGTCTGCAGTCTCTGATCATCTCCTGTACTATGTCTGCAGTCTCTGATCATCTCCTGTACTATGTCTGCAGTCTCTGATCATCTCGTGTACTATGTCTGCAGTCTCTGATCATCTCCTGTACTATGTCTGCAGTCTCTGATCATCTCCTGTACTATGTCTGCAGTCTCTGATCATCTCCAGTAATATGTCTGCAGTCTCTGATCATCTCCTGTACTATGTCTGCAGTCTCTGATCATCTCCTGTACTATGTCTGCAGTCTCTGATCATCTCCTGTACTATGTCTGCAGTCTCTGATCATCTCCTGTACTATGTCTGCAGTCTCTGATCATCTCCTGTTCTATGTCTGCAGTCTCTGATCATCTCCTGTTCTATGTCTGCAGTCTCTGATCATCTCCTGTATTATGTCTGCAGTCTCTGATCATCTCCTGTATGATGTCTGCAGTCTCTGATCATCTCCTGTACTATGTCTGCAGTCTCTGACCATCTCCTGTATGATGTCTGCAGTCTCTGATCATCTCCTGTATGATGTCTGCAGTCTCTGATCATCTCCTGTACTATGTCTGCAGTCTCTGATCATCTCCTGTATTATGTCTGCAGTCTCTGATCATCTCCTGTACCATGTCTGCAGTCTCTGATCATCTCCTGTATTATGTCTGCAGTCTCTGATCATCTCCTGTATTATGTCTGCAGTCTCTGATTATCTCCTGTATCATGTCTGCAGTCTCTGATCATCTCCTGTATTATGTCTGCAGTCTCTGACCATCTCCTGTATCATGTCTGCAGTCTCTGATCATCTCCTGTATTATGTCTGCAGTCTCTGATCATCTCCTGTACTATGTCTGCAGTCTCTGATCATCTCCTGTACCATGTCTGCAGTCTCTGATCATCTCCTGTACTATGTCTGCAGTCTCTGATCATCTCCTGTACCATGTCTGCAGTCTCTGATCATCTCCTGTATTATGTCTGCAGTCTCTGATCATCTCCTGTATTATGTCTGCAGTCTCTGATCATCTCCTGTATCATGTCTGCAGTCTCTGATCATCTCCTGTATTATGTCTGCAGTCTCTGACCATCTCCTGTATTTTGTCTGCAGTCTCTGACCATCTCCTGTATTTTGTCTGCAGTCTCTGACCATCTCCTGTATTATGTCTGCAGTCTCTGATCATCTCCTGTACTATGTCTTCAGTCTCTGATCATCTCCTGGATCATGTCTGCAGTCTCTGATCATCTCCTGTACTATGTCTGCAGTCTCTGATCATCTCCTATACTATGTCTGCAGTCTCTGACCATCTCCTATACTATGTCTGCAGTCTCTGATCATCTCCTGTACTATGTCTGCAGTCTCTGATCATCTCCTGTACTATGTCTGCAGTCTCTGATCATCTCCTGTACTATGTCTGCAGTCTCTGATCATCTCCTGTACTATGTCTGCAGTCTCTGACCATCTCCTGTATTATGTCTGCAGTCTCTGATCATCTCCTGTACTATGTCTGCAGTCTCTGACCATCTCCTGTACTATGTCTGCAGTCTCTGATCATCTCCTGTATTATGTCTGCAGTCTCTGACCATCTCCTGTATTATGTCTGCAGTCTCTGACCATCTCCTGTACTATGTCTGCAGTCTCTGATCATCTCCTGTACTATGTCTGCAGTCTCTGATCATCTCATGTACTATGTCTGCAGTCTCTGATCATCTCCTGTACTATGTCTGCAGTCTCTGACCATCTCCTGTACTATGTCTGCAGTCTCTGATCATCTCCTGTACTATGTCTGCAGTCTCTGATCATCTCCTGTACTATGTCTGCAGTCTCTGAACATCTCCTGTACTATGTCTGCAGTCTCTGATCATCTCCTGTACTATGTCTGCAGTCTCTGATCATCTCCTGTACTATGTCTGCAGTCTCTGATCATCTCCTGTATTATGTCTGCAGTCTCTGATCATCTCCTGTATTATGTCTGCAGTCTCTGATCATCTCCTGTATTATGTGTGCAGTCTCTGATCATCTCCTGTATTATGTCTGCAGTCTCTGATCATCTCCTGTATTATGTCTGCAGTCTCTGATCATCTCCTGTATTATGTCTGCAGTCTCTGATCATCTCCTGTACTATGTCTGCAGTCTCTGATCATCTCCTGTACTATGTCTGCAGTCTCTGATCATCTCCTGTATTATGTCTGCAGTTTCTGATCATCTCCTGTACTATGTCTGCAGTCTCTGATCATCTCCTGTATTATGTCTGCAGTCTCTGATCATCTCCTGTACTATGTCTGCAGTCTCTGATCATCTCCTGTATTATGTCTGCAGTCTCTGATCATCTCCTGTATTATGTCTGCAGTCTCTGATCATCTCCTGTATTATGTCTGCAGTCTCTGATCATCTCCTGTATTATGTCTGCAGTCTCTGACCTTCTCCTGTACTATGTCTGCAGTCTCTGATCATCTCCTGTATTATGTCTGCAGTCTCTGATCATCTCCTGTACTATGTCTGCAGTCTCTGATCATCTCCTGTATTATGTCTGCAGTCTCTGATCATCTCCTGTATTATGTCTGCAGTCTCTGATCATTTCCTGTACTATGTCTGCAGTCTCTGATCATCTCCTGTACTATATCTGCAGTCTCTGATCATCTCCTGTATTATGTCTGCAGTCTCTGATCATCTCCTGTACTATGTCTGCAGTCTCTGATCATCTCCTGTACCATGTCTGCAGTCTCTGATCATCTCCTGTATTATGTCTGCAGTCTCTGATCATTTCCTGTACTATGTCTGCAGTCTCTGATCATCTCCTGTACTATGTCTGCAGTCTCTGATCATCTCCTGTACTATGTCTGCAGTCTCTGATCATCTCCTGTACTATGTCTGCAGTCTCTGATCATCTCCTGTATTATGTCTGCAGTCTCTGATCATCTCCTGTACTATGTCTGCAGTCTCTGATTATCTCCTGTATTATGTCTGCAGTCTCTGATCATCTCCTGTACTATGTCTGCAGTCTCTGATCATCTCCTGTACCATGTCTGCAGTCTCTGATCATCTCCTGTATTATGTCTGCAGTCTCTGATCATTTCCTGTACTATGTCTGCAGTCTCTGATCATTTCCTGTACTATGTCTGCAGTCTCTGATCATCTCCTGTACTATGTCTGCAGTCTCTGATCATTTCCTGTACTATGTCTGCAGTCTCTGATCATTTCCTGTACTATGTCTGCAGTCTCTGATCATCTCCTGTACTATGTCTGCAGTCTCTGATCATCTCCTGTATTATGTCTGCAGTCTCTGATCATCTCCTTTACCATGTCTGCAGTCTCTGATCATCTCCTGTATTATGTCTGCAGTCTCTGATCATTTCCTGTACTATGTCTGCAGTCTCTGATCATCTCCTGTACTATGTCTGCAGTCTCTGATCATCTCCTGTACTATGTCTGCAGTCTCTGATCATCTCCTGTATTATGTCTGCAGTCTCTGATCATTTCCTGTACTATGTCTGCAGTCTCTGATCATCTCCTGTACTATGTCTGCAGTCTCTGATCATCTCCTGTATTATGTCTGCAGTCTCTGATCATCTCCTGTACTATGTCTGCAGTCTCTGATCATCTCCTGTACTATGTCTGCAGTCTCTGATCATCTCCTGTACTATGTCTGCAGTCTCTGATCATCTCCTGTATTATGTCTGCAGTCTCTGATCATCTCCTGTATTATGTCTGCAGTCTCTGATCATCTCCTGTACTATGTCTGCAGTCTCTGACTATCTCCTGTACTATGTCTGCAGTCTCTGATCATCTCCTGTACTATGTCTGCAGTCTCTGATCATTTCCTGTACTATGTCTGCAGTCTCTGATCATCTCCTGTACTATGTCTGCAGTCTCTGATCATCTCCTGTATTATGTCTGCAGTCTCTGACCATCTCCTGTACTATGTCTGCAGTCTCTGATCATCTCCTGTACTATGTCTGCAGTCTCTGATCATCTCCTGTATTATGTCTGCAGTCTCTGATCATCTCCTGTACCATGTCTGCAGTCTCTGACCATCTCCTGTACTATGTCTGCAGTCTCTGATCATCTCCTGTAATATGTCTGCAGTCTCTGATCATCTCCTGTACTATATCTGCAGTCTCTGATCATCTCCTGTACTATGTCTGCAGTCTCTGATCATCTCCTGTACCATGTCTGCAGTCTCTGATCATCTCCTGTATTATGTCTGCAGTCTCTGATCATTTCCTGTACTATGTCTGCAGTCTCTGATCATCTCCTGTACTATGTCTGCAGTCTCTGATCATCTCCTGTACTATGTCTGCAGTCTCTGATCATCTCCTGTAATATGTCTGCAGTCTCTGATCATCTCCTGTACTATGTCTGCAGTCTCTGATCATCTCCTGTACTATGTCTGCAGTCTCTGATCATCTCCTGTACTATGTCTGCAGTCTCTGATCATCTCCTGTACTATGTCTGCAGTCTCTGATCATCTCCTGTACTATGTCTGCAGTCTCTGATCATCTCCTGTACTATGTCTGCAGTCTCTGATCATCTCCTGTACTATGTCTGCAGTCTCTGATCATCTCCTGTACTATATCTGCAGTCTCTGATCATCTCCTGTACTATGTCTGCAGTCTCTGATCATCTCCTGTACCATGTCTGCAGTCTCTGATCATCTCCTGTATTATGTCTGCAGTCTCTGATCATTTCCTGTACTATGTCTGCAGTCTCTGATCATCTCCTGTACTATGTCTGCAGTCTCTGATCATCTCCTGTACTATGTCTGCAGTCTCTGATCATCTCCTGTACTATGTCTGCAGTCTCTGATCATCTCCTGTACTATGTCTGCAGTCTCTGACCATCTCCTGTATTATGTCTGCAGTCTCTGATCATTTCCTGTACTATGTCTGCAGTCTCTGATCATCTCCTGTACTATGTCTGCAGTCTCTGATCATCTCCTGTATTATGTCTGCAGTCTCTGATCATCTCCTGTACCATGTCTGCAGTCTCTGATCATCTCCTGTACCATGTCTGCAGTCTCTGACCATCTCCTGTACTATGTCTGCAGTCTCTGATCATCTCCTGTAATATGTCTGCAGTCTCTGATCATCTCCTGTACTATATCTGCAGTCTCTGATCATCTCCTGTACTATGTCTGCAGTCTCTGATCATCTCCTGTACCATGTCTGCAGTCTCTGATCATCTCCTGTATTATGTCTGCAGTCTCTGATCATTTCCTGTACTATGTCTGCAGTCTCTGATCATCTCCTGTACTATGTCTGCAGTCTCTGATCATCTCCTGTACTATGTCTGCAGTCTCTGATCATCTCCTGTACTATATCTGCAGTCTCTGATCATCTCCTGTACTATGTCTGCAGTCTCTGACCATCTCCTGTACTATGTCTGCAGTCTCTGATCATCTCCTGTATTATGTCTGCAGTCTCTGATCATCTCCTGTAATATGTCTGCAGTCTCTGATCATCTCCTGTACTATGTCTGCAGTCTCTGATCATCTCCTGTACTATGTCTGCAGTCTCTGATCATCTCCTGTACTATGTCTGCAGTCTCTGATCATCTCCTGTACTATGTCTGCAGTCTCTGATCATCTCCTGTATTATGTCTGCAGTCTCTGATCATCTCCTGTACTATGTCTGCAGTCTCTGATTATCTCCTGTATTATGTCTGCAGTCTCTGATCATCTCCTGTACTATGTCTGCAGTCTCTGATCATCTCCTGTACCATGTCTGCAGTCTCTGATCATCTCCTGTATTATGTCTGCAGTCTCTGATCATTTCCTGTACTATGTCTGCAGTCTCTGATCATTTCCTGTACTATGTCTGCAGTCTCTGATCATCTCCTGTACTATGTCTGCAGTCTCTGATCATTTCCTGTACTATGTCTGCAGTCTCTGATCATTTCCTGTACTATGTCTGCAGTCTCTGATCATCTCCTGTACTATGTCTGCAGTCTCTGATCATCTCCTGTATTATGTCTGCAGTCTCTGATCATCTCCTGTACCATGTCTGCAGTCTCTGATCATCTCCTGTATTATGTCTGCAGTCTCTGATCATCTCCTGTACTATGTCTGCAGTCTCTGATCATTTCCTGTACTATGTCTGCAGTCTCTGATCATCTCCTGTACTATGTCTGCAGTCTCTGATCATCTCCTGTACTATGTCTGCAGTCTCTGATCATCTCCTGTATTATGTCTGCAGTCTCTGATCATTTCCTGTACTATGTCTGCAGTCTCTGATCATCTCCTGTACTATGTCTGCAGTCTCTGATCATCTCCTGTATTATGTCTGCAGTCTCTGATCATCTCCTGTACTATGTCTGCAGTCTCTGATCATCTCCTGTACTATGTCTGCAGTCTCTGATCATCTCCTGTACTATGTCTGCAGTCTCTGACCATCTCCTGTACTATGTCTGCAGTCTCTGATCATCTCCTGTACTACGTCTGCAGTCTCTGATCATCTCTTGTACTATGTCTGCAGTCTCTGATCATCTCCTGTACTATGTCTGCAGTCTCTGACTATCTCCTGTACTATGTCTGCAGTCTCTGATCATCTCCTGTACTATGTCTGCAGTCTCTGATCATTTCCTGTACTATGTCTGCAGTCTCTGATCATCTCCTGTACTATGTCTGCAGTCTCTGATCATCTCCTGTATTATGTCTGCAGTCTCTGACCATCTCCTGTACTATGTCTGCAGTCTCTGATCATCTCCTGTACTATGTCTGCAGTCTCTGATCATCTCCTGTATTATGTCTGCAGTCTCTGATCATCTCCTGTACCATGTCTGCAGTCTCTGATCATCTCCTGTACCATGTCTGCAGTCTCTGACCATCTCCTGTACTATGTCTGCAGTCTCTGATCATCTCCTGTAATATGTCTGCAGTCTCTGATCATCTCCTGTACTAGATCTGCAGTCTCTGATCATCTCCTGTACTATGTCTGCAGTCTCTGATCATCTCCTGTACTATGTCTGCAGTCTCTGATCATCTCCTGTACTATGTCTGCAGTCTCTGATCATCTCCTGTACCATGTCTGCAGTCTCTGATCATCTCCTGTACCATGTCTGCAGTCTCTGATCATCTCCTGTACTATGTCTGCAGTCTCTGATCATCTCCTGTACCATGTCTGCAGTCTCTGACCATCTCCTGTACCATGTCTGCAGTCTCTGACCGTGGCGATCTCTGTGTGTCACGGAGCTGAATTTGAATTGCCCGGGTCGCAGTAACAATGTCCCACCATTGGATCAGTGTGGCGTCTATCACAGGAGGCGGGACATTGTTACTGCGGTCGGGCAATTCAGCTCCGTGAAAAACACGGAGATCGCGGAGAGGAGGAGGGAGGGGCTGCATCTGGGGAAGACCACGCCCCTTTTCGGTATCGGCAGTTTTTTTCATTTCGGTGCACCTCTAGTTTAGATGCATTCTGGTGCGTTTTGATGTGGGGGAGGGGGAGTTGCATATTGGGGGTTCCCTGCAGGGACGGGTTCTGAGGATTTAATGACGAGGGGTGTAAGGATCACAATTCCTCATTCGGGGGTCACAGAACGGATTTTCCGGTTTGGTGGGTTTTCCGGTTGTTTCTTGTGTCAGATTTGGGGAACTTCATGAAGAACTGCAGTCGGCTCACATCATTTGTAATAAAAACATCTTCGCCATTCTGAAGCTTCCCTCCGACCGCTTTGTATATTATTTTATATATAATTCAGAAATCTCCCTTCACTGAGTCTGGCTGCAGCCATTTTAACTGTGGGCAGCTGAAGCTGCTGCCTGTTCACTTCCTGGATTTACACAGAGGGCATGCCTCCAGCTCTGCAGCTCTCATTGGCCCTCGTATGACTCATCCCTCCTCCCTTCCTGGCAAACTCTCAGGAGAGCTGTGCATGATGTCATAAGCCTAGGCTAATGACCAGACAGGAAACAGGAAGTGGGCTGTAAGGGATTTACTGGCAGAAAATAATATTTTACTATCCAAAGTTATAAGAAGAAGAAGAAGAGAGAAGATTTTATAGATGGAAAGATGAAACAAATGACTGAAGTTTCGCTTTAAGGACTAAACCTTTTTCTGACATTTGTTTCTTACAAAGTAACAATCAGTATTTTTTGCTAGAAAGTTACTTGGAACCCCCAAACATTATATATTTTAGCAGAGACCCCAGAGAATAAAATGGCGATTGTTACAATATTTTATGTCACACGGTATTTGCACAGCGCTCTTTCAAACGCAATTTTTATGTAACACTTCAGTAAATAAACAGTAAAGTTATCCCAAGTTTTCTTTGATGTCTCACGGCGAGAATCGGGATCTTTATTCTAAGCAAAAAAAAAGTTGATTCTCATTTGATCCAGAATGGTGCATCTTCTATAAAGTGACATATTCTACATCAATGTGATCATCCATTAGAAGGCCGCATGCACTCTGGGTGTCCAATCCCAGCATTCCCTGAGAGGCAGAATCCACCCCCGCTGCTTGCAGCCTGTGCAGAGAGAGCTGTGGGAGGGACCCAGCAGGCTCCACCCACTCCAAAACTACAGGAGGGGCGGAGACAAGGCCAGTCACCCTGCACAAGGAGAGAGCAGAGCTGTAGGAGGGACCCAGCAGGCTCCACCCACTCCAAAACTACAGGAGGGGTGGAGACAAGGCCAGTCACCCTGCACAAGGAGAGAGCAGAGCTGTGGGAGGGTCCTAGCAGGCTCCACCCACTCCAAAAACTACAGGAGGGGGCGGAGACAAGGCCAGTCACCCTGCACAAGGAGAGAACAGAGCTGTGGGAGGGACCCAGCAGGCTCCACCCACTCCAAAACTACAGGAGGGGGCGGAGACAAGGCCAGTCACCCTGCACAAGGAGAGAGCAGAGCTGTGGGAGGGACCCGGCAGGCTCCACCCACTACAAACACTACAGGAGGGGGCGGAGACAAGGCCAGTCACCCTGCACAAGGAGAGAGCAGAGCTGTGGGAGGGACCCGGCAGGCTCCACCCACTACAAACACTACAGGAGGGGGCGGAGACAAGGCCAGTCACCCTGCACAAGGAGAGAGCAGAGCTGTGGGAGGGACCCGGCAGGCTCCACCCACTACAAACACTACAGGAGGGGGCGGAGACAAGGCCAGTCACCCTGCACAAGGAGAGAGAGATGTGGGAGGTACTCAATAGGCTCCACCCACTCCAAAACTACAGGAGGGGTGGAGACAAGGCCAGTCACCCTGCACAAGGAGAGAGCAGAGCTGTGGGAGGGACCCGGCAGGCTCCACCCACTACAAACACTACAGGAGGGGCGGAGACAAGGCCAGTCACCATGCACAAGGAGAGAGAGATGTGGGAGGTACCCAATAGGCTCCACCCACTACAAACACTACAGGAGGGGGCGGAGACAAGGCCAGTCACCCTGCACAAGGAGAGAGCAGAGCTGTAGTAGGGACCCAGCAGGCTCCACCCACTCCAAAACTACAGGAGGGGGCGGAGACAAGGCCAGTCACCATGCACAAGGAGAGAGAGATGTGGGAGGTACTCAATAGACTCCACCCACTACAAACACTACAGGAGGGGGCGGAGACAAGGCCAGTCACCCTGCACAAGGAGAGAGAGATGTGGGAGGTACCCAATAGGCTCCACCCACTACAAACACTACAGGAGGGGGCGGAGACAAGGCCAGTCACCCTGCACAAGGAGAGAGCAGAGCTGTAGTAGGGACCCAGCAGGCTCCACCCACTCCAAAACTACAGGAGGGGGCGGAGACAAGGCCAGTCACCCTGCACAAGGAGAGAGCAGAGCTGTGGGAGGGACCCGGCAGGCTCCACCCACTACAAACACCACAGGAGGGGGCGGAGACAAGGCCAGTCACCCTGCACAAGGAGAGAGCAGAGCTGTGGGAGGGACCCGGCAGGCTCCACCCACTACAAACACTACAGGAGGGGGCGGAGACAAGGCCAGTCACCCTGCACAAGGAGAGAGAGATGTGGGAGGTACTCAATAGGCTCCACCCACTCCAAAACTACAGGAGGGGTGGAGACAAGGCCAGTCACCCTGCACAAGGAGAGAGCAGAGCTGTGGGAGGGACCCGGCAGGCTCCACCCACTACAAACACTACAGGAGGGGCGGAGACAAGGCCAGTCACCATGCACAAGGAGAGAGAGATGTGGGAGGTACTCAATAGACTCCACCCACTACAAACACTACAGGAGGGGGCGGAGACAAGGCCAGTCACCCTGCACAAGGAGAGAGAGATGTGGGAGGTACCCAATAGGCTCCACCCACTACAAACACTACAGGATGGGCGGAGACAAGGCCAGTCACCATGCACAAGGAGAGAGAGATGTGGGAGGTACCCAATAGGCTCCACCCACTACAAACACTACAGGAGGGGCGGAGACAAGGCCAGTCACCATGCACAAGGAGAGAGAGATGTGGGAGGTACTCAATAGACTCCACCCACTACAAACACTACAGGAGGGGGCGGAGACAAGGCCAGTCACCCTGCACAAGGAGAGAGAGATGTGGGAGGTACTCAATAGACTCCACCCACTACAAACACTACAGGAGGGGGCGGAGACAAGGCCAGTCACCCTGCACAAGGAGAGAGAGATGTGGGAGGTACCCAATAGGCTCCACCCACTACAAACACTACAGGAGGGGCGGAGACAAGGCCAGTCACCATGCACAAGGAGAGAGAGATGTGGGAGGTACCCAATAGGCTCCACCCACTACAAACACTACAGGAGGGGGCGGAGACAAGGCCAGTCACCCTGCACAAGGAGAGAGCAGAGCTGTGGGAGGGACCCGGCAGGCTCCACCCACTACAAACACTACAGGAGGGGGCGGAGACAAGGCCAGTCACCCTGCACAAGGAGAGAGAGATGTGGGAGGTACTCAATAGGCTCCACCCACTCCAAAACTACAGGAGGGGTGGAGACAAGGCCAGTCACCCTGCACAAGGAGAGAGAGATGTGGGAGGTACCCAATAGGCTCCACCCACTACAAACACTACAGGAGGGGGCGGAGACAAGGCCAGTCACCCTGCTATTTATTTATTTTCTATTTTTTTTTCATTTTATTGGAAATGTTTTATAACAGAAAGGAAAAATATTGTCTATTTTTAAAAAAACGAATTTTGTGTCTTTTTTTCGTTTATTTAGCAAATAATCAAACCCCGGAGGTGATCCCGCCACCAATAGAAAGCTCTAGAAATGCCATTTGGATTCAGCGTTACATGGCCGTGCAATTACCAGTTAGATCCCTTTCACACTCGCAGCGCCCGATCGTTTTTGTGGCGCTTTAGCGCTGTTTTAGCGTCACTTTTCGGCCGCTAGCAGGACGCATTCCATTCATTGCTATGGGAAGCGCGTTTTGGGGGCGATACTTACAGCGTTCCCAAAGCACCCCAAAGATGCTGCTTGCAGGACACCGCCCGGGTGTGAAAAGATGCACTGTAATGAATGGGAGGCGCTTTTCAGAGGTTATTTCCAGGCGCTTTTCAGAGGTTATTTCCAGCGCTAAAGCGCCTGAAAACCACCCCGGCGTGTAACTAGCATTAAAGTAGCGCAGTGCTGAATAGCAAAAAAATGACCTGGTCATGAAAGGGGGGTAAAAACTTCCGGAGCTGAAGTGGTTCAATATCTCCGCCATGTATGTCTATGGTGCGCTGCCTGCTGATTGGCTGATGTCTTCTATTTTGATCCCTTCTAGATATCCTGACCCGTCTCTCCAATCACACATCAGGCACGGGGTTTGTGGATGGTGTCACTGTCACTCCGGACAACCTCCTCGTGGCCTCTGGATTTAATGTGGATCAGGGGCGTGGCTTCCTCAATGGTAAGTGTTTTCTCATGTGACTGCATTCAGGGGCGTGGCTTCCTCAATGGTAAGCGTTTTCTCATGTGACTGCATTCAGGGGCGTGGCTTCCTCAATGGTAAGCGTTCTCTCATGTGACTGCATTCAGGGGCGTGGCTTCCTCAATGGTAAGTGTTTTCTCATGTGACTGCATTCAGGGGCGTGGCTTCCTCAATGGTAAGCGTTCTCTCATGTGACTGCATTCAGGGGCGTGGCTTCCTCAATGGTAAGCGTTCTCTCATGTGACTGCATTCAGGGGCGTGGCTTCCTCAATGGTAAGTGTTTTCTCATGTGACTGCATTCAGGGGCGTGGCTTCCTCAATGGTAAGCGTTCTCTCATGTGACTGCATTCAGGGGCGTGGCTTCCTCAATGGTAAGCGTTTTCTCATGTGACTGCATTCAGGGGCGTGGCTTCCTCAATGGTAAGCGTTCTCTAATGTGACTGCATTCAGGGGCGTGGCTTCCTCAATGGTAAGCGTTTTCTCATGTGACTGCATTCAGGGGCGTGGCTTCCTCAATGGTAAGCGTTCTCTCATGTGACTGCATTCAGGGGCGTGACTTCCTCAATGGTAAGCGTTCTCTCATGTGACTGCATTCAGGGGCGTGGCTTCCTCAATGGTAAGCGTTCTCTAATGTGACTGCATTCAGGGGCGTGGCTTCCTCAATGGTAAGCGTTCTCTCATGTGACTGCATTCAGGGGCGTGGCTTCCTCAATGGTAAGCGTTCTCTAATGTGACTGCATTCAGGGGCGTGGCTTCCTCAATGGTAAGCGTTTTCTCATGTGACTGCATTCAGGGGCGTGGCTTCCTCAATGGTAAGTGTTTTCTCATGTGACTGCATTCAGGGGCGTGGCTTCCTCAATGGTAAGCGTTCTCTGATGTGACTACATTCAGGGGCGTGGCTTCCTCAATGGTAAGCGTTCTCTGATGTGACTACATTCAGGGGCGTGGCTTCCTCAATGGTAAGCGTTCTCTGATGTGACTACATTCAGGGGCGTGGCTTCCTCAATGGTAAGCGTTTTCTCATGTGACTGCATTCAGGGGCGTGGCTTCCTCAATGGTAAGCGTTCTCTAATGTGACTGTGTTCAGGGGCGTGGCTTCCTCAATGGTAAGCGTATTCTCATGTGACTGCATTCAGGGGCGTGGCTTCCTCAATGGTAAGCGTATTCTCATGTGACTGCATTCAGGGGCGTGGCTTCCTCAATGGTAAGCGTTCTCTGATGTGACTACATTCAGGGGCGTGGCTTCCTCAATGGTAAGCGTTTTCTCATGTGACTGCATTCAGGGGCGTGGCTTCCTCAATGGTAAGTGTATTCTCATGTGACTGCATTCAGGGGCGTGGCTTCCTCAATGGTAAGCGTTCTCTGATGTGACTACATTCAGGGGCGTGGCTTCCTCAATGGTAAGCGTTCTCTGATGTGACTACATTCAGGGGCGTGGCTTCCTCAATGGTAAGCGTTCTCTAATGTGACTGCATTCAGGGGCGTGGCTTCCTCAATGGTAAGCGTTTTCTCATGTGACTGCATTCAGGGGTGTGGCTTCCTCAATGGTAAGTGTTTTCTCATGTGACTGCATTCAGGGGCGTGGCTTCCTCAATGGTAAGCGTTCTCTCATGTGACTGCATTCAGGGGCGTGGCTTCCTCAATGGTAAGCGTTCTCTCATGTGACTGCATTCAGGGGCGTGGCTTCCTCAATGGTAAGCGTTCTCTGATGTGACTACATTCAGGGGCGTGGCTTCCTCAATGGTAAGCGTTTTCTCATGTGACTGCATTCAGGGGCGTGGCTTCCTCAATGGTAAGTGTATTCTCATGTGACTGCATTCAGGGGCGTGGCTTCCTCAATGGTAAGCGTTCTCTAATGTGACTGTGTTCAGGGGCGTGGCTTCCTCAATGGTAAGCGTTCTCTAATGTGACTGCATTCAGGGGCGTGGCTTCCTCAATGGTAAGCGTATTCTCATGTGACTGCATTCAGGGGCGTGGCTTCCTCAATGGTAAGCGTTCTCTAATGTGACTGTGTTCAGGGGCGTGGCTTCCTCAATGGTAAGCGTATTCTCATGTGACTGCATTCAGGGGCGTGGCTTCCTCAATGGTAAGCGTATTCTCATGTGACTGCATTCAGGGGTGTGGCTTCCTCAATGGTAAGTGTTTTCTCATGTGACTGCATTCAGGGGCGTGGCTTCCTCAATGGTAAGCGTTCTCTCATGTGACTGCATTCAGGGGCGTGGCTTCCTCAATGGTAAGCGTTCTCTCATGTGACTGCATTCAGGGGCGTGGCTTCCTCAATGGTATGCGTATTCTCATGTGACTGCATTCACGGGCGTGGCTTCCTCAATATTAAGCGTATTCTCATGTGACTGCATTCGGGGGCGTGGCTTCCTCAATGGTAAGCGTATTCTCCTGCGACTGCATTCAGGGGCGTGGCTTCCTCAATGGTAAGTGTTTTCTCATGTGACTGCATTCAGGGGCGTGGCTTCCTCAATGGTAAGCGTTCTCTCATGTGACTGCATTCAGGGGCGTGGCTTCCTCAATGGTAAGCGTTTTCTCATGTGACTGCATTCAGGGGCGTGGCTTCCTCAATGGTAAGTGTATTCTCATACGACTGCATTCAGGGGTCTGGCTTCCTCAATGGTAAGCGTTCTCTCATGTGACTGCATTCAGGGGCGTGGCTTCCTCAATGGTAAGCGTTCTCTAATGTGACTGCATTCAGGGGCGTGGCTTCCTCAATGGTAAGCGTTTTCTCATGTGACTGCATTCAGGGGCGTGGCTTCCTCAATGGTAAGTGTTTTCTCATGTGACTGCATTCAGGGGCGTGGCTTCCTCAATGGTAAGCGTATTCTCATGTGACTGCATTCAGGGGCGTGGCTTCCTCAATGGTAAGCGTTCTCTAATGTGACTGTGTTCAGGGGCGTGGCTTCCTCAATGGTAAGCGTTCTCTCATGTGACTGCATTCAGGGGCGTGGCTTCCTCAATGGTAAGCGTTTTCTCATGTGACTGCATTCAGGGGCGTGGCTTCCTCAATGGTAAGTGTATTCTCATACGACTGCATTCAGGGGTCTGGCTTCCTCAATGGTAAGCGTTCTCTGATGTGACTACATTCAGGGGCGTGGCTTCCTCAATGGTAAGCGTTCTCTGATGTGACTACATTCAGGGGCGTGGCTTCCTCAATGGTAAGCGTTCTCTGATGTGACTACATTCAGGGGCGTGGCTTCCTCAATGGTAAGCGTTCTCTGATGTGACTACATTCAGGGGCGTGGCTTCCTCAATGGTAAGCGTTTTCTCATGTGACTGCATTCAGGGGCGTGGCTTCCTCAATGGTAAGCGTTCTCTAATGTGACTGTGTTCAGGGGCGTGGCTTCCTCAATGGTAAGCGTATTCTCATGTGACTGCATTCAGGGGCGTGGCTTCCTCAATGGTAAGCGTTCTCTGATGTGACTACATTCAGGGGCGTGGCTTCCTCAATGGTAAGCGTTCTCTGATGTGACTACATTCAGGGGCGTGGCTTCCTCAATGGTAAGCGTTCTCTGATGTGACTACATTCAGGGGCGTGGCTTCCTCAATGGTAAGCGTTCTCTAATGTGACTGCATTCAGGGGCGTGGCTTCCTCAATGGTAAGCGTTTTCTCATGTGACTGCATTCAGGGGTGTGGCTTCCTCAATGGTAAGTGTTTTCTCATGTGACTGCATTCAGGGGCGTGGCTTCCTCAATGGTAAGCGTTCTCTCATGTGACTGCATTCAGGGGCGTGGCTTCCTCAATGGTAAGCGTTCTCTCATGTGACTGCATTCAGGGGCGTGGCTTCCTCAATGGTAAGCGTTCTCTCATGTGACTACATTCAGGGGCGTGGCTTCCTCAATGGTAAGCGTTTTCTCATGTGACTGCATTCAGGGGCGTGGCTTCCTCAATGGTAAGCGTATTCTCATGTGACTGCATTCAGGGGCGTGGCTTCCTCAATGGTAAGCGTATTCTCATGCGACTGCATTCAGGGGCGTGGCTTCCTCAATGGTAAGCGTTCTCTAATGTGACTGTGTTCAGGGGCGTGGCTTCCTCAATGGTAAGCGTATTCTCATGTGACTGCATTCAGGGGCGTGGCTTCCTCAATGGTAAGCGTATTCTCATGTGACTGCATTCAGGGGCGTGGCTTCCTCAATGGTAAGCGTTCTCTAATGTGACTGTGTTCAGGGGCGTGGCTTCCTCAATGGTAAGCGTATTCTCATGTGACTGCATTCAGGGGCGTGGCTTCCTCAATGGTAAGCGTATTCTCATGTGACTGCATTCAGGGGCGTGGCTTCCTCAATGGTAAGCGTATTCTCATGTGACTGCATTCAGGGGTGTGGCTTCCTCAATGGTAAGTGTTTTCTCATGTGACTGCATTCAGGGGCGTGGCTTCCTCAATGGTAAGCGTTCTCTCATGTGACTGCATTCAGGGGCGTGGCTTCCTCAATGGTAAGCGTTCTCTGATGTGACTACATTCAGGGGCGTGGCTTCCTCAATGGTAAGCGTATTCTCATGTGACTGCATTCAGGGGCGTGGCTTCCTCAATGGTAAGCGTTCTCTCATGTGACTGCATTCAGGGGCGTGGCTTCCTCAATGGTAAGCGTATTCTCATGTGACTGCATTCACGGGCGTGGCTTCCTCAATATTAAGCGTATTCTCATGTGACTGCATTCGGGGGCGTGGCTTCCTCAATGGTAAGCGTATTCTCCTGCGACTGCATTCAGGGGCGTGGCTTCCTCAATGGTAAGTGTTTTCTCATGTGACTGCATTCAGGGGCGTGGCTTCCTCAATGGTAAGCGTTCTCTCATGTGACTGCATTCAGGGGTGTGGCTTCCTCAATGGTAAGTGTATTCTCATGTGACTGCATTCAGGGGCGTGGCTTCCTCAATGGTAAGCGTTTTCTCATGTGACTGCATTCAGGGGCGTGGCTTCCTCAATGGTAAGCGTATTCTCATGTGACTGCATTCAGGGGTGTGGCTTCCTCAATGGTAAGCGTATTCTCCTGCGACTGCATTCAGGGGCGTGGCTTCCTCAATGGTAAGCGTATTCTCATGTGACTGCATTCAGGGGCGTGGCTTCCTCAATGGTAAGCGTATTCTCATGTGACTGCATTCAGGGGCGTGGCTTCCTCAATGGTAAGCGTTCTCTAATGTGACTGCATTCAGGGGCGTGGCTTCCTCAATGGTATGCGTATTCTCATGTGACTGCATTCGGGGGCGTGGCTTCCTCAATGGTAAGTGTATTCTCATGTGACTGCATTCAGGGGCGTGACTTCCTCAATGGTAAGTGTATTCTCATGTGACTGCATTCAGGGGCGTGGCTTCCTCAATGGTAAGCGTTCTCTCATGTGACTGCATTCGGGGGCGTGGCTTCCTCAATGGTAAGTGTATTCTCATCTGACTGCATTCAGGGGCGTGACTTCCTCAATGGTAAGTGTATTCTCATGTGACTGCATTCAGGGGCGTGGCTTCCTCAATGGTAAGCGTTCTCTAAAGTGACTGCATTCAGGGGCGTGGCTTCTTCAATGGTAAGCGTTCTCTCATGTGACTACATTCAGGGGCGTGGCTTCCTCAATGGTATGCGTATTCTCCTGCGACTGCATTCAGGGGCGTGGCTTCCTCAATGGTAAGTGTATTCTCATGTGACTGCATTCAGGGGCGTGGTTTCCTCAATGGTAAGCGTTCTCTCATGTGACTGCATTCGGGGGCGTGGCTTCCTCAATGGTAAGTGTATTCTCATGTGACTGCATTCAGGGGCGTGGCTTCCTCAATGGTAAGCGTATTCTCCTGCGACTGCATTCAGGGGCGTGGCTTCCTCAATGGTAAGTGTATTCTCATGTGACTGCATTCAGGGGCGTGGTTTCCTCAATGGTAAGCGTTCTCTCATGTGACTGCATTCAGGGGCGTGACTTCCTCAATGGTAAGCGTATTCTCATGTGACTGCATTCAGGGGCGTGGCTTCCTCAATGGTAAGCGTTCTCTAAAGTGACTGCATTCAGGGGCGTGGCTTCCTCAATGGTAAGCGTATTCTCCTGCGACTGCATTCAGGGGCGTGGCTTCCTCAATGGTAAGCGTATTCTCATGTGACTGCATTCAGGGGCGTGGCTTCCTCAATGGTAAGTGTATTCTCATGTGACTGCATTCGGGGGCGTGGCTTCCTCAATGGTAAGCGTTCTCTAATGTGACTGCATTCAGGGGTGTGGCTTCCTCAATGGTAAGCGTTCTCTAATGTGACTGCATTCGGGGGCGTGGCTTCCTCAATGGTAAGCGTTCTCTCATGTGACTACATTCAGGGGCGTGGCTTCCTCAATGGTAAGCGTATTCTCCTGCGACTGCATTCAGGGGCGTGGCTTCCTCAATGGTAAGTGTATTCTCATGTGACTGCATTCGGGGGCGTGGCTTCCTCAATGGTAAGCGTTCTCTAATGTGACTACATTCAGGGGCGTGGCTTCCTCAATGGTAAGCGTATTCTCCTGCGACTGCATTCAGGGGCGTGGCTTCCTCAATGGTAAGTGTATTCTCATGTGACTGCATTCGGGGGCGTGGCTTCCTCAATGGTAAGCGTTCTCTAATGTGACTGCATTCAGGGGTGTGGCTTCCTCAATGGTAAGCGTTCTCTAATGTGACTGCATTCAGGGGCGTGGCTTCCTCAATGGTAAGCGTATTCTCATGTGACTGCATTCAGGGGCGTGGCTTCCTCAATGGTAAGCGTATTCTCATGTGACTGCATTCAGGGGCGTGGCTTCCTCAATGGTAAGCGTATTCTCATGTGACTGCATTCAGGGGCGTGGCTTCCTCAATGGTAAGTGTATTCTCATGTGACTGCATTCAGGGGCGTGGCTTCCTCAATGGTAAGCGTTTTCTCATGTGACTGCATTCACGGGCGTGGCTTCCTCAATGGTAAACGTATTCTCATGTGACTGCATTCAGGGGCGTGGCTTCCTCAATGGTAAGCGTATTCTCATGTGACTGCATTCAGGGGCGTGGCTTCCTCAATGGTAAGTGTATTCTCATGTGACTGCATTCAGGGGCGTGGCTTCCTCAATGGTAAGCGTTCTCTCATGTGACTGCATTCAGGGGCGTGGCTTCCTCAATGGTAAGCGTATTCTCATGTGACTGCATTCGGGGGCGTGGCTTCCTCAATGGTAAGTGTATTCTCATGTGACTGCATTCAGGGGCGTGGCTTCCTCAATGGTAAGCGTTCTCTCATGTGACTGCATTTAGGGGTGTGGCTTCCTCAATGGTAAGTGTATTCTCATGTGACTGCATTCAGGGGCGTGGCTTCCTCAATGGTAAGCGTTCTCTCATGTGACTGCATTCAGGGGTGTGGCTTCCTCAATGGTAAGTGTATTCTCATGTGACTGCATTCAGGGGCGTGGCTTCCTCAATGGTAAGCGTATTCTCATGTGACTGTATTCAGGGGCGTGGCTTCCTCAATGGTAAGTGTATTCTCATGTGACTGCATTCAGGGGCGTGGCTTCCTCAATGGTAAGCGTTCTCTAATGTGACTGCATTCAGGGGCGTGGCTTCCTCAATGGTAAGCGTTCTCTAATGTGACTGCATTCAGGGGCGTGGCTTCCTCAATGGTAAGCGTATTCTCATGTGACTGCATTCAGGGGCGTGGCTTCCTCAATGGTAAGCGTTCTCTAATGTGACTGCATTCAGGGGCGTGGCTTCCTCAATGGTAAGCGTATTCTCATGTGACTGCATTAGGGGCGTGGCTTCCTCAATGGTAAGCGTATTCTCATGTGACTGCATTCAGGGGCGTGGCTTCCTCAATGGTAAGCGTATTCTCATGTGACTGCATTCAGGGGCGTGGCTTCCTCAATGGTAAGCGTTCTCTAATGTGACTGCATTCAGGGGCGTGGCTTCCTCAATGGTAAGCGTATTCTCATGTGACTGCATTCAGGGGCGTGGCTTCCTCAATGATAAGCGTATTCTCATGTGACTGCATTCAGGGGCGTGGCTTCCTCAATGGTAAGCGTTCTCTCATGTGACTGCATTCAGGGGCGTGGCTTCCTCAATGGTAAGTGTATTCTCATGTGACTGCATTCAGGGGCGTGGCTTCCTCAATGGTAAGTGTATTCTCATGTGACTGCATTCAGGGGCGTGGCTTCCTCAATGGTAAGCGTTCTCTCATGTGACTGCATTCAGGGGCGTGGCATCCTCAATGGTAAGCGTTCTCTAATGTGACTGCATTCAGGGGCGTGGCTTCCTCAATGGTAAGCGTTTTCTCATGTAACTGCATTCAGGGGCGTGGCTTCCTCAATGGTAAGCGTTCTCTCATGTGACTGCATTCAGGGGCGTGGCTTCCTCAATGGTAAGCGTTCTCTAATGTGACTGCATTCAGGGGCGTGGCTTCCTCAATGGTAAGCGTTCTCTAATGTGACTGCATTCAGGGGCGTGGCTTCCTCAATGGTAAGCGTATTCTCATGTGACTGCATTCAGGGGCGTGGCTTCCTCAATGGTAAGCGTATTCTCATGTGACTGCATTCAGGGGCGTGGCTTCCTCAATGGTAAGCGTTCTCTCATGTGACTGCATTCAGGGGCGTAGCTTCCTCAATGATAAGCGTATTCTCATGTGACTGCATTCAGGGGCGTAGCTTCCTCAATGGTAAACGTATTCTCATGTGACTGCATTCAGGGGCGTGGCTTCCTCAATGGTAAGCGTATTCTCATGTGACTGCATTCAGGGGCGTGGCTTCCTCAATGGTAAGCGTTCTCTCATGTGACTGCTTTCAGGGGCGTGGCTTCCTCAATGGTAAGCGTTCTCTGATGTGACTGCATTCAGGGGCGTGGCTTCCTCAATGGTAAGCGTATTCTCATGTGACTGCATTCAGGGGCGTGGCTTCCTCAATGGTAAGCGTTCTCTCGTGACTGCATTCAGGGGCGTGGCTTCCTCAATGGTAAGCGTATTCTCATGTGACTGCATTCAGGGGCGTGGCTTCCTCAATGGTAAGCGTTTTCTCATGTGACTGCATTCAGGGGCGTGGCTTCCTCAATGGTAAGCGTTTTCTCATGTGACTGCATTCAGGGGCGTGGCTTCCTCAATGGTAAGCGTATTCTCATGTGACTGCATTCAGGGGTGTGGCTTCCTCAATGGTAAGCGTATTCTCATGTGACTGCATTCAGGGGCGTGGCTTCCTCAATGGTAAGCGTTCTCTCATGTGACTGCATTCAGGGGCGTGGCTTCCTCAATGGTAAGTGTATTCTCATGTGACTGCATTCAGGGGCGTGGCTTCCTCAATGGTAAGCGTTCTCTCATGTGACTGCATTCAGGGGTGTGGCTTCCTCAATGGTAAGTGTATTCTCATGTGACTGCATTCAGGGGCGTGGCTTCCTCAATGGTAAGCGTTCTCTCATGTGACTGCATTCAGGGGTGTGGCTTCCTCAATGGTAAGTGTATTCTCATGTGACTGCATTCAGGGGCGTGGCTTCCTCAATGGTAAGCGTATTCTCATGTGACTGCATTCAGGGGCGTGGCTTCCTCAATGGTAAGCGTATTCTCATGTGACTGCATTCAGGGGTGTGGCTTCCTCAATGGTAAGCATTCTCTAATGTGACTGCATTCAGGGGCGTGGCTTCCTCAATGGTAAGCGTATTCTCATGTGACTGCATTCACGGGCGTGGCTTCCTCAATGGTAAGCGTATTCTCATGTGACTGCATTCAGGGGCGTGGCTTCCTCAATGGTAAGCGTATTCTCATGTGACTGCATTCAGGGGCGTGGCTTCCTCAATGGTAAGCGTTCTCTCATGTGACTGCATTCAGGGGTGTGGCTTCCTCAATGGTAAGTGTATTCTCATGTGACTGCATTCGGGGGCGTGGCTTCCTCAATGGTAAGTGTATTCTCATGTGACTGCATTCAGGGGCGTGGCTTCCTCAATGGTAAGTGTATTCTCATGTGACTGCATTCAGGGGCGTGGCTTCCTCAATGGTAAGCGTATTCTCATGTGACTGCATTCAGGGGCGTGACTTCCTCAATGGTAAGCGTATTCTCATGTGACCGCATTCAGGGGTGTGGCTTCCTCAATGGTAAGTGTATTCTCATGTGACTGCATTCAGGGGCGTGGCTTCCTCAATGGTAAGCGTTCTCTCATGTGACTGCATTCAGGGGTGTGGCTTCCTCAATGGTAAGTGTATTCTCATGTGACTGCATTCAGGGGCGTGGCTTCCTCAATGGTAAGCGTATTCTCATGTGACTGCATTCAGGGGCGTGGCTTCCTCAATGGTAAGTGTATTCTCATGTGACTGCATTCAGGGGCGTGGCTTCCTCAATGGTAAGCGTTCTCTAATGTGACTGCATTCAGGGGCGTGGCTTCCTCAATGGTAAGCGTTTTCTCATGTGACTGCATTCAGGGGCGTGGCTTCCTCAATGGTAAGTGTATTCTCATGTGACTGAATTCAGGGGCGTGGCTTCCTCAATGGTAAGCGTTCTCTCATGTGACTGCATTCAGGGGCGTGGCTTCCTCAATGGTAAGTGTATTCTCATGTGACTGCATTCAGGGGCGTGGCTTCCTCAATGGTAAGCGTATTCTCATGTGACTGCATTCAGGGGCGTGGCTTCCTCAATGGTAAGCGTATTCTCATGTGACTGCATTCAGGGGCGTGGCTTCCTCAATGGTAAGTGTATTCTCATGTGACTGCATTCAGGGGCGTGGCTTCCTCAATGGTAAGTGTATTCTCATGTGACTGCATTCAGGGGCGTGGCTTCCTCAATGGTAAGTGTATTCTCATGTGACTGCATTCAGGGGCGTGGCTTCCTCAATGGTAAGCGTTCTCTCATGTGACTGCATTCAGGGGCGTGGCTTCCTCAATGGTAAGCGTATTCTCATGTGACTGCATTCAGGGGCGTGGCTTCCTCAATGGTAAGTGTATTCTCATGTGACTGCATTCAGGGGCGTGGCTTCCTCAATGGTAAGTGTATTCTCATGTGACTGCATTCAGGGGCGTGGCTTCCTCAATGGTAAGCGTTTTCTCATGTGACTGCATTCAGGGGCGTGGCTTCCTCAATGGTAAGCGTTCTCTCATGTGACTGCATTCAGGGGCGTGGCTTCCTCAATGGTAAGCGTTTTCTCATGTGACTGCATTCAGGGGCGTGGCTTCCTCAATGGTAAGCGTTCTCTAATGTGACTGCATTCAGGGGCGTGGCTTCCTCAATGGTAAGCGTTCTCTCATGTGACTGCATTCAGGGGCGTGGCTTCCTCAATGGTAAGCGTTCTCTCATGTGACTGCATTCAGGGGCGTGGCTTCCTCAATGGTAAGCGTATTCTCATGTGACTGCATTCAGGGGCGTGGCTTTCTCAATGGTAAGCGTTCTCTCATGTGACTGCATTCAGGGGCGTGGCTTCCTCAATGGTAAGCGTATTCTCATGTGACTGCATTCAGGGGCGTGGCTTCCTCAATGGTGAGCGTATTCTCATGTGACTGCATTCAGGGGCGTGGCTTTCTCAATGGTAAGCGTTCTCTAATGTGACTGCATTCAGGGGCGTGGCTTCCTCAATGGTAAGCGTATTCTCATGTGACTGCATTCAGGGGCGTGGCTTCCTCAATGGTAAGCGTTCTCTCATGCGACTGCATTCAGGGGCGTGGCTTCCTCAATGGTAAGCGTATTCTCATGTGACTGCATTCAGGGGCGTGGCTTCCTCAATGGTAAGTGTATTCTCATGTGACTGCATTCAGGGGCGTGGCTTCCTCAATGGTAAGCGTTCTCTAATGTGACTGCATTCAGGGGCGTGGCTTCCTCAATGGTAAGCGTATTCTCATGTGACTGCATTCAGGGGCGTGGCTTCCTCAATGGTAAGCGTATTCTCATGTGACTGCATTCAGGGGCGTGGCTTCCTCAATGGTAAGCGTTCTCTCATGCGACTGCATTCAGGGGCGTGGCTTCCTCAATGGTAAGTGTATTCTCATGTGACTGCATTCAGGGGCGTGGCTTCCTCAATGGTAAGCGTATTCTCATGCGACTGCATTCAGGGGTGTGGCTTCCTCAATGGTAAGTGTATTCTCATGTGACTGCATTCAGGGGCGTGGCTTCCTCAATAGTAAGTGTATTCTCATGTGACTGCATTCAGGGGCGTGGCTTCCTCAATGGTAAGCGTTCTCTCATGTGACTGCATTCAGGGGCGTGGCTTCCTCAATGGTAAGTGTATTCTCATGTGACTGCATTCAGGGGCGTGGCTTCCTCAATGGTAAGCGCATTCTCATGTGACTGCATTCAGGGGCGTGGCTTCCTCAATGGTAAGCGTATTCTCATGCGACTGCATTCAGGGGCGTGGCTTCCTCAATGGTAAGCGTATTCTCATGTGACTGCATTCAGGGGCGTGGCTTCCTCAATGGTAAGCGTATTCTCATGTGACTGCATTCAGGGGTGTGGCTTCCTCAATGGTAAGTGTATTCTCATGTGACTGCATTCAGGGGCGTGGCTTCCTCAATGGTAAGCGTTCTCTCATGTGACTGCATTCAGGGGCGTGGCTTCCTCAATGGTAAGCGTATTCTCATGTGACTGCATTCAGGGGCGTGGCTTCCTCAATGGTAAGCGTTCTCTTATGTGACTGCATTCAGGGGCGTGGCTTCCTCAATGGTAAGCGTTCTCTAATGTGACTGCATTCAGGGGCGTGGCTTCCTCAATGGTAAGCGTATTCTCATGTGACTGCATTCAGGGGTGTGGCTTCCTCAATGGTAAGCGTATTCTCATGTGACTGCATTCAGGGGCGTGGCTTCCTCAATGGTAAGCGTTCTCTAATGTGACTGCATTCAGGGGCGTGGCTTCCTCAATGGTAAGCGTATTCTCATGTGACTGCATTCAGGGGCGTGGCTTCCTCAATGGTAAGCGTATTCTCATGTGACTGCATTCAGGGGCGTGGCTTCCTCAATGGTAAGCGTATTCTCATGTGACTGCATTCAGGGGCGTGGCTTCCTCAATGGTAAGCGTTCTCTCATGTGACTGCATTCAGGGGCGTGGCTTCCTCAATGGTAAGCATTCTCTAATGTGACTGCATTCAGGGGCGTGGCTTCCTCAATGGTAAGCGTATTCTCATGTGACTGCATTCAGGGGCATGGCTTCCTCAATGGTAAGCGTTTTCTAATGTGACTGCATTCAGGGGCGTGGCTTCCTCAATGGTAAGCGTTCTCTAATGCGACTGCATTCAGGGGCGTGGCTTCCTCAATGGTAAGCGTTCTCTCATGTGACTGCATTCAGGGGTGTGGCTTACTCAATGTGTATATACCGCCCCTCCGATTGAAATCAATGGGCAGCGCCACTGTAGCGCCTGCAAAGTGCTTCGGCAGCGGCGCTTTGCGGGCGCTATTAACCCCTTATTGACCTCTAGCGGGGGTTAAAAGTGCCCCACTTGCGGCCGAAAAGCGCAGACAAACCCTCCCCGCCCCCACCCCAGTGTGAAAGTGCCCTTACAGTTCTTTTTTTTCTAAAGCAGCCACAGCCTGAGTAGAAAAGCCTGTCCTTTGCCAGCACGCTGCAGAGAAGGACCCTTGCTTTCTGTGTAGGAGGTGTGGTTTCTCTGCAGATCTGACTCCTCCCCCCCCCACTTACTCAAACCTATAGCTCTGCAATCCGCCCACCCCATGCTCCCTGCTGATTGGAGAGCGCTGGCTCTGACTCCGCAGTGGGTGTCCCGCTGTACTGCTCTGTCACGGACCGGAACGCCGCTTTACCGTTCTGGAGATTCGAAATCCTCCCGGCTTTTTCTCTCCACTCCTCGCAATGCTGACAGGAGGGGCTAGACGGATTCTGATTGGTCAGCGCCATCCATGTAATGAATGCCTCTTGTCTGTACAAACTGGGAGGTGCGGAAAGGAGATCAACCACTTCAGCCCCGGACCATTTGGCTGGCCAAAGACCGTGCCACCTTTTGTGATTCGGCACTGCGTCGCTTTAACTGACAACTGCGCGGTCGTGCGACGTGGCCCCCAAACAAAATTGACGTCTTTTTTTCCCCCCACAAATAGAGATTTCTTTTGGTG
Source organism: Rana muscosa (assembly GCA_029206835.1). NCBI lineage: Eukaryota > Metazoa > Chordata > Amphibia > Anura > Ranidae > Rana > Rana muscosa. Next base: position 318,857 of record JARGYO010000890.1, read on the forward strand.
GTATTTGATCATCTCTGCGGTTTTTATTTTTTGCGCTATAAACAAAAAAAAGCGACCATTTGGAAAAAAAAACACAATATTTTTTTCTTTTTGCTCTAATAAATATCCCCAAAAAATATATTAAAAAAAACGTTTTTTTCCTCAGTTTAGTCCGATACGTATTCTTCTTCTACATATTTTTGGTAAAAAAAAAAATCGCAATAAGCGTATAGTGATTGGTTTGCACAAAATATATAGCGTCTACAAAATAAAAGATAGTTTTATGGCATTTTTATTAATATTTTTTTTTTACTAGTAATGGCGGCGATCGGCGATTTTTATCGTGACTGCGACATTATGGCGGACACATCGGACACCATTTTGGGACCATTGTTATTTATACAGCGATCAGTGCTATAAAAATGCACTGATTACTGTACAAATTACATTGGCAATGAAGGGGTTAACCACTAGGGGGCGCTGAAGGGGCTAAGTGTGACCTAGGGAGTGATTCTAACTGTTAGGGGGCGTGGCTTGGCGTGACATGTCACTGATCTCCGCTCCCGATGAGAGGGAACAGAGGATCAGTGTCCTGTCACTAGGAAGAACGGGGAGGCGTTGTGTTTACACTGACATCTCCCCGTTCTTCAGCTCCGTGACCTGATTGCGGGACACCAGCGGACATCGAGTCTGCGGGTCCCGCGGGCACGGCCACGGAGCTCGTGGCAGGGTCACGAGCGCGCGACCACACGCCAGCAATTTAAAGAGGACGTATATATACACGCCCATTTGCCTGTCCGTGCCATTCTGCCGATGTAAATGTTGGTGCGGCGGGCGGCAAGCGGTTAAGCCGCGGAAGATTTCAAATCCCCGGAGCAGTGAAGTGGCGTTCCGGTCCCTGACACAGAGCTCTGTACAGAGGGAGCGATCTCTATCTCTGGTCTTTATCCCAGCAGAGCAGAGATAAGAAACAAAGAGATCATCAGTGGCTCACCATCCTTAGAGGGCACACGGGCGCCGCCTCCCCTGTCCATGTGTCCGGCCCTCTGTCCTACATATGAGTGGCGCCGGACCATGGATTCCAATGTGGGGGGGGGAGGGGGGAATTTATTTGAGGCTCTAATAGGTTTCAAAATCTGCTTCAAAAAAGAGTGACCTCAGGGGGCAGAGCTTTGCGCTCCGAGCCCACCCAGTTGTGTGACCGTAACGGAATGAATTTTCGCTATTATCACACTAAAGTTCCTCCCCACCAATCAGGAGGCAGGTCTGTGAGACCTGTTTTCTGATTGGCCAATCCTATTTGATGTCTAGCACTTTGGCGGAAGACACGCAGTGGAGGAGGGGACACGGGAGCCGCCGCTGCCCGCACTCCAGGAGAAGAGACCACAGCCCCGCCACATGAGCGGGGAAGGGGGGGGACTGTGCCATGCCGCCGGGGGGTGTTGTTTGTTTGCTGCTCCCCCAAAGAAGAACCCACCAGCCGCCACTGGAGATCAGTTAGTAAAAGTAGCACACATTACACATTGTCAGGCACACGTTTAACCCCTTGATTGCCCCCTTCCCAGCCAGTGTCATTAGTACAGTGACAGTGCATAGCAGTGGCGGCTGGTGCTCAGAATTTTTAGGGGGGCGCAAAAAAAAAACTAAGAAAAAAAAAAAAAACATGAATTGCCACCACTGTGCCCATCAAACGCCACCAGTTCCCCCCCCCAAATGCCGCCAGTTTGCCCCCCCACAAATGCCGCCAGTTTGCCCCCCCAAATGTCGCCAGTTTGTCCCCCCAAATGCCGCCAGTTTGTCCACCCAAATGCCGCCAGTTTGTCCCCCCAAATGCCGCCAGTTTGTCCCCCCAAATGCCGCCAGTTTGTCCCCCCAATTGCCGCCAGTTTGTCCCCCCAAATCCCGCCAGTTTGTCCCCAAATGCCGCCAGTTTGTCCCCAAATGCCGCCAGTTTCCCCCCTCAAATGCCGCCAGTTTCCCCCCTCAAATGCCGCCAGTTTCTCCCCCTCAAATGCCGCCAGTTTCCCCCCTCAAATGCCGCCAGTTTTCCCCCTCAAATGCCGCCAGTTTGCGTCCCCCCAAATGCCGCCAGTTTGTCCCCTGAAATGCCGCCAGTTTGTCCCCTGAAATGCCGCCAGTTTGTCCCCTCAAATGCCGCCAGTTTCCCCCCTCAAATGCCGCCAGTTTCCCCCCTCAAATGCCGCCAGTTTCCCCCCTCAAATGCCGCCAGTTTCCCCCTCAAATGCCACCAGTTTCCCCCCTCAAATGCCGCCAGTTTCCCCCCTCAAATGCCGCCAGTTTCCCCCCTAAAATGCCGCCAGTTTCCCCCTCAAATGCCACCAGTTTCCCCCCTCAAATGCCGCCAGTTTCCCCCCTCAAATGCCGCCAGTTTCCCCCCCCAAATGCCGCCAGTTTCCCCCCCAAATACAGCCAGTTTCCCCCCCCCAAATGCCGCCAGTTTCCCCCCAAATGCCGCCAGTTTTCCCCCCCAAATGCCGCCAGTTTCCCCCCCCAAATGCCGCCAGTTTCCCCCCTCAAATGCCGCCAGTTTCCCCCCCAAATGCCGCCAGTTCCCCCCCCAAATGCCGCCAGTTTCCCCCCCCCAAATGCCGCCAGTTTCCCCCCTCAAATGTTGCCAGTTTCCCCCCTCAAATGCCGCCAGTTTCCCCCCTCAAATGCCGCCAGTTTCCCCCCCCAAATGCCGCCAGTTTCCCCCCCCAAATGCCGCCAGTTTGTCCCCCCAAATACAGCCAGTTTCCCCCCATCCCTGCACTTACCTTCCTCGGGTCAGCACCCTCCTCTCCACGTTCCCTCAATGTCTTCTCCCGCCCTCGATGTCGCTTCAGCCATTCAGGTTACCGGTAACCAGACCCGGTGAACCTGATTGGCTGAGAGGCGTGTCAGTGTTAACCAAGGAACACACAGCCCGCGCGTCCCCTGGTTACCTATTCGGAAGCCGATTACAGCCCTCAGGCCGCTGGCTCTGATAGGCACTTCCAAAAACCAGCCAGCCGCTGTTATTCAGATAGCCGGAGCTCGCCAGGGGGCCGGCCATCTGAATAGTGGGCGGCAGCAGCGCAATGCATGAACCTATGTATTGTTGACGCGAGTGACGGGCGCAGGAGATAGAGGGGGTGGCGCTCCTGCCCCCACTATGGACGCACCGCCACTGGTGTATAGTACTATCACTGAATTAGTGTCAGTGGCAGTTGGTCAGTTTCCATCGAGGGTCAGATTCTCCGCCATACTCTCCCATTATAAGTCACTGATCACCCTCATTACTAGTATAAAAAAATATTCCAGTATCTATCCAGTATATAACCTTCACACGAGCCAATCAATATACACTTAGGGCTCTTTCACACGGGGCGGATCCGTGAAGATCCGCCCCGTGAAGCTCCGCTTGCTCAGCGGGGATCGCTCCGTTGATCCCCGCTGAGCGGGTGGATGACTGGGCGGTCCCCGCACACTGTGCTGGGACCGCCCTGTCAGAGCGCCGCTCTCCCCTATGGGGGGTCGGATGATGACGGTCCGTAAAGTCCGTTGTCATCCGATCCACTCCGCCGACGGAAGGAAAAATAGGGTTTTCCTCCGTCACACTTTGGCGGAGCGGAGCGGATGTCAGCGGACGTGTCACCGCTGACATCCGTGCCTCCATAGGGCTACATGGAGCGTCCGTCCAGGTCCGCCTAAAAAACTGACAGGGGGACCTGAACGGACCCTCCGTGTGAAAGGGGCCTAATTGGGATTTTATGTTTCCTAAAACATGTAGCAGAATACATTTTGGCCAAAAATGTTTTTTATTGTTTATATAATAATATATTTTTTTTATTTTTATTTTTATTTTTTCTTTTGGTCTTTTTCGTTTATATAATAAAAAAACGCAGTGGGGATTAAATACCACCAAAAGAAAGTTCTATTTGTGCGAAAAAAAAAAAAAAGATAAAAATGTCCTTTTGTGTACAGCGTTACACGACCGCGTAATTGTCAGTTAACCACTTTCCAGTCGGCCGCACGCCGATATACGTCGGCACTTTGAAGAGGGGAAATCTCGGTAACGGCGGCAGCTAGCTCCCATAACTCCGGTATCCTCGTCTTCAGCCGGCGGCCCGGTTTCTGATAATGGTGGTCTCTGTGGCGGTTTCGCCGTGAGATCACCGTTATCGGCGGCGGGAGAGAGGGACCCCCCCCCCCCTACCGCCGCTTACCGGAACCGGCAGCAGCGGCAGAGGCGATCGCGTCCGTCTCCCTGGCTGTGTATGGAGTGAGGGGAAGATGCCCCCCCCCCCCACCCGTCTCCATATCATTGCAGGGCGGGAGGCGACGTCAAAACCTCACTTCCGCCCAATGCTCTTAAAGGGCCATTTTATTTATTTTTTATTTTTTTCAAATGACAATTTTTTTTTCTTTTTCTTTTTTTTTTTTATTATTGCATTTTAGTGTAAATATCAGATGTGAGGTCTTTTTGATCTCATATCTAAGAGAACCTGTCGTGTTTTTTTCTATTACAAGGGATGTTTACATTCCTTGCAATAGGAATAAAAGTGACCCAATAAAAAAAATTAAATAAAAGAATAGTGTAAAAAATAAAAGGTAAAATAAATAAGAAGTTCTTTTTTTAAACGCGCCCTATCCAGACGAGCTTGCGCGCAGAAGCGAACGCATACGTGAGTAGCGCCCGCATATGAAAAAGGTGTTCAAACCACACACGTGAGGTATCGCCGCGATCGGTAGAGCGAGAGCAATAATTCTAGCCCTAGACCTCCTCTGAAACTGAAAACATGCAACCTGTAAAAAATTTTAAACATCGCCTATGGACATTTTTAAGGGTAAAAGCTTGTCGCCATTCCACGAGCGGGCGCAATTTTGAAGCGTGACATGTTGGGTATCAATTTACTCGGCGTAAATCTATATCTTTCACAATAGAAAAAAAAAAAATTGGGCTAACTTTACTGTTGTCTTATTTTTTAATTTAAAAAAAGTGTATTTCTTCCCCAAAAAAGTGCGCTTGTAAGACCGCTGCGCAAATACGGTGTGACAGAAAGTATTGCAACGATCGCCATTTTATTCTCTAGGGTGTTAGGAAAAAAAAAGTATAATGTTTGGGGCTTTTAAGTAATTTTCTAGCAAAAAAAATTGTTTTTAACTTGTAAACAACAAATCTCAGAAACAGGCTTGGCCCTTAACCACTTGCTTACTGGGCACTTAAACCCCCTTTTCAGCTTTCAGCGCTGTCACGCTTTGAATGACAATTGCGCGGTCGTGCGACGTGGCTCCCAAACAAAATGGATGTTCTTTTTTTTTCCCACAAATAGAGCTTTCTTTTGGTGGTATTTGATCACCTCTGCGGTTTTTTTTTTTTGCGCTATAAACAAAAAAAGAGCGACAATTTTGAAAAAAACACAATTTTTTACTTTTTGCTATAATAAATATCCAACTTTTTTAAAAAAACAATTTTTTTTTTCCTCAGTTTAGTCCGATACGTATTCTTCTACATATTTTTGGTAAAAAAAGAATCGCAATAAGCGTTTATTGATTGGTTTGCGCAAAAGTTATAGGGTCTACAAAATAAGGGATAGTTTTATGGCATTTTTAGTATTTTTTTTTTACTAGTAATGGCGGCGATCAGCGATTGTTATCATGACTGCGACATTATGGCGGACACATTTGACACATTTGACACATTTTTGGGACCATTGTAATTTTTATAGCGATCAGTGCTATAAAAATGCACCGATTACTGTAAAAATGACCCTGGCAGTGAAGGGGGTTAACCACTAGGTGGCGCTGTAGGGGTTAAGTGTGCCCTGCATAGTGTTTCTTACTGTAGGGGGGGGGTGGGCTGTGTGTCACATGACACTGATCTCCGCTCCGAGTTCACAGAGCGGAGATCCGTGTCATTGTCACTAGGCGGAGCGGGGAGATGTTTACACAAGATTCTCCCCGCTCTATACCTCCGTGAGACGATTGCGGGGATCCCCGCGGCGATCGAGTCCACGGGACCCGCGGTCCGACTCACGGGGATGGCGGCAGGGTCGCGAGCGCGCCACCACACGGACAGGCAGTTAAAGGGGACGTACAGGTACATTGATGTGCCTGTCAGTGCCATTCTGCCGACGTAAATGTACAGGAGGTGGTCGGCAAGCGCTTAAAGTGGAGTTCCACCCTGAAAATTATTTTTTTACTTAAAATCCAAAAACATTTGAAAAATAAAAAATAAAAAAATGTTTTACTTACCAGAAATATCGGTTGCTATGCGGAAGTTCCTAATCTGCCTCTTCCTAGTCCGCAGTGGTCTTCTTCCTCCGTCCTCCTCGCGATGTCTTCTGGGGAATGGGGAATGGGGAGCGCTGCCTTCTGGGAACTGTGTGTATCCCAGAGAGCAGACGGCCCATTCACAAAGCGCCGCGCGGCTCGCGCATGCGCAGTAGAAAACGGGCAGTGAAGCCGCACGGCCTGTTTCCCTTACTGAGGATGGCGGTGCCGGGAGCTGCCAGGATCAAGGGGGGGGGGGGCTGACATCGCAGGCGCCTAGGACCCTAGGACAGGTAAGTGTCCTTATTAAAAGTCAGCAACTACAGTGTTTTGTAGCTGCTGACTTTTAAAAAATAAATAAAAAAATTGCGGGGGGAATCCCTCTTTAAGTGGTAAAGTAACGCAGTGCTGAATAGTAAAAAAATGTCCTGGTCATGAAGGGGGGTAAAACCTTTCCGGGTCTGAAACTGGCGGCCCTCCAGCTGTTGTGAAACTACAAGTCCCATCATGCCTCTGCCTGAGGAAGTCAGGCTTGTAACTGTCAGCCTTGCAATGCCTCCTGGGACTTGTAGTTTCACAACATCTGGAGGGCCGCCTAACCGGGAAAACACGCCATGACTTGAACGTTTGTAGCCCCACCCCCCCCCCGGTAGGAGCTGCTGGCTTAGATTTTGGGGGGGGGGGGGGCCTTGCACGTTACCTCGATATTCGCTGTCTAGGGGATCAGAGTCTTTAGTAACTTCCATGTCCACACAAGTGATGGATCCTTTTTCTTCAGCCTTTATTTTCCAAACCAACTTGTACGGGAAGAGGGATGGAGGGTCAGGGGAAGGTTCCGGCACACCCAGCAGATCACTGGGGGAAACCTCCTAATATACAAAGTCTCACTCACCACTCTCCCTGGAGTGGGTACTGCTCACCCGGATAGGCCCCTCCCACCTGGCCCAGCAGCCCACCCTATTTTGAAGCCTATTAGAGCCTCTGGCTCATTCAGGTGTTTCAAAAAACACTTCTCATTCATTATGTGCCATAAACAATTGTTTTTTTTTTTTCTGTAATTCTTGTTTTAACCTTCTTTTGATAATTTGTTACATCTCAGTGCTGCTGATCTCCTGCAGCCTCTTGGCAGCCACTTTCTGTCTATATGCTCTCTAGCTATGTCTGCATGGCATTTCTCAGGGCAGATTTCCTAAGAGGGAGTTTACGTCTACAAACACACCTGACTCTGATTACATGAGAGAATCCCCATGGGGGGGGGGGGGGGGGTTCGGTTCCCGGCGATTCCTTGTGGGAGGCGGCACCATGGAAAGCGAGGAGTGTGGCCACTCCCATGTAATCGCTCATGCAGAGGTCACATGTGATTGATCGGCCCTGATAGCGGGTCACATTCAGGTACTTACTCTGCTTTGATTAAAATAACAGATTTAACCAGTTCCTGACCACACTATAGCAGAATGACGGCCACAGCGTGGGAGCACATTGTCAGGAGGCCGTCATGACGTCCTCCCGTGATCGTGCTTCCCGTGTGCCTGCTAAGGCATGCGGGCAGGGCGCTACATGGTCCCCGTGTCCTTGGGACAGGCTGTTTACAGAACGGGGTAAAGAGCCAATCACAGCAGCTCTTTGCCACATGATCAGTTTTGTCCAATCACAGCTGATCACAATGTAAACACAAGCTGGTTATTGGCATTTCTTTCCTCACACTGACAGAGCGAGGAGAGGAGAGGAGAGCCGATAATTGAACATCTACACTGATAATCAGAGCAGTCCCAACAGTGCCTATATGTGCCCGCCAGTGCTGCCAATCAGTGCCCATCTAATGCCACCTATCAGTGCCACCTATCAGTGCCCTTCAGTGCCACCTATCAGTGCCCTTCTATGCCACCTATCAGTGCCCACCAGTGCTGCCAATCAGTGCCCACCAGTGCTGCCAATCAGTGCCCTTCAATGCCACCTATCAGTGCCCACCAGTGCTGCCAATCAGTGCCCACCAGTGCCACCTATCAGTGCCCTTCAATGCCACCTATCAGTGCCCACCAGTGCTGCCAATCAGTGCCCACCAGTGCTGCCAATCAGTGCCCACCAGTGCTGCCAATCAGTGCCCTTCAATGCCACCTATCAGTGCCCACCAGTGCTGCCAATCAGTGCCCACCAGTGCTGCCAATCAGTGCCCTTCAATGCCACCTATCAGTGCCCACCAGTGCTGCCAATCAGTGCCCACCAGTGCTGCCTATCAGTGCCCTCTAGTGCTGTAAATCAGTGCCACCTATCAGTGCCACCTATCAGTGCCCTTCAGTGCCACCTATCAGTGCCCTCCAGTGCCACCAATCAGTGCCCATCAGTGCTGCCAATCAATGCCCTCTAGTGCTGTAAATCAGCGCCCACCAGTGCCACCTATCGGTCCTTTTCAGTGCCGCATATCAGTGTCTATCGGTGAAGGAGAAAAATTACCAGTTTGCAAAATTGTATATCAAAATATGAAAAACTTAGAGATTTCTTTTGGTGCTATTTATTCACTATCTGTGTGAAAAAAAAAAAGATAAAATGTCTGGGTGCAGTGTGATAATCAATGGGCTTTGGATGTAAAAAGAAAAGCCATTGGCTCAGAGCCATGGAGTGCCGCCTACCATTGGACAAATTGGAGTCGCTCAAGACCGAGCTGAAGGTCATGATGGGGGTAAGGAAGGTGCAGCTTAGGGTGTTACAGTCGCTACTGGGAAAGCTCAATTTTGCGTGCCGCATTCTGCCAATGGGCAGGGTGTTTTGCAGACGGCTGTCGGCTAGCACGGCTGGGGTACGGTCCCCCGCGCACTTTGTGAGTTTGGGCAGAGAACACAAGGCGGACTTGAGGGGTTTGGCATTCATTCCTGGAGTCTTTCAATGGGAGAGCGTTATGGATGTCGGGCCCTATTAGCAATTTTGATTTAGAATTATACACAGATGCGGCTGGGGGGGCAGGTTTTGGGGCTTAGTTTCAGGGCAGGTGGAGTGCGGGCCCATGGCCGCAGTCCTGGATGGACGCTGGTTTCACCAAGAATTTGGTTCTGTTGGAACTGTTCCCGGTGGTGCTGGCGGTGGAGTTGTGGGGGGCATGTTTCAGGGATCTGAAAGTGCGTTTTCCTGGGGACAACCTGGGGGTAGTACAAGTCATCAACAAAGTGTCGGCATCTTCCCCCCCGGTGGTGCGTCTTCTGCGCCATCTGGTGTTGAGATGTTTGCAGCTCAATGTGTTTGTGTATGCGGTGCACCTTCCGGGGGTGGAAATGTCATAGCTGATGCGCTGTCTCGCTTTCAGTGGGACAGGTTCCGAGAGTTGGCACCAGGGGCGGAGCAACGTGGGGTCCCTTGTCCAGGCTGGCTGTGGAAGATTCCATTGGAATAGTGTCAGGTTGGATCAAAAAATCGGTGAGTACAGGCACATGGGGGGCGTATGAGAAGGTGTGGCTGGAATGGAAAGAGATGGTTCGGGAAGCAGGAGCGGATCCTGTGGGTCCCACTAACAGGTTATTGGTGCTGTATTTCCTGGCTAGAAACATGGAGGCCCGTGTGTCCAGGTCCAGTTTGGGTAAGAAGATGGCAGGCTTGGCCTTTTTGTTCAAATGGCAGGGTTGTCCTGATTTTACAAAAGATTTTTGGGTGCGGCAGGCACTTAAGGGTTATGGGCGGGGGGGCAGAAGCTGGATGGCAGGCGACCGGTTTCGTTTGCTCTCTTGGTCAAGATCATGGGGCAGTTACAGGGCTTATGTTCATCCCCATACGAAGTTTTGTTGTTCACGGTGGCATTCTCACTGGCATTCTTTGGACCATTCAGAATAGGTGAGTTTGTTAGCCTGTCAAAAGCAGTACACGGGGGGTTGCTTGATAGCGAGGTGGGCTGGACGGAGCAAGGGGTGTCGCTGGTGCTGAGGAGGTCTAAGACGGACCAGATGGGCAGAGGTAAGTTGGTCCAGGTTTTTCCGGTCCCAGGTTCTCTGTTGTGCCCGGTAAGGGCTGTAAAAGGGTACTTGGAGGTGCGACCATCGGGGGTGGGTTCCTTTTTGGTACACGAGGACGGAATCCCACTTTCAAGGTATCAGTTCATTGCGGTGTTCAGGAAGTCCCTTCGGGCTTTGGGACTCAAGGAAAATGAATTTTCCTCGCACTCTTTTAGGATCGGGGCAGCTACGGAGGCGGCCAGATGTGGGATGGATGAGGAGGCGGTTAAGAAGATAGGCCGCTGGGAATCCAGGAGGTTCCGGCTATACGTACGCCCGCAGCTACTGGTGGGACTGGAATAATGTGGGGGTACAAGTCATGGGGCGTTGTTTATGTTTTGGTTTGGGTTTCTGTTCGGATTGCTGGGAATATATAAGGGTGATGGGAGATTCTCATGGGGAATGTCTTCTTGCAATTACAGGTCAAATGCAGGCGTTGGTCTGGATACTGGGCCATTCGTTTGTTTTCTGGGGGGCTAAGAGAGCCGATGTTCGTCATGAGGGTCGGCAGCCGGGTTTCCCAAGACCGGAGGCGTGTGTCTGCTGGCTGGGAATTCCAGGAATGTTGTGGAGTAAGATGGTTCCGGAGGTGCGCCGTTTTGCGCATTTGGACAGGCCACCTGACGTTCTGGTACTGCACGTAGGTGGCAACGACTTGGGTTTCAGGTCCATGCTAGAAGTGACTCGGGATATGAAGTCTGATTTCCTGAGGCTAAGGATGTCATTCCCGGACATGATTATCGTCTGGTCAGACATGGTGGCACGGGTAGAGTGGAGGGGGGCTAGGTCCGTGGCTGGAATCAACAGGGCCCGGAGGAAAATTAACCGAGACATGGGCAAGTTTGTGTTACGGAATGGTGGGTTGGTGGTCCGACATTTCGAATTGGAGGTGGATACATGGCAGTATCTACGAAGGGATGGGGTCCATCTGAACGATGTGGGGACTGATTTATGGTCTTTGGGTTTGCAGGATGGGATTCAGCGAGCCCTTAAGGTTTGGAGGGGCACCAAAGGGTAAAGGTGTTTTCCCTTCGGTGCGGTGGCGGGTGTTCGGTCTTTGCGGGAGAACGAAGTACCTCGAATAAGCAAGTGGTCAGGAACCATCGGTGGTATGGGTTCTGAGGATGGATTCCAGCTAACAAGAGTTTAGCTAGATGAGTTGGATGATGGGGGCACTGCGGTCAGTGGTCGTCTCTGAGTAGCTGATCGGCTTGAAGCCTACGACCATTGGTAAGGTACCGCAGTGTCCCGGGATAATAAGAATTTAATATGATGAGGAATATCGGGTTAATATGATTATGGCGAATTTGAGGTTCCTGCAAAGACCAACACTAGGGGGCAATATTTCTGTTATGTTTCTGGGTTTATGTGTTTTGATGGTTAAAGTTTTTGATAACTGATGGAACAGTTAAAATAAATAAAGGAGGCTGCTACGGCCATGTTTTACTCCAAAACAGCAATGTGTGGTCTCTTTGATTAAGATAAGTAAGGTATGGGGTATAATGTGGTGGGCAGTACTGGAATACATCGGTTTTACAATAGTCATGCAAGAAGTCTACATTCTGAGCTTTTCTCCCGGGGCGTATATTGCACTAAATGTCAGTAGAGCTTGGTGCACACCCAGCAGACTTCAGCTTCTCATAGATCTGTCTCATCTATTCCCAAAAACCAGCAGGCATGCTGGTACATGTAGTTCCATGGTTTACCCTGCAAAGTTCTGCTGCTACCTGTAATCCCACAAGACTTGTGTTCAAGACTGGTTATCTATCTTTTGTTGATTAAATCAGCTACACATCCAGCCAGGCCATCTCCCCTTCTATTTCATCTTCATTCATTCCCTTGACCAACAGCTAATTTTACTTGTGCCAGGGACCCCAGGGATTTCCAAGAACATTGCTAGTGTACCCCCAGTGTGTCATCCTGTCCCTGGATTCCTGAGAAGATTCCTAGTTTCCCCCCAGTGATTGCTCATGTCCCTGGCTCCCTGAGAAGATTCCTGGTGGTCCCCCCAGTGCTTCCTCCTGTCCCTGGCTTCCTAAGAAGTTTCCTGGTGTACCCCCAGTGATTCCTCATGTCCCTGGCTCACTGAGAAGATTCCTGGTGGTCCCCCCAGTGCTTCCTCCTGTCCCTGGCTTCCTAAGAAGTTTCCTGGTGTACCCCCAGTGATTCCTCATGTCCCTGGCTCCCTGAGAAGATTCCTGGTGTACCCCCAGTGATTCCTCATGTCCCTGGCTCCCTGAGAAGATTCCTGGTGGTCCCCCCAGTGCTTCCTCCTGTCCCTGGCTTCCTAAGAAGATTCCTGGTGGTCCCCCCAGTGCTTCCTCCTGTCCCTGGCTTCCTAAGAAGATTCCTGGTGTACCCCCAGTGATTCCTCATGTCCCTGGCTTCCTAAGAAGATTCCTGGTGTACCCCCAGTGATTCCTCATGTCCCTGGCTTCCTAATAAGATTCCTGTTGTAACCCCAGTGATTCCTCATGTCCCTGGCTTCCTAAGAAGATTTCTGGTGTACCCCCAGTGATTCCTCATGTCCCTGGCTCACTGCGAAGATTCCTGGTGTACCCTGTTGTGGAGATTTTTATGGAGATGTATTTAATATGTATTGTCATAGTGTCACCCAGTGTTAGTACTTCCGCAACCCGCTCTAAAAGAGCTGATTGGGGTAGTCTGAGGCTGGTTGAATCCCGTCTGATAGGGGAAAACGTCTTGAGGTTGGAGTGTGATGTTTGCAGGGTGCGGATATGTCCACCAACAGGGGCCCTCTGTGCATTAGCATGGTCGATCGTTAAGGAGGGGATATGCTCGCTCTGCAATGACATCATTGGTTATAGGCGGATACGCGCTCTTGTCTCTGCTGTGTCTGATCAACATTGGTTGGAATTCGTAGCGCGCATCTGCAGATAGCCTCCCTCCCCCATTCAATAATAGTATAATCTTAATATGCGTTATTCTATGGAATAGCGCAGAATAAGAATTCCTATCAACGGTAACTTTAGCCATCCTACGTTATTGTATTCATGTATGACATCTCCTGTTGGAAGGAATGTCCAGGTATTGCCATTTTCCTTGTATGGTCATTTTCCTGTGAGGAAGGAACATCCTGTGAGGTCCCCGCCCATGGGGGAGGGGATTGGTTGCTGCAGCCAATCACCTCCTGTGTGAGATCTTTTGAGTTTAATAAAAGCCTATGATTAGGCGTCGGCTAGGCAGTCTATGCTGGGATGGCCTGACGATAAGATCTATGTGTGAGCCTTGCTTCTTGGATGAATGATGGGATGAACGGTGAGTGGATTTTAGCAAACTTAAAGATAGCATTATTGCAAAAAGATGAATCTAAAGTGTGTGCTTATAGAGCACAGGAAATATAGGCTGTGTGCTCTGCAAACAACCCATATTTCTACCACAACCCCCAGTGATTCCTCATGTCCCTGGCTTCCTAAGAAGTTTCCTGGTGTACCCCCAGTGATTCCTCATGTCCCTGGCTCACTGAGAAGATTCCTGGTGTACCCCCAGTGATTCCTCCTGTCCCTGGCTTCCTAAGAAGATTCCTGGTGTACCCCCAGTGATTCCTCATGTCCCTGGCTTCCTAATAAGATTCCTGTTGTAACCCCAGTGATTCCTCATGTCCCTGGCTCACTGAGAAGATTCCTGGTGTACCCCCAGTGCTTCCTCATGTCCCTGGCTTCCTGAGAAGATTCATGGTGTACCCCCAGTGCTTTCTCCTGTCCATGGCATCGTGAGAAGGTTCCTAGCGTACCCCCATTGCTTCCATGTGTCGATGGCTTCCTGAGAAGATTCTTAGTGCACCCCAGTACTAACTCATGTCCTGGACTGCCTCAGAAGATTCCTAATGTACCCCCATTACTTTCTCATGTCCCTGGTTTCCTGAGAAGCAGGGGCGGTGCGTCCATAGAGGGCACAGAAGCGCCACCCCCTCTCTCCTGCACCCGTCAATCACCAATAGAAAGATTCATGCATTGCATGAATATAACTATTGTCGCCGCTGCTGCCCCCTATTCAGGTGTCTGGCCCCTTGTCGGGCGCCGGGCATCTGAATTACAGCGGCGGGGGTGTATTTGGAAGTGTCTGATTAGAGCCGTAGGCTCTAATAGGCTTCCAAATTGGTAAACAGCGGGCGCAATGCTGTGCGTTCGCTGTTTACACAGTGTTGTATGTTAGGGAAGCGATTTATTCGCTACCCTAACAATGACCCGCCTCTCACCCAATCAGGTGCACCGGGTATGGTTACCTGTCACCTGATTGGCTGAAGCGACAGGCGCTGTTATTGGACGCCTATCAGGCATCCAATCAAGGTGAAAGAGGACGGGAGAAGACATCGAGGGCTCGGAGGGAACGTGGAGGACAGTGCCGTGACCCGAGACAGGTAAGTGCCGAGCGGGGGGGCACACTGGCTGCAATTGATGGGGCAAACTGGCGGCAATTGATGGGGCAAACTGGCGGCAATTGATGGGGCAAACTGGTGGCAATTGATGGGGCACACTGGCGGCAATTGATGGGGCACACTGGCAGCAATTGATGGGTACAGTAGCTGCGTTTGATGGCACAGTGGCGGCAATTTATGGGTACAGTGGCTGGGTTTGATGGGCACAGTTGCTGCGCTTGATGGGCACAGTGGCAGCGTTTAATGGGCACAGTGGTGGCAATTTATGGGTACAGTGGCTGTGTTTGATGGCACAGTGGCTGCGTTTGATTGGCACAGTGGCTGCACTTGATGGGCACAGTGGCTGCGCTTGATGGCACAGTGGCAGCGTTTAATAGGCACAGTGGTGGAAATTTATGGGTACAGTGGCTGCGTTTTATGGCACAGTGGCTGCGTTTAATGGGCACAGGGGCTGCATTTGATGGGTGTTGTGGAAATTTTATGAAGATGTATTTAATATGTATTGTCATAGTGTCTCCCAGTGTTAGTTCTCCCACAACCCGCTCTAAAGAGCTGACTGGGGCACACTGACTTTGGTTGAGACTAGGGATGAGCCGAAAACCCCCCGGTTCACACCAGAACCTGCGAACGGACCGTAAGTTCGCGCAAACTATTGAACCCTGTTAAAGTCTATGGGACTCGAACGTTGGGAATCAAAAGTGCTAATTATAAAGGCTTATATGCAAGTTATTGTCCTAAAAAGGGTTTGGGGACCCGGGTCCTGCCCCAGGGGACATGTATCAATACAAAAAAAAAGTTTTAAAAACTGACGTTTTTTTCGGGAGCAGTGATTTTATGATGATTAAAGTGAAAAAAAAGTGAAATATTCCTTTAAATATTGTACCTGGGGGGTGTCTAAAGTATGCCTGTGAAATGTCGCGTGTTTCCCGTGTTTAGAACTGTCCCTGCACAAAATTACATTTCTAAAGGAAAAAAAGTAATTTAAAACTGCTTGCGGCTTTAATGTAATGTCTGGTCCCGGTAATTTGGATGAAAATCGGCATGGGTACCCCCCCCCCCCTCCAGCCCATTTAGGTCTTGTATGGATATTAAGGGGAACCCCACACCCAAATTAAAAAAAGGAAAGGCATGGGGCCCTCAGGCCCTATATACTCTAAACAGCAGTATACAGGCGGTGCATACAAGACAGGGACTGTAGGTTTGTTCTTAAGTAGAATCTGTTTGTAATTTGGAACAGGTACATTTTTAAAGTGTAGCTCCAGCCAAAAAATCTATTTTTAAGCTTTTTGGAAAATATAGGGAAGGGTTATCACCCCTGTAACATTTGTTTTGCTGTCTGTGCAGTGTGCACCTGTTCAGAACATTTCACCTCACTTTCCGTCCCAATGACAAATGTTTTTGAAAATTTGGGGTTTTTATTGAAACAAGAATTGGTGATAACGCATCAGTAGAGAGGAGACACCTTTCTCCCATATTAACTCTTACAGGAGAGAATTTGTCTTCCTAGGGGTAGATTTCCTCTCACTTCCTGTTGTCTCCTTCCGTTTGCAAGTAGGAGTCGTTTGTAAGTTGGATGTTTGAAAGTAGGGGCCTGCCCTATATACTCTGCAGAAATTTGGGACTTAGGTGTTGGTGTTGCCACAACACTATAAGGCCTCACAGTTACTCTTGGTGGGCGCAGAAATGGGCCCTGCTGTGAAATATTAGATCAAGAATTGTAATTACATGCCCCTGTTGAACAGGGGCAGAAAAATTGGGCCTTAGGCACTGGTGCTGATGCCACAACACTGCAACCACTCACAGAAACTCTAGTTGGAGCGCAAGAATGAGCCCTGCTGCAAATTATTGCATCAAAAATTGTAATTTTTAAACAGGGGCAGAAAAATTGGGCCTTAGGCTCTGGTGGCGGTTCCCAGAACAAAAAATGTTCTTACAAGCTATCAGCATGAACATTTAGGAAGAGGAAAAGGATAGTCACTCAGCATAACAGGATAGTCACTCAGCATCAGCATAGGCAGTCTTGAAGGAATCTCCCATTAAAAAAAAAAAAATATTTGGTTACATCAGCATCAGGTGCTTGGTAGCTGGTGATCCAGGACTGATTAATTTTTATGAAGGTCAGCCGATCGACTGATTCGGTGGACAGGCGCACCCTATGATTGGTTACAAAGCCTCCAGAAGCACTGAATGTGCGTTCCGAAAGAACGCTGGATGCAGGACAGGCCAGTAGCTCAATTGCATACTGTGCAATAGACTTGTGCACAACGGAAAAATTTGTTTAGTTTCGGTTTGTTTCTTTTCGGTCCTGTTGATTCGTAATCGTTCGTAATTTTGCTAGACGGGATTTTTCGTGTTCGGACTAATTCGTATTTTCGCAAGCAACATTTTTCGTTGAATCGGAATGATTCGTATTAATGTAATGCCGTGTACACACGACCGTTTTTCTCGTCGAGAAAAATGTCATTTTTTCCTTTTGACGAGAAAAACGATCGTCTGTGGGCATTTTGTCGTTTTTCTCGACGAGAAAAACGGCATTAAAAACGACGAGAAAAATTAGAACATGTTCTAATTTTTCTCGTCGTTTTTTCCGACATTTTTTCCGCTGCAGTTTTCCCATAGGGTAACACTGCCGCGGAGCCCACAGACGGTCGTTTTTCTCAACAAGAGAAAAAATGATGTGAAAAACGACCGTGTTTGGGGAACAAGCTGTTCCCCCGTTTTTAATGTCATTATTCACGGCGGTTTTTTAACGATTGTGAATAATGATCGTGTGTACGCGGCATTAGCCTTATTTTTTGTTGATTTATAATTCGTACTTTCGGTAGAGTACATTGTTTTTCGTTGATTCTGGACACAACTCCTACTTTCGTAACTTTTTTTGGGTTCGTTGATTCGTAATTTTCCGTGTCTCTTTCACAACGATGCTGCCTATTATGCCTAATGTGCTTCGAATGGATTTGTACTTTTCTAAATACATAGCGGTTATTTGTAACGATTCGAAATCTCGTATTTTACTTTCATTTTTTACATGCGGCTATAGCCTCCGCCCCTGTACACCATTTTGAGAGGGAGTTCAGCACAGTGAGGGAGAAGCAGAGAGCAGAGCAGAGTGTTATTGTGCTTCGAATGGATTCGAAATCTCGTATTTTACTTTCGTTTTTTACATGCGGCTATAGCTATGTGCTTCGTATGGATTCGTACATTCGTAACTTTTTTCATAACGAATTATGCTGAAGACATTCGAGCATTCGCTATTTGCGATATAATTTATTTCGGATTCGGTTTTATTCGTAATTGCTTTGTTTGGAAATTCGAATGCTTCCGAATGTCCGAAAGTTGCTAAATTCGAACGAATTTCAATTCGTTATGAAACGAATTGCACAAGCCTACTGTGCAAGCTCTGGCCAGTGATCCATCCTCAAGACCCAGTAACCCAGAGGATTTTCGGTGGGAAAGGTATCCAAGTCTGATCTTGCCCCTAGGTATTCCTGCACCATGTAAATCAGACGCTGGTGATGGTTGCTGGAACCGATCATACCTTGGGGCTGCGGACTAAAAAATTGTCTGAACACATCGGTCAGACAGCCACCTTCTCCACCGCTCCTTCTTTGACTGACCGAAGCCTCAGCAACACGTTGTCCAGGACCAGGATTTTGTAACCTCCCAGTCTCTGGGAAGGCGTTGCACAGACCTTTCTGCAAGGCCTGCCAAAGATGTTTCATCCTCTGCTCCCTCTGCGACGGCAAGATAAGGTCCGCAACCTTACCCTTGTAACATGGATCAAGGAGGGTTGCCAGCCAGTAATGATCCCTCTCCTTGATCACACGAATACGAGGATCCTTTCGCAGGCTTTGCAGGATCAGGGAGGCCATGCAGCGTAGGTTTGCTGAGGCATTCGGTCCGGAGTCCTCTGGGTCACTCAGGACGTCATGATCCGCAGCCACCTCCTCCCAGCCACGTACAAGTCCATGGGTTTCTTGGGACTGTAATTGATCCCTTGAAGACTGCTGCTGATGCTGAGTGCTAGGCTCCACCTCCAAGCTGACACAATCCTCCTCCTCCTCCTCCTCTTCCTGTGTGATAGGCGGGCCAGCAGGAACACTGTCTGGATAAAGGGGGCCTTGAGAGTTAAGAAAGTCCTCCTCTTCCTCCCTCTGTTCTGCCTCAAGTGCCCTGTTTATTATTCCACACAGCGTGTGCTCCGACAGGTGGACAAGAGGGACCGTGTCACTGATGCATGCACTGTCACTGCTCACTATCCTCGTGGCCTCCTTAAATGGTGCCAGGATTGTGCATACATCCCTGATCATAACCCACTGGCGTGGCGAAAAAGAACAAGCTCCCCTGACCCTGTCCTCGTGCCATTTTGGGACAGATACTCATTGATGGCCCTCTGCTGTGTGTGCAGCCACTGCAGCATGGCCAACGTTGAGTTCCACCTGGTAGGCATGTCACAGATTAGGCGGTTCTTGGGTAGGTTGTATTCCTTTTGGAGGTCAGCCAGCCGAGCACTGGCATTATATGACCGGCGGAAATGCACACAGAGTTTCCTGGCCTGCCTCAGGACATCCTGTAAGCCCGGGTACCTGCCCAAGAACCGCTTCACCACCAAGTTAAGGCCAAACTGGGCACATGGGTCAGTTGTCCCTGTCGGAGGATGGAGAGGAGGTTGGTGCCATTGTCGCAAACCACCATTACTGGTTTAAGCTGGCGTGGCATCAACCACCTCTCAGCCTGCCCCTGCAGAGCTGACAGAATCTCTGCCCCAGTGTGGCTCCTGTCCCCCAAGCACACCAGCTCAAGCACCGCATGGCATCTTTTTGCCTGCGTACTTGCGTAGCCCCTTGAATGCCTACGGAGCACCGCTGGTTCCGAGGACAAAGCACAGGAAGAGGCCATGGAGGAAGAAGAGGAGGGGGTGGAGGAGAGAGGTGTGTCAGAATCACCAGTAGTAGCATTTTGGCAGCGTTGTGGCGGAACAACCTCCAACACTACTGCACCTTGTCCTGCATCCTTCCCAGCTGCCAGCAGAGTCACCCAATGCACCGTGAAAGATAGGTAACGTCCCTGTCCATGCCTGCTGGACCATGAGTCAGCGGTAATATGCACCTTACCACTGACCGCCTGTCAGCAAAAGTTCCATCCGCTGGTAATATCTATCATTTGGCGTGCAGTACTGAGATCCACCAGCAGGTGTCTCCTGGCAGTTTTGAACTGTCAGGGGAACTTTTCCCTGCTGGTGTTATGCCATCCTTGGGCCGCAGTACTGGCGTCCACCAGCGGATGATTCCCGGCAGTGTGGAGCAGACAGCACGTTTTGCGCTCAGGTGTGACTTGAAGCCAATTACAGGCATTCCAATTTATACCCGGCAAGTACAAACACACCTTTCCCTGGTATCTCTCTCCCTGACCTTGAGCCTGCAATCCTGACTTTGAGCCTGCATCCTACCTGACCCAATCCGATCTGATCCCTGTCCCGAGCCCATTCTGTACCTGTCCCTCCTGTCTCCTGATTACCATGGATACCTGTCCTCCTGTTACCTGATCACTTTTAATCCCTGCTCTGCAGTCTATCCATCCGTCCCCTCCCTGTTCCTGTTGGTCTCCCGTCCTTACCCATCTGCTTATATCCCCTTGTGTATGACCTCGGCCCGGCTTTTACTACGATTCTGGTATCTCCCATCATTGTATATATTGTCTATAGTTATCTTTGGGTCACTGTTTATTGGTTGATTTATTGCACTGTGTCCTGTTGGAGGTGGTTGTGTGTTTGTTTACTTATCTTAATGAATTATTATATTTTCACCTATATGCTTTTTGGGTCTCCTCTATGCAGTCACACAGTCTTGTCTACTAGCTTCTCTGACAGTATACCAGGGCCATCCCTAAACCAGACATGGCTGCATTGAGGAACCATCCTGGTTTGTTAAGTCCTGTTAATATGGATATCAATGAAACCATTTATTATTCTCTGCTGGCAGCAGAGGATGGTGAATATTGGCATCAGATTTTAAAAGATTGGACCAGTGACCAGCTGATAGAAACTATCCGATCAGTTAATTCCCTAGTGGATCAGGGTTACATGTCTTTTGAGGATGTTCAGCCATTAATCCGGTTATGTCTAAAGCCAGCCCTGTCATTTATTCCTGGGAGTGACGATTTTTCGCCCCCTTTCAATTACAACCAAGTTGAATCTTTGGTATGGTTATTAGAGGTTGATCCAGCCTATTTTAGTGAACGTTATTCCTCCTGTTCCCAGCCGGTGTTGTCTGATTGCATCCATTCAGTGCAATCCCTGGTCAGACAGGCTGTGTGTGAACCAATGTTTGTTCAACCTGTGCTAGAGGCATGGTCGGATCTCCTGAATTCAGCCAAGCCACAACATTCCAGCCCTGCCATTAATTACCTGCCTTCCCAAGAATCTATCCGCCCATCGCCTATGGCAACCCCAGCTAAAGCCCAGTTTACACAGCTTCTTACCAAATATTATTACCCAGTCTCTAATTGTCGCACCTACCCTGCCTTTAATCCACCTGCTTCTTCCTTTCCTCCTGTAACAAATCCACAAGTACCTCCTCCAGCCACTGTTCCCGTGTCTCTGCCGCATTCCAGTCCTTCCTCTTACTCAATTCCATCCTTTTCATACATCCCTCCCGCTATTTACAAATCTGCAGTGACTAAGCCTAAAAAGAAGCGGAAGTACTTTCCGACCCACACAATCCTACCAGTAACCCAACCTGTCTCCACACCCACCAACCTGCTCCAGCCTGCGTTCATGCCAGTTGAACCTGATGACCCACCTAAATCTGCCAACTCTATGCCTTTTACCCAGTCTGACGTCCCAGTGCCTTTTACCCAGTCTGACGTCCCAGTGCCTTTTACCCAGTCTGACGTCCCAGTGCCTTTTACCCAGTCTGACGTCCCTGTGCCTTTTACCCAGCCTGACGTTCCTGTGCCAGTCTGCTGGCCTAAAGTTCCTGTGCCAGTCTGCCGGCCTGAAGTTCCTGTGCCAGTCTGCCGGCCTGAAGTTCCTGTG
This sequence comes from Rana muscosa, assembly GCA_029206835.1. Lineage (NCBI taxonomy): Eukaryota > Metazoa > Chordata > Amphibia > Anura > Ranidae > Rana > Rana muscosa. The sequence goes on from JARGYO010000890.1 coordinate 340,500, forward strand.
CCAGTCTGCCGGCCTGAAGTTCCTGTGCCAGTCTGCCGTCCTGAAGTTCCTGTGCCAGTCTGCCAGCCTGAAGTTCCTGTGCCAGTCTGCCAGCTTGAAGTTTCTGTGCCAGTCTGCCAGCCTGAAGTTCCTGTGCCCGTGTTCCGGCCTGAAGATCCGGTGCCCGTGTCTCTGCCTGAAGTCCTGGTGCCTGCCTTCCAGTCTGTCTCAGTACCTGCCTTCCAGTCTGATGTCTTGGCGCCTGCCTTCCAGTCTGATGTCTTGGTTCCTGCCTTCCAGTCTGATGTCCTGGTGCCTGCCTTCCAGTCTGATGGCCTGGTGCCTGCCTTCCAGTCTGATGTCCTGGTGCCTGCCTTCCAGTTTGATGTCCTGGTGCCTGCCTTCCAGTCTGATGTCCTGGTGGCTGCCTTCTAGTCTGATGTTCTGGTGCCTGCCTTCCAGTCTGATGTCCTGGTGCCTGCATTTCAGTTTGATGTCCTGGTGCCTGCCTTCCAGTTTGATGTCCTGGTGCCTGCCTTCCAGTTTGATGTCCTGGTGCCTGCCTTCCAGTTTGATGTCCTGGTGCCTGCCTTCTAGTCTGATGTCGAAGTGCCAGTGTTTCAGCCCGAGATGCCAGTGTTTCAGCCTGAGATGTCAGTGTTTCAGCCCGAGATGTCAGTTTTCCAGCCCGGGGTGCCAGCGTTACAGCCTGAAGAACCAGTACCAGCATTCCAGCCTGAAGAGCTAGAGCCAGCGTCCCGGCCTGAAGTTGTGGTGCCCACTTCCCGGCCTGAGGTTGAGGTGCCCATTTCCCAGCCTTAGGTTGTGGTGCCTGTTTCCCGGCCTGAGGTTGTGGTGCCCGTTTCCTGGCCTGAGGTTGTGGTGCCCATTTCCTGGCCTGCGGAGCCTCTATCTGCTGCACAGCTCGATGACCCGGAGCCTGCTGCCCAGCTCGATGACCCGGAGCCTGCTGCCCAGTCTGATGTGTTCCTGCCTGCTTCCCAGCCCGGTGTGTTCCTGTCTGCTGCCCAGCTTGATTTGCCCCTGTCTGCTGCCCAGCTTGATTTGCCCATACCTGCTGCCCAGCTTGACGTGTCTGCTACTCAGCTTGAGGTTCCTGTGCCTGCTACCCAGCCTGATGTACTTTTTGCCCAGCCTGAGGTGTCTTTACCCGCTGCCCAGCTCGAGCTGCACTTTGCCTGGTTTAAAGTCATGGACCTTCCTTCTGCCCAACCTGATGTGACATTGTCCGCTGCCCGGCTTGACGCCATGGACTTTCCCCAGCAACAGCTAGTTGGAGCATCCGGAGGTCGCTCCTTCGAGGGGGGGGGACTGTCAGGAAAGGTTCCATCCGCTGGTAATATCTATCATTTGGCATGCAGTACTGAGGTCCACCAGCAGGTGTCTCCTGGCAGTTTTGAACTTTCAGGGGAACTTTTCTCTGCTAGTGTTATGTCATCCTTGGGCCGCAGTACTGGCGTCCACCAGCGGATGGATCCCGGCAGTGTGGAGCAGACAGTACCTTCTGCGCTCAGGTGTGACTTGAAGCCAATTACAGGCATTCCTATTTATACCCGGCAAGTACAGACACACCTTGCCCTGGTATCTCTCTCCCTGACCTTGAGCCTGCGATCCTGACTTTGAGGCTGCATCCTACATGACCCGACCCGATCTGATCCCTATCCCGAGCCCATCCTGTACCTGTCCCTCCTGTCTCCTGATTACCATGGATACCTGTCCTCCTGTTACCTGATCACTTTGGATCCCTGCTCTGCAGCCTATCCATCCATCCCCTCCCTGTTCCTGTTGGTCTCCGGTCCTTACCCATCTGCTTATATCCCCTTGTGTATGACCTCGGCCCGGCTTTTACTACGATTCTGGTATCTCCCATCATTGTATATATTGTCTATAGTTATCTTTGGGTCACTGTTTATTGGTTGATTTATTGCACTGTGTCCTGTTGGAGGTGGTTGTGTGTATGTTCACTTATCTTAATAAATTATAATATTTTCACCTATATGCGTTTTGGGTCTTCTCTATGCAGTCACACAGTCTGGTCTACTAGCTTCTCTGACACCACCCTGTCCAGCGAGGCATGGACATTGCCTTCCACATGCCGGTAGAGAGCCGGAATCGCCGTCCGTGAGAAAAAGTGGCGTTTGGGAACCTGCCACTGAGGAACCGCACATTGCACAAACTCACGGAAGGGGGAAGGGTCTACCAACTGAAAAGGCAGCAGTTGAAGCGCTAGCAATTTAGCCAAGCTAGCATTCAACCGCTGGGCATGTGGATGGCTGGGAGCGAACTTCTTTCGGCGGTGCAGCAGCTGGGGCAGGGAAATTTGCGTGGTACAATCTGACGTTGGTGTACCGATAGCAGATTGCCCGCAAGTACTTGGCTGTGACACACCTAATTCTACACCTTCATTCCTCTCAGAGCAGGTTTCAGAGAGGACTGAAGGTATAGTGAGGTTGGAGATCCCAGCTGATGAGAAGCAAGGAGAGGTCCGCTTTGTTCTTTGGTGTGGGTCTTTTAGGTATACTTGCCAACAAACTGCATGGCAGGTCGACATATGTCTGATCAAGCATGTGGTGCCCCAGCGGGTGATGTTTTGGCCACGCGTGATATGCCTGAGACATATGTTGCAAATAGCAGCACTGAGATCTGATGCACTCGTCTCAAAAAAGGCCCACACCAAAGAACTTTTGGAATAACGCGCAGAGACAGCAGCACCCTGCACATGCGGAGATCTGCGGTGTGCTGCTGTCGGTGTGCTGCCCTTAAGCTGGCCCCTGGAGGGCATCCTGCCTTGTTGGAGATGTGCCTCCTCCTCCTCCTTCTCCTCCTCTCTCCTATCAGGCACTCACGTAGAGTCTGTGACCTCATTATCCCCTCCCTCCTCATCACTGGAGCCAATCTGGCAGTATGCTGCAGCTGGTGGAACATGACTGCCAGATTGCTGTCCTTCTTGGGCACCCCCTCTCTCTGGGCTCACGTTACTGCCTTCCTCTAGCTGGGTACCATCATTGGAGCCTTCAAAACACTAGGCATCCTCCTGGAGCATGTACCCAACACTGTGGTCAAACAGTTCGGGGGACTCCTCAGGAGAACATGGTGGGGCTAGGGAAGGAGTGACTGATGCCATTGAGCCGAGGGAAGAGGCTGCTTTGGCAGCTGCTTTGCCAGACAAAGTACCCTGAGCCTGGGTGAGAGAGGATGAGGAGGATAAGGACGGCTTGGTCATCCACTCTACCAAGTCTTCAGCATGTTGCTGCTCAACACGGCCAGCTGCCGAAAAAAAGAACAAGCGTGTCCCACGGCCATGTGCTGATGAGGATGCACCGTGTCCACGACCAGCACAGTTGCCTCTAGACACAGAGCCTGCTTGCCCTCTTTTATTGGCTTGTGACTGTCTGCCTCTCCTTGTTGTCCTTCCAGACATACTAATGGCCTGCATTGAGATGTAGCTGCACAAAGCTGGGATGTGTATATATATATACTGATTATAGTGCAGCTAGCAGAATCAACTGCCTGCCTGTAGTATTATTAGTAAGAGAACACCAGCAATTGTCTTCAGTTATCTTTAGTTGCACACTGTGCAAAGGACACAGTACACAAACTGAAAATACTGCAGCTCCCTGCCTGTGGTATGAGTATGAGAACACCAGCACTTGTATTCAGGTAGCTTTAGGTGCACACTGTGCAAAGGACACAGTACACAAACTGAAAATACTGTAGCTCCCTGCCTGTGGTATGAGTATGAGAACACCAGCACTTGTATTCAGGTAGCTTTAGGTGCACACTGTGCAAAGGACACAGTACACTAACTGAAAATACTTGCAGCTCCCTGCCTGTGGTATTAATAAGAGAACACCAGCAATTGTATTCAGGTAGCTTTAGGTGCACACTGTGCAAAGGACACAGTACACTAACTGACAATACTGCAGCTCCCTGCCTGTGGTATTAATATGAGAACACCAGCAATCGTATTCAGGTAGCTTTAGATGCACACTGTGCAAAGGACACAGTACACTAACTGACAATACTGCAGCTACCAAAATCACCTGCCTGCCTGTCAGTATATTATGAAGAGAATAACAGGAACGGATCTAGCTAAACTGAATACAGTGTATATATATATATATATATATATATATATATATATATATATATATGTAGCGGCCTCACCCCATCTCTCTTGTCTAGGGGTATTTCGTACGACAGAGTGAGATGCGCTACGGCCCATGTCCTCCCCATTGCTGTGGGTGAGGTGAAGGCCAGTATCAGTTATTTTCCTCGGGCCTATGTGTCTTAGTTATGGACCAAGTCCTGCTGTGCTGACACCTCCCTTTGCTCCAATTAACCAGAGTACCACACACCGATCACAGTCCAACTCTTGTTTTATTGTAAGGTTCACAATAAACAGTGCTTCAATAGCCAACTGGTTGAAACTCTATAACAGTTCGATACGGTGGGATGAGCAGGTCGAGGCACTATCCTGATTGTAATCTAAACCACTGTAGTTTCACCAGCGGTTGCCATAGCCTTGATTTAGAAAGAACTAAGAACTTGTGAGTCTCTACCAGCAACTCAAGAGAATGTAGATAGGAGTACCTTCGCTGCGTTGTAGCCCCTATCAGGGGAAGATGTCCCTTCAAGGGAGTTACCGGAGACCCATCCGTCACCGGGTTGATGCTGCTCCGGACTCTCCGGACGGGTGACCTCCCCGGCCTCCTCACCTCAGACATGGGCCCCATCCACCTCAGGGACCCTCGGACCCCTTCGCCCCTTGCGGGACCCAGTCGAAGTCACTGGGCCCCAGGCCTCCGATTTAGTACCTCACCCCAGGCTGAAGGTGCCTGGGATGGACTCCAACTCGTTCCGGTCAGGCCTAGGGCGCCTAGGCCGGAACTCCGAACCGCCCGCACCCAGGCCTAAGGTGCCTGGGCGCGCAAAGCAAAAAATCCCGAAGACCTCGTGGCTAGGGCGTCTCCCCCTTTTATCCCCTCCCTTCGACACCACGGCAGGTTCCCCGCCCTTGCCGTACCATCTCCGGAAAGGGACAAAAAAGGTCAGCACTGCGGTGGTGATTCTACATTGAGCCTGCGGGTACCCCGCCACCCACCGGCCAAGGAGAATAATACACCACCTAGTCCTCCACTAATACAATTGGTCCAAAACTCTCATAATTTACACACCTGGGTCATACTATTACCCAGGTGCATCCCAACTAAATTTAAAGACCCCGCTACATATATATATATATATATATATATATATATATATATATATATATATATATACAACACCTGGGATGCATATATATCCTCTATGAAAATTAGGGGAAACGAATGCGCAAACCAACAAGGGGGTGGGGTGGGAGGAAAAAACTAAACAAATGTGAAGCAGCCAGCTAGTAAGTGTTCACACACTAATAGCAAATGAATATAAGAAGGGGGTATAAGGGCGCTCACTCTAAAATTACTATTAAATTAAGATAAAAGGTGCATAAATCTTAAATATTATATAAATAAATATGACTTCCTCTACAGTACAAAACAAATTCCAAGTGCAACGAATAGAAAAATGTGAAAAAAATTCCTGTGTAAAATATCAGTGTAAACCAATGAAATCATTTTTTTTATTTTTAAATATATAAATAAAATAAAAAACTGATAATAAGTAATATAAATATTCAGTGATAAATAGTATATTGTGCATAAAACAACAGTTTTCAGTGCAATAATAGGCAAATCCAAAGAAACAGCAACATGTGCAGATGCAGTTCCTTGTGCTGGAAAATTTCTATAAGTGATCCACAGCAATGTGCATAAAAGTCCAAAACAGTGCAAGTCACAGGCAATCCAATTCCAATTGCAGTGTCATACAAAAAGTGCAAGTGCTGATCCTCCAGTATTGGTGCCAATCATTTCCCCCAGCCTCTCACCTTAATAGGCTTAAAAATAACCCTTTCTGTTGTGTTCCTTTAAAAGATGCCTCCAATCTTAAGGACCTCCTGGTTTCACAATCTCAGACAGGCACATAAGGGGATAAATAGGCACTCCATAGTGTAGTAATTCCATAAAAATAATGATTTTATTCAAGGTAAAAAACTCACATTTTAGTAGAGTAGTTACAGCATTAAAACGACAGTGTTGAATAGTATTACTTCTGGGTTCGGCCGTAACCGGGAAGTGATGTCACTACGGCGTGACCACCTCGTCACTTTCTCAAAGGATATCCTCTACACACTGTAACTGCAGCTAACTGACTCACCTGCCTGCTCTATCTAACTCAAATGAAATCACACTGTCTCTCTCTTTCTCTCTCTCTCTCTCTGTCTTTCTCTCACCGCCACAACACACTACACAAGGCCGCCACGCAGGCGGCCTTATATAGTGTGGGGCGTGTACTAAACCCCCTGAGACATAATTGGCCAAAGCCACCCTGGCTTTGGCCAATTATGGCTCTCCGTTCTTACCGCGCTGTGATTGGCCAAATCATGCGGGTCATAGTGCATGCTTGGCCAATCATCAGCCAGCAATGTCCTGCGATGCCGCAGTGAATTATGGGCCGTGACGCGCCACTCGAATTTGGCGCGAATGGCCCATAATGTTTGAAATTAGACGAACAGTCGAACAGCCGATGTTCGAGTCGAACATGAGTGAGGAGGCCGGGGAGGTCACCCGTCCGGAGACCCGGAGCAGCATCAACCCGGTGACGGATGGCCTCCGGTAACTCCCTTAGAGGGACATCTTCCCCTGATAGGGGCCGCAACGCAGCGAAGGTACTCCCATCTATGTTCTATGGAGTTGCTGGTAGAGACTCACAAGTTCTATGTTCTATGCTAATCAAGGTTGCTATAACCCCTGGTGAAACCACAGGGGTTTAGATTGAAATCAGGATAGTGCCTCGACCTGCTCATCCCACCGTATCAGGCTGTTATAATGTTCCAACCAGTTGGCTACTGAAGCACTGTTTATTGTGGAGCTTACAATAAAGCAAGAGTTGGACTGTGATCGGTGTGTGGACTCTGGTTAATGGGAGCAAGGGAGGTTTCAGCATAGCAGGACTGAGCTTCATAACTAACACACATTGGCCCGAGGAAGATATTGATACTGGCCTTCACCTCACCCACAGCTATGGGGAGGACATGGGCCGTAGCGCATCTCACCCTGTCATGTGACATACCCCTAGTAAAAGGAGATGGGGGGAGGCCGCTACACGTGGGGGCTCGTGAGTCCGGGATGAAATGTGTGTTGACTTTGAAATTTGAAATGGCTGTGTCTGGACTTTGCTGCCCGGAGGAGTTCCGAGCAGGTCGGCCATGTGATTGGCCAAAGTGCGTCCCTGTGCTCGAAGTCGTGGAAATGACCCCAAGACGGGAAAGGCCCATGCAGAAAGAGCGGGAAGAGGGAGGAGTCCAGCCGTGTGACTGTTGTGGAGATTTTTATGGAGATGTATTTAATATGTATTGTCATAGTGTCACCCAGTGTTAGTACTTCCACAACCCGCTCTAAAAGAGCTGATTGGGGTAGTCTGAGGCTGGTTGAATCCCGTCTGATAGGGAAAAACGTTTTGAGTGTGATGTTTGCAGGGTGCGGATATGTCCGCCAACGGGGGCCCTCTGTGCATTAGCATGGACGATCGTTAAGGAGGGGATATGCTCGCTCTGCAATGACATCATTGGTTATAGGCGGATGGGCGCTCTTGTCTCTGCTATGTCTGATCAACATTGGTTGAAATTCGTAGCGCGCATCTGCAGATAGCCTCCCTCCCCCCATTCAATAATAGTATAATCTTAATATGCGTTATTCTATGGAATAGCGCAGAATAAGAATTCCTATCAACGGTAACTTTAGCCATCCTACGTTATTATATTCATGTATGACATCTCCTGTTGGAAGGAATGTCCAGGTATTGTCATTCTCATGTGGAAGGAACATCCTGTGATGTTCCCGCCCATGGGGGGAGGTGACTGGTTGCTGCAACCAATCACCTCCTGTCTTGAGGACTTTTGAGTTTAATAAAAGCCTATGATTAGGCGTCGGCTGAACAGTCTATGCTGGAATGGCCTGATAAGAAGATAAGCTTTTGTGGTGCTGCCTTTCTTGGATGAATGATGGAATGAACGGTGAGTGGATCTTTAGCAAACTTAGGCTATAGATAGCATTATTGCAAAAAGATGAAATCTGATGTGTGCTTAGATAGCACAGGAATTATAGGCTGTGTGCTCTGTAAACAGCAGCCTGGAATTCCACAACAGTAATGGCGGGCCAGGATTTTTGGGAATAGATGGAGTCCCTTTGGACATCGGATCGAGATGGGGGGAAGAGTGGATCTACGTTCCGATGTGGGGGGCTCTACTCTTTAAAAGAACATTTTTTTGTCTTTTTGAAATAATGCTTTAAGTTTGCAGCGTGTGTATGTGTGTGTGTGTATGTGTGCGAATCGTATGTGTGTGTGATTTTGTTGGGAGAGAGATCGTATGCCTGTGAATCTGATCGTATGCCTGTGAACTTGATTGTGTGTGGGTATGCCTGCATGTGCCTGTGTGATTAGATTGTTTGTGTGATGCAGGACATGTGTCCCCATAAGTGTGACTGAAGTTGTGTAAGAGATGATCTGATGGAGACTGTATATTGTGTATGAAATGAAGGTATAGCTGTGGTATTTCATGCAGCCTACACTGAGATTGGCGGCTTTGTTAAAGATGGCCGCTGGATTGAGCCATAAGCCATGTGCTTTAGTGGGGGAGGGGCAGGCATCATGGTCATTGGTTACAATGGTGCTGGAAGGGAAACGCCCTGAGGGATGATGATCTGATGTTACAAGCAACATTGTACTGTATGTGTGTAGTGTTTGTGATTTCTATGAAAAATAGAAATGGTTAGATTGTGATTTTTGCCTTTATAGGGGACAAAGACACATGTCCCCATAAGTGTAAAAATATTTTAACAAAAGTGTTTGGTTTTAAAGTTGAAAATTCCTGCCGCATATTCAAGTGGCCAGGCATTGTTGGAAGCCAGACAATAGTAGCTGTTTGTTGAAAGGAATACGCCCTTTGAATGGTTGCAGGCTGTTTTGGATGCTAGCATTGAGGAGGTATGTCTCTGCAATGGCTTGTTATGGAAGCTGAGGCCACTGTGTGTGTGAACTTTAGGTAGAGAAAAGTGGTGAATATCTCAGAGTATATGGACTTAGAGAAATGAATATGTTTTTAATATTGTCATGTAACTCACATTTATTGAATGTGCTGTTTAGTTGGCAAAAGGGAGGCTAAGTTTGTAAGTGTACATGTGGTCCTTGTAGAGTGTAGCTGACACCTTTTTCAGTGGATTTTGATGATCATTTAGAAAAGTTTCAATGGTGTAGTCAGTCTTTGTGGAGAAAAACATTTTTTGATTTTCTTTTAAAGAGATGCTGGTTTTGGCGGGAAAAAGTAATGGCGCCATTCTTGGCTTTTGTTAGCCTTGCAGGTTTGTCTGCCATTTTAAGGCACCGTTTTTCTTTAGCCTGTGGGTATCCTATAAGGGAAGGTGCAGCCACCTTTCTTTTGGGCACTATACCATGTGGCATTCGGCTGCTATTTCGCTGGTGGAATTTCTCAGCCTTTGGGGCAGATTTTGATGTTTGGTGCGAATATAGTGCGATCTTTTCTGCGTGGAACCTGGTGGAGGCAATTTGTGTTTTTCTTTGTGTAGGGGAACCAATGTGGTGTTCATTGTGACGTCCCATGCTGGTTTTGGCGGGAAAACTTGCATGCGTCAATGGCGCAATTTTTGTTGTCCATGAGGTACTGTGGTGGGTCGTCCACCATTTTGTAGTCCTGGCTTGTCGGCCATTTTGAGAGACATTTACAGTTTGAGATAGGAAGTTCCAGTTTAGCAAACACGGCCCCTGAATATGCTGTATTGGCATTTGTTGATTGGCGCAGTTTTGTCTCTGGTTTAAATTGCTTTTCTAAGCATCACCTTTTGAGGTGAGTTGAGAGGTATCTTAAAATAGCACGGTTTTACCCCGAGGGGCCACAACGTGCTTGCGGACACACACACATGCTGGGGCCTATTTATGGATGGGATCTGGCTGGCCTACCAGCAGTTGGAGTGTGGGAGGAGGCCAACGCAGACACAGGGAGGACATGCAAACTCCATGCACATGATGTTAGGTTGGGGATTTCTCTGTTTTCATTTAGGTGAGTGTGGGCTATTGCAGGATCGGCTGACTTGGCAGTATATGAGCAGGGGTTTGGGGTTTTGGATTTTGGTTTTAAGATAAAACTTCACTTTACACTGAATTTTGATAGATTGTAAGACTAACAGAGTTTTTGTACAATGATGTGTTTTTATGTTTAAATATTTGGGAGTTTCCCAGAGGGCAATTCATTTTTTGGAACGTGTACTGTATAGCCATCTTTTGGCAGGAGTTTGTATTTTGAGTCCCAACTTATGGTTTGACTTCCAGGGAATGTGGGTCAGGGGGGATTCCCTCCCATTTGCAAAGGGGGGTTTATTCCATCATTTCCTTGACAAGGTTTTAAATGGTTGAAATATATAATGTGTAGCCATGGATTTTTTTTTTTTTAAGTCTTGATAGACAAGGCGATTATGGCTAACGCCTCCCCTCCCCCTCCCTCTTCCTGAACAATTGATATGTAAATAAACCAGTTTGGTTTTTTTTAAGAGCTGAGCATAACCGGAAGTTTCTTTTCAGCATTTATATATCAGCAGAAAGTTGGTGGGAGGAGCTTGGGGTTGTCTGAATGAGATTTGTGTTTGGAAGGAAAATGGAAAGCATTTTGGCGTTTAAAAGTGTTTTATATTTTGTTCCAGTTTTGTGAAGTTTTGTACTGTAATACAGTTTGGGTAGAGAGCAAACAGGGGGCATCACCATTATTTTATCATCTAGATACAGAGAGAAGCCACATTGTTCTGCAGGTGGTAAACTGGCGTAAGTGTTCTGTGTGGTTTAGTCTGACAATGCAGTGTATGGGTGTATAGCGGAAAACGCTTGTGTATGCATACACTGTGAGGGGTAGAGGCCTAATTCGGGGGTTGATCTGTGGTTGTTGCTGTAGTTCCAAAAGTGTTGGGACAACAAGCCATAGAGTTGATGCCTCGGTTAGGGTTTCTAGTTGGAGGACTTGACCATATAGTGGTTGTAGTTCTGCAATTCACCGTATAAGAAGACACCGGGCGGTGATCTCCGAAAATGGGTGCAACGGTTTAACCTGGACGCAGGTTTAAGACGATAAGCCGATTCGAATCGCCATGGACACAAGGAGGTCTGTGAAAAGGGAAGGAATGGAGGCTTCCCATAGTCAGACGGTCACACAGTGCACGAAGCCTAGTTTTGGGGCAAAGGCCTTTGAACCCCAAAAAGATTAACATAGGTGGTCCAAGGATACTATTTTGGGTATCCCTCTGGAATGGATGTAGTTGAGCTGCGGCTTCAGAAATCTGTAATGATGAGGAACGGTGGCTCATGCCCGTTTGTTTGAACTTTGTATGGCTGGTCCATGGAAGCTTCTCGAGCTGCTCTCGTGTTTTTTTTTTCCCATTATATTTTTTTCGATTGCTGAAAGAGTGAAGGGAGAATTCTGGCTGTTTTTGTTTTTTTTCATTTGTGGTTTTGGAAAATATGAAGTATCTCCCCCACGTTTGTATCGGAATGTTTATATGTAGTAACGTGAATATGTTCGAACTTACCGCAGCGATCCTTCGATGCGTCGCGGCTGTTGTATTTTTGTAGGAACGGGAAAAGTAAGGGTTACAGAGGGTTTTGTTTGAATCGGTTTTGAAAGAATGTCATTGACAATTTACCAATGTACAGGAATGTCATTATTGTTTTCCATTCTTTGCAGGTTAAATATGAAGGATAGAGTAATGATTTTGCTTATAAGTATTTTTCAGGTCCAAGGAGTTTGTACACAGAGAACAGGTGTATGTAGACAGCGGTACATATGGATAAATACGAGTCTAAGGCGGTAAAAGTATCATAGGCTATTTCATTGTTTCTTTTTTCCTGCACCACGCATTTCTTCCTTCAGTCTGTAATGAGGAAGAAAAGGGGGGAGAATGATAAATGTAAGAGTGACAGTTTTTTTTCAAACTAATAATAACCTCTGTAATTCTAACCAAGTTTGTGCCAAGACAGAGAGTCCTGGAGCAATGACAAAGAGAGAAATGAGCGGAGGGACGGCATGACAGGTGGGACAGGCAGTAGCCTAGCAGGGGCTGTGGTTCCCTTTAAGAAAAGGGGGGTGGCCGTGGGGGAAAAAGGGGAGGGGGAGCGCAGTCAGTTAGGGAGGAAGTGACGTTTTCTCACTTCCTCCATTTCACTCACGAGGTAGAAAGCTTCACAGCCGGTGCTATGGCTGATGTGGCTGAGCTATTGGCGCAATTGCGGCCGCGCATGGGGCAGAGTGGCTGCAGGAACAGGTGTCTGCAGTGTTAGATGAGCGGGTGGCGGCGCTCGCCGGGGAGGGGGGTCGCTCCGGGGCGCGCTAGGCGGTCCAGGCCGCCTGAGCGGTACAGTCCGGAGGCATCCCCGAGTGGATCTACTTCCGTCCGGAGACCCGTTGGGGGCCCTCCGGCCGCATCCCCTGACCGCACGCAGCCGGTGTCGGCGGGGGGGGCCGGGAGGAATCCGTGCCGTGGACGGAGTTCGGCGGTGGGGGAGACGAGTGGCCCTCTTGCCCCTCCCCCTCCCGCGCGTCGGAGATGCGGTGACATCGCGGTCGAGGCTGCGGGTGATGCCCGGAACAGCCGTGCGGCCCAGCGTGGAGAATCCAGTTCGCGGGCCAGTGGCCGGGAGGCGGTGGCGGTCAGGGGTCCGGCGGAGCCAGCAGGACGAGAGGTGAGGGGTTTGGCGCCAAGACTGACGGATGGGAGTAGAGCGGATGACACCCGTGCCAGGGGGCGGACCCGGAGTCCGTCGGTGGAGGTGGCGAGTGGGTCAGGTGTGCCAGGATCGAGAGGGCGTGATGCTCAGCCACGACAGCCCTTGCCACGTGGGTCGCGTCCGCACGGTGTGCAGCCAGCGCTTGTGTCGGCAGAATCGGATGACAACAGGTCTGGGGGGGAGCTGTCCGGGTCAGACGGTGGCGAGGACTCGGGACAACTGGCTTCGATGGAGAACAGTTCGGCGGCTGGTGGACCCAGTTTCAGGCAGCCCGGTAAGTCCCACTCTTCTGTGGTTATTTGTTCCTTATTACAAGATTTATTGGGTCAAGGGGGTGTTGGGGGGGGCTTAGGCGCGACACCTGGGTCGCGTTCTTCCCCACCGGGGAGGAAAGTGGCAGGGGAGACGCAGGACTTGTGGTCTGGGTTGGAGGATTTGGTCAGGCGTTTTAAGCCGGGCGGGGGCGACATGGTGTCGCCCGCGGCGGCTTGGGGGAAAACAGGGGGTTCATCGCAGGTGGCGGGGCCTTCGGATGCACCCGTGGCCCCAGGCGTGCAAGCGGTAGAGGTGTCAGAGGAGGGGCAGGCCCCATTGGAAGGGGGGGCGGCCACGGCAGGTGGGCAAGTTGCTGCGGGAGAGAAAAACAAGGAGGTGATCAGGCTGGCGGATGCCGCTAAGAATGAGATGTACATTTGTTTTGAGGCACCGTTAGGAACTCACCTCAAGCCGGAGGTCAGAGAAAAGCTGTGGAAAGGTGAGTATGTGGAGATCTTCACGTTGCTCCCCTTGGACAAATTCAACCTGGATCGGGTGAAGCCGGAAGAGAGCAGGAAGGAGGATGAGGAAAAGAGGCGTTATCGTCTTATACCCCGTACTTTCACAAATTGGTTGCAAGCGTTTGCGATCATGGCTTGTGTGATAGGGCAGAAGGCCCCGGAACATTGTTCTGGGCTGTTCATTTATTTGGAGGCGGTTAGCGAAGCGTACAGGACGTATGGTGGCGTAGCCTGGTTGAGGTATGACGAACAGTTCCGGCAGAGGATGGCCATGAGACCAGGACTGCGATGGGATCACAAGGACATCAACTTGTGGATGCGGCTGATGACAGCGTCGCGGGCCTCCAATCAGTTTTTTCAGGGGGGGGGGTCGGAGGTGCTGCGGCCTCAGGACAACCGACCGAGAAACGGTGGGGCTACTGCTGGCAGTTCAACGAGGGCACGTGCAAGTACGGAGCAAGCTGTCGCTTCAAGCATGTGTGTTCCGGATGTGGGGGCAGTCATGCCTTTTCCAAATGCTTTACGCGAGGCAGGGGTCGCCCCGGGGATTCTGGGGGAAAAGGGAACGACGACAATCCGGGTGGAAAGGATGCTTCCCTTTCTCAATAGGTATCCCGACAGGCGTGCAGCCAAGTTGTTAGAGGAGGGTTTCGCCGGTGGTTTCAGAATTCCTTGCGCGCCTTTTGCAGTCCCCCCGGCAGCCAAGAACCTCCGGTCTGCCTTGCTCCATCCCTTGGTGGTTTCGGAGAAGCTAGATAAGGAGGTACAGTTGGGGCGTATGGCTGGACCGTTCACGGATGCGCCCATACCTGAGTTAGTGGTTTCTCCCTTGGGGGGTGGTCCCCAAGAGGGAACCTCAAAAAGTTCGATTGATTCATCACCTGTCCTTTCCCAGGGGTGGGTCGGTGAATGATGCTCTTGCGCCGGAGGACTGCACGGTATCGTACACCTCCTTCGATGCGGCTGTGGCATGGGTGCGCAGGTGTGGACGGGGAGCGTTGTTGGCAAAAGCCGATGTTCAATCGGCTTTTCGGTTGCTACCAGTACACCCGGACAGCTTTCGTTTCTTGGGTTGCATGTGGGAGGGGGCTTACTACGTGGACCGTTGTTTGCCCATGGGTTGCTCCATCTCTTGCGCGCTCTTTGAGACTTTTAGTTCGTTCCTAGAATGGGTGGTCCGGGACGTGTCGGGGATCAGTTCGATCATCCATTATCTGGATGACTTTCTGTGCGTGGGCCCTCCGGGGTCTAACGTTTTCAGGGTCCTGCTGGGGACGCTGCAATACGTGGCCGATCGTTTTGGGGTCCCTTTGGCCCCCGAGAAGACGGAGGGCCCCACGTCGTCTTTAGTTTTTCTGGGCATAGAGCTGGATTCAGAGAAGATGGAATGCCGACTGCCGGAGGATAAGCTGGAAGCATTGAAGGAGGAGGTGCGAGGTGTTATCGGCCGTCGTAAGATTCAGCTGCGACAGATGCAGTCACTATTGGGTAAGTTGTGTTTCGCTTGCAGGATAATGCCCATGGGCAGGGTATTAAGCCACAGGTTGTCGGCTGCGACAGCAGGGGTGTGGGTTCCTACTCATTTTGTAAGCCTAACCAGAGAGCTTCGTGAGGATTTGGAAGTGTGGCACGGTTTTCTGGAATCTTTCAACGGGCGGGCGTTGTGGATGGCCGGGCCCGTTAGCAATTTCGATCTGGACTTGTTTACGGATGCGGCTGGCTCCACGGGGTATGGGGCGTTCTGTCAGGGAAAATGGAGTGCGGCTCCATGTCCAAAGGAGTGGGAGGAAGCGGGGTTCTTGAAGAACCTGGTACTATTGGAACTTTTCCCAATTGTGGTGGCGTTTGAACTATGGGGGGATTCATTCCGGAATAGCAAGGTGCGCCTAAACGGTGATAACATGGTAGTGGTTCAGGTAGTGAATAGGTTGTCAGCCACGTCACAGCCAGTGGTGCGTTTGTTGAGACATTTGGTTTTGCGCTGCTTGCAGTTCAATGTATTTGTGTACGCAGTACATCTTCCTGGGGTGGATAACACCCTGGCTGACGCTTTGTCTCGTTTTCAGTTGGACAGGTTCCGGGAGTTGGCGCCAGCAGCGGAGCAGCGCGGGGTTACCTGTCCCGACTGGATGTGGGACATTGCCTTGACAGCGCAGCGCAGTGGATAAAACGGTCGGTGGTGAACCCAGACTAGTTTGGATTTTTGGGTCACTCGTACGTGTTCTGGGGGGCAAGACGGGCCGATGTTCGGCCCAATGGAAGGCAGTTAGGAATTCCCTTACAAGAAGCCCGGGTCCGTTGGATCGGGGTGCCGGGTATGACGTGGAGTGGGGTTATGCCGGAGATACAGAGGTTCGCAGGTCGGGAAAGGGCACCGGATGTATTGGTGCTGCATGCGGGAGGTAACGACGTGGGGGCCAGATCAATGCACCAACTGATACGGGACATTAAATATGATTTTTAAGGTTGCGCACTACATTCCCGGGTATTGGGGTTATTTGGTCGGACATGGTAGGCAGGACATCCTGGCGGTGGGCATGGTCGGTGGAAAAAGTTAATAAGGCCCGGATAAAAGTCAATAAGGAAGTGGGGAGAATTTTTGTGAGGAATGGTGGCCTGGTGGTGCGCCACCGTGAGTTGGACGTTGTTGAGTGGGGGACACTTGTAAAAACAATTAATGTCCCCTTCCATCAAGGCGTTTGGTTCCATTATTCAATAGAGCCAGGTTATCTTCAAAAAGGTTCTTTTATTCTTCCAAAGACAAGAAAAAGACAATGCTTACATAATGACAGCTGGTAACACATGGTAAGTTTGTAGCTTCAGAAGGGGGAATGAGGTGACAGATCGTAGGATGGTATATCTTCGAGCAGGGTCCCTTGACCTTCCATAGCGAAGGATCACTTCTCCCGACAGTTCTCCAGGGCCCCATCGCCCGACATTCCCTCCCTCATGTTCAAAACCCTTGGATAGATATACTGTTTAATAATGTTATGTCAGCATTATTTACATTTAGCATCGCTCCAAGGAAGGTATCATTAACTGTCCTAGGGAAGTAACACCCACTTGTGTATATTTAGTAACATAACTCCACCCATTATCCTGACATAGTTCCTTAGAATAGATATTACATACACAGCAAATGTCCTTTTGTCTGTCCTCAGCAACCTTCAAATTTAACATGTTTCAATAAAGAGTACAGAAACTTTTATCACTTAAAATAGTAATAAATTCAATATCTAACAATTCCCCCTCAATGCACTATTATTAAAAAACAAAATAAGTGCATTCATCTTAAATAATAAATGTTTCTGATCCTCTTTTTTCCAATACATACAATACAATAAACATTCATACAATTTAGTGTTTCAGATATTGTACATAAGCTTTTTCCAAAACTCTGAGATATTCCTGTGAAATATTTAACCATTTCATTCCATCAAGAAACTATAAATTATTATATTATTTATTAATTTTAATTTATTCTCCATCTAAACTATGTAATATTAAAAATGTTCTTCCTTTACCTTCATAGATTTTTCTTCTTATAACTTTAACCATATCACATAGCTATTTTAACATAAAGGAGAAATTAATATCTTTGATATATTAAATTATATTGTTTTGTAATATAAATTATTAATTAATTAATAAATAAAATTTCTTCCAGTCTTTGAAATTTCAATAACCAAATAATTTCTTCAATATAAGTTTTTATACATTATCCTTGACACTGAACAATTATAAACATAATACGTAATCTACTCGTCTGTTGATACACAAAAACATAACTTTCCCATTATTTGATTGTCATATTTTTATATATTCTATTTATCTTTCTCTTTATTTTTCTATTTATCTTTCTATTTATCTATCCATGACCAACAAGCAACTTTTTCCATTTTCTTTTTTACAACGTTTCATATTATTTAATTCAACAGTAACTCTGTTTAGACACATTAAGATTATTTTCTTCCACACAAGCCTGTATGTACTCTAACTATATTAATACTTCAAATGTACACTTTATTGTACATTCTTGTAATAACAAACTATCCATACAACTTTTCCAAGTTATGTGTTCTATAAAAATGAATACAAAAAATAATAATTGTATGTGAAATAATTCTGTGTGTATTAATATGTATTCCTATAAAAGATTTAAAAACCAAAACATATCAACTATTATGTAAACTAAGCTAGTATCATTACTATTAGTTATTACTGTGATATCAATCTTTCATGATCTACTAAACTAACAAAGATTGTGTAGGAGAAAGTATCAGATTTCAATGTCAACATAGAGTCAACTATTTTTTCTGTATTTCAAAACATTCCTATACTAAAATTACATCCTAACTCCCCCTCACATAATGATCGACCGATCAATATGTCGTTTTTTTTTTTTTTTGCAAGACCATATGAATGAATCATTGAAGTTCATCCAAAAATGATAGTCCTTGAGAACATATTAAATACATCATTTTGAAAAAAACAAGAAAATAATAACAAATTTAGCTGTGCTTGTGTCATGGTCATGTAAAAAATTCATAGAATAGAATAATTTCATTAATCAATATAAACTATTTTAGACTCCTAATCCTTTCTGTGTTTACCCATTTTACTCTTATTTTTATTTTTACCAATTATTTTGAAACAAAAATAATTTTAATCCCTATTACCTTAAAAATAATAAAATAATCTTCCCAATTGATATCTCAGTTTGCAACTCTATTGGCATCCCTGGTACCTTCAGATCTATAATTCTTAATCATAACTTTAGCTACTGGAATAAATCACTAAACATACTCATGAGAAGTAAAAATCTCATTCAAAACATCATTTCTATTTAAATTTAGCAAAGGCCTAGCCATGTTTTGTGAACAAACTTCTTAAATTCCTATACCTGTACTTTTTTCCTATACAACAGATTGCAAATAACTTAGTATGCTAATTTCAAAAGACATAGAAGAACAGACATTCTTCATCCTGTCATTAACTCCTTATGTTCAGAAAATACTAAAGTTTTTAAACTAAAAATATAACAGGTAAATAAGTCACCTAATCTTTACCTTTTCTTGAATCATCTTACCCTATTTAGACTTTGTAATACTATTCATACGTTCTACAATACCTGAGCATTAAAGATGATAAGAAACATAAAAACGTATTAAATAACTAAAATTGCATACTTGTCCTTTACTACCTGTCCTATAAAATAAAAAATCATTATCTGATTCCATGGTTTGAAATCCAACCCCAATGGAATATGACATACGTTCACAACAACTTAGCTTATGTTAAAAATATTTATTTTTTCCTAGAATTACCTCAATTAATTTAATTAATTTATCAAAAGAAATATTAACCAAAGGAAAAAACATCCTTGTATCCTCCTTTAGCAGGTAAAAAAATAATATAATCAATCTTCATAGATTGACAAATCTCTCAATACTTTGTAGTATCAGGTTACTCTTTCCTTTTGAATTGTTCTATAAACAAATAAAACAATATTCAGAAGTTTGATGACAAAGTGCTCTAAATTGAGTAGTTCAGAATTTCTTTCATTAGCTTAAACAAAAATCAATTAATCAATTAGTCAGTCAGTCGGGTACCTGGATATGCAAAAATAAATATTTTCATTTAAAAATAACTCTATCCATTATTGTTGGAATCAATTATTTTTACAATGAATTTTATCTCCATTATCAGTCTGTACTGATTCTAACTAAGACAAAATTTCATCGTCCCCCTCTTTATCCTGTGACTAAATTAAATTTTGTAAAAGTAATAATCTTACCAGATTATTGTATTTTTCTTTCACTAAAACTTCACTTATAACTGCTTTAATTTTGCAAAAGAACGTTAATTTAGTCTGGGCTTTCCTAAATATTCTATTTCTAAAAGAAACTTGATCATGTTGAAGTACATTTTTTTTTTTTTTAGAACCAATCATGTTTCTCATACAGTATGATTGAATGAACCACACGTGCTCCGTCACTCTGACTGCTAAACAAACACATGGC
Organism: Rana muscosa; assembly: GCA_029206835.1. NCBI lineage: Eukaryota > Metazoa > Chordata > Amphibia > Anura > Ranidae > Rana > Rana muscosa. The sequence goes on from JARGYO010000890.1 coordinate 360,181, forward strand.
ACACTCAATCATCTTTCAGTGCAGACAAATATACAGAAAGTTCCATTGTGCCAATATATGGATCCATGTACATAAGCACAAGAGATTCCTTCCCAATAAATGTTCACTAAATATTGATAAAGTAATATTGCATGATTTGCTTATACAACTGTGGTTTTATCACACTGCATTATTCTAATCTCAATGTATTTATATCTTACTTCAACTGACCTTACGTTTTAACACCCAGTTGTCCATAAACAACGGTTAATCAGAGCTGTCTGTATTAACACCTCCTGTTTGTCTTGAAATAACACCTTAAACAAATGGTGCAAAACCCACATGTTTTTTCAAAACAATTACTTTGGTAAGTAATAATACCTTTTTCTCATCCATGAACCCTCTTCCAGTTTCTGGAAGTTTTAACACAAATATGTGTATTGATCATAGAAGTGAAAAACTGTCATGACGATGGCATGTCTAACTAGGCAGTGTAACTCGATCTGCATTTCTCTGACAGTACATTCCTTTTACATGTCACACTTTTCAGAGAAAGATCTGTTACATGTCGGTCTTAGCTACCATGAATTGCATCTCCCCTTCACAGTACAATCCAGTAACAATTTTATTTTTTATCGTTTTTATCATTTTTAACCTTTTTTACCATTTTTTTAAACATATTTGATTTGTACATCTGCTAAAAATCATGTACACTAGGTTATATGATGTTCCTGATTATAGTAATGACAAAAAATTGTTTAGAGGACAATCTCGTGAAACTCACAGATTGGTTCCTGCCCATGAACTGTGATTGGCCATTTCCCCGAGAAAAATTCCTCCCTCAACTAAAGTCTTTACTTTTATCAGAAATACTCAATTACAAAAACTTTTAACAATAGTTTTTTTTACAATTTTTGATAGTTTTTAGATTGAACAAAACTTTCATATTTTAATATTTTTCCTGGGTAGCCTTAAGTAAATTAGAACAATCTACTTCTTTTAATTTAATAACCAAATCCTAGTTTGGAATATTTTGTAAAAATTGCTCAATCCTTAACTTATTATTTCCTTCAACCAAAACTGTAGGATTTTTGTTAAAGACTAAATACCATGTTGTTTTCCATTATCTTAATCAATAGTTTTTTCTTAAAACTTTGTTCTGCCCCTTGTTTGTGCTTTGAATGACCACATTTTGTAATAACACATTTTCTGTTGTTTAGGGCTTAAATATTCATAAACATTTTCATGCAGCATTAAACTTAGTTTCCTTATTAAAGAACTTCTTTACACTCTGGTATTATTTAATTAATTACTCTACTACTGCTACATGCCTGTATTCCATATATATGGAATGTATTAATTCCCGATAGTACAGGGACATACTTCTGAGCTTTGAGATGTTAACCATCCCATGTTATCCACTCACTTAAATAAAGAAACATATTTACCCCTTGTTTAGAATGATTGTCCTGTGTACACTTAAAAAAAAACAAGAGATGAATAATGTCCTTTAGCTTTGCCTGTTGTTTGTTTCTTTTCATTTGTTTTGTCTTTGTTCGTTGCTTTTATTCGTTGCTTTTTCTTGGAAGAATTTGTCCTCATCTTTTTCTTTGAAGAATAGTTTTCTTGTAGCTTTTGCCTTGTTCCTTGACTCGTGTAAATGTAATGTTTCTGTAGGCTGTAAATAGGCCTAAGTAAACACAATGTAAAGATGCGTGTGTATTGAAAATGTCTTTCTCCTTCTGTGTTTGCTGAAGGAATGAGATGTGTAAGTGTTTAGCCTTCATCCTTGGACCGTCCAAAACATCAAAATCCGACTTTTCATATTAGCTCACCCAAAGAGTACATCTGCCTGTTGTATCTACAATGGTGGCCTTTTTTTAACGTGAAGTCTTAGTTCCCATTTCATCACTTCTTCTGTGAGACTTTTCCTCACCTTTTGTAGGAACTGAACTCCTTCGGCAGAAATCTTCACGTACGTAAACGTTTACGCTTTTCATCACAACCTGAAAGTCCTCTCTGGATTTCCTACAATATCTTGAAACATTCTGTCCAAAAGGCCTTGTCAATCAACCTTGTAAGCTGAGTCTTTGTTTTTTTTTTTCTTCTTTTCTTCTGTTTGCAAGTTTACAAGCGATCTGTGGGTGAGAAAACAGACAGAAAAAAACTCACAGTTGTTTGTGTTTTGGAGTCAAGATCAATAATTGGCTTTATTCCACGGCTGCAATTCTTCTTGCCTTTAGCTGGCTCAGTTTCTCGGACCTTCTGTCCACGTGTGATGGAACACAAACGTCCTTTCTCGTTCTAAGTTCTTTGGTTGTTTTTTTCCCAAGACTTGACAATGTTCAATATCTAACAGACGTCGATACGTGGAGGTACCTAAGGGGAGATGGGGTCCACCTGAATGCAGTGGGCATTGACCTGTGGAACTGGGTTTGCAGGAGGGAATTCAGCAGGCCCTGAGGGTGTGGGGTTGCTCGCAAGAGTAAGGCGTTACCCCTTGCGAGCTGTGGCGGGGTTTGGTTCCTGGAAGAGGAGGTAAAAGGGGAAGTCTGGAGAAAAAGGTGGTACCCATAGGTGGTATGGGGTTATTGAGTACCTTCTGGTCAACAAGGGTTAACCAGGAAGGGGGGTAAATGGTAGGGCACTGCGGCCAGGTGTACTGTCTCCGAGTCGGTGTCTTGCGACTGGAGGCCTAAGGGATATGTTAGTCCCAGTGCCCAAGTTGGAGTTGGTGGTCTATAAGACCACCAGGGGTATTTTAAGTGTTAAGAAAAATGTTATTTAAACGGTTATTTAAGTGGTTATTTATTTCATATAAAAGTTGTTAAAATAAATAGGCCGGAAGGCCAATTTTACTCCACAACCTTGTCAGTCGTTATTTATTAGAATTGTACAAGGGGGTGGGTAAGTTGGATAGAGGGTAAGTCAAAGCGAAGGATCGGTCCTTAACATGTCAAGAGAGTCCTGGAGCAATGACAAAGAGAGAAATGAGCGGAGGGACGGCATGACAGGTGGGACAGGCAGTAGCCTAGCAGGGGCTGTGGTTCCCTTTAAGAAAAGGGGGGTGGCCGTGGGGGAAAAAGGGGAGGGGGAGCGCAGTCAGTTAGGGAGGAAGTGACGTTTTCTCACTTCCTCCATTTCACTCACGAGGTAGAAAGCTTCCCACCCACCCTCCCTGTGTGAGGGGTAAGACAAGGGCGAGGGTTATGGGCGGTGTTTAGTTGGAAGTGGCGGGGTTTGGTTCCTGGAAGAGGAGGTAAAAGGGGAAGTCTGGAGAAAAGGTGGTACCCATAGGTGGTATGGGGTTATTGAGTACCTTCTGGTCAACAAGGGTTAACCAGGAAGGGGGGTAAATGGTAGGGCACTGCGGCCAGGTGTACCGTCTCCGAGTCGGTGTCTTGCGACTGGAGGCCTAAGGGATATGTTAGTCCCAGTGCCCAAGTTGGAGTTGGTGGTCTATAAGATCACCAGGGGTATTTTAAGTGTTAAAAGCAAAATGTTATTTAAACGGTATTTAAGTGGTTATTTATTTCATATAAAAGTTGTTAAAAGGCGGGGTTTGGTTCCTGGAAGAGGAGGTAAAAGGGGAAGTCTGGAGAAAAAGGTGGTACCCATAGGTGGTATGGGGTTATTGAGTACCTTCTGGTCAACAAGGGTTAACCAGGAAGGGGGGTAAATGGTAGGGCACTGCGGCCAGGTGTACCGTCTCCGAGTCGGTGTCTTGCGACTGGAGGCCTAAGGGATATGTTAGTCCCAGTGCCCAAGTTGGAGTTGGTGGTCTATAAGACCACCAGGGGTATTGGAAGTGTTAAGAAAAATGTTATTTAAACGGTTATTTAAGTGGTTATTTATTTCATATAAAAGTTGTTAAAATAAATAGGCCGGAAGGCCAATTTTACTCCACAACCTTGTCAATCGTTATTTATTAGAATTGTACAAGGGGGTGGGTAAGTTGGATAGAGGGTAAGTCAAAGCGAAGGATCGGTCCTTAACATGTCATGTCTTTCTTTGATAGAATTTGAATCGGCAAGCAGCAGTCTGGTGAAGTAGGTTCCCATCCCAGAGGCTAAGAACCTTGTCAGTGGTTCCAGGTATTGTAAGCCACGCCCAGGTTATGCAGTGACCACAGTCCCGATGTCTGGGTTATTGTCATATGAGGGTTGTTTGGAGGTCAATCAAAATCAGGGTCGTACTCTCCTCATTAGCTGTCACTTATATTATCGGCTGATGGGGGAGGTGCGATCATTGTGACATGAACTTCAAAATGTCCACCAAAAGGTTTTCACGAGTCCCTCCTGGACCCGACTCAATAATCAGTTTACATTCTTTCCAACCAGGTGACTGGGTCGTTGTAAAGAAGCTTGAGGGATGAGACCACGCCAGCCACTGCAAGAAGCGGCTCAACCACACCAAAGAATGAGGAGTATCTTTGTTTATTTATATTTTTGTTGTTTAGTAAATTTTAGCGAGGGTAACGGTGAAAAGCATCCCAAGTTATTATTTAAAGTGTATGTCCTGACTAGCTCAGAAAGCGAACAGGACCGATGGTCTGTTCTGAGTCTTCGCCGAGTTTTAGTCCCCAGCGATGACAGCGGTACATGCCATTTATGATGTTATTATGGGTATGAGGAGTTTTAGTCCCCAGTGATGACAGAGGTACATGACATTTATGATGTTATTATGGGTATGAGGAGTTTTAGTCCCCCAGCGATGACAGAGGTACATGTCATTTATGATGTTATTATGGGTATGAGGAGTTTTAGTCCCCAGTGATGACAGAGGTACATGACATTTATGATGTTATTATGGGTATGAGGAGTTTTAGTCCCCAGTGATGACAGAGGTACATGACATTTATGATGTTATTATGGGTATGAGGAGTTTTAGTCCCCAGCGATGACAGCGGTACATGACATTTATGATGTTATTATGGGTATGAGGAGTTTTAGTCCCCCAGCGATGACAGAGGTACATGTCATTTATGATGTTATTATGGGTATGAGGAGTTTTAGTCCCCAGTGATGACAGAGGTACATGACATTTATGATGTTATTATGGGTATGAGGAGTTTTAGTCCCCAGCGATGACAGCGGTACATGACATTTATGATGTTATTATGGGTATGAGGAGTTTTAGTCCCCAGTGATGACAGAGGTACATGACATTTATGATGTTATTATGGGTATGAGGAGTTTTAGTCCCCAGTGATGACAGAGGTACATGACATTTATGATGTTATTATGGGTATGAGGAGTTTTAGTCCCCAGTGATGACAGAGGTACATGACATTTATGATGTTATTATGGGTATGAGGAGTTTTAGTCCCCAGTGATGACAGAGGTACATGACATTTATGATGTTATTATGGGTATGAGGAGTTTTAGTCCCCCAGCGATGACAGAGGTACATGTCATTTATGATGTTATTATGGGTATGAGGAGTTTTAGTCCCCAGTGATGACAGAGGTACATGACATTTATGATGTTATTATGGGTATGAGGAGTTTTAGTCCCCAGTGATGACAGAGGTACATGACATTTATGATGTTATTATGGGTATGAGGAGTTTTAGTCCCCCAGTGATGACAGAGGTACATGACATTTATGATGTTATTATGGGTATGAGGAGTTTTAGTCCCCAGCGATGACAGCGGTACATGTCATTTATGATGTTATTATGTGTATGAGGAGTTTTAGTCCCCAGTGATGACAGCGGTACATGACATTTATGGTGTTATTATGGGTATGAGGAGTTTTAGTCCCCAGCGATGACAGCGGTACATGTCATTTATGATGTTATTATGGGTATGAGGAGTTTTAGTCCCCAGTGATGACAGAGGTAGATGACATTTATGATGTTATTATGGGTATGAGGAGTTTTAGTCCCCAGCGATGACAGCGGTACATGACATTTATGATGTTATTATGGGTATGAGGAGTTTTAGTCCCCCAGCGATGACAGAGGTACATGTCATTTATGATGTTATTATGGGTATGAGGAGTTTTAGTCCCCAGTGATGACAGAGGTACATGACATTTATGATGTTATTATGGGTATGAGGAGTTTTAGTCCCCAGCGATGACAGCGGTACATGACATTTATGATGTTATTATGGGTATGAGGAGTTTTAGTCCCCCAGCGATGACAGAGGTACATGTCATTTATGATGTTATTATGGGTATGAGGAGTTTTAGTCCCCAGTGATGACAGAGGTACATGACATTTATGATGTTATTATGGGTATGAGGAGTTTTAGTCCCCAGCGATGACAGCGGTACATGACATTTATGATGTTATTATGGGTATGAGGAGTTTTAGTCCCCAGTGATGACAGAGGTACATGACATTTATGATGTTATTATGGGTATGAGGAGTTTTAGTCCCCAGTGATGACAGAGGTACATGACATTTATGATGTTATTATGGGTATGAGGAGTTTTAGTCCCCAGTGATGACAGAGGTACATGACATTTATGATGTTATTATGGGTATGAGGAGTTTTAGTCCCCAGTGATGACAGAGGTACATGACATTTATGATGTTATTATGGGTATGAGGAGTTTTAGTCCCCCAGCGATGACAGAGGTACATGACATTTATGATGTTATTATGGGTATGAGGAGTTTTAGTCCCCAGTGATGACAGAGGTACATGACATTTATGATGTTATTATGGGTATGAGGAGTTTTAGTCCCCAGCGATGACAGAGGTACATGACATTTATGATGTTATTATGGGTATGAGGAGTTTTAGTCCCCAGTGATGACAGAGGTACATGTCATTTATGATGTTATTATGGGTATGAGGAGTTTTAGTCCCCAGCGATGACAGCGGTACATGACATTTATGATGTTATTATGGGTATGAGGAGTTTTAGTCCCCAGTGATGACAGAGGTACATGACATTTATGATGTTATTATGGGTATGAGGAGTTTTAGTCCCCAGTGATGACAGCGGTACATGACATTTATGATGTTATTATGGGTATGAGGAGTTTTAGTCCCCCAGTGATGACAGAGGTACATGACATTTATGATGTTATTATGGGTATGAGGAGTTTTAGTCCCCCCAGCGATGACAGAGGTACATGACATTTATGATGTTATTATGGGTATGAGGAGTTTTAGTCCCCAGTGATGACAGAGGTACATGACATTTATGATGTTATTATGGGTATGAGGAGTTTTAGTCCCCCAGTGATGACAGAGGTACATGACATTTATGATGTTATTATGGGTATGAGGAGTTTTAGTCCCCAGTGATGACAGAGGTACATGACATTTATGATGTTATTATGGGTATGAAGAGTTTTAGTCCCCAGCGATGACAGAGGTACATGACATTTATGATGTTATTATGGGTATGAGGAGTTTTAGTCCCCAGTGATGACAGAGGTACATGACATTTATGATGTTATTATGGGTATGAGGAGTTTTAGTCCCCAGTGATGACAGAGGTACATGACATTTATGATGTTATTATGGGTATGAGGAGTTTTAGTCCCCCAGTGATGACAGAGGTACATGACATTTATGATGTTATTATGGGTATGAGGAGTTTTAGTCCCCCAGCGATGACAGAGGTACATGTCATTTATGATGTTATTATGGGTATGAGGAGTTTTAGTCCCCAGTGATGACAGAGGTACATGACATTTATGATGTTATTATGGGTATGAAGAGTTTTAGTCCCCAGCGATGACAGAGGTACATGACATTTATGATGTTATTATGGGTATGAGGAGTTTTAGTCCCCCAGTGATGACAGAGGTACATGACATTTATGATGTTATTATGGGTATGAGGAGTTTTAGTCCCCAGCGATGACAGCGGTACATGACATTTATGATGTTATTATCGGTATGAGGAGTTTTAGTCCCCAGTGATGACAGAGGTACATGACATTTATGATGTTATTATGGGTATGAGGAGTTTTAGTCCCCCAGCGATGACAGAGGTACATGACATTTATGATGTTATTATGGGTATGAGGAGTTTTAGTCCCCAGTGATGACAGAGGTACATGACATTTATGATGTTATTATGGGTATGAGGAGTTTTAGTCCCCAGTGATGACAGAGGTACATGACATTTATGATGTTATTATGGGTATGAGGAGTTTTAGTCCCCAGTGATGACAGAGGTACATGACATTTATGATGTTATTATGGGTATGAGGAGTTTTAGTCCCCAGTGATGACAGAGGTACATGACATTTATGATGTTATTATGGGTATGAGGAGTTTTAGTCCCCAGTGATGACAGAGGTACATGACATTTATGATGTTATTATGGGTATGAGGAGTTTTAGTCCCCCAGCGATGACAGCGGTACATGACATTTATGATGTTATTATGGGTATGAGGAGTTTTAGTCCCCAGTGATGACAGAGGTACATGACATTTATGATGTTATTATGGGTATGAGGAGTTTTAGTCCCCCAGTGATGACAGAGGTACATGTCATTTATGATGTTATTATGGGTATGAGGAGTTTTAGTCCCCCAGTGATGACAGAGGTACATGACATTTATGATGTTATTATGGGTATGAGGAGTTTTAGTCCCCCAGCGATGACAGAGGTACATGACATTTATGATGTTATTATGGGTATGAGGAGTTTTAGTCCCCAGTGATGACAGAGGTACATGACATTTATGATGTTATTATGGGTATGAGGAGTTTTAGTCCCCAGTGATGACAGAGGTACATGTCATTTATGATGTTATTATGGGTATGAGGATTTTAGTCCCCCAGTGATGACAGAGGTACATGTCATTTATGATGTTATTATGGGTATGAGGAGTTTTAGTCCCCAGTGATGACAGAGGTACATGACATTTATGATGTTATTATGGGTATGAGGAGTTTTAGTCCCCAGCGATGACAGCGGTACATGACATTTATGATGTTATTATGGGTATGAGGAGTTTTAGTCCCCAGTGATGACAGAGGTACATGACATTTATGATGTTATTATGGGTATGAGGAGTTTTAGTCCCCAGTGATGACAGAGGTACATGTCATTTATGATGTTATTATGGGTATGAGGAGTTTTAGTCCCCAGTGATGACAGAGGTACATGTCATTTATGATGTTATTATGGGTATGAGGAGTTTTAGTCCCCAGCGATGACAGAGGTACATGACATTTATGATGTTATTATGGGTATGAGGAGTTTTAGTCCCCCAGTGATGACAGAGGTACATGACATTTATGATGTTATTATGGGTATGAGGAGTTTTAGTCCCCAGTGATGACAGAGGTACATGACATTTATGATGTTATTATGGGTATGAGGAGTTTTAGTCCCCCAGTGATGACAGAGGTACATGACATTTATGATGTTATTATGGGTATGAGGAGTTTTAGTCCCCAGTGATGACAGAGGTACATGCCATTTATGATGTTATTATGGGTATGAGGAGTTTTAGTCCCCAGTGATGACAGAGGTACATGCCATTTATGATGTTATTATGGGTATGAGGAGTTTTAGTCCCCCAGTGATGACAGAGGTACATGACATTTATGATGTTATTATGGGTATGAGGAGTTTTAGTCCCCCAGCGATGACAGAGGTACATGACATTTATGATGTTATTATGGGTATGAGGAGTTTTAGTCCCCCAGCGATGACAGAGGTACATGACATTTATGATGTTATTATGGGTATGAGGAGTTTTAGTCCCCAGTGATGACAGAGGTACATGACATTTATGATGTTATTATGGGTATGAGGAGTTTTAGTCCCCCAGCGATGACAGCGGTACATGACATTTATGATGTTATTATGGGTATGAGGAGTTTTAGTCCCCAGCGATGACAGAGGTACATGACATTTATGATGTTATTATGGGTATGAGGAGTTTTAGTCCCCAGTGATGACAGAGGTACATGACATTTATGATGTTATTATGGGTATGAGGAGTTTTAGTCCCCCAGTGATGACAGAGGTACATGACATTTATGATGTTATTATGGGTATGAGGAGTTTTAGTCCCCAGCGATGACAGCGGTACATGACATTTATGATGTTATTATGGGTATGAGGAGTTTTAGTCCCCAGTGATGACAGAGGTACATGACATTTATGATGTTATTATGGGTATGAGGAGTTTTAGTCCCCAGTGATGACAGAGGTACATGTCATTTATGATGTTATTATGGGTATGAGGAGTTTTAGTCCCCAGTGATGACAGAGGTACATGTCATTTATGATGTTATTATGGGTATGAGGAGTTTTAGTCCCCAGCGATGACAGAGGTACATGACATTTATGATGTTATTATGGGTATGAGGAGTTTTAGTCCCCCAGTGATGACAGAGGTACATGACATTTATGATGTTATTATGGGTATGAGGAGTTTTAGTCCCCAGTGATGACAGAGGTACATGACATTTATGATGTTATTATGGGTATGAGGAGTTTTAGTCCCCCAGTGATGACAGAGGTACATGTCATTTATGATGTTATTATGGGTATGAGGAGTTTTAGTCCCCAGTGATGACAGAGGTACATGCCATTTATGATGTTATTATGGGTATGAGGAGTTTTAGTCCCCAGTGATGACAGAGGTACATGACATTTATGGTGTTATTATGGGTATGAGGAGTTTTAGTCCCCCAGTGATGACAGAGGTACATGACATTTATGATGTTATTATGGGTATGAGGAGTTTTAGTCCCCCAGTGATGACAGAGGTACATGACATTTATGATGTTATTATGGGTATGAGGAGTTTTAGTCCCCCAGTGATGACAGAGGTACATGACATTTATGATGTTATTATGGGTATGAGGAGTTTTAGTCCCCAGTGATGACAGAGGTACATGCCATTTATGATGTTATTATGGGTATGAGGAGTTTTAGTCCCCAGTGATGACAGAGGTACATGACATTTATGATGTTATTATGGGTATGAGGAGTTTTAGTCCCCAGTGATGACAGAGGTACATGACATTTATGATGTTATTATGGGTATGAGGAGTTTTAGTCCCCCAGTGATGACAGAGGTACATGTCATTTATGATGTTATTATGGGTATGAGGAGTTTTAGTCCCCAGTGATGACAGAGGTACATGTCATTTATGATGTTATTATGGGTATGAGGAGTTTTAGTCCCCAGTGATGACAGAGGTACATGTCATTTATGATGTTATTATGGGTATGAGGAGTTTTAGTCCCCAGTGATGACAGAGGTACATGACATTTATGATGTTATTATGGGTATGAGGAGTTTTAGTCCCCAGTGATGACAGAGGTACATGACATTTATGATGTTATTATGGGTATGAGGAGTTTTAGTCCCCCAGCGATGACAGCGGTACATGACATTTATGATGTTATTATGGGTATGAGGAGTTTTAGTCCCCAGCGATGACAGAGGTACATGACATTTATGATGTTATTATGGGTATGAGGAGTTTTAGTCCCCAGTGATGACAGAGGTACATGACATTTATGATGTTATTATGGGTATGAGGAGTTTTAGTCCCCAGTGATGACAGAGGTACATGACATTTATGATGTTATTATGGGTATGAGGAGTTTTAGTCCCCCAGCGATGACAGCGGTACATGACATTTATGATGTTATTATGGGTATGAGGAGTTTTAGTCCCCAGCGATGACAGAGGTACATGACATTTATGATGTTATTATGGGTATGAGGAGTTTTAGTCCCCCAGTGATGACAGAGGTACATGACATTTATGGTGTTATTATGGGTATGAGGAGTTTTAGTCCCCAGCGATGACAGAGGTACATGACATTTATGATGTTATTATGGGTATGAGGAGTTTTAGTCCCCAGTGATGACAGAGGTACATGTCATTTATGATGTTATTATGGGTATGAGGAGTTTTAGTCCCCAGCGATGACAGAGGTACATGACATTTATGATGTTATTATGGGTATGAGGAGTTTTAGTCCCCCAGTGATGACAGAGGTACATGACATTTATGATGTTATTATGGGTATGAGGAGTTTTAGTCCCCAGTGATGACAGAGGTACATGACATTTATGATGTTATTATGGGTATGAGGAGTTTTAGTCCCCAGTGATGACAGAGGTACATGTCATTTATGATGTTATTATGGGTATGAGGAGTTTTAGTCTCCAGCGATGACAGAGGTACATGACATTTATGATGTTATTATGGGTATGAGGAGTTTTAGTCCCCAGTGATGACAGCGGTACATGACATTTATGATGTTATTATGGGTATGAGGAGTTTTAGTCCCCAGTGATGACAGAGGTACATGACATTTATGATGTTATTATGGGTATGAGGAGTTTTAGTCCCCAGCGATGACAGAGGTACATGTCATTTATGATGTTATTATGGGTATGAGGAGTTTTAGTCCCCAGTGATGACAGAGGTACATGACATTTATGATGTTATTATGGGTATGAGGAGTTTTACTCCCCAGTGATGACAGAGGTACATGACATTTATGATGTTATTATGGGTATGAGGAGTTTTAGTCCCCCAGTGATGACAGAGGTACATGACATTTATGGTGTTATTATGGGTATGAGGAGTTTTAGTCCCCAGGGATGACAGCGGTACATGACATTTATGATGTTATTATGGGTATGAGGAGTTTTAGTCCCCAGTGATGACAGAGGTACATGACATTTATGATGTTATTATGGGTATGAGGAGTTTTAGTCCCCAGTGATGACAGAGGTACATGACATTTATGATGTTATTATGGGTATGAGGAGTTTTAGTCCCCAGTGATGACAGAGGTACATGACATTTATGATGTTATTATGGGTATGAGGAGTTTTAGTCCCCCAGCGATGACAGAGGTACATGACATTTATGATGTTATTATGGGTATGAGGAGTTTTAGTCCCCAGTGATGACAGAGGTACATGACATTTATGATGTTATTATGGGTATGAGGAGTTTTAGTCCCCAGCGATGACAGAGGTACATGACATTTATGATGTTATTATGGGTATGAGGAGTTTTAGTCCCCAGTGATGACAGAGGTACATGTCATTTATGATGTTATTATGGGTATGAGGAGTTTTAGTCCCCAGCGATGACAGCGGTACATGACATTTATGATGTTATTATGGGTATGAGGAGTTTTAGTCCCCAGTGATGACAGAGGTACATGACATTTATGATGTTATTATGGGTATGAGGAGTTTTAGTCCCCAGTGATGACAGCGGTACATGACATTTATGATGTTATTATGGGTATGAGGAGTTTTAGTCCCCCAGTGATGACAGAGGTACATGACATTTATGATGTTATTATGGGTATGAGGAGTTTTAGTCCCCCCAGCGATGACAGAGGTACATGACATTTATGATGTTATTATGGGTATGAGGAGTTTTAGTCCCCAGTGATGACAGAGGTACATGACATTTATGATGTTATTATGGGTATGAGGAGTTTTAGTCCCCCAGTGATGACAGAGGTACATGACATTTATGATGTTATTATGGGTATGAGGAGTTTTAGTCCCCAGTGATGACAGAGGTACATGACATTTATGATGTTATTATGGGTATGAAGAGTTTTAGTCCCCAGCGATGACAGAGGTACATGACATTTATGATGTTATTATGGGTATGAGGAGTTTTAGTCCCCAGTGATGACAGAGGTACATGACATTTATGATGTTATTATGGGTATGAGGAGTTTTAGTCCCCAGTGATGACAGAGGTACATGACATTTATGATGTTATTATGGGTATGAGGAGTTTTAGTCCCCCAGTGATGACAGAGGTACATGACATTTATGATGTTATTATGGGTATGAGGAGTTTTAGTCCCCCAGCGATGACAGAGGTACATGTCATTTATGATGTTATTATGGGTATGAGGAGTTTTAGTCCCCAGTGATGACAGAGGTACATGACATTTATGATGTTATTATGGGTATGAAGAGTTTTAGTCCCCAGCGATGACAGAGGTACATGACATTTATGATGTTATTATGGGTATGAGGAGTTTTAGTCCCCCAGTGATGACAGAGGTACATGACATTTATGATGTTATTATGGGTATGAGGAGTTTTAGTCCCCAGCGATGACAGCGGTACATGACATTTATGATGTTATTATCGGTATGAGGAGTTTTAGTCCCCAGTGATGACAGAGGTACATGACATTTATGATGTTATTATGGGTATGAGGAGTTTTAGTCCCCCAGCGATGACAGAGGTACATGACATTTATGATGTTATTATGGGTATGAGGAGTTTTAGTCCCCAGTGATGACAGAGGTACATGACATTTATGATGTTATTATGGGTATGAGGAGTTTTAGTCCCCAGTGATGACAGAGGTACATGACATTTATGATGTTATTATGGGTATGAGGAGTTTTAGTCCCCAGTGATGACAGAGGTACATGACATTTATGATGTTATTATGGGTATGAGGAGTTTTAGTCCCCAGTGATGACAGAGGTACATGACATTTATGATGTTATTATGGGTATGAGGAGTTTTAGTCCCCAGTGATGACAGAGGTACATGACATTTATGATGTTATTATGGGTATGAGGAGTTTTAGTCCCCCAGCGATGACAGCGGTACATGACATTTATGATGTTATTATGGGTATGAGGAGTTTTAGTCCCCAGTGATGACAGAGGTACATGACATTTATGATGTTATTATGGGTATGAGGAGTTTTAGTCCCCCAGTGATGACAGAGGTACATGACATTTATGATGTTATTATGGGTATGAGGAGTTTTAGTCCCCCAGTGATGACAGAGGTACATGTCATTTATGATGTTATTATGGGTATGAGGAGTTTTAGTCCCCAGTGATGACAGCGGTACATGACATTTATGATGTTATTATGGGTATGAGGAGTTTTAGTCCCCAGTGATGACAGAGGTACATGACATTTATGATGTTATTATGGGTATGAGGAGTTTTAGTCCCCCAGTGATGACAGAGGTACATGACATTTATGATGTTATTATGGGTATGAGGAGTTTTAGTCCCCCAGTGATGACAGAGGTACATGTCATTTATGATGTTATTATGGGTATGAGGAGTTTTAGTCCCCCAGTGATGACAGAGGTACATGACATTTATGATGTTATTATGGGTATGAGGAGTTTTAGTCCCCCAGCGATGACAGAGGTACATGACATTTATGATGTTATTATGGGTATGAGGAGTTTTAGTCCCCAGTGATGACAGAGGTACATGACATTTATGATGTTATTATGGGTATGAGGAGTTTTAGTCCCCAGTGATGACAGAGGTACATGTCATTTATGATGTTATTATGGGTATGAGGATTTTAGTCCCCCAGTGATGACAGAGGTACATGTCATTTATGATGTTATTATGGGTATGAGGAGTTTTAGTCCCCAGTGATGACAGAGGTACATGACATTTATGATGTTATTATGGGTATGAGGAGTTTTAGTCCCCAGCGATGACAGCGGTACATGACATTTATGATGTTATTATGGGTATGAGGAGTTTTAGTCCCCAGTGATGACAGAGGTACATGACATTTATGATGTTATTATGGGTATGAGGAGTTTTAGTCCCCAGTGATGACAGAGGTACATGTCATTTATGATGTTATTATGGGTATGAGGAGTTTTAGTCCCCAGTGATGACAGAGGTACATGTCATTTATGATGTTATTATGGGTATGAGGAGTTTTAGTCCCCAGCGATGACAGAGGTACATGACATTTATGATGTTATTATGGGTATGAGGAGTTTTAGTCCCCCAGTGATGACAGAGGTACATGACATTTATGATGTTATTATGGGTATGAGGAGTTTTAGTCCCCAGTGATGACAGAGGTACATGACATTTATGATGTTATTATGGGTATGAGGAGTTTTAGTCCCCCAGTGATGACAGAGGTACATGACATTTATGATGTTATTATGGGTATGAGGAGTTTTAGTCCCCAGTGATGACAGAGGTACATGCCATTTATGATGTTATTATGGGTATGAGGAGTTTTAGTCCCCAGTGATGACAGAGGTACATGCCATTTATGATGTTATTATGGGTATGAGGAGTTTTAGTCCCCCAGTGATGACAGAGGTACATGACATTTATGATGTTATTATGGGTATGAGGAGTTTTAGTCCCCCAGCGATGACAGAGGTACATGACATTTATGATGTTATTATGGGTATGAGGAGTTTTAGTCCCCCAGCGATGACAGAGGTACATGACATTTATGATGTTATTATGGGTATGAGGAGTTTTAGTCCCCAGTGATGACAGAGGTACATGACATTTATGATGTTATTATGGGTATGAGGAGTTTTAGTCCCCCAGCGATGACAGCGGTACATGACATTTATGATGTTATTATGGGTATGAGGAGTTTTAGTCCCCAGCGATGACAGAGGTACATGACATTTATGATGTTATTATGGGTATGAGGAGTTTTAGTCCCCAGTGATGACAGAGGTACATGACATTTATGATGTTATTATGGGTATGAGGAGTTTTAGTCCCCCAGTGATGACAGAGGTACATGACATTTATGATGTTATTATGGGTATGAGGAGTTTTAGTCCCCAGCGATGACAGCGGTACATGACATTTATGATGTTATTATGGGTATGAGGAGTTTTAGTCCCCAGTGATGACAGAGGTACATGACATTTATGATGTTATTATGGGTATGAGGAGTTTTAGTCCCCAGTGATGACAGAGGTACATGTCATTTATGATGTTATTATGGGTATGAGGAGTTTTAGTCCCCAGTGATGACAGAGGTACATGTCATTTATGATGTTATTATGGGTATGAGGAGTTTTAGTCCCCAGCGATGACAGAGGTACATGACATTTATGATGTTATTATGGGTATGAGGAGTTTTAGTCCCCCAGTGATGACAGAGGTACATGACATTTATGATGTTATTATGGGTATGAGGAGTTTTAGTCCCCAGTGATGACAGAGGTACATGACATTTATGATGTTATTATGGGTATGAGGAGTTTTAGTCCCCCAGTGATGACAGAGGTACATGTCATTTATGATGTTATTATGGGTATGAGGAGTTTTAGTCCCCAGTGATGACAGAGGTACATGCCATTTATGATGTTATTATGGGTATGAGGAGTTTTAGTCCCCAGTGATGACAGAGGTACATGACATTTATGGTGTTATTATGGGTATGAGGAGTTTTAGTCCCCCAGTGATGACAGAGGTACATGACATTTATGATGTTATTATGGGTATGAGGAGTTTTAGTCCCCCAGTGATGACAGAGGTACATGACATTTATGATGTTATTATGGGTATGAGGAGTTTTAGTCCCCCAGTGATGACAGAGGTACATGACATTTATGATGTTATTATGGGTATGAGGAGTTTTAGTCCCCAGTGATGACAGAGGTACATGCCATTTATGATGTTATTATGGGTATGAGGAGTTTTAGTCCCCAGTGATGACAGAGGTACATGACATTTATGATGTTATTATGGGTATGAGGAGTTTTAGTCCCCAGTGATGACAGAGGTACATGACATTTATGATGTTATTATGGGTATGAGGAGTTTTAGTCCCCCAGTGATGACAGAGGTACATGTCATTTATGATGTTATTATGGGTATGAGGAGTTTTAGTCCCCAGTGATGACAGAGGTACATGTCATTTATGATGTTATTATGGGTATGAGGAGTTTTAGTCCCCAGTGATGACAGAGGTACATGTCATTTATGATGTTATTATGGGTATGAGGAGTTTTAGTCCCCAGTGATGACAGAGGTACATGACATTTATGATGTTATTATGGGTATGAGGAGTTTTAGTCCCCAGTGATGACAGAGGTACATGACATTTATGATGTTATTATGGGTATGAGGAGTTTTAGTCCCCCAGCGATGACAGCGGTACATGACATTTATGATGTTATTATGGGTATGAGGAGTTTTAGTCCCCAGCGATGACAGAGGTACATGACATTTATGATGTTATTATGGGTATGAGGAGTTTTAGTCCCCAGTGATGACAGAGGTACATGACATTTATGATGTTATTATGGGTATGAGGAGTTTTAGTCCCCAGTGATGACAGAGGTACATGACATTTATGATGTTATTATGGGTATGAGGAGTTTTAGTCCCCCAGCGATGACAGCGGTACATGACATTTATGATGTTATTATGGGTATGAGGAGTTTTAGTCCCCAGCGATGACAGAGGTACATGACATTTATGATGTTATTATGGGTATGAGGAGTTTTAGTCCCCCAGTGATGACAGAGGTACATGACATTTATGGTGTTATTATGGGTATGAGGAGTTTTAGTCCCCAGCGATGACAGAGGTACATGACATTTATGATGTTATTATGGGTATGAGGAGTTTTAGTCCCCAGTGATGACAGAGGTACATGTCATTTATGATGTTATTATGGGTATGAGGAGTTTTAGTCCCCAGCGATGACAGAGGTACATGACATTTATGATGTTATTATGGGTATGAGGAGTTTTAGTCCCCCAGTGATGACAGAGGTACATGACATTTATGATGTTATTATGGGTATGAGGAGTTTTAGTCCCCAGTGATGACAGAGGTACATGACATTTATGATGTTATTATGGGTATGAGGAGTTTTAGTCCCCAGTGATGACAGAGGTACATGTCATTTATGATGTTATTATGGGTATGAGGAGTTTTAGTCTCCAGCGATGACAGAGGTACATGACATTTATGATGTTATTATGGGTATGAGGAGTTTTAGTCCCCAGTGATGACAGCGGTACATGACATTTATGATGTTATTATGGGTATGAGGAGTTTTAGTCCCCAGTGATGACAGAGGTACATGACATTTATGATGTTATTATGGGTATGAGGAGTTTTAGTCCCCAGCGATGACAGAGGTACATGTCATTTATGATGTTATTATGGGTATGAGGAGTTTTAGTCCCCAGTGATGACAGAGGTACATGACATTTATGATGTTATTATGGGTATGAGGAGTTTTACTCCCCAGTGATGACAGAGGTACATGACATTTATGATGTTATTATGGGTATGAGGAGTTTTAGTCCCCCAGTGATGACAGAGGTACATGACATTTATGGTGTTATTATGGGTATGAGGAGTTTTAGTCCCCAGGGATGACAGCGGTACATGACATTTATGATGTTATTATGGGTATGAGGAGTTTTAGTCCCCAGCGATGACAGAGGTACATGACATTTATGATGTTATTATGGGTATGAGGAGTTTTAGTCCCCAGTGATGACAGAGGTACATGCCATTTATGATGTTATTATGGGTATGAGGAGTTTTAGTCCCCAGTGATGACAGAGGTACATGACATTTATGATGTTATTATGGGTATGAGGAGTTTTAGTCCCCAGTGATGACAGAGGTACATGCCATTTATGATGTTATTATGGGTATGAGGAGTTTTAGTCCCCAGTGATGACAGAGGTACATGACATTTATGATGTTATTATGGGTATGAGGAGTTTTAGTCCCCCAGTGATGACAGAGGTACATGTCATTTATGATGTTATTATGGGTATGAGGAGTTTTAGTCCCCCAGTGATGACAGAGGTACATGACATTTATGATGTTATTATGGGTATGAGGAGTTTTAGTCCCCAGTGATGACAGAGGTACATGACATTTATGATGTTATTATGGGTATGAGGAGTTTTAGTCCCCAGTGATGACAGAGGTACATGTCATTTATGATGTTATTATGGGTATGAGGAGTTTTAGTCCCCCAGTGATGACAGAGGTACATGACATTTATGATGTTATTATGGGTATGAGGAGTTTTAGTCCCCAGCGATGACAGAGGTACATGACATTTATGATGTTATTATGGGTATGAGGAGTTTTAGTCCCCAGTGATGACAGAGGTACATGACATTTATGATGTTATTATGGGTATGAGGAGTTTTAGTCCCCAGTGATGACAGAGGTACATGACATTTATGATGTTATTATGGGTATGAGGAGTTTTAGTCCCCCAGCGATGACAGCGGTACATGACATTTATGATGTTATTATGGGTATGAGGAGTTTTAGTCCCCAGCGATGACAGAGGTACATGACATTTATGATGTTATTATGGGTATGAGGAGTTTTAGTCCCCAGTGATGACAGAGGTACATGACATTTATGATGTTATTATGGGTATGAGGAGTTTTAGTCCCCAGTGATGACAGAGGTACATGACATTTATGATGTTATTATGGGTATGAGGAGTTTTAGTCCCCCAGCGATGACAGCGGTACATGACATTTATGATGTTATTATGGGTATGAGGAGTTTTAGTCCCCAGCGATGACAGAGGTACATGACATTTATGATGTTATTATGGGTATGAGGAGTTTTAGTCCCCCAGTGATGACAGAGGTACATGACATTTATGGTGTTATTATGGGTATGAGGAGTTTTAGTCCCCAGCGATGACAGAGGTACATGACATTTATGATGTTATTATGGATATGAGGAGTTTTAGTCCCCAGTGATGACAGAGGTACATGTCATTTATGATGTTATTATGGGTATGAGGAGTTTTAGTCCCCAGCGATGACAGAGGTACATGACATTTATGATGTTATTATGGGTATGAGGAGTTTTAGTCCCCCAGTGATGACAGAGGTACATGACATTTATGATGTTATTATGGGTATGAGGAGTTTTAGTCCCCAGTGATGACAGAGGTACATGACATTTATGATGTTATTATGGGTATGAGGAGTTTTAGTCCCCAGTGATGACAGAGGTACATGTCATTTATGATGTTATTATGGGTATGAGGAGTTTTAGTCTCCAGCGATGACAGAGGTACATGACATTTATGATGTTATTATGGGTATGAGGAGTTTTAGTCCCCAGTGATGACAGCGGTACATGACATTTATGATGTTATTATGGGTATGAGGAGTTTTAGTCCCCAGTGATGACAGAGGTACATGACATTTATGATGTTATTATGGGTATGAGGAGTTTTAGTCCCCAGCGATGACAGAGGTACATGTCATTTATGATGTTATTATGGGTATGAGGAGTTTTAGTCCCCAGTGATGACAGAGGTACATGACATTTATGATGTTATTATGGGTATGAGGAGTTTTACTCCCCAGTGATGACAGAGGTACATGACATTTATGATGTTATTATGGGTATGAGGAGTTTTAGTCCCCCAGTGATGACAGAGGTACATGACATTTATGGTGTTATTATGGGTATGAGGAGTTTTAGTCCCCAGGGATGACAGCGGTACATGACATTTATGATGTTATTATGGGTATGAGGAGTTTTAGTCCCCAGCGATGACAGAGGTACATGACATTTATGATGTTATTATGGGTATGAGGAGTTTTAGTCCCCCAGCGATGACAGAGGTACATGTTATTTATGATGTTATTATGGGTATGAGGAGTTTTAGTCCCCAGTGATGACAGTGGTACATGACATTTATGATGTTATTATGGGTATGAGGAGTTTTAGTCCCCAGTGATGACAGCGGTACATGCCATTTATGATGTTATTATGGGTATGAGGAGTTTTAGTCCCCCAGTGATGACAGAGGTACATGACATTTATGATGTTATTATGGGTATGAGGAGTTTTAGTCCCCAGCGATGACAGCGGTACATGACATTTATGATGTTATTATGGGTATGAGGAGTTTTAGTCCCCAGTGATGACAGAGGTACATGTTATTTATGATGTTATTATTGGTATGAGGAGTTTTAGTCCCCAGTGATGACAGAGGTACATGTTATTTATGATGTTATTATGGGTATGAGGAGTTTTAGTCCCCAGTGATGACAGAGGTACATGTCATTTATGATGTTATTATGGGTATGAGGAGTTTTAGTCCCCAGTGATGACAGAGGTACATGACATTTGAGATGTTATTATGGGTATGAGGAGTTTTAGTCCCCAGTGATGACAGAGGTACATGACATTTATGATGTTATTATGGGTATGAGGAGTTTTAGTCCCCCAGTGATGACAGAGGTACATGACATGTATGATGTTATTATGGGTATGAGGAGTTTTAGTCCCCCAGTGATGACAGAGGTACATGACATTTATGATGTTATTATGGGTATGAGGAGTTTTAGTCCCCAGTGATGACAGAGGTACATGTTATTTATGATGTTATTATGGGTATGAGGAGTTTTAGTCCCCAGTGATGACAGAGGTACATGTCATTTATGATGTTATTATGGGTATGAGGAGTTTTAGTCCCCAGTGATGACAGAGGTACATGTCATTTATGATGTTATTATGGGTATGAGGAGTTTTAGTCCCCAGTGATGACAGAGGTACATGACATTTATGATGTTATTATGGGTATGAGGAGTTTTAGTCCCCAGCGATGACAGCGGTACATGACATTTATGATGTTATTATGGGTATGAGGAGTTTTAGTCCCCAGTGATGACAGAGGTACATGCCATTTATGATGTTATTATGGGTATGAGGAGTTTTAGTCCCCCAGTGATGACAGAGGTACATGACATTTATGATGTTATTATGGGTATGAGGAGTTTTAGTCCCCCAGTGATGACAGAGGTACATGACATTTATGATGTTATTATGGGTATGAGGAGTTTTAGTCCCCAGTGATGACAGAGGTACATGACATTTATGATGTTATTATGGGTATGAGGAGTTTTAGTCCCCAGTGATGACAGAGGTACATGACATTTATGATGTTATTATGGGTATGAGGAGTTTTAGTCCCCCAGTGATGACAGAGGTACATGTCATTTATGATGTTATTATGGGTATGAGGAGTTTTAGTCCCCAGTGATGACAGAGGTACATGTCATTTATGATGTTATTATGGGTATGAGGAGTTTTAGTCCCCAGTGATGACAGAGGTACATGTCATTTATGATGTTATTATGGGTATGAGGAGTTTTAGTCCCCAGTGATGACAGAGGTACATGACATTTATGATGTTATTATGGGTATGAGGAGTTTTAGTCCCCAGTGATGACAGAGGTACATGACATTTATGATGTTATTATGGGTATGAGGAGTTTTAGTCCCCCAGCGATGACAGCGGTACATGACATTTATGATGTTATTATGGGTATGAGGAGTTTTAGTCCCCAGCGATGACAGAGGTACATGACATTTATGATGTTATTATGGGTATGAGGAGTTTTAGTCCCCAGTGATGACAGAGGTACATGACATTTATGATGTTATTATGGGTATGAGGAGTTTTAGTCCCCAGTGATGACAGAGGTACATGACATTTATGATGTTATTATGGGTATGAGGAGTTTTAGTCCCCCAGCGATGACAGCGGTACATGACATTTATGATGTTATTATGGGTATGAGGAGTTTTAGTCCCCAGCGATGACAGAGGTACATGACATTTATGATGTTATTATGGGTATGAGGAGTTTTAGTCCCCCAGTGATGACAGAGGTACATGACATTTATGGTGTTATTATGGGTATGAGGAGTTTTAGTCCCCAGCGATGACAGAGGTACATGACATTTATGATGTTATTATGGGTATGAGGAGTTTTAGTCCCCAGTGATGACAGAGGTACATGTCATTTATGATGTTATTATGGGTATGAGGAGTTTTAGTCCCCAGCGATGACAGAGGTACATGACATTTATGATGTTATTATGGGTATGAGGAGTTTTAGTCCCCCAGTGATGACAGAGGTACATGACATTTATGATGTTATTATGGGTATGAGGAGTTTTAGTCCCCAGTGATGACAGAGGTACATGACATTTATGATGTTATTATGGGTATGAGGAGTTTTAGTCCCCAGTGATGACAGAGGTACATGTCATTTATGATGTTATTATGGGTATGAGGAGTTTTAGTCCCCAGTGATGACAGCGGTACATGCCATTTATGATGTTATTATGGGTATGAGGAGTTTTAGTCCCCAGTGATGACAGAGGTACATGACATTTATGATGTTATTATGGGTATGAGGAGTTTTAGTCCCCAGTGATGACAGAGGTACATGACATTTATGATGTTATTATGGGTATGAGGAGTTTTAGTCCCCCAGTGATGACAGAGGTACATGACATTTATGATGTTATTATGGGTATGAGGAGTTTTAGTCCCCAGTGATGACAGAGGTACATGTCATTTATGATGTTATTATGGGTATGAGGAGTTTTAGTCCCCCAGTGATGACAGAGGTACATGACATTTATGATGTTATTATGGGTATGAGGAGTTTTAGTCCCCAGTGATGACAGCGGTACATGACATTTATGATGTTATTATGGGTATGAGGAGTTTTAGTCCCCCAGTGATGACAGAGGTACATGACATTTATGATGTTATTATGGGTATGAGGAGTTTTAGTCCCCCAGTGATGACAGAGGTACATGACATTTATGATGTTATTATGGGTATGAGGAGTTTTAGTCCCCAGTGATGACAGAGTACATGACATTTATGATGTTATTATGGGTATGAGGAGTTTTAGTCCCCAGCGATGACAGCGGTACATGTCATTTATGATGTTATTATGGGTATGAGGAGTTTTAGTCCCCAGCGATGACAGAGGTACATGACATTTATGATGTTATTATGGGTATGAGGAGTTTTAGTCCCCAGTGATGACAGAGGTACATGTCATTTATGATGTTATTATGGGTATGAGGAGTTTTAGTCCCCCAGTGATGACAGAGGTACATGACATTTATGATGTTATTATGGGTATGAGGAGTTTTAGTCCCCAGTGATGACAGAGGTACATGACATTTATGGTGTTATTATGGGTATGAGGAGTTTTATTCCCCAGTGATGACGGAGGTACATGTCATTTATGATGTTATTATGGGTATGAGGAGTTTTAGTCCCCAGTGATGACAGCGGTACATGCCATTTATGATGTTATTATGGGTAAGAGGAGTTTTAGTCCCCAGTGATGACAGAGGTACATGACATTTATGATGTTATTATGGGTATGAGGAGTTTTAGTCCCCAGTGATGACAGCGGTACATGCCATTTATGATGTTATTATGGGTATGAGGAGTTTTAGTCCCCAGTGATGACAGAGGTACATGACATTTATGATGTTATTATGGGTATGAGGAGTTTTAGTCCCCCAGTGATGACAGAGGTACATGACATTTATGATGTTATTATGGGTATGAGGAGTTTTAGTCCCCAGTGATGACAGAGGTACATGTCATTTATGATGTTATTATGGGTATGAGGAGTTTTAGTCCCCCAGTGATGACAGAGGTACATGACATTTATGATGTTATTATGGGTATGAGGAGTTTTAGTCCCCAGTGATGACAGCGGTACATGACATTTATGATGTTATTATGGGTATGAGGAGTTTTAGTCCCCAGTGATGACAGAGGTACATGACATTTATGGTGTTATTATGGGTATGAGGAGTTTTATTCCCCAGTGATGACGGAGGTACATGTCATTTATGATGTTATTATGGGTATGAGGAGTTTTAGTCCCCAGTGATGACAGCGGTACATGCCATTTATGATGTTATTATGGGTATGAGGAGTTTTAGTCCCCAGTGATGACAGAGGTACATGACATTTATGATGTTATTATGGGTATGAGGAGTTTTAGTCCCCAGTGATGACAGAGGTACATGACATTTATGATGTTATTATGGGTATGAGGAGTTTTAGTCCCCCAGTGATGACAGAGGTACATGACATTTATGATGTTATTATGGGTATGAGGAGTTTTAGTCCCCAGTGATGACAGAGGTACATGTCATTTATGATGTTATTATGGGTATGAGGAGTTTTAGTCCCCCAGTGATGACAGAGGTACATGACATTTATGATGTTATTATGGGTATGAGGAGTTTTAGTCCCCAGTGATGACAGCGGTACATGACATTTATGATGTTATTATGGGTATGAGGAGTTTTAGTCCCCCAGTGATGACAGAGGTACATGACATTTATGATGTTATTATGGGTATGAGGAGTTTTAGTCCCCAGTGATGACAGAGGTACATGACATTTATGATGTTATTATGGGTATGAGGAGTTTTAGTCCCCCAGTGATGACAGAGGTACATGACATTTATGATGTTATTATGGGTATGAGGAGTTTTAGTCCCCAGTGATGACAGAGGTACATGCCATTTATGATGTTATTATGGGTATGAGGAGTTTTAGTCCCCAGTGATGACAGAGGTACATGCCATTTATGATGTTATTATGGGTATGAGGAGTTTTAGTCCCCCAGTGATGACAGAGGTACATGACATTTATGATGTTATTATGGGTATGAGGAGTTTTAGTCCCCCAGCGATGACAGAGGTACATGACATTTATGATGTTATTATGGGTATGAGGAGTTTTAGTCCCCCAGCGATGACAGAGGTACATGACATTTATGATGTTATTATGGGTATGAGGAGTTTTAGTCCCCAGTGATGACAGAGGTACATGACATTTATGATGTTATTATGGGTATGAGGAGTTTTAGTCCCCCAGCGATGACAGCGGTACATGACATTTATGATGTTATTATGGGTATGAGGAGTTTTAGTCCCCAGCGATGACAGAGGTACATGACATTTATGATGTTATTATGGGTATGAGGAGTTTTAGTCCCCAGTGATGACAGAGGTACATGACATTTATGATGTTATTATGGGTATGAGGAGTTTTAGTCCCCAGCGATGACAGCGGTACATGACATTTATGATGTTATTATGGGTATGAGGAGTTTTAGTCCCCAGTGATGACAGAGGTACATGACATTTATGATGTTATTATGGGTATGAGGAGTTTTAGTCCCCAGTGATGACAGAGGTACATGTCATTTATGATGTTATTATGGGTATGAGGAGTTTTAGTCCCCAGTGATGACAGAGGTACATGTCATTTATGATGTTATTATGGGTATGAGGAGTTTTAGTCCCCAGCGATGACAGAGGTACATGACATTTATGATGTTATTATGGGTATGAGGAGTTTTAGTCCCCCAGTGATGACAGAGGTACATGACATTTATGATGTTATTATGGGTATGAGGAGTTTTAGTCCCCAGTGATGACAGAGGTACATGACATTTATGATGTTATTATGGGTATGAGGAGTTTTAGTCCCCCAGTGATGACAGAGGTACATGTCATTTATGATGTTATTATGGGTATGAGGAGTTTTAGTCCCCAGTGATGACAGAGGTACATGCCATTTATGATGTTATTATGGGTATGAGGAGTTTTAGTCCCCAGTGATGACAGAGGTACATGACATTTATGGTGTTATTATGGGTATGAGGAGTTTTAGTCCCCAGTGATGACAGAGGTACATGCCATTTATGATGTTATTATGGGTATGAGGAGTTTTAGTCCCCCAGTGATGACAGAGGTACATGACATTTATGATGTTATTATGGGTATGAGGAGTTTTAGTCCCCCAGTGATGACAGAGGTACATGACATTTATGATGTTATTATGGGTATGAGGAGTTTTAGTCCCCCAGTGATGACAGAGGTACATGACATTTATGATGTTATTATGGGTATGAGGAGTTTTAGTCCCCAGTGATGACAGAGGTACATGCCATTTATGATGTTATTATGGGTATGAGGAGTTTTAGTCCCCAGTGATGACAGAGGTACATGACATTTATGATGTTATTATGGGTATGAGGAGTTTTAGTCCCCAGTGATGACAGAGGTACATGACATTTATGATGTTATTATGGGTATGAGGAGTTTTAGTCCCCCAGTGATGACAGAGGTACATGTCATTTATGATGTTATTATGGGTATGAGGAGTTTTAGTCCCCAGTGATGACAGAGGTACATGTCATTTATGATGTTATTATGGGTATGAGGAGTTTTAGTCCCCAGTGATGACAGAGGTACATGTCATTTATGATGTTATTATGGGTATGAGGAGTTTTAGTCCCCAGTGATGACAGAGGTACATGACATTTATGATGTTATTATGGGTATGAGGAGTTTTAGTCCCCAGTGATGACAGAGGTACATGACATTTATGATGTTATTATGGGTATGAGGAGTTTTAGTCCCCCAGCGATGACAGCGGTACATGACATTTATGATGTTATTATGGGTATGAGGAGTTTTAGTCCCCAGCGATGACAGAGGTACATGACATTTATGATGTTATTATGGGTATGAGGAGTTTTAGTCCCCAGTGATGACAGAGGTACATGACATTTATGATGTTATTATGGGTATGAGGAGTTTTAGTCCCCAGTGATGACAGAGGTACATGACATTTATGATGTTATTATGGGTATGAGGAGTTTTAGTCCCCCAGCGATGACAGCGGTACATGACATTTATGATGTTATTATGGGTATGAGGAGTTTTAGTCCCCAGCGATGACAGAGGTACATGACATTTATGATGTTATTATGGGTATGAGGAGTTTTAGTCCCCCAGTGATGACAGAGGTACATGACATTTATGGTGTTATTATGGGTATGAGGAGTTTTAGTCCCCAGCGATGACAGAGGTACATGACATTTATGATGTTATTATGGGTATGAGGAGTTTTAGTCCCCAGTGATGACAGAGGTACATGTCATTTATGATGTTATTATGGGTATGAGGAGTTTTAGTCCCCAGCGATGACAGAGGTACATGACATTTATGATGTTATTATGGGTATGAGGAGTTTTAGTCCCCCAGTGATGACAGAGGTACATGACATTTATGATGTTATTATGGGTATGAGGAGTTTTAGTCCCCAGTGATGACAGAGGTACATGACATTTATGATGTTATTATGGGTATGAGGAGTTTTAGTCCCCAGTGATGACAGAGGTACATGTCATTTATGATGTTATTATGGGTATGAGGAGTTTTAGTCTCCAGCGATGACAGAGGTACATGACATTTATGATGTTATTATGGGTATGAGGAGTTTTAGTCCCCAGTGATGACAGCGGTACATGACATTTATGATGTTATTATGGGTATGAGGAGTTTTAGTCCCCAGTGATGACAGAGGTACATGACATTTATGATGTTATTATGGGTATGAGGAGTTTTAGTCCCCAGCGATGACAGAGGTACATGTCATTTATGATGTTATTATGGGTATGAGGAGTTTTAGTCCCCAGTGATGACAGAGGTACATGACATTTATGATGTTATTATGGGTATGAGGAGTTTTACTCCCCAGTGATGACAGAGGTACATGACATTTATGATGTTATTATGGGTATGAGGAGTTTTAGTCCCCCAGTGATGACAGAGGTACATGACATTTATGGTGTTATTATGGGTATGAGGAGTTTTAGTCCCCAGGGATGACAGCGGTAAATGACATTTATGATGTTATTATGGGTATGAGGAGTTTTAGTCCCCAGCGATGACAGAGGTACATGACATTTATGATGTTATTATGGGTATGAGGAGTTTTAGTCCCCAGTGATGACAGAGGTACATGCCATTTATGATGTTATTATGGGTATGAGGAGTTTTAGTCCCCAGTGATGACAGAGGTACATGACATTTATGATGTTATTATGGGTATGAGGAGTTTTAGTCCCCAGTGATGACAGAGGTACATGCCATTTATGATGTTATTATGGGTATGAGGAGTTTTAGTCCCCAGTGATGACAGAGGTACATGACATTTATGATGTTATTATGGGTATGAGGAGTTTTAGTCCCCCAGTGATGACAGAGGTACATGTCATTTATGATGTTATTATGGGTATGAGGAGTTTTAGTCCCCCAGTGATGACAGAGGTACATGACATTTATGATGTTATTATGGGTATGAGGAGTTTTAGTCCCCAGTGATGACAGAGGTACATGACATTTATGATGTTATTATGGGTATGAGGAGTTTTAGTCCCCAGTGATGACAGAGGTACATGTCATTTATGATGTTATTATGGGTATGAGGAGTTTTAGTCCCCCAGTGATGACAGAGGTACATGACATTTATGATGTTATTATGGGTATGAGGAGTTTTAGTCCCCAGCGATGACAGAGGTACATGACATTTATGATGTTATTATGGGTATGAGGAGTTTTAGTCCCCAGTGATGACAGAGGTACATGACATTTATGATGTTATTATGGGTATGAGGAGTTTTAGTCCCCAGTGATGACAGAGGTACATGACATTTATGATGTTATTATGGGTATGAGGAGTTTTAGTCCCCCAGCGATGACAGCGGTACATGACATTTATGATGTTATTATGGGTATGAGGAGTTTTAGTCCCCAGCGATGACAGAGGTACATGACATTTATGATGTTATTATGGGTATGAGGAGTTTTAGTCCCCAGTGATGACAGAGGTACATGACATTTATGATGTTATTATGGGTATGAGGAGTTTTAGTCCCCAGTGATGACAGAGGTACATGACATTTATGATGTTATTATGGGTATGAGGAGTTTTAGTCCCCCAGCGATGACAGCGGTACATGACATTTATGATGTTATTATGGGTATGAGGAGTTTTAGTCCCCAGCGATGACAGAGGTACATGACATTTATGATGTTATTATGGGTATGAGGAGTTTTAGTCCCCCAGTGATGACAGAGGTACATGACATTTATGGTGTTATTATGGGTATGAGGAGTTTTAGTCCCCAGCGATGACAGAGGTACATGACATTTATGATGTTATTATGGGTATGAGGAGTTTTAGTCCCCAGTGATGACAGAGGTACATGTCATTTATGATGTTATTATGGGTATGAGGAGTTTTAGTCCCCAGCGATGACAGAGGTACATGACATTTATGATGTTATTATGGGTATGAGGAGTTTTAGTCCCCCAGTGATGACAGAGGTACATGACATTTATGATGTTATTATGGGTATGAGGAGTTTTAGTCCCCAGTGATGACAGAGGTACATGACATTTATGATGTTATTATGGGTATGAGGAGTTTTAGTCCCCAGTGATGACAGAGGTACATGTCATTTATGATGTTATTATGGGTATGAGGAGTTTTAGTCTCCAGCGATGACAGAGGTACATGACATTTATGATGTTATTATGGGTATGAGGAGTTTTAGTCCCCAGTGATGACAGCGGTACATGACATTTATGATGTTATTATGGGTATGAGGAGTTTTAGTCCCCAGTGATGACAGAGGTACATGACATTTATGATGTTATTATGGGTATGAGGAGTTTTAGTCCCCAGCGATGACAGAGGTACATGTCATTTATGATGTTATTATGGGTATGAGGAGTTTTAGTCCCCAGTGATGACAGAGGTACATGACATTTATGATGTTATTATGGGTATGAGGAGTTTTACTCCCCAGTGATGACAGAGGTACATGACATTTATGATGTTATTATGGGTATGAGGAGTTTTAGTCCCCCAGTGATGACAGAGGTACATGACATTTATGGTGTTATTATGGGTATGAGGAGTTTTAGTCCCCAGGGATGACAGCGGTACATGACATTTATGATGTTATTATGGGTATGAGGAGTTTTAGTCCCCAGCGATGACAGAGGTACATGACATTTATGATGTTATTATGGGTATGAGGAGTTTTAGTCCCCCAGCGATGACAGAGGTACATGTTATTTATGATGTTATTATGGGTATGAGGAGTTTTAGTCCCCAGTGATGACAGTGGTACATGACATTTATGATGTTATTATGGGTATGAGGAGTTTTAGTCCCCAGTGATGACAGCGGTACATGCCATTTATGATGTTATTATGGGTATGAGGAGTTTTAGTCCCCCAGTGATGACAGAGGTACATGACATTTATGATGTTATTATGGGTATGAGGAGTTTTAGTCCCCAGCGATGACAGCGGTACATGACATTTATGATGTTATTATGGGTATGAGGAGTTTTAGTCCCCAGTGATGACAGAGGTACATGTTATTTATGATGTTATTATTGGTATGAGGAGTTTTAGTCCCCAGTGATGACAGAGGTACATGTTATTTATGATGTTATTATGGGTATGAGGAGTTTTAGTCCCCAGTGATGACAGAGGTACATGTCATTTATGATGTTATTATGGGTATGAGGAGTTTTAGTCCCCAGTGATGACAGAGGTACATGACATTTGAGATGTTATTATGGGTATGAGGAGTTTTAGTCCCCAGTGATGACAGAGGTACATGACATTTATGATGTTATTATGGGTATGAGGAGTTTTAGTCCCCCAGTGATGACAGAGGTACATGACATGTATGATGTTATTATGGGTATGAGGAGTTTTAGTCCCCCAGTGATGACAGAGGTACATGACATTTATGATGTTATTATGGGTATGAGGAGTTTTAGTCCCCAGTGATGACAGAGGTACATGTTATTTATGATGTTATTATGGGTATGAGGAGTTTTAGTCCCCAGTGATGACAGAGGTACATGTCATTTATGATGTTATTATGGGTATGAGGAGTTTTAGTCCCCAGTGATGACAGAGGTACATGTCATTTATGATGTTATTATGGGTATGAGGAGTTTTAGTCCCCAGTGATGACAGAGGTACATGACATTTATGATGTTATTATGGGTATGAGGAGTTTTAGTCCCCAGCGATGACAGCGGTACATGACATTTATGATGTTATTATGGGTATGAGGAGTTTTAGTCCCCAGTGATGACAGAGGTACATGCCATTTATGATGTTATTATGGGTATGAGGAGTTTTAGTCCCCCAGTGATGACAGAGGTACATGACATTTATGATGTTATTATGGGTATGAGGAGTTTTAGTCCCCAGCGATGACAGCGGTACATGACATTTATGATGTTATTATGGGTATGAGGAGTTTTAGTCCCCAGTGATGACAGAGGTACATGTTATTTATGATGTTATTATGGGTATGAGGAGTTTTAGTCCCCAGTGATGACAGAGGTACATGTTATTTATGATGTTATTATGGGTATGAGGAGTTTTAGTCCCCAGTGATGACAGAGGTACATGTCATTTATGATGTTATTATGGGTATGAGGAGTTTTAGTCCCCAGTGATGACAGAGGTACATGACATTTGAGATGTTATTATGGGTATGAGGAGTTTTAGTCCCCAGTGATGACAGAGGTACATGACATTTATGATGTTATTATGGGTATGAGGAGTTTTAGTCCCCCAGTGATGACAGAGGTACATGACATTTATGATGTTATTATGGGTATGAGGAGTTTTAGTCCCCCAGTGATGACAGAGGTACATGACATTTATGATGTTATTATGGGTATGAGGAGTTTTAGTCCCCAGTGATGACAGAGGTACATGTTATTTATGATGTTATTATGGGTATGAGGAGTTTTAGTCCCCAGTGATGACAGAGGTACATGTCATTTATGATGTTATTATGGGTATGAGGAGTTTTAGTCCCCAGTGATGACAGAGGTACATGTCATTTATGATGTTATTATGGGTATGAGGAGTTTTAGTCCCCAGTGATGACAGAGGTACATGACATTTATGATGTTATTATGGGTATGAGGAGTTTTAGTCCCCCAGTGATGACAGAGGTACATGACATTTATGATGTTATTATGGGTATGAGGAGTTTTAGTCCCCAGTGATGACAGAGGTACATGCCATTTATGATGTTATTATCGGTATGAGGAGTTTTAGTCCCCAGTGATGACAGAGGTATATGACATTTATGATGTTATTATGGGTATGAGGAGTTTTAGTCCCCAGTGATGACAGAGGTACATGACATTTATGATGTTATTATGGGTATGAGGAGTTTTAGTCCCCAGTGATGACAGAGGTACATGCCATTTATGATGTTATTATGGGTATGAGGAGTTTTAGTCCCCAGTGATGACAGAGGTACATGACATTTATGGTGTTATTATGGGTAT
Source organism: Rana muscosa (assembly GCA_029206835.1). Lineage (NCBI taxonomy): Eukaryota > Metazoa > Chordata > Amphibia > Anura > Ranidae > Rana > Rana muscosa. The sequence continues at coordinate 393,936 of JARGYO010000890.1, forward strand.
GAGGAGTTTTAGTCCCCAGTGATGACAGAGGTACATGACATTTATGATGTTATTATGGGTATGAGGAGTTTTAGTCCCCAGTGATGACAGAGGTACATGACATTTATGATGTTATTATGGGTATGAGGAGTTTTATTCCCCAGTGATGACAGCGGTACATGCCATTTATGATGTTATTATGGGTATGAGGAGTTTTAGTCCCCAGTGATGACAGAGGTACATGACATTTATGATGTTATTATGGGTATGAGGAGTTTTAGTCCCCAGTGATGACAGAGGTACATGACATTTATGATGTTATTATGGGTATGAGGAGTTTTAGTCCCCAGTGATGACAGAGGTACATGACATTTATGATGTTATTATGGGTATGAGGAGTTTTAGTCCCCAGTGATGACAGAGGTACATGACATTTATGATGTTATTATGGGTATGAGGAGTTTTAGTCCCCCAGTGATGACAGAGGTACATGACATTTATGATGTTATTATGGGTATGAGGAGTTTTAGTCCCCAGTGATGACAGAGGTACATGTCATTTATGATGTTATTATGGGTATGAGGAGTTTTAGTCCCCCAGTGATGACAGAGGTACATGACATTTATGATGTTATTATGGGTATGAGGAGTTTTAGTCCCCAGTGATGACAGCGGTACATGACATTTATGATGTTATTATGGGTATGAGGAGTTTTAGTCCCCCAGTGATGACAGAGGTACATGACATTTATGATGTTATTATGGGTATGAACAGTTTTAGTCCCCAGCGATGACAGAGGTACATGACATTTATGATGTTATTATGGGTATGAGGAGTTTTAGTCCCCAGCGATGACAGAGGTACATGTCATTTATGATGTTATTATGGGTATGAGGAGTTTTAGTCCCCAGCGATGACAGAGGTACATGACATTTATGATGTTATTATGGGTATGAGGAGTTTTAGTCCCCCAGTGATGACAGAGGTACATGACATTTATGATGTTATTATGGGTATGAGGAGTTTTAGTCCCCAGTGATGACAGAGGTACATGACATTTATGATGTTATTATGGGTATGAGGAGTTTTAGTCCCCAGTGATGACAGAGGTACATGACATTTATGATGTTATTATGGGTATGAGGAGTTTTAGTCCCCAGCGATGACAGAGGTACATGTCATTTATGATGTTATTATGGGTATGAGGAGTTTTAGTCTCCAGCGATGACAGAGGTACATGACATTTATGATGTTATTATGGGTATGAGGAGTTTTAGTCCCCAGTGATGACAGCGGTACATGACATTTATGATGTTATTATGGGTATGAGGAGTTTTAGTCCCCAGTGATGACAGAGGTACATGACATTTATGATGTTATTATGGGTATGAGGAGTTTTACTCCCCAGTGATGACAGAGGTACATGACATTTATGATGTTATTATGGGTATGAGGAGTTTTAGTCCCCCAGTGATGACAGAGGTACATGACATTTATGGTGTTATTATGGGTATGAGGAGTTTTAGTCCCCAGGGATGACAGCGGTACATGACATTTATGATGTTATTATGGGTATGAGGAGTTTTAGTCCCCAGCGATGACAGAGGTACATGCCATTTATGATGTTATTATGGGTATGAGGAGTTTTAGTCCCCAGTGATGACAGAGGTACATGACATTTATGATGTTATTATGGGTATGAGGAGTTTTAGTCCCCAGTGATGACAGAGGTACATGTTATTTATGATGTTATTATGGGTATGAGGAGTTTTAGTCCCCAGTGATGACAGAGGTACATGTCATTTATGATGTTATTATGGGTATGAGGATTTTAGTCCCCCAGTGATGACAGAGGTACATGTCATTTATGATGTTATTATGGGTATGAGGAGTTTTAGTCCCCAGTGATGACAGAGGTACATGACATTTATGATGTTATTATGGGTATGAGGAGTTTTAGTCCCCAGCGATGACAGCGGTACATGACATTTATGATGTTATTATGGGTATGAGGAGTTTTAGTCCCCAGTGATGACAGAGGTACATGTCATTTATGATGTTATTATGGGTATGAGGAGTTTTAGTCCCCAGCGATGACAGAGGTACATGACATTTATGATGTTATTATGGGTATGAGGAGTTTTAGTCCCCCAGTGATGACAGAGGTACATGACATTTATGATGTTATTATGGGTATGAGGAGTTTTAGTCCCCCAGTGATGACAGAGGTACATGACATTTATGATGTTATTATGGGTATGAGGAGTTTTAGTCCCCCAGCGATGACAGAGGTACATGACATTTATGATGTTATTATGGGTATGAGGAGTTTTAGTCCCCCAGCGATGACAGAGGTACATGACATTTATGATGTTATTATGGGTATGAGGAGTTTTAGTCCCCAGTGATGACAGAGGTACATGACATTTATGATGTTATTATGGGTATGAGGAGTTTTAGTCCCCCAGCGATGACAGCGGTACATGACATTTATGATGTTATTATGGGTATGAGGAGTTTTAGTCCCCAGCGATGACAGAGGTACATGACATTTATGATGTTATTATGGGTATGAGGAGTTTTAGTCCCCAGTGATGACAGAGGTACATGACATTTATGATGTTATTATGGGTATGAGGAGTTTTAGTCCCCAGCGATGACAGCGGTACATGACATTTATGATGTTATTATGGGTATGAGGAGTTTTAGTCCCCAGTGATGACAGAGGTACATGACATTTATGATGTTATTATGGGTATGAGGAGTTTTAGTCCCCAGTGATGACAGAGGTACATGTCATTTATGATGTTATTATGGGTATGAGGAGTTTTAGTCCCCAGTGATGACAGAGGTACATGTCATTTATGATGTTATTATGGGTATGAGGAGTTTTAGTCCCCAGCGATGACAGAGGTACATGACATTTATGATGTTATTATGGGTATGAGGAGTTTTAGTCCCCCAGTGATGACAGAGGTACATGACATTTATGATGTTATTATGGGTATGAGGAGTTTTAGTCCCCAGTGATGACAGAGGTACATGACATTTATGATGTTATTATGGGTATGAGGAGTTTTAGTCCCCCAGTGATGACAGAGGTACATGACATTTATGATGTTATTATGGGTATGAGGAGTTTTAGTCCCCAGTGATGACAGAGGTACATGCCATTTATGATGTTATTATGGGTATGAGGAGTTTTAGTCCCCAGTGATGACAGAGGTACATGACATTTATGGTGTTATTATGGGTATGAGGAGTTTTAGTCCCCCAGTGATGACAGAGGTACATGACATTTATGATGTTATTATGGGTATGAGGAGTTTTAGTCCCCCAGTGATGACAGAGGTACATGACATTTATGATGTTATTATGGGTATGAGGAGTTTTAGTCCCCAGTGATGACAGAGGTACATGCCATTTATGATGTTATTATGGGTATGAGGAGTTTTAGTCCCCAGTGATGACAGAGGTACATGACATTTATGATGTTATTATGGGTATGAGGAGTTTTAGTCCCCAGTGATGACAGAGGTACATGACATTTATGATGTTATTATGGGTATGAGGAGTTTTAGTCCCCCAGTGATGACAGAGGTACATGTCATTTATGATGTTATTATGGGTATGAGGAGTTTTAGTCCCCAGTGATGACAGAGGTACATGTCATTTATGATGTTATTATGGGTATGAGGAGTTTTAGTCCCCAGTGATGACAGAGGTACATGTCATTTATGATGTTATTATGGGTATGAGGAGTTTTAGTCCCCAGTGATGACAGAGGTACATGACATTTATGATGTTATTATGGGTATGAGGAGTTTTAGTCCCCAGTGATGACAGAGGTACATGACATTTATGATGTTATTATGGGTATGAGGAGTTTTAGTCCCCCAGCGATGACAGCGGTACATGACATTTATGATGTTATTATGGGTATGAGGAGTTTTAGTCCCCAGCGATGACAGAGGTACATGACATTTATGATGTTATTATGGGTATGAGGAGTTTTAGTCCCCAGTGATGACAGAGGTACATGACATTTATGATGTTATTATGGGTATGAGGAGTTTTAGTCCCCAGTGATGACAGAGGTACATGACATTTATGATGTTATTATGGGTATGAGGAGTTTTAGTCCCCCAGCGATGACAGCGGTACATGACATTTATGATGTTATTATGGGTATGAGGAGTTTTAGTCCCCAGCGATGACAGAGGTACATGACATTTATGATGTTATTATGGGTATGAGGAGTTTTAGTCCCCCAGTGATGACAGAGGTACATGACATTTATGGTGTTATTATGGGTATGAGGAGTTTTAGTCCCCAGCGATGACAGAGGTACATGACATTTATGATGTTATTATGGGTATGAGGAGTTTTAGTCCCCAGTGATGACAGAGGTACATGTCATTTATGATGTTATTATGGGTATGAGGAGTTTTAGTCCCCAGCGATAACAGAGGTACATGACATTTATGATGTTATTATGGGTATGAGGAGTTTTAGTCCCCCAGTGATGACAGAGGTACATGACATTTATGATGTTATTATGGGTATGAGGAGTTTTAGTCCCCAGTGATGACAGAGGTACATGACATTTATGATGTTATTATGGGTATGAGGAGTTTTAGTCCCCAGTGATGACAGAGGTACATGTCATTTATGATGTTATTATGGGTATGAGGAGTTTTAGTCCCCAGTGATGACAGCGGTACATGCCATTTATGATGTTATTATGGGTATGAGGAGTTTTAGTCCCCAGTGATGACAGAGGTACATGACATTTATGATGTTATTATGGGTATGAGGAGTTTTAGTCCCCAGTGATGACAGAGGTACATGACATTTATGATGTTATTATGGGTATGAGGAGTTTTAGTCCCCCAGTGATGACAGAGGTACATGACATTTATGATGTTATTATGGGTATGAGGAGTTTTAGTCCCCAGTGATGACAGAGGTACATGTCATTTATGATGTTATTATGGGTATGAGGAGTTTTAGTCCCCCAGTGATGACAGAGGTACATGACATTTATGATGTTATTATGGGTATGAGGAGTTTTAGTCCCCAGTGATGACAGCGGTACATGACATTTATGATGTTATTATGGGTATGAGGAGTTTTAGTCCCCCAGTGATGACAGAGGTACATGACATTTATGATGTTATTATGGGTATGAGGAGTTTTAGTCCCCCAGTGATGACAGAGGTACATGACATTTATGATGTTATTATGGGTATGAGGAGTTTTAGTCCCCAGTGATGACAGAGTACATGACATTTATGATGTTATTATGGGTATGAGGAGTTTTAGTCCCCAGCGATGACAGCGGTACATGTCATTTATGATGTTATTATGGGTATGAGGAGTTTTAGTCCCCAGCGATGACAGAGGTACATGACATTTATGATGTTATTATGGGTATGAGGAGTTTTAGTCCCCAGTGATGACAGAGGTACATGTCATTTATGATGTTATTATGGGTATGAGGAGTTTTAGTCCCCCAGTGATGACAGAGGTACATGACATTTATGATGTTATTATGGGTATGAGGAGTTTTAGTCCCCAGTGATGACAGAGGTACATGACATTTATGGTGTTATTATGGGTATGAGGAGTTTTATTCCCCAGTGATGACGGAGGTACATGTCATTTATGATGTTATTATGGGTATGAGGAGTTTTAGTCCCCAGTGATGACAGCGGTACATGCCATTTATGATGTTATTATGGGTAAGAGGAGTTTTAGTCCCCAGTGATGACAGAGGTACATGACATTTATGATGTTATTATGGGTATGAGGAGTTTTAGTCCCCAGTGATGACAGCGGTACATGCCATTTATGATGTTATTATGGGTATGAGGAGTTTTAGTCCCCAGTGATGACAGAGGTACATGACATTTATGATGTTATTATGGGTATGAGGAGTTTTAGTCCCCCAGTGATGACAGAGGTACATGACATTTATGATGTTATTATGGGTATGAGGAGTTTTAGTCCCCAGTGATGACAGAGGTACATGTCATTTATGATGTTATTATGGGTATGAGGAGTTTTAGTCCCCCAGTGATGACAGAGGTACATGACATTTATGATGTTATTATGGGTATGAGGAGTTTTAGTCCCCAGTGATGACAGCGGTACATGACATTTATGATGTTATTATGGGTATGAGGAGTTTTAGTCCCCAGTGATGACAGAGGTACATGACATTTATGGTGTTATTATGGGTATGAGGAGTTTTATTCCCCAGTGATGACGGAGGTACATGTCATTTATGATGTTATTATGGGTATGAGGAGTTTTAGTCCCCAGTGATGACAGCGGTACATGCCATTTATGATGTTATTATGGGTATGAGGAGTTTTAGTCCCCAGTGATGACAGAGGTACATGACATTTATGATGTTATTATGGGTATGAGGAGTTTTAGTCCCCAGTGATGACAGAGGTACATGACATTTATGATGTTATTATGGGTATGAGGAGTTTTAGTCCCCCAGTGATGACAGAGGTACATGACATTTATGATGTTATTATGGGTATGAGGAGTTTTAGTCCCCAGTGATGACAGAGGTACATGTCATTTATGATGTTATTATGGGTATGAGGAGTTTTAGTCCCCCAGTGATGACAGAGGTACATGACATTTATGATGTTATTATGGGTATGAGGAGTTTTAGTCCCCAGTGATGACAGCGGTACATGACATTTATGATGTTATTATGGGTATGAGGAGTTTTAGTCCCCCAGTGATGACAGAGGTACATGACATTTATGATGTTATTATGGGTATGAGGAGTTTTAGTCCCCCAGTGATGACAGAGGTACATGACATTTATGATGTTATTATGGGTATGAGGAGTTTTAGTCCCCAGTGATGACAGAGTACATGACATTTATGATGTTATTATGGGTATGAGGAGTTTTAGTCCCCAGCGATGACAGCGGTACATGTCATTTATGATGTTATTATGGGTATGAGGAGTTTTAGTCCCCAGCGATGACAGAGGTACATGACATTTATGATGTTATTATGGGTATGAGGAGTTTTAGTCCCCAGTGATGACAGAGGTACATGTCATTTATGATGTTATTATGGGTATGAGGAGTTTTAGTCCCCCAGTGATGACAGAGGTACATGACATTTATGATGTTATTATGGGTATGAGGAGTTTTAGTCCCCAGTGATGACAGAGGTACATGACATTTATGGTGTTATTATGGGTATGAGGAGTTTTATTCCCCAGTGATGACGGAGGTACATGTCATTTATGATGTTATTATGGGTATGAGGAGTTTTAGTCCCCAGTGATGACAGCGGTACATGCCATTTATGATGTTATTATGGGTATGAGGAGTTTTAGTCCCCAGTGATGACAGAGGTACATGACATTTATGATGTTATTATGGGTATGAGGAGTTTTAGTCCCCAGTGATGACAGCGGTACATGCCATTTATGATGTTATTATGGGTATGAGGAGTTTTAGTCCCCCAGTGATGACAGAGGTACATGACATTTATGATGTTATTATGGGTATGAGGAGTTTTAGTCCCCAGTGATGACAGAGGTACATGTCATTTATGATGTTATTATGGGTATGAGGAGTTTTAGTCCCCCAGTGATGACAGAGGTACATGACATTTATGATGTTATTATGGGTATGAGGAGTTTTAGTCCCCAGTGATGACAGCGGTACATGACATTTATGATGTTATTATGGGTATGAGGAGTTTTAGTCCCCCAGTGATGACAGAGGTACATGACATTTATGATGTTATTATGGGTATGAGGAGTTTTAGTCCCCAGCGATGACAGAGGTACATGACATTTATGATGTTATTATGGGTATGAGGAGTTTTAGTCTCCAGCGATGACAGAGGTACATGTCATTTATGATGTTATTATGGGTATGAGGAGTTTTAGTCCCCAGCGATGACAGAGGTACATGACATTTATGATGTTATTATGGGTATGAGGAGTTTTAGTCCCCCAGTGATGACAGAGGTACATGACATTTATGATGTTATTATGGGTATGAGGAGTTTTAGTCCCCAGTGATGACAGAGGTACATGACATTTATGATGTTATTATGGGTATGAGGAGTTTTAGTCCCCAGTGATGACAGAGGTACATGACATTTATGATGTTATTATGGGTATGAGGAGTTTTACTCCCCAGTGATGACAGAGGTACATGACATTTATGATGTTATTATGGGTATGAGGAGTTTTAGTCCCCCAGTGATGACAGAGGTACATGACATTTATGGTGTTATTATGGGTATGAGGAGTTTTAGTCCCCAGGGATGACAGCGGTACATGACATTTATGATGTTATTATGGGTATGAGGAGTTTTAGTCCCCAGCGATGACAGAGGTACATGACATTTATGATGTTATTATGGGTATGAGGAGTTTTAGTCCCCAGTGATGACAGAGGTACATGTTATTTATGATGTTATTATGGGTATGAGGAGTTTTAGTCCCCAGTGATGACAGAGGTACATGTCATTTATGATGTTATTATGGGTATGAGGAGTTTTAGTCCCCAGTGATGACAGAGGTACATGTCATTTATGATGTTATTATGGGTATGAGGAGTTTTAGTCCCCAGTGATGACAGAGGTACATGACATTTATGATGTTATTATGGGTATGAGGAGTTTTAGTCCCCCAGTGATGACAGAGGTACATGACATTTATGATGTTATTATGGGTATGAGGAGTTTTAGTCCCCAGTGATGACAGAGGTACATGCCATTTATGATGTTATTATGGGTATGAGGAGTTTTAGTCCCCCAGTGATGACAGAGGTACATGACATTTATGATGTTATTATGGGTATGAGGAGTTTTAGTCCCCAGCGATGACAGCGGTACATGACATTTATGATGTTATTATGGGTATGAGGAGTTTTAGTCCCCAGTGATGACAGAGGTACATGTTATTTATGATGTTATTATGGGTATGAGGAGTTTTAGTCCCCAGTGATGACAGAGGTACATGTCATTTATGATGTTATTATGGGTATGAGGAGTTTTAGTCCCCAGTGATGACAGAGGTACATGACATTTGAGATGTTATTATGGGTATGAGGAGTTTTAGTCCCCAGTGATGACAGAGGTACATGACATTTATGATGTTATTATGGGTATGAGGAGTTTTAGTCCCCCAGTGATGACAGAGGTACATGACATTTATGATGTTATTATGGGTATGAGGAGTTTTAGTCCCCCAGTGATGACAGAGGTACATGACATTTATGATGTTATTATGGGTATGAGGAGTTTTAGTCCCCAGTGATGACAGAGGTACATGTTATTTATGATGTTATTATGGGTATGAGGAGTTTTAGTCCCCAGTGATGACAGAGGTACATGTCATTTATGATGTTATTATGGGTATGAGGAGTTTTAGTCCCCAGTGATGACAGAGGTACATGACATTTATGATGTTATTATGGGTATGAGGAGTTTTAGTCCCCAGTGATGACAGAGGTACATGACATTTATGATGTTATTATGGGTATGAGGAGTTTTAGTCCCCCAGCGATGACAGAGGTACATGTCATTTATGATGTTATTATGGGTATGAGGAGTTTTAGTCCCCAGTGATGACAGAGGTACATGACATTTATGATGTTATTATGGGTATGAGGAGTTTTAGTCCCCCAGTGATGACAGAGGTACATGACATTTATGATGTTATTATGGGTATGAGGAGTTTTAGTCCCCAGTGATGACAGAGGTACATGCCATTTATGATGTTATTATCGGTATGAGGAGTTTTAGTCCCCAGTGATGACAGAGGTACATGACATTTATGGTGTTATTATGGGTATGAGGAGTTTTAGTCCCCCAGTGATGACAGAGGTACATGACATTTATGATGTTATTATGGGTATGAGGAGTTTTAGTCCCCCAGTGATGACAGAGGTACATGACATTTATGATGTTATTATGGGTATGAGGAGTTTTAGTCCCCAGTGATGACAGAGGTACATGCCATTTATGATGTTATTATGGGTATGAGGAGTTTTAGTCCCCAGTGATGACAGAGGTACATGACATTTATGATGTTATTATGGGTATGAGGAGTTTTAGTCCCCAGTGATGACAGAGGTACATGCCATTTATGATGTTATTATGGGTATGAGGAGTTTTAGTCCCCAGTGATGACAGAGGTACATGACATTTATGGTGTTATTATGGGTATGAGGAGTTTTAGTCCCCAGTGATGACAGAGGTACATGACATTTATGATGTTATTATGGGTATGAGGAGTTTTAGTCCCCAGTGATGACAGAGGTACATGACATTTATGATGTTATTATGGGTATGAGGAGTTTTAGTCCCCAGTGATGACAGAGGTACATGACATTTATGATGTTATTATGGGTATGAGGAGTTTTAGTCCCCAGTGATGACAGAGGTACATGACATTTATGATGTTATTATGGGTATGAGGAGTTTTAGTCCCCCAGTGATGACAGAGGTACATGACATTTATGATGTTATTATGGGTATGAGGAGTTTTAGTCCCCAGTGATGACAGAGGTACATGTCATTTATGATGTTATTATGGGTATGAGGAGTTTTAGTCCCCCAGTGGTGACAGAGGTACATGACATTTATGATGTTATTATGGGTATGAGGAGTTTTAGTCCCCAGTGATGACAGAGGTACATGTCATTTATGATGTTATTATGGGTATGAGGAGTTTTAGTCTCCAGCGATGACAGAGGTACATGACATTTATGATGTTATTATGGGTATGAGGAGTTTTAGTCCCCAGTGATGACAGCGGTACATGACATTTATGATGTTATTATGGGTATGAGGAGTTTTAGTCCCCAGTGATGACAGAGGTACATGACATTTATGATGTTATTATGGGTATGAGGAGTTTTAGTCCCCAGCGATGACAGAGGTACATGTCATTTATGATGTTATTATGGGTATGAGGAGTTTTAGTCCCCAGTGATGACAGAGGTACATGACATTTATGATGTTATTATGGGTATGAGGAGTTTTACTCCCCAGTGATGACAGAGGTACATGACATTTATGATGTTATTATGGGTATGAGGAGTTTTAGTCCCCCAGTGATGACAGAGGTACATGACATTTATGGTGTTATTATGGGTATGAGGAGTTTTAGTCCCCAGGGATGACAGCGGTACATGACATTTATGATGTTATGATGGGTATGAGGAGTTTTAGTCCCCAGCGATGACAGAGGTACATGCCATTTATGATGTTATTATGGGTATGAGGAGTTTTAGTCCCCAGTGATGACAGAGGTACATGACATTTATGATGTTATTATGGGTATGAGGAGTTTTAGTCCCCAGTGATGACAGAGGTACATGTTATTTATGATGTTATTATGGGTATGAGGAGTTTTAGTCCCCAGTGATGACAGAGGTACATGTCATTTATGATGTTATTATGGGTATGAGGAGTTTTAGTCCCCAGTGATGACAGAGGTACATGTCATTTATGATGTTATTATGGGTATGAGGAGTTTTAGTCCCCAGTGATGACAGAGGTACATGACATTTATGATGTTATTATGGGTATGAGGAGTTTTAGTCCCCCAGTGATGACAGAGGTACATGACATTTATGATGTTATTATGGGTATGAGGAGTTTTAGTCCCCAGTGATGACAGAGGTACATGCCATTTATGATGTTATTATCGGTATGAGGAGTTTTAGTCCCCAGTGATGACAGAGGTACATGACATTTATGGTGTTATTATGGGTATGAGGAGTTTTAGTCCCCCAGTGATGACAGAGGTACATGACATTTATGATGTTATTATGGGTATGAGGAGTTTTAGTCCCCAGTGATGACAGCGGTACATGTCATTTATGATGTTATTATGGGTATGAGGAGTTTTAGTCCCCAGTGATGACAGGTACATGCCATTTATGATGTTATTATGGGTATGAGGAGTTTTAGTCCCCAGTGATGACAGAGGTACATGACATTTATGATGTTATTATGGGTATGAGGAGTTTTAGTCCCCAGTGATGACAGAGGTACATGCCATTTATGATGTTATTATGGGTATGAGGAGTTTTAGTCCCCAGTGATGACAGAGGTACATGACATTTATGGTGTTATTATGGGTATGAGGAGTTTTAGTCCCCAGTGATGACAGAGGTACATGACATTTATGATGTTATTATGGGTATGAGGAGTTTTAGTCCCCCAGCGATGACAGAGGTACATGACATTTATGATGTTATTATGGGTATGAGGAGTTTTAGTCCCCAGTGATGACAGAGGTACATGACATTTATGATGTTATTATGGGTATGAGGAGTTTTAGTCCCCCAGCGATGACAGAGGTACATGTTATTTATGATGTTATTATGGGTATGAGGAGTTTTAGTCCCCAGCGATGACAGAGGTACATGACATTTATGATGTTATTATGGGTATGAGGAGTTTTAGTCCCCCAGTGATGACAGAGGTACATGACATTTATGATGTTATTATGGGTATGAGGAGTTTTAGTCCCCAGTGATGACAGAGGTACATGTTATTTATGATGTTATTATGGGTATGAGGAGTTTTAGTCCCCAGTGATGACAGAGGTACATGTTATTTATGATGTTATTATGGGTATGAGGAGTTTTAGTCCCCCAGCGATGACAGAGGTACATGTCATTTATGATGTTATTATGGGTATGAGGAGTTTTAGTCCCCAGTGATGACAGAGGTACATGACATTTGAGATGTTATTATGGGTATGAGGAGTTTTAGTCCCCAGTGATGACAGAGGTACATGACATTTATGATGTTATTATGGGTATGAGGAGTTTTAGTCCCCCAGTGATGACAGAGGTACATGACATTTATGATGTTATTATGGGTATGAGGAGTTTTAGTCCCCCAGTGATGACAGAGGTACATGACATTTATGATGTTATTATGGGTATGAGGAGTTTTAGTCCCCAGTGATGACAGAGGTACATGTTATTTATGATGTTATTATGGGTATGAGGAGTTTTAGTCCCCAGTGATGACAGAGGTACATGTCATTTATGATGTTATTATGGGTATGAGGAGTTTTAGTCCCCAGTGATGACAGAGGTACATGTCATTTATGATGTTATTATGGGTATGAGGAGTTTTAGTCCCCAGTGATGACAGAGGTACATGTCATTTATGATGTTATTATGGGTATGAGGAGTTTTAGTCCCCCAGTGATGACAGAGGTACATGACATTTATGATGTTATTATGGGTATGAGGAGTTTTAGTCCCCCAGTGATGACAGAGGTACATGACATTTATGATGTTATTATGGGTATGAGGAGTTTTAGTCCCCAGTGATGACAGAGGTACATGCCATTTATGATGTTATTATCGGTATGAGGAGTTTTAGTCCCCAGTGATGACAGAGGTACATGACATTTATGGTGTTATTATGGGTATGAGGAGTTTTAGTCCCCCAGTGATGACAGAGGTACATGACATTTATGATGTTATTATGGGTATGAGGAGTTTTAGTCCCCCAGTGATGACAGAGGTACATGACATTTATGATGTTATTATGGGTATGAGGAGTTTTAGTCCCCAGTGATGACAGAGGTACATGACATTTATGATGTTATTATGGGTATGAGGAGTTTTAGTCCCCAGTGATGACAGAGGTACATGCCATTTATGATGTTATTATGGGTATGAGGAGTTTTAGTCCCCAGTGATGACAGAGGTACATGACATTTATGATGTTATTATGGGTATGAGGAGTTTTAGTCCCCAGTGATGACAGAGGTACATGCCATTTATGATGTTATTATGGGTATGAGGAGTTTTAGTCCCCAGTGATGACAGAGGTACATGACATTTATGGTGTTATTATGGGTATGAGGAGTTTTAGTCCCCAGTGATGACAGAGGTACATGACATTTATGATGTTATTATGGGTATGAGGAGTTTTAGTCCCCAGTGATGACAGAGGTACATGACATTTATGGTGTTATTATGGGTATGAGGAGTTTTATTCCCCAGTGATGACGGAGGTACATGTCATTTATGATGTTATTATGGGTATGAGGAGTTTTAGTCCCCAGTGATGACAGCGGTACATGCCATTTATGATGTTATTATGGGTATGAGGAGTTTTAGTCCCCAGTGATGACAGAGGTACATGACATTTATGATGTTATTATGGGTATGAGGAGTTTTAGTCCCCAGTGATGACAGAGGTACATGACATTTATGATGTTATTATGGGTATGAGGAGTTTTAGTCCCCCAGTGATGACAGAGGTACATGACATTTATGATGTTATTATGGGTATGAGGAGTTTTAGTCCCCAGTGATGACAGAGGTACATGTCATTTATGATGTTATTATGGGTATGAGGAGTTTTAGTCCCCCAGTGATCACAGAGGTACATGACATTTATGATGTTATTATGGGTATGAGGAGTTTTAGTCCCCAGTGATGACAGCGGTACATGACATTTATGATGTTATTATGGGTATGAGGAGTTTTAGTCCCCCAGTGATGACAGAGGTACATGACATTTATGATGTTATTATGGGTATGAGGAGTTTTAGTCCCCCAGTGATGACAGAGGTACATGACATTTATGATGTTATTATGGGTATGAGGAGTTTTAGTCCCCAGTGATGACAGAGTACATGACATTTATGATGTTATTATGGGTATGAGGAGTTTTAGTCCCCAGCGATGACAGCGGTACATGTCATTTATGATGTTATTATGGGTATGAGGAGTTTTAGTCCCCAGCGATGACAGAGGTACATGACATTTATGATGTTATTATGGGTATGAGGAGTTTTAGTCCCCAGTGATGACAGAGGTACATGTCATTTATGATGTTATTATGGGTATGAGGAGTTTTAGTCCCCCAGTGATGACAGAGGTACATGACATTTATGATGTTATTATGGGTATGAGGAGTTTTAGTCCCCAGTGATGACAGAGGTACATGACATTTATGGTGTTATTATGGGTATGAGGAGTTTTATTCCCCAGTGATGACGGAGGTACATGTCATTTATGATGTTATTATGGGTATGAGGAGTTTTAGTCCCCAGTGATGACAGCGGTACATGCCATTTATGATGTTATTATGGGTATGAGGAGTTTTAGTCCCCAGTGATGACAGAGGTACATGACATTTATGATGTTATTATGGGTATGAGGAGTTTTAGTCCCCAGTGATGACAGCGGTACATGCCATTTATGATGTTATTATGGGTATGAGGAGTTTTAGTCCCCAGTGATGACAGAGGTACATGACATTTATGATGTTATTATGGGTATGAGGAGTTTTAGTCCCCCAGTGATGACAGAGGTACATGACATTTATGATGTTATTATGGGTATGAGGAGTTTTAGTCCCCAGTGATGACAGCGGTACATGCCATTTATGATGTTATTATGGGTATGAGGAGTTTTAGTCCCCAGTGATGACAGAGGTACATGACATTTATGATGTTATTATGGGTATGAGGAGTTTTAGTCCCCAGTGATGACAGAGGTATATGTCATTTATGATGTTATTATGGGTATGAGGAGTTTTAGTCCCCAGTGATGACAGAGGTACATGACATTTATGATGTTATTATGGGTATGAGGAGTTTTAGTCCCCAGTGATGACAGAGGTACATGACATTTATGATGTTATTATGGGTATGAGGAGTTTTAGTCCCCAGCGATGACAGAGGTACATGTCATTTATGATGTTATTATGGGTATGAGGAGTTTTAGTCCCCCAGTGATGACAGAGGTACATGACATTTATGATGTTATTATGGGTATGAGGAGTTTTAGTCCCCAGTGATGACAGAGGTACATGACATTTATGATGTTATTATGGGTATGAGGAGTTTTAGTCCCCCAGTGATGACAGAGGTACATGACATTTATGATGTTATTATGGGTATGAGGAGTTTTAGTCCCCAGTGATGACAGAGGTACATGCCATTTATGATGTTATTATGGGTATGAGGAGTTTTAGTCCCCAGTGATGACAGAGGTACATGACATTTATGATGTTATTATGGGTATGAGGAGTTTTAGTCCCCAGTGATGACAGAGGTACATGCCATTTATGATGTTATTATGGGTATGAGGAGTTTTAGTCCCCAGTGATGACAGAGGTACATGACATTTATGGTGTTATTATGGGTATGAGGAGTTTTAGTCCCCAGTGATGACAGAGGTACATGACATTTATGATGTTATTATGGGTATGAGGAGTTTTAGTCCCCAGTGATGACAGAGGTACATGACATTTATGGTGTTATTATGGGTATGAGGAGTTTTATTCCCCAGTGATGACGGAGGTACATGTCATTTATGATGTTATTATGGGTATGAGGAGTTTTAGTCCCCAGTGATGACAGCGGTACATGCCATTTATGATGTTATTATGGGTATGAGGAGTTTTAGTCCCCAGTGATGACAGAGGTACATGACATTTATGATGTTATTATGGGTATGAGGAGTTTTAGTCCCCAGTGATGACAGAGGTACATGACATTTATGATGTTATTATGGGTATGAGGAGTTTTAGTCCCCCAGTGATGACAGAGGTACATGACATTTATGATGTTATTATGGGTATGAGGAGTTTTAGTCCCCAGTGATGACAGAGGTACATGTCATTTATGATGTTATTATGGGTATGAGGAGTTTTAGTCCCCCAGTGATGACAGAGGTACATGACATTTATGATGTTATTATGGGTATGAGGAGTTTTAGTCCCCAGTGATGACAGCGGTACATGACATTTATGATGTTATTATGGGTATGAGGAGTTTTAGTCCCCCAGTGATGACAGAGGTACATGACATTTATGATGTTATTATGGGTATGAGGAGTTTTAGTCCCCCAGTGATGACAGAGGTACATGACATTTATGATGTTATTATGGGTATGAGGAGTTTTAGTCCCCAGTGATGACAGAGTACATGACATTTATGATGTTATTATGGGTATGAGGAGTTTTAGTCCCCAGCGATGACAGCGGTACATGTCATTTATGATGTTATTATGGGTATGAGGAGTTTTAGTCCCCAGCGATGACAGAGGTACATGACATTTATGATGTTATTATGGGTATGAGGAGTTTTAGTCCCCAGTGATGACAGAGGTACATGTCATTTATGATGTTATTATGGGTATGAGGAGTTTTAGTCCCCCAGTGATGACAGAGGTACATGACATTTATGATGTTATTATGGGTATGAGGAGTTTTAGTCCCCAGTGATGACAGAGGTACATGACATTTATGATGTTATTATGGGTATGAGGAGTTTTATTCCCCAGTGATGACGGAGGTACATGTCATTTATGATGTTATTATGGGTATGAGGAGTTTTAGTCCCCAGTGATGACAGCGGTACATGCCATTTATGATGTTATTATGGGTATGAGGAGTTTTAGTCCCCAGTGATGACAGAGGTACATGACATTTATGATGTTATTATGGGTATGAGGAGTTTTAGTCCCCAGTGATGACAGCGGTACATGCCATTTATGATGTTATTATGGGTATGAGGAGTTTTAGTCCCCAGTGATGACAGAGGTACATGACATTTATGATGTTATTATGGGTATGAGGAGTTTTAGTCCCCCAGTGATGACAGAGGTACATGACATTTATGATGTTATTATGGGTATGAGGAGTTTTAGTCCCCAGTGATGACAGAGGTACATGTCATTTATGATGTTATTATGGGTATGAGGAGTTTTAGTCCCCCAGTGATGACAGAGGTACATGACATTTATGATGTTATTATGGGTATGAGGAGTTTTAGTCCCCAGCGATGACAGAGGTACATGACATTTATGGTGTTATTATGGGTATGAGGAGTTTTATTCCCCAGTGATGACGGAGGTACATGTCATTTATGATGTTATTATGGGTATGAGGAGTTTTAGTCCCCAGTGATGACAGCGGTACATGCCATTTATGATGTTATTATGGGTATGAGGAGTTTTAGTCCCCAGTGATGACAGAGGTACATGACATTTATGATGTTATTATGGGTATGAGGAGTTTTAGTCCCCAGTGATGACAGCGGTACATGCCATTTATGATGTTATTATGGGTATGAGGAGTTTTAGTCCCCAGTGATGACAGAGGTACATGACATTTATGATGTTATTATGGGTATGAGGAGTTTTAGTCCCCCAGTGATGACAGAGGTACATGACATTTATGATGTTATTATGGGTATGAGGAGTTTTAGTCCCCAGTGATGACAGAGGTACATGTCATTTATGATGTTATTATGGGTATGAGGAGTTTTAGTCCCCCAGTGATGACAGAGGTACATGACATTTATGATGTTATTATGGGTATGAGGAGTTTTAGTCCCCAGTGATGACAGCGGTACATGACATTTATGATGTTATTATGGGTATGAGGAGTTTTAGTCCCCAGTGATGACAGAGGTACATGACATTTATGGTGTTATTATGGGTATGAGGAGTTTTATTCCCCAGTGATGACGGAGGTACATGTCATTTATGATGTTATTATGGGTATGAGGAGTTTTAGTCCCCAGTGATGACAGCGGTACATGCCATTTATGATGTTATTATGGGTATGAGGAGTTTTAGTCCCCAGTGATGACAGAGGTACATGACATTTATGATGTTATTATGGGTATGAGGAGTTTTAGTCCCCAGTGATGACAGAGGTACATGACATTTATGATGTTATTATGGGTATGAGGAGTTTTAGTCCCCCAGTGATGACAGAGGTACATGACATTTATGATGTTATTATGGGTATGAGGAGTTTTAGTCCCCAGTGATGACAGAGGTACATGTCATTTATGATGTTATTATGGGTATGAGGAGTTTTAGTCCCCCAGTGATGACAGAGGTACATGACATTTATGATGTTATTATGGGTATGAGGAGTTTTAGTCCCCAGTGATGACAGCGGTACATGACATTTATGATGTTATTATGGGTATGAGGAGTTTTAGTCCCCCAGTGATGACAGAGGTACATGACATTTATGATGTTATTATGGGTATGAGGAGTTTTAGTCCCCCAGTGATGACAGAGGTACATGACATTTATGATGTTATTATGGGTATGAGGAGTTTTAGTCCCCAGTGATGACAGAGTACATGACATTTATGATGTTATTATGGGTATGAGGAGTTTTAGTCCCCAGCGATGACAGCGGTACATGTCATTTATGATGTTATTATGGGTATGAGGAGTTTTAGTCCCCAGCGATGACAGAGGTACATGACATTTATGATGTTATTATGGGTATGAGGAGTTTTAGTCCCCAGTGATGACAGAGGTACATGTCATTTATGATGTTATTATGGGTATGAGGAGTTTTAGTCCCCCAGTGATGACAGAGGTACATGACATTTATGATGTTATTATGGGTATGAGGAGTTTTAGTCCCCAGTGATGACAGAGGTACATGACATTTATGGTGTTATTATGGGTATGAGGAGTTTTATTCCCCAGTGATGACGGAGGTACATGTCATTTATGATGTTATTATGGGTATGAGGAGTTTTAGTCCCCAGTGATGACAGCGGTACATGCCATTTATGATGTTATTATGGGTATGAGGAGTTTTAGTCCCCAGTGATGACAGAGGTACATGACATTTATGATGTTATTATGGGTATGAGGAGTTTTAGTCCCCAGTGATGACAGCGGTACATGCCATTTATGATGTTATTATGGGTATGAGGAGTTTTAGTCCCCAGTGATGACAGAGGTACATGACATTTATGATGTTATTATGGGTATGAGGAGTTTTAGTCCCCCAGTGATGACAGAGGTACATGACATTTATGATGTTATTATGGGTATGAGGAGTTTTAGTCCCCAGTGATGACAGAGGTACATGTCATTTATGATGTTATTATGGGTATGAGGAGTTTTAGTCCCCCAGTGATGACAGAGGTACATGACATTTATGATGTTATTATGGGTATGAGGAGTTTTAGTCCCCAGTGATGACAGCGGTACATGACATTTATGATGTTATTATGGGTATGAGGAGTTTTAGTCCCCCAGTGATGACAGAGGTACATGACATTTATGATGTTATTATGGGTATGAGGAGTTTTAGTCCCCAGCGATGACAGAGGTACATGACATTTATGATGTTATTATGGGTATGAGGAGTTTTAGTCTCCAGCGATGACAGAGGTACATGTCATTTATGATGTTATTATGGGTATGAGGAGTTTTAGTCCCCAGCGATGACAGAGGTACATGACATTTATGATGTTATTATGGGTATGAGGAGTTTTAGTCCCCCAGTGATGACAGAGGTACATGACATTTATGATGTTATTATGGGTATGAGGAGTTTTAGTCCCCAGTGATGACAGAGGTACATGACATTTATGATGTTATTATGGGTATGAGGAGTTTTAGTCCCCAGTGATGACAGAGGTACATGTCATTTATGATGTTATTATGGGTATGAGGAGTTTTAGTCTCCAGCGATGACAGAGGTACATGCCATTTATGATGTTATTATGGGTATGAGGAGTTTTAGTCCCCAGTGATGACAGAGGTATATGTTATTTATGATGTTATTATGGGTATGAGGAGTTTTAGTCCCCAGTGATGACAGTGGTACATGACATTTATGATGTTATTATGGGTATGAGGAGTTTTAGTCCCCAGTGATGACAGCGGTACATGCCATTTATGATGTTATTATGGGTATGAGGAGTTTTAGTCCCCCAGTGATGACAGAGGTACATGACATTTATGATGTTATTATGGGTATGAGGAGTTTTAGTCCCCAGCGATGACAGCGGTACATGACATTTATGATGTTATTATGGGTATGAGGAGTTTTAGTCCCCAGTGATGACAGAGGTACATGTTATTTATGATGTTATTATGGGTATGAGGAGTTTTAGTCCCCAGTGATGACAGAGGTACATGTTATTTATGATGTTATTATGGGTATGAGGAGTTTTAGTCCCCAGTGATGACAGAGGTACATGTCATTTATGATGTTATTATGGGTATGAGGAGTTTTAGTCCCCAGTGATGACAGAGGTACATGACATTTGAGATGTTATTATGGGTATGAGGAGTTTTAGTCCCCAGTGATGACAGAGGTACATGACATTTATGGTGTTATTATGGGTATGAGGAGTTTTAGTCCCCCAGTGATGACAGAGGTACATGACATTTATGATGTTATTATGGGTATGAGGAGTTTTAGTCCCCCAGTGATGACAGAGGTACATGACATTTATGATGTTATTATGGGTATGAGGAGTTTTAGTCCCCAGTGATGACAGAGATACATGACATTTATGGTGTTATTATGGGTATGAGGAGTTTTAGTCCCCAGTGATGACAGAGGTACATGACATTTATGATGTTATTATGGGTATGAGGAGTTTTAGTCCCCCAGCGATGACAGAGGTACATGACATTTATGATGTTATTATGGGTATGAGGAGTTTTAGTCCCCAGTGATGACAGAGGTACATGACATTTATGATGTTATTATGGGTATGAGGAGTTTTAGTCCCCAGTGATGACAGAGGTACATGACATTTATGATGTTATTATGGGTATGAGGAGTTTTAGTCCCCAGTGATGACAGAGGTACATGACATTTATGATGTTATTATGGGTATGAGGAGTTTTAGTCCCCAGTGATGACAGAGGTACATGACATTTATGATGTTATTATGGGTATGAGGAGTTTTAGTCCCCAGTGATGACAGAGGTACATGACATTTATGATGTTATTATGGGTATGAGGAGTTTTAGTCCCCCAGCGATGACAGAGGTACATGACATTTATGATGTTATTATGGGTATGAGGAGTTTTAGTCCCCCAGCGATGACAGAGGTACATGACATTTATGATGTTATTATGGGTATGAGGAGTTTTAGTCCCCAGTGATGACAGCGGTACATGACATTTATGATGTTATTATGGGTATGAGGAGTTTTAGTCCCCAGCGATGACAGAGGTACATGACATTTATGATGTTATTATGGGTATGAGGAGTTTTAGTCCCCAGTGATGACAGAGGTACATGTCATTTATGATGTTATTATGGGTATGAGGAGTTTTAGTCCCCCAGTGATGACAGAGGTACATGACATTTATGATGTTATTATGGGTATGAGGAGTTTTAGTCCCCAGTGATGACAGCGGTACATGACATTTATGATGTTATTATGGGTATGAGGAGTTTTAGTCCCCCAGTGATGACAGAGGTACATGACATTTATGATGTTATTATGGGTATGAGGAGTTTTAGTCCCCAGTGATGACAGAGGTACATGTCATTTATGATGTTATTATGGGTATGAGGAGTTTTAGTCCCCCAGTGATGACAGAGGTACATGACATTTATGATGTTATTATGGGTATGAGGAGTTTTAGTCCCCAGTGATGACAGCGGTACATGACATTTATGATGTTATTATGGGTATGAGGAGTTTTAGTCCCCCAGTGATGACAGAGGTACATGACATTTATGATGTTATTATGGGTATGAGGAGTTTTAGTCCCCCAGTGATGACAGAGGTACATGACATTTATGATGTTATTATGGGTATGAGGAGTTTTAGTCCCCAATGATGACAGCGGTACATGCCATTTATGATGTTATTATGGGTATGAGGAGTTTTAGTCCCCAGCGATGACAGAGGTACATGACATTTATGATGTTATTATGGGTATGAGGAGTTTTAGTCCCCAGCGATGACAGAGGTACATGTCATTTATGATGTTATTATGGGTATGAGGAGTTTTAGTCCCCCAGTGATGACAGAGGTACATGTCATTTATGATGTTATTATGGGTATGAGGAGTTTTAGTCCCCAGCGATGACAGAGGTACATGACATTTATGATGTTATTATGGGTATGAGGAGTTTTAGTCCCCAGCGATGACAGAGGTACATGACATTTATGATGTTATTATGGGTATGAGGAGTTTTAGTCCCCAGCGATGACAGAGGTTCATGTCATTTATGATGTTATTATGGGTATGAGGAGTTTTAGTCCCCAGTGATGACAGAGGTACATGACATTTATGATGTTATTATGGGTATGAGGAGTTTTAGTCCCCAGTGATGACAGAGGTACATGACATTTATGATGTTATTATGGGTATGAGGAGTTTTAGTCCCCAGTGATGACAGAAGTACATGTCATTTATGATGTTATTATGGGTATGAGGAGTTTTAGTCCCCAGTGATGACAGAGGTACATGACATTTATGATGTTATTATGGGTATGAGGAGTTTTAGTCCCCAGCGATGACAGAGGTACATGTCATTTATGATGTTATTATGTGTATGAGGAGTTTTAGTCCCCAGTGATGACAGAGGTACATGACATTTATGATGTTATTATGGGTATGAGGAGTTTTAGTCCCCAGCGATGACAGAGGTACATGCCATTTATGATGTTATTATGTGTATGAGGAGTTTTAGTCCCCAGCGATGACAGAGGTACATGACATTTATGATGTTATTATGGGTATGAGGAGTTTTAGTCCCCAGCGATGACAGAGGTACATGTCATTTATGATGTTATTATGGGTATGAGGAGTTTTAGTCCCCAGTGATGACAGAGGTACATGACATTTATGGTGTTATTCTGGGTATGAGGAGTTTTAGTCCCCAGTGATGACAGAGGTACATGCCATTTATGATGTTATTATGGGTATGAGGAGTTTTAGTCCCCAGCGATGACAGAGGTACATGACATTTATGATGTTATTATGGGTATGAGGAGTTTTAGTCCCCAGTGATGACAGCGGTACATGCCATTTATGATGTTATTATGGGTATGAGGAGTTTTAGTCCCCAGTGATGACAGAGGTACATGACATTTATGATGTTATTATGGGTATGAGGAGTTTTAGTCCCCAGTGATGACAGAGGTACATGACATTTATGATGTTATTATGGGTATGAGGAGTTTTAGTCCCCCAGTGATGACAGAGGTACATGACATTTATGATGTTATTATGGGTATGAGGAGTTTTAGTCCCCAGTGATGACAGAGGTACATGTCATTTATGATGTTATTATGGGTATGAGGAGTTTTAGTCCCCCAGTGATGACAGAGGTACATGACATTTATGATGTTATTATGGGTATGAGGAGTTTTAGTCCCCAGTGATGACAGCGGTACATGTCATTTATGATGTTATTATGGGTATGAGGAGTTTTAGTCCCCCAGTGATGACAGAGGTACATGACATTTATGATGTTATTATGGGTATGAGGAGTTTTAGTCCCCCAGTGATGACAGAGGTACATGACATTTATGATGTTATTATGGGTATGAGGAGTTTTAGTCCCCCAGTGATGACAGAGGTACATGACATTTATGATGTTATTATGGGTATGAGGAGTTTTAGTCCCCAGTGATGACAGAGGTACATGACATTTATGATGTTATTATGGGTATGAGGAGTTTTAGTCCCCAGTGATGACAGAGGTACATGACATTTATGATGTTATTATGGGTATGAGGAGTTTTAGTCCCCCAGCGATGACAGAGGTACATGACATTTATGGTGTTATTATGGGTATGAGGAGTTTTAGTCCCCAGTGATGACAGAGGTACATGCCATTTATGATGTTATTATGGGTATGAGGAGTTTTAGTCCCCAGCGATGACAGAGGTACATGCCATTTATGATGTTATTATGGGTATGAGGAGTTTTAGTCCCCAGTGATGACAGAGGTACATGCCATTTATGATGTTATTATGGGTATGAGGAGTTTTAGTCCCCAGCGATGACAGAGGTACATGACATTTATGATGTTATTATGGGTATGAGGAGTTTTAGTCCCCAGCGATGACAGAGGTACATGTCATTTATGATGTTATTATGGGTATGAGGAGTTTTAGTCCCCAGCGATGACAGAGGTACATGACATTTATGATGTTATTATGGGTATGAGGAGTTTTAGTCCCCAGCGATGACAGAGGTACATGCCATTTATGATGTTATTATGGGTATGAGGAGTTTTAGTCCCCAGCGATGACAGAGGTTCATGTCATTTATGATGTTATTATGGGTATGAGGAGTTTTAGTCCCCAGTGATGACAGAGGTACATGACATTTATGATGTTATTATGGGTATGAGGAGTTTTAGTCCCCAGTGATGACAGAGGTACATGACATTTATGATGTTATTATGGGTATGAGGAGTTTTAGTCCCCAGTGATGACAGAGGTACATGTCATTTATGATGTTATTATGGGTATGAGGAGTTTTAGTCCCCAGTGATGACAGAGGTACATGTCATTTATGATGTTATTATGGGTATGAGGAGTTTTAGTCCCCAGTGATGACAGAGGTACATGACATTTATGATGTTATTATGGGTATGAGGAGTTTTAGTCCCCAGCGATGACAGAGGTACATGTCATTTATGATGTTATTATGGGTATGAGGAGTTTTAGTCCCCAGCGATGACAGAGGTACATGTCATTTATGATGTTATTATGGGTATGAGGAGTTTTAGTCCCCAGCGATGACAGAGGTACATGCCATTTATGATGTTATTATGGGTATGAGGAGTTTTAGTCCCCAGCGATGACAGAGGTACATGACATTTATGATGTTATTATGGGTATGAGGAGTTTTAGTCCCCAGCGATGACAGAGGTACATGACATTTATGATGTTATTATGGGTATGAGGAGTTTTAGTCCCCAGCGATGACAGAGGTACATGTCATTTATGATGTTATTATGGGTATGAGGAGTTTTAGTCCCCAGCGATGACAGAGGTACATGACATTTATGATGTTATTATGGGTATGAGGAGTTTTAGTCCCCAGTGATGACAGAGGTACATGACATTTATGATGTTATTATGGGTATGAGGAGTTTTAGTCCCCCAGCGATGACAGAGGTACATGACATTTATGATGTTATTATGGGTATGAGGAGTTTTAGTCCCCAGTGATGACAGAGGTACGTGACATTTATGATGTTATTATGGGTATGAGGAGTTTTAGTCCCCAGCGATGACAGAGGTACATGACATTTATGATGTTATTATGGGTATGAGGAGTTTTAGTCCCCCAGTGATGACAGAGGTACATGACATTTATGATGTTATTATGGGTATGAGGAGTTTTAGTCCCCCAGTGATGACAGAGGTACATGTCATTTATGATGTTATTATGGGTATGAGGAGTTTTAGTCCCCAGTGATGACAGAGGTACATGACATTTATGATGTTATTATGGGTATGAGGAGTTTTAGTCCCCAGTGATGACAGAGGTACATGTCATTTATGATGTTATTATGGGTATGAGGAGTTTTAGTCCCCAGCGATGACAGAGGTACATGACATTTATGATGTTATTATGGGTATGAGGAGTTTTAGTCCCCAGTGATGACAGAGGTACATGACATTTATGATGTTATTATGGGTATGAGGAGTTTTAGTCCCCCAGCGATGACAGAGGTACATGACATTTATGATGTTATTATGGGTATGAGGAGTTTTAGTCCCCAGTGATGACAGAGGTACATGACATTTATGATGTTATTATGGGTATGAGGAGTTTTAGTCCCCAGTGATGACAGAGGTACATGACATTTATGATGTTATTATGGGTATGAGGAGTTTTAGTCCCCAGTGATGACAGAGGTACATGACATTTATGATGTTATTATGGGTATGAGGAGTTTTAGTCCCCCAGCGATGACAGAGGTACATGACATTTATGATGTTATTATGGGTATGAGGAGTTTTAGTCCCCAGTGATGACAGAGGTACGTGACATTTATGATGTTATTATGGGTATGAGGAGTTTTAGTCCCCAGCGATGACAGCGGTACATGACATTTATGATGTTATTATGGGTATGAGGAGTTTTAGTCCCCCAGCGATGACAGCGGTACATGTCATTTATGATGTTATTATGGGTATGAGGAGTTTTAGTCTCCAGTGATGACAGAGGTACATGCCATTTATGATGTTATTATGGGTATGAGGAGTTTTAGTCCCCCAGCGATGACAGCAGTACATGACATTTATGATGTTATTATGGGTATGAGGAGTTTTAGTCCCCCAGCGATGACAGCGGTACATGCCATTTATGATGTTATTATGGGTATGAGGAGTTTTAGTCCCCAGCGATGACAGAGGTACATGTCATTTATGATGTTATTATGGGTATGAGGAGTTTTAGTCCCCCAGCGATGACAGAGGTACATGACATTTATGATGTTATTATGGGTATGAGGAGTTTTAGTCCCCAGCGATGACAGAGGTACATGACATTTATGATGTTATTATGGGTATGAGGAGTTTTAGTCCCCCAGTGATGACAGAGGTACATGCCATTTATGATGTTATTATGGGTATGAGGAGTTTTAGTCTCCAGTGATGACAGAGGTACATGCCATTTATGATGTTATTATGGGTATGAGGAGTTTTAGTCCCCCAGCGATGACAGCAGTACATGACATTTATGATGTTATTATGGGTATGAGGAGTTTTAGTCCCCCAGCGATGACAGCGGTACATGCCATTTATGATGTTATTATGGGTATGAGGAGTTTTAGTCCCCAGCGATGACAGAGGTACATGTCATTTATGATGTTATTATGGGTATGAGGAGTTTTAGTCCCCCAGCGATGACAGAGGTACATGACATTTATGATGTTATTATGGGTATGAGGAGTTTTAGTCCCCAGCGATGACAGCGGTACATGACATTTATGATGTTATTATGGGTATGAGGAGTTTTAGTCCCCCAGTGATGACAGAGGTACATGCCATTTATGATGTTATTATGGGTATGAGGAGTTTTAGTCCCCAGTGATGACAGTGGTACATGACATTTATGATGTTATTATGGGTATGAGGAGTTTTAGTCCCCAGCGATGACAGAGGTACATGTCATTTATGATGTTATTATGGGTATGAGGAGTTTTAGTCCCCCAGCGATGACAGAGGTACATGACATTTATGATGTTATTATGGGTATGAGGAGTTTTAGTCCCCAGCGATGACAGAGGTACATGACATTTATGATGTTATTATGGGTATGAGGAGTTTTAGTCCCCAGTGATGACAGAGGTACATGCCATTTATGATGTTATTATGGGTATGAGGAGTTTTAGTCCCCAGCGATGACAGAGGTACATGACATTTATGATGTTATTATGGGTATGAGGAGTTTTAGTCCCCAGTGATGACAGAGGTACATGCCATTTATGATGTTATTATGGGTATGAGGAGTTTTAGTCCCCAGCGATGACGGAGGTACATGTCATTTATGATGTTATTATGGGTATGAGGAGTTTTAGTCCCCAGTGATGACAGAGGTACATGACATTTATGATGTTATTATGGGTATGAGGAGTTTTAGTCCCCAGTGATGACAGAGGTACATGTCATTTATGATGTTATTATGGGTATGAGGAGTTTTAGTCCCCAGCGATGACAGCGGTACATGTCATTTATGATGTTATTATGGGTATGAGGAGTTTTAGTCCCCAGCGATGACAGAGGTACATGACATTTATGATGTTATTATGGGTATGAGGAGTTTTAGTCCCCAGCGATGACAGCGGTACATGTCATTTATGATGTTATTATGGGTATGAGGAGTTTTAGTCCCCAGCGATGACAGAGGTACATGACATTTATGATGTTATTATGAGTATGAGGAGTTTTAGTCCCCAGTGATGACAGAGGTACATGTCATTTATGATGTTATTATGGGTATGAGGAGTTTTAGTCCCCAGCGATGACAGAGGTACATGCCATTTATGATGTTATTATGGGTATGAGGAGTTTTAGTCCCCAGCGATGACAGAGGTACATGACATTTATGATGTTATTATGGGTATGAGGAGTTTTAGTCCCCCAGCGATGACAGAGGTACATGACATTTATGATGTTATTATGGGTATGAGGAGTTTTAGTCCCCAGCGATGACAGAGGTACATGCCATTTATGATGTTATTATGGGTATGAGGAGTTTTAGTCCCCAGCGATGACAGAGGTACATGACATTTATGATGTTATTATGGGTATGAGGAGTTTTAGTCCCCCAGCGATGACAGAGGTACATGACATTTATGATGTTATTATGGGTATGAGGAGTTTTAGTCCCCAGTGATGACAGAGGTACATGCCATTTATGATGTTATTATGGGTATGAGGAGTTTTAGTCCCCAGTGATGACAGAGGTACATGCCATTTATGATGTTATTATGGGTATGAGGAGTTTTAGTCCCCCAGCGATGACAGAGGTACATGACATTTATGATGTTATTATGGGTATGAGGAGTTTTAGTCCCCAGTGATGACAGAGGTACATGCCATTTATGATGTTATTATGGGTATGAGGAGTTTTAGTCCCCCAGCGATGACAGAGGTACATGACATTTATGATGTTATTATGGGTATGAGGAGTTTTAGTCCCCCAGCGATGACAGAGGTACTTGACATTTATGATGTTATTATGGGTATGAGGAGTTTTAGTCCCCAGCGATGACAGAGGTACATGACATTTATGATGTTATTATGGGTATGAGGAGTTTTAGTCCCCAGTGATGACAGAGGTACATGCCATTTATGATGTTATTATGGGTATGAGGAGTTTTAGTCCCCAGTGATGACAGAGGTACATGTTATTTATGATGTTATTATGGGTATGAGGAGTTTTAGTCCCCAGGGATGACAGAGGTACATGACATTTATGATGTTATTATGGGTATGAGGAGTTTTAGTCCCCAGCGATGACGGAGGTACATGTCATTTATGATGTTATTATGGGTATGAGGAGTTTTAGTCCCCAGCGATGACAGCGGTACATGTCATTTATGATGTTATTATGGGTATGAGGAGTTTTAGTCCCCAGCGATGACAGAGGTACATGACATTTATGATGTTATTATGGGTATGAGGAGTTTTAGTCCCCAGCGATGACAGAGGTACATGCCATTTATGATGTTATTATGGGTATGAGGAGTTTTAGTCCCCAGCGATGACAGAGGTACATGACATTTATGATGTTATTATGGGTATGAGGAGTTTTAGTCCCCAGCGATGACAGAGGTACATGACATTTATGATGTTATTATGGGTATGAGGAGTTTTTGACAAACTAGTGAAGACTCCAGACAGACACTTGTCAATGGAACCTAACGATGCATTTTTAGAGGGTAAAATTGGTTTTGGTTTTAATGGCTCTGCCTCTTGTCGGTTTGGGTATCTAGACAACCCACAAGTGTGTTTGAACTTTAGTTTGGTGTTTATGTGGATCTGCAGCTTATAAAGGTAATTCCCCCAAAGCAAGAGGTTCATGCGCGATGGTGAAGCTGTCCCAACATTTTAGGTCGCGGCCGATCGCGAGGATCTGATGGCGCAGGAAATTAAGAATGGCAGGGACAGCTAGAAGGGATTTGTTCACCAATCCCGACCAGGTCTGGGCATGGGGTCCTGCATGTACAAGGTGGGGGGGGGCTCGGGCTTGGGATACGATTGAACAATTCTCATCCGTTAAGGATAGGGTTCTTCATGTAATTGTTGAAGCCAGAGCTGTAGCTAAGTGAAGGTTGGGAGTCCTTTTTAAGGGTCTGTGAATCTTTGGGGATCTAATTTTTTATTTTACAGCGGATCGTGGTTAAAGGAAGTGGGAATATATATACTCATGTCATTTTTATTTCTATTCTTTCTATGTCGTGACGAGAGGCTCCTGTTGCCTGATTTGACGCGTGACCAGAGTTTCCTTGATGAGACGCCCCGAAGCCGGACCCACATACAAGACACAGAGGATCACAGACGGATCGGCGATTACTACAGCTCACCATGTCGTGTCCTCCTTTATAAGTCATGCCCCTGAAGAGTAGAGTCTACATGTCAAGCCGTGTTTTCCTTTTTATGGACTAAGAACTGATTCATTTCCAGGTGTAAGAAGCATATCAACTCTCATCGATGGACACATGGGGTGCATATGACAAAAAAGGGAGGACTGTTGTGGAGATTTTTATGGAGATGTATTTAATATGTATTGTCATAGTGTCACCCAGTGTTAGTACTTCCACAACCCGCTCTAAAAGAGCTGATTGGGGTAGTCTGAGGCTGGTTGAATCCCGTCTGATAGGGGAAAACTTTTTGAGTGTGATGTTTGCAGAGTGCGGATATGTCCTCTGTGCATTAGCATGGACGATCGTTAAGGAGGGGATATGCTCGCTCTGCAATGACATCATTGGTTATAGGCGGATGGGCGCTCTTGTCTCTGCTATGTCTGATCAACATTGGTTGGAATTCGTAGCGCACATCTGCAGATAGCCTCCCTCCCCCATTCAATAATAGTATAATCTTAATATGCGTTATTCTATGGAATAGCGCAGAATAGGAATTCCTATCAACTGTAACTTTAGCCATCCTACGTTATTGTATTCATGTATGACATCTCCTGTTGGAAGGAATGTCCAGGTATTGTCATTCTCATGTGGAAGGAACATCCTGTGATGTTCCCGCCCATGGGGGGAGGTGACTGGTTGCTGCAACCAATCACCTCCTGTCTTGAGATCTTTTGAGTTTAATAAAAGCCTATGATTAGGCGTCGGCTGAACAGTCTATGCTGGAATGGCCTGATAAGAAGATAAGCTTTTGTGGTGCTGCCTTTCTTGGATGAATGATGGAATGAACGGTGAGTGGATCTTTAGCAAACTTAAAGATAGCATTATTGCAAAAAGATGAAATCTGATGTGTGCTTAGATAGCACAGGAATTATAGGCTGTGTGCTCTGTAAACAGCAGCCTGGAATTCCACAACAGTGACGTACTACATGTGGGGACTTTTGCTGCACTGCGCCATGAGGCACCCCGTGACTGCGCAATTCGTGGGCGGAGGCTGGTGGAAGCCCGCGAAAACGTGCAAGTCGTGGGAGGAGTCTGGCCATGTGAGGAGATACACGTGGAGGCTCCGGCGCATGGTCAGCGCGTGATGGAGCAGCAGGTGGTTGGGATGGCCTCAAGCTCCCCGTGGATGCCGGTACCCTACCCCACGAAGATGACTGCTTTTGCTGCTCCCCTTACAGACACGGGAATAAGACTCAGGCCCCGAGGACAGTTGGCTTTGTATTCATGCAGAGACACGGAGGCCCTCGGTGTGATCTGTCCCGGATGCTTGGGACTGGTGGTCCAGCTGAAGCCATTCGGGCGTTGTAAAGCGTGTAAAGAATTTCTTTTTGAGGTTGAACCATCCACAGTAAGGCCCCGGGCCCTTCGCCTCAATTGCATCACAGGTACCGCCACTCCGGAAGGGGAGATCCAGGCCTTTGCGGAGGTCCCCGTACGCGCTGACCAGGGCGACGTGACTGCCCAACCAGAGACTGAGAGAGAAAAATCCGAGGATGCTGCTTCGGTCACCACAGATTCTCTGCTCCCACCTCCGAAGAGGAAGATAGGCCTGGTGCAGGCCTCCTGTGGTCGTGGTCGAGCTTTACCCCGTCGCTTGCCGGACCTGGATGGATCCGGTTGGAAGAGTCCTGGACATCCCAGTGCTTCAAAAGGTCCAGGTGAGCCAGGGGCTGGGACTGTGGTGGTGGTTGGAGGTGTCGGGAGTCCACAGCTGGTGGAGCCCGCAAGGGAAGGTAGTTCCACGTCCACTAAAGACTACCTTCCCGCCGAGATGTATGACACCTCCGACCTGGAATCGCTGTCGGACTGTGGGGATGACGGGGAAATAGATGAACTGTTTCACCGGAAGGGCTGGGACAAACGCCCGCTACCTGTGCTGTGTAAACCACAGGATTCCCCTATGTCTATAGAAGACAGCACGCCCCGGGCGCAGGCCCCGGAGCTTTCGAGGAAGTCTAGTCCTCTGACCAACCTGCCACATTCCACAACATCACCTGCTTTGGTTGTGGGGATGCAGCGCGCTTCATTGCGGGCACCAAAAGCAAAGCCGCCCGAGGTAGTGAAGGTACCTCGGCACCCGGAAGACAACCAGGAGAAGGTGAGCGAGATGTCATGCCTCCTTTGGCCAGATTGCAACGACTTTTCTCCCAGAGAGTCGCCCGTGAATACGGATGGGAGTATCCCTACTTGCCTCGGGACTTACTTTATGAAGTCGAGGTCTTACGACAGAGATGGTACGACGAATTTGTCTGGGAGAAGCTCAAAGTGCCTCATGCCCGGCGATACTTGTCCTGTTCGCCGCCTATGTCCAAGAAGTTTAAAGATTGCAGAGCGGATTGGAAGTTGGGGCGCCATATTCATGCCGATAAAGTACTTATCTAAAGGAAGGAGAGGATGTTGAATATTCAGTTGAAGTGTTTGATAAGCATTTGAAGCCTTTGTTCTTGCCTGACCAGAGGTTTTACTTGTGAGAAGTGACTCACGAGTATGTTCTTCAGCTGCAATTTTTCTGGAAGAGTCCTTGCCAGAACGTCTGAACAGTACCCTGTTTTTTTATTTGGGTTTGTTTTTCTACTCTTTGGAGGACTGAGAACCGTTTGTTTGTTTCTCTTCTTCCATAAATCAAAGACAGAGACTTTGGGGGTAGAATCAGTGTAGGGACGCATGAAGAATGAAGGAGCACCAAGTGTCATTACCGCGGCGCTGTCACCAGGTGGCAGTGTTGTGCAACGGCTGTTTTTTTTTTTTTTTCACACTTACATTATTTTACTCGTTGGAGCGAATGGGTCTCTCGGCTGATGGACCCATTCATTCCAAATTTACACGGAATGTTAGGATGTTGTCTTTTTGTTTCCCTTCTGCAGGAGATTCATCTGTCAAGACTACTGAGTATGGGGTGGTTCTTAGACAGTAATGGGAGGGATTGTGTATGTGTACATGTTAGAGGTTTTATACAAAAGTTTTATTGTTTTATAGTCCCTTTTCCCCTTGAGCAGGTCTTGGCACACACAAGTTTAAATTTTTAGGGATAGCCTCTGGGGCTCGCTCCATGTCACCACTCCTTGGGAGACATGGGGTTGCACTAGACGCTGGGGACCAGCGTCAAATCACAGGGGGGAGTAAGTAGCGGGGTCTTTAAATTCAGTTGGGGTACACCTGGGGGTAGTGTGACCCAGGTGTGTAATTGTGAAAGGTTCTGGACCCCTTTGTAATTCGTGGAGGATTGGGTGGTGTATTATTCTCCTTGGCCTGTGGGTGGCGGGGTACCTACAGGCTCAAGGTAGAATCGCTGCCACAGTGCTACCCTTTTTGTCCCTTTCCGGAGATGGCACGGCTGGGGCGGGGAACCCGCCGTGGTGTTGATGGGAGGAGATAAAAGGGGGAGACGCCCTCGCCACGAGGTCCTCGGAGGATTTCTCTTCACGCGCCCAGGCACCTTATGCCTGGGTGCGGGCGGTTCAAGGTTCCAGCCCAGGCGCCCTAGGCCTGACCGGAATGAAGTTGTGGTCCATCCCAGGCACCTTCAGCCTGGGGTGAGGTACTAGATCGTAGGCCTGGGGCCCAGTAACTTCGACTGGGTCCCGCGAGGGCGAAGTGATCCGAGGGTGCCGCCTTGCGAGGGGACCCGCATCTGAGGTGAGGAGGCCGGGGAGGTCACCCGTCCGGAGACCCGGAGCAGCATTAACCCGGTGACGGATGGGCCTCCGGTAACTCCCTTAGAGGGACATCTTCCCCTGATAGGGGCCGCAGCGCAGCGAAGGTACTCCCATCTATGTTCTATGGAGTTGCTGGTAGAGACTCACAAGTTCTATGTTCTATGCTAATCAAGGTTGCTATAACCCCTGGTGAAACCACAGGGGTTTAGATTGAAATCAGGATAGTGCCTTGACCTGCTCATCCCACCGTATCAGGCTGTTATAATGTTCCAACCAGTTGGCTACAGAAGCACTGTTTATTGTGGAGCTTACAATAAAGCAAGAGTTGGACCGTGATCGGTGTATGGACTCTGGTTAATGGGAGCAAGGGAGGTTTCAGCATAGCAGGACTGAGCTTCATAACTAACACACATTGGCCCGAGGAATGTACTGATACTGGCCTTCACCTCACCCACAGCTATGGGGAGGACATGGGCCGTAGCGCATCTCACCCTGTCATGTGACATACCCCTAGAAAAAGGAGACGGGGGGAGGCCGCTACAATAGTATAATCCGAGTATGCTCTGTTCTCTGAAATGGCACAAAATAAGGATTCCTATTAGTGGTAATATCAGAGCTTATGAGCTTTTTATAGTCAGGGAGAACGTCCATGTTTTAAAGCCATATGGCTTTGTTTGTTAAATCCATATATACACGCTTTCCCTGCCCGGACACACCCATAAGACTTTAGCCATTATTGTATTGTATTGTATTGTATTATATTGTATTCTATTAGCTGTATAGCACACGGATCTTTTTCCCCCTCTTACCTTCTCAAGCAGGGGGATAAGACACACCATGCCACATGCCACATGCCCGTGTCCTCTAGATTATAAAGGTCAGGCGGTTTTACATACTTGGGTCCCACAGCGAGTTGCTTCCTTCTTCTGGTTCTCCCCTCTAGGTTATAGAGGCGAGCCTTTACCTTTCCCAAATGAGGTCAATGTCCACACAACACATCAACTCCAACGAAAGTTTATTTTATCTTGCTTTTCAGTAACCAGAGAGTTGAAATGAGAAAAGGTTAGCAGATAGACATGGATTCAGGCACACTCTTGGCTTCGTTGCCACTCGATCCCGAGTGGGTACAGCTCACCCGGATTGTCACTCAATAGCACTAGCAGCCGGCATGAAGCTGGAACAATTACTCAGTCCCCTCTAAGGACCAAGTCAAGGAGATCCCTCCTGAACTTGCAACACTCCACAGAGACAGTCTGCGAAGCAAGGAATCCTTCCCTCCGACAGATCACCAGGCCTTTCCTGAGACAGCAATACTTTATCACTCGCCTCCTGTTATGGGACCGATCCTCCCCTGGCTTCCTCCGTGTCAGAGCGGTTGCGCACACCTGGGCTCCCTGGGACTCCTCTTTGGTTTTGTAGACCCAGTTAAAGGTACCGGGCTTACCTGGAACTCTGCAGCCTCGGGCTGAAGGTGCCCAAGACTCCTCGGTCAAGATCGGGCGCACCCCCCCTGAGGGGTATCTCCCTCCGGGCAGTGGGCCCCAGGTATATCGCCTCCGGGGTACAGGTCCCCGGGTACTCCCCCTGAACAATGACGTCTGCCCCTTATATACCCTCTCCCAGCATGCACAGCAGGCCGGAGCCGCCCACCAACAGCAGCCGAGAGAGGACATCCAATACCTACTCCATCACCTGTGGTTCAACCCCGGGCATAAATGATAACACCACCTATACACCAGAAAGGGGAACTGCACGCCAGGTGACACAGCAGTAAGGCAGAGTCCAAATAATTAGAAGACCCGAGCCAACTATTGCTCTGGTCGCCCCTAAATTTGGGTACAACGGGATTTGAATTTTGGAACCCCGCTACAGCTGTATTGGACATCCTGTTGGAGGGATTTCCTTGTATGGTAATTTTCCCTGTGTGAAGGTCACATGCTGTGACATCACTTCCTGTTGGTAACTTCTTTAGTGAAGATGACATGCTGTGACATCACTTCCCATGGAGGAGGTCACATGCTGTGACATCACTTCCTGCTGGTAATTTAATAAAAAGATTGAGGCAGACTGGTCTCTGGGCAGTGATGCTGAGGAACTGAGAACTTGAAGGATGGTGATGTTTCTTTACTTGAATGAATGGGAAAGCGAATGAATGGTGAGTTGACTTTTAGCTTAAGATGCATTATATCATTAAGACGAAATGTGTGCTTGTTTCACACAAGGAGACATGGCTATGTGCTCTGCATACAACCGGTTTTTCCACCACATGTGGCGAGCGCGGGTCAGACGGATTGAACATGGCCTTACTAGCATTGGTTCGAGATGAGGGGGAGAATGGATGCACGTCCTGATGTGTGGGGAAGCTATGCTTTGCAAAATAATAAATTTTTCGTCTTTTTGAAATAATGCTGGACGTTTGATCGTGTGCCTGTGAATTCGATCGTATGTGTATGTGTGATTTTGTCATGGATCGTTTGTCTGTTGTATGAGTTGTGTGTGTGTGTCTGTCTCTGGAATGTTTGTGTGGGGAGGCTGCGTGCTGTATGAGTGTGATTGAACAGATTGAAATTGTGTAAAGAAACGGAATGAGAGATGGAGACTGTGTGATTGGATTGTTTTTTTTTTAACAAGAAGGTGATTGGATTGTTTAGCTGGGCAGTACACATGTCCCCATGGTGCAAAAACTTAAGCAAAAAACTGCGCTGACTATGACAATAAAATAACAGCAGCACCTATAATATGTGATAACATACAGAAACAAGCAAAATAAAGAAAGAGGTGCGCTACAATGTGAATAATAACTGATATTGAAACCAGTTGGGAATGTCCACAAACACACTAATGAAATCAAAATCCAAACATGATGACCAGTGAAAAAAGTGAGTATAGCATGTGTTAGTGAATAAACAAAAGTCCCATCAAAACCGAGGATGGAGAGAAGCCGTGGAGGAGTAAAACCGATGTAAACTAAACGAATGGTGCATGCAACACCCGTGACCACCACCAACGGTACAAACTGCTTACCAGAGGTAAGAAACATATGAGCCCATCCACAATCCCAGGAAGTGGTCCAGTGAGGTCCAATCGCCGGTTCCAACTGCAGTGGATACAGCAGAGGTTCCCAAAAAAACAGAGGAGGCTCTATAGTGCATTACCCAAAATCACATTTATTTAAAAAAGGGTATAAAAAACACAGAAGATGAGAAGTAAATGGACAAAACAACCGGCCGGTCCGCCGTAACCTGTCCCGTAGTGATGACGTCAGCACGCACACCTCCCGACGTACGTTTCGTGTTCCTACACGTCGTCATGGGGATCAGGTGACGTGCTGACGCATCACAAGATATAGCAGAAGAAAGAACCAAGCCTCACTATGAGCGGCCTATGGAGTCAAGGCAGATAACCAAGCCTCCACTCCGCTACATAGACCCGGCCCGGAAACATCATGCAAGCCAAGCCTCACTATGAATTGCAGGCAACGGCGTGCAGGATGGGCATAACATTATGGGACCTTAATTATAATTGAATAAAAAGGCAACATTTGTAATACAAGCAAACACTCTATTAAAATCGGTTAAAAGTGATCATAACATATAGATAGATAGGATCAATATTCACTATGAAAAACACTATCCGCATATCTACCACAACAAAGACTATTATGAAACATAAAAATATAAGAAAGATGAATCCAAGTATGTGATAATTGGTAAATAATTGGTAAATAAAATTAGTAAGGGTCCAAAAAGACAAAAAAAACCTTATTAAGTATAAAAATGAGGGGGAGGGGAATGTTTAAGAATAGGTCCAGATGACATGACTCATCAAAAGGCCCAACGGGTGGTCTATAGTGTGGCTAAAAACTAAAATAACATGTGCATATATATATATATATAAGATAGTCTGGGCCACCAGGGCCACCGACTACCCAGAAGTTAGAAGAACTAACAAAATACATATGGACATATAACCCACTCAAACCTAAGAATTATCGAAGAAAGCGTTGAGATCTACCTCAACGTTCATCCCAAACGGTGCATAGCTCTTCAACCTGTGGATCCAGGACATCTCCAATCTGGAAATACTCTGAATCATGGAGTCTCCTCTCCATCTAGGAGAATATTTATCTATCCCCAAAAATATCGTGTTGGTGGGATTTTTGGTGTGAATCTCTAAGTAGTGCCGAGATACCGGATGTTTAGGAAAACCTGTAAGTATGTTTGTGATGTGTTCATTCAGTCTCACACGGAGAGGCCGTTTAGTCCTGCCCACATATTGAAGTCCACACGGACATTGCAGAAGATAAACGACTCTCTCCGTGGAACAAGTGATGAAA
The DNA here is from genome assembly GCA_029206835.1 of Rana muscosa. NCBI lineage: Eukaryota > Metazoa > Chordata > Amphibia > Anura > Ranidae > Rana > Rana muscosa. The sequence goes on from JARGYO010000890.1 coordinate 432,832, forward strand.
GGGACTATTTTAAATTCAACATCAGTAACGGTAGACTTAAACTTGTTGGTACGTCTATGTGTACAACCACTCAATGAACATACTCTGCATCTCTTGCACTGGTAGAAACCCACCAACTGATCGAGAAATGTATTTTTCACAGAAGGGGGATCTAGAATATTGGGTGCCACTCTCCCTTGTAAGGAAGGTGCACCTTTATAAACAACCTGAGGTTGAACTGGCAGTACTGCCTGCAGAACTGGGTCATTAGTAACTATATGCCAGTGTTTTTTGATCAACTGTTTGACACTCCTATATTGAGACGAATAGGTGGTAATAAATGGAATGGATGGTGTTCTTAATTGGGACCTGGGTCTGTCAACAAGAAGATCCTTCCTGTCCAATAATGCCACTTCATTTAAGATGTTAGTGAGGGAAACATGAGAATAACCTTTTTCCACAAATCGACCAGTCAGAATCTCTGCTTGAGTTAGGAATTCATTATGATCTGTGCAGTTTAGTTTGAGTCTGATGAATTGGCTCTTGGGTACGGAGTTGAGCCATGATGGATGGTGACAGCTATTAGTGGGAATGTATGAATTCCTGTCCGTGTTTTTGAAATAAGTGGAGGTGTTAAAGGAGCCACCCTTAATACATATTTTTAAATCCAAAAAATGAATCTCCTCCTGACTGGCCTCAAAGTTGAAAACAATGCCCCTCGTATTATTATTGAGGCCCTACATATAGACATCCAAATCATGGCGATTACCATCCCATAGGAGGAGGACGTCATCAATGTACCTAGCCCACAACATAAGTTGGGGTGGACATTGGGCATAAACAACATCCTCTTCCCATAGGGCCATGAAGAGGTTGGCCAAACTGGGGGCATACTTGGCCCCTTTAGCCACACCTCTGTCTTGTCTGTAGAATTGGTTGTTAAACCAAAAATAGCTTCTGGAGGCTGCAAATGACAGTAATTCAAGGATATAGGAGATTTGTTCATCGAACAGCCCAGAATCACGCCTCAAAAAATATTCTACTGCAAACAAACCCAAACTGTGTGGAATAATTGTATATAAGGACGTAACATCAGCTGTTACTAACCACATATTTTTTTTGGGGGTGAGCCCAGTCATGATATTAATAACTTGACGAGAATCTTTAAGATGTGAGGGCATCATAGAGACCAGTGGTTGTAAAAAGCCATCGATGTAACGTCCCACCCGTGAGTGGAATTTTTGTGTATCTTGGGAAGATAATAGATAACAGGTGTGTGTGGTGCCCTAGGCACCAAAAATTCACTTTCCTTTCTATTAAGTATCCCAAGATCAAGGCCTCTTTGAACCAATACTGACAGTTCTTTAGTATAAAGAGCCTTTGGGTCGGAGGACAAGGGGGTATAGGTATCCCGATCGTTTACAATACGGAACATCTCGGAAAGGTAGTCAGCCTTATCAAAAATAATGATACCTCCCCTTTATCCGCAGGCCTATTAACAAGATCCCTATTCTTACACAGGGAATCAAGGCCTTCAACAAGGGTATTATCAGAGTATACCTTTTTGATTGGCAACAAATCAAGATCCCTAAGGACCACATCTCTAAATACTTTTAGAGGAGGGGCCAATGCTCCAGGCGGGTTGAACAGAGAAGCATTGGATAGTCCTGAATGGGTAAACCCAGGCACTAAATCATTGTTTGTCCCAACAGGGTTACACAAAAAATTTAGTTTTATGCTAACTCTCCTAATGAATCGATGAACATCCATGTAAGTCTGAAATTTGTTTAACCTACGGGGAGGAGCATACTTAAGACCCTTATCTAATACGATCTTTTCTGCATCGGTCAAAATGACGGAACTCAAATTAAAAATTCCTGTACCCCTCATGATTTTTGTCTTTTTGTTTCTAACCCGATTACCCCCTCTAGTTCCTCTCTTGCGTCGCACGACCTTTTGGTACCTTGGCCCAGTTTGGGAAAACCCCAATGTTGTCCGTCCTGTCCGGACGGACCGGGCCTATCACAAATCTCATGGTGGGCAGTGCTTGACTCTGATAACCATTCTCATGGTCAGTCAGAGGGCCGTAACGATCACTGAGAGGGAAGAAATTGTTCGATATATCTACATTGTAATCATAATCATCTCTATAGATAGATGGACCTGGGGGTAGGAAATGGTAGGATGTGGCACCTCCTTTGTCCATGTGGCTGGGTCCATAACCTGAATAGGGACCTTGATGATACCCCTGAGTCCATCCCTGATTAGAACTCTGTGGATGTGGTGGAGCATTCCTGTATGCATTCCCCATGTTGCCCTGATTGGGTACATGGGATGGCCGTGGCTGATTAAGTCCCGCAGGGCCATGACCATAACCCCGCCCCCAGTGACCATAGGGCACAGGCCCTGGTCTCCGAAAGGGTCGTGGTGGTTTGGGTGTCTGTACAGGTAATGCCTTACCCCCCCTCCCTATCTGGAGGGTGACTGGTATGAGCCTCGCCTCCCCTTAGGTGGAGGTGGCAGGCGGCCCCCTGTCACATCTTTATTGACAGGTTGAGAGCTGGAAACAGGTGGTCCACTATTCCCACTATTATGGGTTGTGATCTCCATCTCCTGACTGATGGGGGCAGACTGTTCAGCTAAAAGCTTCTTTTGCCAGTCAAATACAATGCTATTCTGGTAGTCAACCAGATCGCATTTGTATTTTTTCTTTTTCTTAAATTTTTGTTCCCTCTTTTTCTAAAATTTTTAAAAGTGGTAATGACCTCTCCTTATATTCATTACTCTCATTAAATGGGATGAGTTTTTCTTTTATAGCTTTGATTTCCTCATCCAACCGGACCAGTTTAGTATTTTTCCTCTCAATAAGGAACTGAAGGAAATTGATCCCAGCAGTATTAAAATACTTAAACCATTCCTCTAATTGGGTCTCTCCTTTTTGTGGGCTAACTTCCCATCTAAGACTGCGTGGAACCATCTTATTTTTGACATATGTTTCCAAGTAAGCAATATCCCATTAGGTATGTGTCTCTGAAACCAAAAGATTCTTAAGGCGCATAAAAAGACCCCCAAGGTCACCTCCCTCATTAGTGAAGGCTTCAAAAACGCCTTCAGTGTTTACCACCCTAGTGGCTCTAAACTCAAAAATATCCATCCTCCCTATGCGGGGAGTAGGTTGCTAGAGAGTCTAGAAAAAAGCAGTGAAAAATGAAAATAATAATACAAAGTGAACTGTATAAGAAAGCTGCAGTGCTAATATCAAAAATACAATGGTGCAAAAACTAAAGCAAAAAACTGCGCTGACTATGACAATAAAATAACAGCAGCACCTATAATATGTGATAACATACAGAAACAAGCAAAATAAAGAAAGAGGTGCGCTACAATGTGAATAATAACTAATGTTGAAACCAGTTGGGAATGTCCACAAACACACTAATGAAATCAAAATCCAAAGATGATGTCCAGTGAAAAAAGTGAGTATGTGTTAAAAAAAATGTGTTAGTGAATAAACAAAAGTCCCATCAAAACCGAGGATGGAGAGAAGCCGTGGAGGGGTAAAACCGATGTAAACTAAACGAATGGTGCATGCAACACCCGTGACCACCACCAACGGTACAAACTGCTTACCAGAGGTAAGAAACATATGAGCCCATCCGCAATCCCAGGAAGTGGTCCAGTGAGGTCCAATCGCCGGTTCCAACCGCAGTGGATACAGCAGAGGTTCCCAAAAAAACAGAGGAGGCTCTATAGTGCATTACCCAAAATCACATTTATTTAAAAAAGGGTATAAAAAACACTTACAGAAGATGAGAAGTAAATGGACAAAACAACCGGCCGGTCCGCCGTAACCTGTCCCGTAGTGATGACGTCAGCACGCACACCTCCCGACGTACGTTTCGTGTTCCTACACGTCGTCATGGGGATCAGGTGACGTGCTGACGCATCACAAGATATAGCAGAAGAAAGAACCAAGCCTCACTATGAGCGGCCTATGGAGTCAAGGCAGATAACCAAGCCTCCACTCCGCTACATAGACCCCGCCCGGAAACATCATGCAAGCCAAGCCTCACTATGAATTGCAGGCAACGGCGTGCAGGATGGGCATAACATAATGGGACCTTAATTATAATTGAATAAAAAGGCAACATTTGTAATACAAACAAACACTCTATTAAAATCGGTTAAAAGTGATCATAACATATACATAGATAGAGTCAATATTCACTATGAAAAACACTATCCGCATATCTACCACAACAAAGACTATTATGAAACATAAAAATATAAGAAAGACGAATGCAAGTATGTGATAATTGGTAAATAATTGGTAATTAAAATTAGTAAGGGTCCAAAAAGACAAAAAAAAACTTATTAAGTATAAAAATGAGGGGGAGGGGAATGTTTAAGAATAGGTCCAGATGACATGACTCATCAAAAGGCCCAATGGGTGGTCTATAGTGTGGCTAAAAACTAAAATAACATGTACATATATATATATAAGATAGTCTGGGCCACCAGGGCCACCGACTACCCAGAAGTTAGAAGAACTAACAAAATACATATGGACATATAACCCACTCAAACCTAAGAATTATCGATGAAAGCGTTGAGATCTACCTCAACGTTCATCCCAAACGGTGCATAGCTCTTCAACCTGTGGATCCAGGACCACGTCTCTAAATACTTTTAGAGGAGGGGCCAATGCGGGTTGAACAGAGAAGCATTGGATAGTCCTGAATGGGTAAACCCAGGCACTAAATCATTGTTTGTCCCAACCGGGTTACACAAAAAATATCGTTTTATGCTAACTCTCCTAATGAATCGATGAACATCCATGTACAGTAAGTCTGAAACTTGTTTAACCTACGGGGAGGAGCATACTTAAGACCCTTATCTAACACGATCTTTTCTGCATCGGTCAAAATGACGGAACTCAAATTAAAAATTCCTGTACCCCTCATGATCCCACCAACACAATATTTATGGGGATAGATAAATATTCTCCTAGATGGAGAGGAGACTCCATGATTCGGAGTATTTCCAGATTGGAGATGTCCTGGATCCACAGGTTGAAGAGCTATGCACCGTTTGGGATGAACGTTGAGGTAGATCTCAACGCTTTCATCGATAATTCTTAGGTTTGAGTGGGTTATATGTCCATATGTATTTTGTTAGTTCTTCTAACTTCTGGGTAGTCGGTGGCCCTGGTGGCCCAGACTATCTTATATATATATATATGTACATGTTATTTTAGTTTTTAGCCACACTATAGACCACCCGTTGGGCCTTTTGATGAGTCATGTCATCTGGACCTATTCTTAAACATTCCCCTCCCCCTCATTTTTATACTTAATAAGGTTTTTTTTTGTCTTTTTGGACCCTTACTAATTTTAATTACCAATTATTTACCAATTATCACATACTTGGATTCGTCTTTCTTATATTTTTATGTTTCATAATAGTCTTTGTTGTGGTAGATATGCGGATAGTGTTTTTCATAGTGAATATTGATCCTATCTATCTATATGTTATGATCACTTTTAACCGATTTTAATAGAGTGTTTGTTTGTATTACAAATGTTGCCTTTTTATTCAATTATAATTAAGGTCCCATTATGTTATGCCCATCCTGCACGCCGTTGCCTGCAATTCATAGTGAGGCTTGGCTTGCATGATGTTTCCGGGCCGGGTCTATGTAGCGGAGTGGAGGCTTGGTTATCTGCCTTGACTCCATAGGCCGCTCATAGTGAGGCTTGGTTCTTTCTTCTGCTATATCTTGTGATGCGTCAGCACGTCACCTGATCCCCATGACGACGTGTAGAAACACGAAACGTACGTCGGGAGGTGTGCGTGCTGATGTCATCACTACGGGACAGGTTACGGCGGACCGGCCGGTTGTTTTGTCCATTTACTTCTCATCTTCTGTAAGTGTTTTTTATACCCTTTTTTAAATAAATGTGATTTTGGGTAATGCACTATAGAGCCTCCTCTGTTTTTTTGGGAACCTCTGCTGTATCCACTGCGGTTGGAACCGGCGATTGGACCTCACTGGACCACTTCCTGGGATTGTGGATGGGCTCATATGTTTCTTACCTCTGGTAAGCAGTTTGTACCGTTGGTGGTGGTCACGGGTGTTGCATGCACCATTTGTTTAGTTTACATCGGTTTTACTCCTCCACGGCTTCTCTCCATCCTCGGTTTTGATGGGACTTTTGTTTATTCACTAACACATGCTATACTCACTTTTTTCACTGGTCATCATGTTTGGATTTTGATTTCATTAGTGTGTTTGTGGACATTCCCAACTGGTTTCAATATCAGTTATTATTCACATGTCCCCATGGTTTGCGATGAGGCTGTTTGGAAGAGTTACTTTTGTGCGATGTGTTGGGCAGCTGGTCCATTGCTTTTGAGGATGGCTGCTGCATTGACCCATGTGCTTGAACGGGGAAGGGCAGACCAGTGTTGTTGGTGGGTCTCTTTGTATCTCTTGACTACAAGTTTATGATGCATATGGAAACTGTATATTGTGTATGATTTGTAGGTATAGATGTGGGATTATTTAGTGCAGCCTGCAATATATGTGTGCGGCTGAGCTGTTTGTATTTCTCGATTTCTTGTTCCTGTGTGCCATGAGGTTTAGCGGGGGAGGGGCAGCCAGCATGGCTGTCCCATCATTTACAATGGTTAAAGTTGGTTACTCTCTGTAAACAATAGCATACAGGAGTTTTATGTTGAAAGGGCGACGCCCTGAGGGCAGAGAACTCTGATGTTCTGAGAAAGCATACAAGCAACATTATACTGTGTGTGCGGTGACTATTTCAGAGTATATGAACGTTGAGAAAAGAGTGTTGTTTTAATGTTATGTCATGTAACTAACATTTTTTGAATGTGCTGTTAAGTTGGCCAAGGGTAGCCTAAAGTGTGTGGCTTTGTGGAGAAAGAATTTGGTTTTCTAGTGAAGAAATACCAGTTTTGGCGGGAAAAACTGGATTTGGTGGCCATTTTGTTGTTGTCTGCCATGCGGCCATGGTGGTCGCCCATCTTGCTGTGGTCCAGATTTCAGTCCACCATTTTTTGTGGCCTTTCTTTTGTTGTTGTCCATGCGGCCATGGTCGTCGGCCATTTTGAGAGGCGCAGTTTAAGGATTTTTGTGCTGTTTGCCCTGTGGGTCATCCTAGAGGGGAAGCTGCTCCAATTCCTTTGTGTGTGTGTGTAGTACGGTCTGTCCTGTTTTAAAAAAGGTAATTTAGAGGCGCAGTTTTTGTTAGCGTTTTTATCCGGGAGAACCCACATTTTGAAGGATTTTTTGCTTTATACAGTTTAGTCTGTAAATCATCCCAGAGTGGTGAGACACCGGGGTGACATACTGAGAAACTGTTTTGTTTAACGGTAAATTCGCTAGTTTAAATTGTTTTTCTAAGCATCGCCTCTGTTTTCCTTTAAGTGAATCTAAGCTATTGTAGGTTAGCTGACTTTGCAGTGTAGGAGTGGCGATTTTTGTATTGGATTTCCGTTTTAAGTGAAATCCCTACTTTACACGGAATTTTAATAGATTGTAAGACTAAGTTTAACTGAATTTTTGTACACAGCAGTGTTATTTTTATTTTTAAATATTTGGGAGTTTCTCAGAGGGCAATTCGGGCCCCTCCCCCATTGTTTTGGGTTTTATCGCTTCAGCTGCATCTTGTATTGTATAGCCTGCAAAGGAGGAGGGGGGGCTTTGGTTGACCTCATTGAGCCATCTTTTTGCAGGAGTTTCAGTTTTGACTTTTTGTTGCGCTGCTGTGTGGTATTTACGTCTCTGAACTTGTGGTTTGACCTCCAGGGGATGTGTGGGTCAGGGAGGATTCTGTCAGGGAAATCCGTCCAACGGCGCCAATCAGCGCCCAATGCGCACGCGCGGCGGAATGATGCTTCGGCGCATGCGCGTGCGCGGGACGGCGCTTCTACGTCCTCGGGTGCGCGCGCCGACGCAGCGGCGCGCGCATGCTCGGCGGCGCACCAATAGGAATCCAGGCGAGCCTATTTAAAGAGACCCAGTTGCACTGACAAGTTGCTGGTTTGTCAGCTTCCCTGTATACCCAAGACTCTGGAAAACTATCTTGAAAATCTCCTTGTGACCCGGACTGGCTTGACTCCTCTGATCTCTCTCCTGGACCTGACCCTCGGCTTGCTATACGGACTTCTGCCTTCTCCTGTGTTTGACCCTCGGCCTGTGACTCGGATCTTCTGCCTGTCTACAATCCTTGACCTCCTGCTTGTACCTTTTGGACTTCCGCGTTTCCTTTGAACTCCTGCCTGGTTCCCGGTATTCTCTGGACTTGTTGCCTTTTACTGTGCTAGACCCCCAGCCGGGACTGTTACCTTGCAATTGCAACCCGGACTCAACCTGCACCGGCTTCCATTACCTCCTGCTGTTTGAACTTTACCAATTCGGCTAGTTCCTGCTTGAAGCCTGTTTCTTCAGTCTACTCAGCACTACCGGACCATCTACAAGTACCCACCACCTGCCGGTAGCCGGTGCCGCTTCTCGCCATCCACTCCCTGTCTCAACTCCAGGGGGTGGAGTGCGTCAAGTCGCAAAGGTGAACCACTCTCGGCATCTCGGCCTCGGTAAGTACATACCTTTACAGATTCCCTCCCATTTGCAAAAGGGGGGGTTTGTTCCATCCTTTCTTTGACAAAGGTATTTTTAAAACATTGGAGTTTCATATATGACGTTAGCCATGAATTTGCTCCTCCTCCCTCTTCCTGTACATTGATATGTAAATAAAACCGTTTGGGGTTTTTAAGAGCTGAGCATGCAACAGGAAGTTCTTTTCAGCATTTTATGCATCCACAGGAAGTTGGTGGGAGGAGCTTGGGATCTTCTGAAAGGTGAGCAATGAGATTTGCGCTTGGAAGGACAATGGGAAACATTTTGGCTTTTGAAAGAGTGTTTTAAATTAAAATTTCAGTTGTTTTGTAAAGTTGGATACTGAAGTACAAGTTTTGGGTAGAGAATAGTACGCGAGGCATCCAAGTTATTGTTGTAACATCTAGATACAGAGAGAAGCCACATTGTTCTGCAGAGGAAACAGGCGTAAGTGTTCTGTGTGGTTTAGTCTGGTGACGCAGTGTATGGGTGTATAGCGGAAAACGCTTGTGTATGCATACACTGTGAGGGGTAGAGGCATAATTTAGGGGTTGATCTGTGGTTGTTGACGAATCATTTGGCATAGTTAATAGTTGGTTGTTAAAACAGTGGTACTCTGTAGTTCTGTGCCAAAAGTGTTGGGAGAACAAGCCATAGAGTTGACGCTTCGGTTAGGGTTTCTAGTTGGGGGACTGGACCAGATATAGTGGTTGTAGTCCGTCAATCCACCGTAGAAAAAGGCACCGGCGATGCTCCCCGAAATGGGTGCAATGGTTTCCCTGGACACAGGGGTAAGACGATAAGCCGTTTCGAATCGCCATGGACACAAGGAGGACCATGCAAGGGAAGGAATGGGGGCTTCCCACAGTCAGACGGTTACACAGTGCACAAAGTTTTGGGGCAAAGGCCATTAGACCACTTTAAAGATTGACATAGGTGGTCCAAGGATACTATTTTGGGTATCCCTCTGGAGTGGATGTAGTTCGGCTGCGGCTTTAGAAATCTGTAATGATGAGTGCGTTGATGGATGTTTAGTACACGCTTTTGTGATTTTCAGAGGAGAAACTATGGTTAAAATTCTCATGCCCGTTTTTTTTTTTTAACTTTGTATGGCTGGTCCATGGAAGGCTTTCGAGTTGCTCTCATGTTTTTCCCATTGTATTTTCTTCTATTGCTATAAGAGTGAAGGTGGAATTCTGACTGTTTTTGTTTTTTTCATTTTTGGTTTTGGAAACTATGAAGTATCTCCCCCACATTTGTATCCTCCCTTATGTCGCAACCGATCGTGAGGATCTGATGGCGCGAGAAGGTAAGAATGGCAGGGACAGCTAGAAGGGAATTGTTCACCAACCCCGACCAGGTCTGGGTATGGTTTCCTGCATGTACAAGGTGGGGGGGCGCTTGAGCTTATGAGACGACTGAACAATTCTCATCCATTATGGATGGGGTGTTCATGTAACTGTTGAAGCCAGAGCTATAGCTAGTGAAGGTTGGAATCCTTTTAAGGGTCTGGGAATCTTTGTGGATTTAATTTTTATTTTTGCAGCGGATCATAGTTGAAGGAAGGAAGTAGGAATATATATACTCATGTAATTTTTCTCTATTCCTTCTATATGTCGTGATGAGGTGCTCCTGTTGCCTGATTGGACGTGTGACCAGAGCCCGAGAAGATGACCACATCTTCCTTGATGAGACGCCCCAAAGCCCGACCCTCGTACGAGACACAGAGGATCCCAGACCGATCAGCGATTACTACAGCTCACCATGTCGTGTCCTCCTTATAAGTCATGCTCCTGAAGAACAGAGTCTACATGTCAAGCCGTGTTTTCCTTTACGGACTCATATGGACTGTAAGGACTGATTCATTTCCAGGTGTAAGAAGAAGATCAAGATTCGAGGGACATGTAGGGCATATGACAAGAGGAGGAACTGTCGTGGAAATTTTATGAAGATGTATTTAATATGTATTGTCATAGTGTCTCCCAGTTTTAGTTCTCCCGCAACCCGCTCTAAAGAGCTGACTGGGGCAGACTGACGTTGGTTGAGACCCGTCTGGTAGTGGAAAAACGTCTTAAGGTTGAAGATGATGTTTGCAGATATGTCCTCCGACGAAGGACCCTCTGTGCATTAGCGCAGACGATCGTTGAGGGAGGGATATGTTCGCTCTGCAAGGACATTATTGGTTATAGACGGATGTGTGCTCTTGTCTCTGCTATGTCTGATCAGCATGGTCAGGATTCTTAGCGCACGCCTGCAAATAGCCTCCCTTCCACAAGCAATAATAGTATAATCCGGGTATGGTCTGTTCTCTGGAATCGTGCAAAATAAGGATTCCTATCAGCGGTAATATGAGAGCCCTATGAGCGTTTCATAGTCAGGGAGATCGTCCTTGATTTAAAGCCATATGGCTTTGTTTGTTAAACCCATACATATACGCTTTCCCTGCCCAGACACGCCCATAAGACTTTAGTTATTATTGTATTGTATTAGCTGTATTGGGCATCCTGTTGGAGGGATGTCCTTGTATGGTCATTTTCCCTGTGTGAAGGTCACATGCTGTGACATCACTTCCTGTTGGTAACTTCTTTAGTGAAGATGACATGCTGTGACATCACTTCCCATGGAGGAGTTCCCATGCTGTGACATCACTTCCTGCTGGTAATTTAATAAAAAGATCGAGGCAGACTGGTCTCTGGGCAGTGATGCTGAGGAACTGAGAACTTGAAGGATGGTGATGTTTCTTTACTTGAATGAATGGGAAAGCGAATGAATTGTGAGTGGACTTTTAGCTTGAGATGCATTATATCAATAAGACAAAATGTGTCCTTTTTTAGCACAAGGAGAAATGGCTATGTGCTCTGCAAACAACCTATTTTTCCACCACAATGGGCACAGTGGCTGCGCTTGATGGCACAGTGGCAGCGTTTAATAGGCACAGTGGTGGCAATTGATGATTTTTTTTTCAGTTTGTTTGCGCCCCCCAAAAAATTTGAGCACCAGCCGCCACTGCTGAGAAGATTCCTAGTGTACCCCCAGTACTTCCTAATGTCCCTGCCTTCCTGAGAAGATTCCTAATGTACCCCCAGTATACAGGGTTCTACCAGTTTATTAATAACATTTACCCTTAAGAGAAGAGAAGTATTCTGGGGTCTCTGATTCTTTACCCGTTGAATAGACATCTTAGTCCTCGTGTACACGGGTCCCTCAGTCCCGGTGTATGAGACTCTGATGTATTGGTGCAGGTGGAAGGTACAGGTACACTGTCCAGCACCGCTGTATGCAGTCTGTAAACCTCTATAAGAGGCTGAAATGTGCTGGGTGGGGCACCAAACTCTACTGACACTTAGGACAATATACGCCCCGGGATGAATTACTGGAATGCAAGAAGTCTACATTCTGAGCATTTCTCCCGGGGCGTATATTGCACTAAATGTCAGTAGAGCTTGGTGCACACCCAGCAGATTTCAGATTTAGAACATTGATAGTGTACCCCCAGTGTGTCATCCTGTCCCTGGATTCCTGGGAAGATTCGTAGTGTGCCCCCAGTGATTTTGCATGTCCCTGGCTTCCTGAGAAGATTCCTAGATAACCAGTAGTGCTTCTTCATGTCTTTGGCTTCCTGAGAAGATTCCTAGTGTACCCTCAGTGCTTCCTCATGTCACTGGCTTCCTGAGAAGATTCCTAGTGTACCCCCAGTGCTTCCTTGTGTCACTGGCTTCCTGAGAAGATTCCTAGTGTACCCCCAGTGCTTCCTTGTGTCACTGGCTTCCTGAGAAGATTCCTAGTGTACCCCCAGTGTTTCCGTGTGTCGATAGCTTCCTGAGAACAGAAGATTCTTTCTATACCCCCAGTGCTTTCTCATGTTCCAGGCTCCCCAAAATGATTCCTAGTTTACCCCCAGTGCTTCCTCATATCCATGCGTAGCAAGGGCCCCGACCTCCAGAGGCCTAATGGTGACCTCCAGGGTCAGGGAGAGCTGACATCCCTCTTTGTAGAGTGGGTTACCAGGCATGGTGGGTGTGATGCAAGAAGAAATGATTGGCTTCCGGCCCTTTTTGAATGCGAACAAGAGATTTATTGTCTCTTGTGTTCAATCTCTTTTTATTAGTTTTAGAAACAATTTATACACATAAATATACATTCATATACCTTACATTATAACTATAAATAGTATCCTTGTAGAGAACCGAAACTCTTCCCATTGTTGCCATATTTTTGGCATTTGATTTCCTGCATTCTCTTCTCTCCTTATCTGTTCCTCCATATGTTGTATTTCTTTCATTTCACAAACCCATTCTGTTATTGTAGGACTTTTTGTTTTTCGCCATCTTTGGCTATTATTGTCCAGGCAGCTGTTATCCTATGGTAAAGGATATCCATCCTTATAGATTTCAATTGACCCTGGTATTATGGATAGTATCGATATGTTAACATTTGGTTGTATCTCGATTCCTGACACCATCCGATATATTTCAAATATCTCATACCAGATATGTGTCATTGTTCCTCTAACCTTAAGACGTCTCCAACACATCTCTGTATTATCTTTATTTAGGTCCACTGGACTCGAGTACCATCTCATCACGATTTTATAGTTTCTTTCTTGATGTTTAACCGCTACCGATAGTTTATGTATTAATGAAAATGCCTTGTCCCATTCTATTAATGGAATCTGACACTCTATTTTATTTTCCCATTTTCTCATACATGCTATTTCATTGAGGGGTCCAGAGGGAAGTAAAAGTTTATATACGATGGATAATTTTTGGATCAGTCTTTGTTCCTCTACTAACAGTTGTTCAAAACTAGTTAGTGGTCTATCAATCAAGAATGGTTGTATCTTTGATTCGATATATGCACTTAATTGATAATACTGCATCCATTTGTTTTTAAGTTCAGATCCCATGTCCAGCAATTGCGGAAGTTTATCTTCTTCTAGGATCTGAACTATCCTGGTGTTCTTCAACCTGTTCCATTCAAAGCGGAGTTCCACCCAAAAAATTGAACTTCTGCTTTTTGGAACCCTCTCCCCCTCCGGTGTCACATTTGGCACCTTTCAGGGGGGATCAGATACCTGTGTATTACAGGTATTTTTCTCCCACTTCCGGGCATAGATACCCGAGCCACCCACGGGTATCTACGCCACTTCCGGCGCCTTCTCCCCCCCCCCCCCGATGTCTTCCCCCCGATGTGCTTCCTCCTGTCCATGGCATCCTGAGAAGGTTCCTAGGGTACCCCCAGTGCTTCCTTATGTCCCGTGTTCCCCGAAAAGATTCCTACTGTAACCCCAGTACTTCCTCATGTCCTTGGCTTTCTGAGAAAATTCCTAATGTACCCCCAGTGCCTCATCCTGTCCATGGCTTCCTGAGAAGATTCCTAGTGTACCCCCAGTGTTTCCATGTGTCAATGGCTTCCTGAGAAGATTCTTTGTGTACCCCCAGTGCTTCCTCATGTTCCTGGCTCCCCAAAATGATTCCTAGTTTACCCCCAGTACTTCCTCATGTCCCTGACTTCCTCAGATGATTCCTAGTGGACCCCCCATGCTTCCTCATGTTCCTGGCTGCCCAAGAAGATTCCTACTGGACCCCTCATGCTTCCTCATGTCCCTGGCTCCCGAGAAGATTCCTAGTGTACCCCCAGTGCTTCCTCATGTTCATGAGTAGCAAGGGCCCCGACCTCCAGAGGCCTTATGGTGACCTCCAGGGTCAGGGAGAGCTGACATCCCTCTTTGTAAAGTGGATTACCAGGCATTGTGGGTGTGATGCAAGAAGAAATGATTGGTGCCAGTCACCTATTGAATGCGAACAAGAGATTTATTGTCTCTTAACAAAACTGTGGGAGAGAGGGTTAGGGCCAGGACACCCCTAAGTAGATGCAATGCTGATTAGCAGACTCCGAGACTTCTATAGGTAGACAGCTATACAGGGGAAGGCCTCCAGCCGGATACCACTTCTGTATAGGTAGGACCGCTGTCTCCTATGGCAACTAATCTTGTAACAGTCAATAACGGTAGTTGTGCATAACTCTTGGTAGCAGAGAATAATCCTTTACTTATCTCAAGGTATCCCACTGAAGATCTTCACTCACTGAACTCCCAGTCTCTCACTAGACTTCCTGATTTCAATCGTCACTGGATCTCCTGAGCTCTTCCACAGCTATCCCGCTGTATACTCCTCAAGCGTCACCCCCGCTTACCTGCTGGGTCCCTGGCTTGAAACTTGCTGATGCTCTCCCACTTCTTCACCGTCCCTGGCTGGTGAGAAGACTGCTCTGGTACTTGCTCCAGCTCACTCACATTAGTAATAAAGGTAAATGGCCCCTTAGTGTCGACTGCTTCCCCTTTACCTGCGACCACACTGGTTTCCCATTCGGCTGAACCTTCGCAACTCAGTTGGAGTCCAATCCTGCAGTCCCAACCCCATCCTGCTTCTCCTGCTCCTGGATAGACCTCAGGCAGCCTAGCAGCCAGGTGTCCCCGGGATAGGCCTCAGGCTTCTTGCCTAGCAGCCCAGGGCGACATTACACACGTCCACCAAGACAGCCGTCCAGGTGGCACAGAAACCCAATCACCTGACTCCACCCAAATAAATAGGTTCTCCCAGCAGACCAAGGGACTAAAGAAACCCCTGTCAATTGGCTGAGACACACATCCATTCATGATCTGACCTTGCTAAGCCCTTGTCATTCTAATGTCACCAGCTACAGCGCCACCTAGTGACAGAAGAGAAAAGGTGCAGCAACTTCAGAGTTAGAGAGGAATCAGTGGATCTTCTATCAATTAACCTGCATAATTACCACCTGGCAAACTAAATTTGTTAGCAACCCTGCCTAAACAGGGTGCTACATCCTCCCCCTGCTTAGGAAACTACATCTCAGAGTTTGCAAGAAAAACAAATTCGAACTCTCGCCTGAGAGTGAATGTCCTGGCAAAAACTTGGATAGGTGGGGTATGTCATGGATATTGGGCTGCAGGAGAACCGTTGCCTGAAGAACTCTTTGTTTTAATGTGTTTTTAAGTTATCCAGACAGGGCTGGTCACTAATTGCTTTTGGCTTCTTGGCTTCTTATGCATAAGTTAATCCTATGGGGGAGTCAGACTGTCTGGGGTAGTCATTATCATGATATTAAGATTAGCTCTACTGTCTAAGGTGACCATTGTCTGAGATAATGGGAGTAGCCCTTATCTGTTAGTTTTCTGTATAAATTCAGTGTGTTTCTCAATAAAGCAGTTCTTATTCTAGTTCACTCCAAGACTGGTGTTGTCCTGTTCTTGGGGTTTCTATAGCCAAATCCATTGGTCTCATGTTTCAGGACTTGGGAAGCAGCTTCTTGGAGAAAATACCCAACAGGGTACCTGGATTCCGTCACAGAGTAACTGTCAGAAACCATGAATCAGACCGAGACAGAAGTGCAGTTAAATCACACTTGTTTAATAATAATAAAAACAGGTTAAACAGAGTAAACATAGCCAGAGTTCAGGAACCGGAATGGATAGTCAGACAAGCCAAAACATCAGGGAGCCAAAGATCAGCGAAGTAGAACAGCAAGCAGGATCTGGGGCCAGAAGGAACATCAGCCAAGCAAGTCTTTAACAGGAACACAGGAGAGCGTCTCTAGTAACCAGGACTGACCAGCAGGATATCATCAACAGTTGAGTCACTGTGGAGAGATAGGAGCTGGCCATTAGCCGACAGCTGAATGGCCAGCTCAGAGAAGGAAGGGCTGAGCACAGACCTGACATTAACAAGGGAAAAGAAAAATAACAACAAGGTATGTGGCGTACCACATGAAATAAACAACAGTATATATATACATAGGCAAGTTGCATTTCACACCAGGGCATATAAATAGCAGACAATATATAAAATTTTATGTGTTTTGTACCACTTGAACAATATAAAGGGTAAAGTACAAACAGTAGCCCTATACTCTAACTATCTATCTATTATGTACACCTGGAAAAATAGAAAATATTCCTACACAGTGTAATTTGTACATAGGTGAATGTTGAGTAAATGGTAATTACCCTCAGCCGACAGCAGCAAAACAGTGCAAATACACACTATGACACATCTTACTCTACATACAGTGGGGGGAAGAAGTATTTGATACACGGACGATTTTGCAGGTTTTCCTACTTACAAAGCATGTAGAGGTCTGTAATTTTTATCATAGGTACTCTTCAACTGTGAGAGACGGAATCTAAAACAAAAATCCAGAAAAATCACATTGTTTGATTTTTAAAGAATTAATTTGCATTTTATTGCATGACATAAGTATTTGATCTCCTACCAACCAGTAAGAATTCCGGCTCTCACAGACCTGTTATTTTTTCTTTAAGAAGCCCTCTTTGTTCTCCACTTATTACCTGTATTAACTGCACCTGTTTGAACTTGTTACCTGTATAAAAGACACCTGTCCACACACTCAAACAGACTCCAACCTCTCCACAATGGCCAAGACCAGAGAGCTGTGTAAGGACATCAGGAATAAAATTGTAGACCTGCACAAGGCTGGAGTGGGCTACAGGACAATAGGCAAGCAGCTTGGTGAGAAGGCAACAACTGTTGGCGCAATTATTAGAAAATGGAAGAAGTTCAAGATGACGGTCAATTTCCCTTGGTCTGGGGCTCCATGCAAGATCTCACCTCGTGGGGCATCAATGATCATGAGGAAGGTGAGGGTTCAGCCCAGAACTACATGGCAGGACCTGGTCAATGACCTGAAGAGAGCTTGGGAACACAGTGTCAAAGAAAACCATTAGTAACACACTACGTCGTTATGGATTAAAATCCTGCAGCACACACAACGTCCCCCTGCTCAAGCCAGTGCATGTCCAGGCCCGTCTGAAGCTTGCCAATGACCATCTGGATGATCCAGAGGAGGAATGGGAGAAGGTCATGTGGTCCACTCGCCGTGTTTGGAGGAAGAAGAGAGATGAGTACAACCCCAAGAACACCATCCCAACCGTGAAGCATGGAGGTGGAAACATTCTTTAGGGGGTTGCTTTTCTGCAAAGGGGACAGGACGACTGCACCGTATTGAGGGGAGGATGGGTGGGGCCATGTCTCACAAGATCTTGGCCAATACCCGCTTCCTTCAGTAAGAGCATTGAAGATGGGTGGGGCTGGGTCTTCCAGCATGATACCGACCCGAAACACACAGCCAGGGCAACTAAGGAGTAGCTCCGTAAGAAGCATTTCATGAGCCTGGAGTGGCCTAGCCAGTCTCTAGACCTGAACCCAATAGAAAATCTTTGGAGGGAGCTGAAAGTCAGTATTGCCCAGCGACAGCCCCAAAACCTAAAGGATCTGGAGAAGCTCTGTATGGGGGAGGGGCCAAAATCCCTGCTGCAGTGTGTGCAAACCTGGTCAAGAACTACAGGAAACATACGATCTCTGTAATTGCAAACAAAGGTTTCTGTACCAAATATTAAGTTCTGCTTTTCTGATGTATCAAATACTTATGTCATGCAATAAAATGCAAATTAATTATTTAAAAATCATACAATGTGATATTCTGGATTTTTGTTTTAGATTCCGTCTCTCACAGTTGAAGAGTACCTATGATAAAAATTACAGACCTCTACATGTTTTGTAAGTAGGAAAACCTGCAAAATCGGCCGTCTATCAAATACTTCTTCTCCCCACTGTATATATGATAACTATAACTATATCTAGGCACATATACTGATGAAAATTGGGCCCCATCCCCTGGGGGGTTCCACCCCTTTTCATGACAATCCTAGAGGAAAAAGAAACTAAGCAACTTCTAATAAACAATTCTGACATTATGTAAACCAGGACTCACTCAGGTTGGCATTCTCACGCCTTGTCCTTGTGTGTTTGAATAGTAGGCTTGTGCAATCCGTTTCGTAACGAATCAAAATTCGTCCGAATTTAGCAACTTTCGGACATTCGGAAGCATTCGAATTTCCGAACAAAGCAATTACGAATAAAACTGAATCCGAAATGAATTATATCGCAAATAGCGAATGCCCGAATGTCTTCGGCATAATTCGTTATGAATAAAGTTAGGAATGTATGAATCCATTTGAAGCACAATAACACTCTGCTCTGCTCTCTGCTTCCCCCTCACTGTGCTGAACTCCCTCTCAAAATGGCGTACAGGGGGCGGAGGCTATAGCCGCATGTAAAAAACGAAAGTAAAATACGAGATTTCGAATCGTTACAAATAACCGCTATGTATTTAGAAAAGTACAAATCCATTTGAAGCACATTAGGCATAATAGGCAGCGTCGTTTTGAGAGAGACACGGAAAATTACGAATCAACAAACCCAAAAAAAGTTACGAAAGTAGGAGTTGTGTCCAGAATCAACAAAAAACAATGTACTCTACCGAAAGTACGAATTATAAATCAACTAAAAATTCAACGAAAAATGACGCTTGCGAAAATACGAATTAGTCCGAACACGAAAAATCCCGTCTAATAAAATTACGAACGATTACGAATCAACAGGACCGAAAAGAAACAAACCGAAAGTAAACAAATTTTTCTGTTGTGCACAAGTCTATTGAATAATATCTTTTCCATTCCGTCCAGTATCGAGGTTAAGGTGAGAACTTGCCCTTTTTTCCACAGCTTATACTACCTATCTAACACCCCGGTGTCCTTGGAGCCCCAAAGTCCATCACTATTTCACTCAGGGTGTAATCATGTATCTGCAACATTTTTCCCAGCAGTTTCCCTTCTTCTTAGGGATAACTCTGGGGACAGGAGGCATGGCTGTAATCAAACAGCAGTAGGCCATGCCATAGTGCAAGGGACCGCACTTCCCGAAGGTGAAGTCCATCCTCAGGTCCCCTTGCATTTTGAATCTCAATCTGTCCATAACACAGCCGAGGACTGAGAATAATTTCCCTCATTAATGAAGAACAGGACACACTGAATTCACTCAACTGCAAATCAGCGTGTCACTTTTCAGAGGGGGGGGGCACACTGGCAATTTCAGAACACATGCCAGTATGAATTATGTGGACACTCCTGGCTACTGCCAACAGGACACAGTTCCAGCAGTACAGCCAAACAGGAATATCCCCACAGCAACTTTCTCCACAAGGCACACATTAGTAATCCACAGTGATTTCTGTAACTTGACACAGTTCAAAGTATTCCCCAGTAATACCTGGGATCCAGTAACTGTAGGGTTTCCCTTCTTGCATTAACAGTGGTGATATAATGCTGAATGTCTTTCTTATTAGGCCTGCGGATAATGACACAATCTGGATTGATTTGACAACCATAGTCCCAAGTTTGTAGAACAGAAGTATACCTTTCAGCACATCTTGGTGACAACTTTTTGAAATCCAAATGCAGAGGGATTCTGAGAAAGCTCCGCACGGCCTCATCCACCCGCTGTGCTTTCTTTTCCTGATTCTCTGCCTCTAATTGAGCCGGTACATACAGATATAAGTAGCCATAATCTTCAGCCACTTTCTTGATGACTATACGCTGTAACTTGGACAGCCTGGGCAGCGTTTTAGGTTTGCAACCAGACTTGGTCAAGGGAGTTGGCTTAGCTATCACAACTCTAGGGACCCAACTGGCCCAACAATTTTTGACAAATATTTAGGGATACACAAACGTGGAGCTGTACTGGTGGACAGTTAAATTTTAACACTGGCAAATGGCACAGAGGGAATTTCATCCTCCTCTAAGTCATACAATTGCTCCTCTTCACTATCACTCCACTTCCCAGTCCATGATAAGGTGTCTAAAAATAGTTCAGAGATCCTATCTGATGGGTTGTCCAAATCGGAGATAGTGGAGCACTCTTTGGCCGGGAGCAGGTTGCGCTTGGAGCTAAAATCACCAGGCAAAATTTTTTATCTCCCTTACTGGCCACAGATATCACAGCCCCCACTGGCACACTACTTTCACCCATCTCAGGCTTACCCTACTCCGGCAACTTTCTCCCAGGGGGTTCCATCATCAAGGAACGCAAGTGGGCCCGACCACGGCCTCGAGGGATAACTAAAGTGCGGGGTTCTGGAGCAGCCACAGAGATAAGAGGAGCAGCTTCTCGCAAAAGCCGGGTGATAGAAGAGGGACTCTCAATGCTGTCCCCAGCTGGGATGGCAAAATTTTTGCCCAACCTGCTTGTGGTGTCCACCGAGGTTGGGCTGGTGAGACTACCTCAAGCAGGGGTTCCCTACAGTGTCCACAGATGATCCAAGGCCGCAGATGCGTGGCCAAATCGGAACACTTCCCGCAGATCAGTCCCAAAGCTTCAAAGCCTCCGGCCGTGTACAAGGCAAGGCTACCCTTAGGCATGTACCGTACTCCGGTGTCAGCCAGAATGCCCTTAGACCCGCTCAGACCAGGGCCAACACCTGGAACATACACCTTTCAATCCGACATGGTATCTCCAAACTGCACCATCTTCTCCATCCAACAATCGGATATATGTAGCAGCACTTCCTTATCCTCCTCTGCAGAGTGGCATCTCCCCCTTCTGCTAAGGGATTGGTGCACATATTGTCTGCAAACATCAGCGCCCGCCTCTCTCTCTTTGCGGCATGCCAAGACTTTAATGGAGTCCATTTTAACCCTTGAAGCATTGGCGTAAAGTGACAAAAGACCAGGCTGACACTCTCCCATGAGCAATGAGACATGATGGTTCTTCCCCACATTGTTGGTATGCACAATAAACAGTCTATACAAAGTAAAGATTTTTCTTGCCACCTTCCCACGGAGCCAGACAAAATCCTGATGTATCTGTAGCCAGTTGCTAGGGGTGACCGCTGTAGAAATAACGCCTTTGCCCCACGTAGGCCGCAAAATGTAGCAGAGTCCTGGGCCCCCAGAGGCCTAATGGAGACCTCAAGAGTTAGGGAGAGCTGAGATCCTTCCTTGTAGAGTGGGTTACCAGGCATGGTGGGTGTGATGCAAGAAGAAATGATGGGCTCCAGTCACTTTTTGAATGCAAACAAGGGATTTATTGTCTCTTAACAAAACTGTGGGAGAGAGGGGTAGGGCCAGGACACCGTTGGGTAGTTGCAATGATAATAAGTAGGACGGCTATCTCCTATGGCAATTTAACTTGTAACAGTCACTAAAGGTAGTTGTACATAACTCTTGGTAACACAGAATAGTTCTTCTCTTATCTCACAGTATCCCACTCTAGATCTTCACTCACTGAGCTCCCAGTCGCTCACTAGACTTCCAGATCCCAGCCGCCTGCTGGATCACCGGATCTCTTCCACAGGTAGCCCGCTGTACTCTCCTCAAGCGTCACCCCCACTAACCTGCTGGATCCCTGGCTTGGCAGGTGGTGAGAAGACTGCTCTGGTGCTTGCTAAAGCTTACTCACAGTAGTCTCTGGTAATAAGGTGGATGGTTCCTTAGTGGCGACTGCTACCTCCGACCACAACTGGTTCCCCGTCCAGTCCACCTTACCAGGGGGCCGGGAGTGGGAGCCGTAAGGGAGGCCGTCCCCTACAATTCGGGCTCACAACCATCAGGTACGTGACAGTAGAACTGTACAGAACTGATCACCTCGTCCTGTGAAGGAGTGTATAGAACTGATCACCTCGTCCTGTGTAGGGATGAGCTTCGAGTTCGAGTCAAACTCATGTTCGACTCAAACATTGCCTGTTCGCCCGTTCGCCGAACAGCGAACAATTTGGGGTGTTCGCGGCAAATTCAAAAAGCTGTGGAACACCCTGTAAAAGTCTATGGGAGAAATCTAAAGTTCTAATTTTAAAGGCTTATATGCAAGTTATTGTCATAAAAAGTGTTTGGGGACTCGGGTCCTGCCCCAGGGGACATGTAATAATGCAAAAAAAGTTTTAAAAAAGGCCGTTTTTTCGGGAGCAGTGATTTTAATAATGCTTAAAGTGAAACAATAAAAGTGAAATATTCCTTTAAATTTCGTACCTGGGGGGTGTGTATAGTATGCCTATAAAGTAGCGCTTGTTTCCCGTGCTTAGAATTGTCCCTGCACACAATGTAATTTCTGAAGGAAAAAAAGTGATTTAAAACTCACTCGCAGCTATTAATGAATTGTCATCTCCCGGCAATACAGAGAAAAGTTATTGAAAGTCATTGATAAAAAAATAAAAATAAATATGTGGGGGTCCCCCCAAATTCAATTACCAGGCCCTTCAGATCTGGTATGGATATTAAGGGGAACCCTGCGTCAAATAAAAAAAAAAATTACGTGGGGGTTCCCCCCAAAAATCCATACCAGACCCTTTATCTGAGCACGCAACCTGGCAGGCCGCAGGAAAAGAGGGGGGATGAGAGAGCATCCCCCCCTCCTGAACCGTACCAGGCCACATGCCCTTAAAATGGGGAGGATGCTTTGGGGGGTCTGTGACCCCTCAAAGCACCATGTTCCCATGTTGATGGGGACAAGGGCCTCATCCCCACAACCCTTGCTCGGTGGTTGTGGGGGTCTGCGGGGGGCTTATCGGAATCGGGAAGACCCCTTTAACAAAGGGGACCCCCAGATTCCGGCCCCCCCTATGTGAATTGGTAAGGGGTACATTGTATTCCTACCATTTCACAAAGAAAGTGTAAAAAATTGTAAAAAAACACACAGACACCGTTGGGATAAGTCCTTTATTAAAAAAAAAAAAAAAAAAAGATTCCAGTGGTGGAAATCCACTCTCGTCTCCACTCCAACGCTGTCGGTATCCTGTGATGGATAATCTCCTCTCCAGGTCCAGGCTCCAGTGATGAGATGTCCAGTGCAGTGAGGAACAGCATCCTGTCTCCACCAGAGACACCCCGGGAATAACGTTGCAGCAGCCTGACAGGCCTCGTATATAGCTGAGGTTGGGGTCACCTGTCACGTGACCCCGTCCCCCTCTGACGCAAGGGGAAAACCCGGGCTTCCCCAGTGACGTGACGGATGACCCCGCCCCTCTCTGATGCAAGGGAAACCTGCATTTCATCAGAGGGGGGTGGGGTCACCCGCACGTCACCGGGAAAGCCTGGGTTTCCCCTTGCGTCAGAGGGGGACGGGGTCACGTGACGGGTGGCCCCGTCCTCGGCTCGGCTAGAGACCTGTCAGGCTTCAGCAGCGTCATTCCTGGGGTGTCTCCGCTCCGGTGAAGAGAGGACTGTGTGCTGTTCCTCGAAGCTGGACATCGTCGTTGGAGCCTGGAGAGATCATCCATCGCAGGATACCGACATCGTGGAGACCGAGAGTGGATTACCACCACTTGAGTCTGTTTTTTTTACAATTTTTTACACTTTCTTTGTGAAATAGTAGGGGTACAATGTACCCCTTACCAAGTCACATAGAGAGGGGGCGGGATCTGGGGGTCCCCTTTGTTAAAGGGGTCTTCCAGATTCCAATAAGCCCCTCGCCCGCAGACCCCCAAAACCACCGGGCAAGGGTTGTGGGGATGAGGCCCTTGTCTCCATGAACATGGGGACATAGTGCTTTGGGGTCCAGACCCCAAAGCATCCTCCCCAGGTTGACGGTTCTGGTATGGATATTTGGGGGAACCGCACGCCATTTTTTTTTTTTTTGCCGCAGGGTTCCCCTTAATATCCATACCAGACCTGAAGGGCCTGGTAAATTAATTTGGGGGGACCCCCACGCATTTTTTATTTTTTTTTATCAATGACTTTTAATGACTTTTCTCTGTATTGCCGGGTCCGGCAATTTATTACAGCCGCGAGTACTTTTAAATTACTTTTTTTCCTTCAGAAATGACACTTTGTGCAGGGACAGTTCTAAGCACGGGAAACAAGCGCTACTTTACAGGCATACTATAGACACCCCCCAGGTACGAAATTTAAAGAAATATTTCACTTTAAGCATTATTAAAATCACTGCTCCCGAAAAAAACGGCCGTATTTAAAACTTTTTTTGCATTAATACATGTCCCCTGGGGCAGGACCCGGGTCCCCAAACACTTTTTATGACAATAACTTGCATATAAGCCTTTAAAATTAGCACTTTTGATTTTTCATGTCCGTGTCCCATAGACTTTAACAGGGTTTGGATGTTAGAACAAATTTATTGCCTGTTTGCATGTTCTGGTGTAAACCGAACTGGGGGGTGTTCGGCTCATCCCTAGTCCTGTGTAGGAATGTACAGAACTGATCACCTCGCCCTATGTGGGAGTGTACAGAACTGATCACCTCGCCCTGTGTGGGAGTGTACAGAACTGATCACCTCGCCCTGTGTGGGAGTGTACAGGACTGGTAACGGAGTGTCAGAGAATTTACTGTCATTTCTCAATTCTGTTCTCAGGGATGGCATCTGCTGATCTGAGGAAGGAGCTGGAATGTTCCATCTGTCTGGACTTTTATACGGATCCTGTAACCCTGACATGTGGACACAACTACTGCCGGGACTGTATTGGTCGTGTGCTGGATACCCAGGAGGGGTCTGGATGTTATTCCTGTCCTGAATGTAAACAAAGCTTCGGGAAACGTCCTGACCTTCAGAAGAATCTGAAACTACGTAACATAGTGGAGAATTACCAGTCCACCCATCCAGATCAGGAGAACACCGGGGTCTTCTGTACTTACTGTATTCACACTCCTGTACCTGCTGTGATATCCTGTCTGCTGTGTAGAGCTTCTCTGTGTGACAATCACCTGAGACTCCACAGCAAGTCACCAGAACACGTCTTATGTGACCCCACCACTTCCCTGGAGAACAGGAAATGCTCCGTCCATAAGAAGATCCTGGAGTATTACTGCACTGAGGACTCCTCCTGTATCTGTATGTCCTGCAGGCTGGATGGAGAACATCGGGGGCACCAGGTGGAGAGTGTGGCTGTGGCCTTTGACATGAAAAAGAAGAAACTGAGGAATGTTCTGCAGAAACTGATGACAGAGAGAGAGGAGACGGAGAAAAGAGTCCAGAGTCTGCAGGAACACAGGAGGAAAGTACAAGGAAAAGCAGATGGAGAAACCAAGAGAGTCACTGTCCTGTTCAGAGACCTCAGGAAAGATCTGGAAGACCTGGAGAAGAGAGTCCTGAATGAGATCTCCAGGCAGGCAGAGCGGGTTTCTCTCTCCGTGTCGGATATGATCCGGGATCTGGAAATAAAGAAGGAGGAGCTGTCCAGGAAGTTGCGTCACATTGAGGAGCTGTGTGACATGACGGATCCACTGACTGTCCTACAGGAATCAGACACAGGTGACTTGTGTGATACTGAGAATGGAGAGAGACATGATAAACTCCTCCATGATGGAGGGGATCTGAATGTGGCGGGGATCTCACGCACATTACACACAGGTTTATTTGATATCATGTTTAGAGTAAATGTACAGAAATGTACAGGCCCACATGTCTATCCACATTCTACTACGAAGGACAAAGGTCACATCAAGGTTGAACCATCTAGGAGATGCCCCCAACCCTCCCCCACCATACAACCACCCAAGAAACGCCTCAAACCCACTTCCACCATACAACGCTCACACAGCCAGGCTGGAGGACCAAATATTGGGGGTGTACAGCAAACATCAGGGGTTTGGGGGGTTACAGACTTATTACTTGATGAGGGGACTGCTAGTAATAATCTACATATATCAGATGACAGGAAATCCGCATCCCTATCATCACTTCAGTATCATCCAGGAACACCAGAGAGGTTTCAGTATAATCAGGTGATAAGCAGTCAGAGATTCTCCTCAGGGAGACATTACTGGGAAGTGGATGTCGGGGGGTCAGATAGATGGACAGTTGGGATGTGTTACCCCAGTATAGCCAAGAGAGGAGTTCAGGCATTCATTGGATATAATAAGAAGTCCTGGGGTTTGCACGGGTGGAATAAGAAGGACTCAGTGGTACACAGCAGTAAGAAGACCCCAATAACTGGCAATATCTCCAGTAGGAGAGTCAGGATATATCTGGATTATGAGGCCGGGCGGATCTCCTTTTATGATCTGCGTGAGCCGATCCGACACCTCCACACCTTCACCACCACCTTCACTGAGCCCCTCCATGCTGGGGTACGGGTAGGGGATGGATGTGTAAAGATATGTGGGGAGAAAGCAGATGTGAGAAATCTGCCCAGAGACTGGTGATATCACAGGGTGGATTTAAACAACATGAGTGATTTATATATAAAACTGCAGGTTTCGGGGCCGTCACCTTCATCCTAAACCTCACTTCACCACCTAGTGTGTCACTGACCAGGAACAAGCATGCAGGAGGGCAGAGTGTTCAGACTTCACTGGCTGCATGCTTGTTCTGGGTCAGTCACACACTAGGTAGTGTATTAGGATTGTGAGCCTTCACCTTTATACTGTAGTGTATCTATAGATAAAATGTGTTTTATTTTTGGCTTTAGATGGAATGGAGAAGGATTGAAACCCTTGTCGGGATTTTACTGATTTCTGGGGCTCCATTACAGAGATTTTCTCTCACTTCCTGTCCTGGTGACAACATTTTACCAGACAGGAAGTCAGGGGAACTCCCCAACAGCAACTCAGGCAGAAATAAAAAATACTTTTCTTTAGTAGAGTAGGAGAAGGATTAGAACCCCTGACGGATTTTTATTTCTGTCTGTGTCCCTGTTGTAGATTTTCCTTAATTTCCTGTCTGATAAAACGTTGTCACCAGGACAGGAAGTTCTCTCCAGTGGAACCCCCAGATAGCAGTAAAAACCTGACAGGGGTTCTAATCCTCCCCCACTCCATCCAGAACTAGAACAATAGGATTTGTCTAGACACACACTATAATATCCACAATGAGAATTCCTACATTTCTGTCCTCACCGGTTCCTTTACATAACCAATCCATGGATCTGTGATTGCTCCTCCCCCTCCCTGTGATTGGCTGTGATGATTGTCATTATGAATACAGCCAGTGCTAGTCTTGTTCCTATTGGTTATGATGTAGAGGGGGAGGGGATTGTGGACAGGTGACGTGGGGAGGGGTATACAGTCTCAGGAAGTGGAAATCCTCGGCTCTGTATATGGGAATATTGATCAATGATTGGATATAGATAGAATGATGGGAGGGATTGGACGATGACGACAATCACCATTAACCCCTTCAGTCCCGGCACCTCTATGATCCTTATGGAGCTGAGCAATTGTTCCTTTTCCTCTATGGCCCTATTCATCTGATAAAGAGAAATGATTCTCATATGATTTACTAATGATGAAATGACATGACTAAGTGCTTATATGCTAATGTGAGGCTCTTTATATAACCACTTGCTTACTGGGCACTTAAACCCCCTTCCTACCCCGGCCAATTTTCAGCTTTCAGCGCTGTCACGCTTTGAATGACAATTGCGCGGTCGTGCGACATGGTACCCAAACAAAATTGACGTCCTTTTTTTTCCCACAAATAGAGCTTTCTTTTGGTGGTATTTGATCATCTCTGAGGTTTTTATTTTTTGCGCTATAAACAAAAAAAGAGCGACAATTTTGAAAAAAAAAATGTAAATGTATTTTTTTTCTGTCTAGACCAATATGTATTCTTCTACATATTTTTGGTAAATAAGCGTTTATTGATTGGTTTGCGCAAAAGTTATAGCGCCTACAAAATAGGGGATAGTTTTATGAATTTTTTTAATTTTTTCACTAGTAATGGCGGCGATCTGCGATTTTTGTCAGGACTGTGATATTGCGGCGGACACATCGAACACTTTTGACACTTTTTTGGGACCATTCACATTTATACAGCGAACAGTGCTATAAATATGCACTGATTACTGTATAAATGTGACAGGCAGGGAAGGGGTTAACACCAGGGGGCGATCAAGGGGTTAAATGTGTTTCCTAGGGAGTGATTCTTACTGTGGGGGGAGGGGACTGACTGGGGGAGGTGACCGATGGTTGGCCCTATGTACAAGTGACACACCATCGGTCTTCTCTCCCTGACAGGACGTAGATCTCTGTGTTTACACACAGAGATCCACGTCCCTTTCTCTGTAAATGCCGATCGCGGTTACCTGGCGGAAATCTCGGCCGCCAGACACGCGCATCGGCACCCACCTGACACGGCGGGCACAGATTTTCCCAGATGCGCGTCCGCGGCAGCGTGCAACGAGGAAGTAAACAGGAGGACATCCAGGGGACGCCCTCCCGGCAATTGAGCGCCGCAATGTAGGCGTCTTTTTACCTATAGCGCGGGCGCGAACTGGATAATAACAGGTTCTCTGTCTAGAATGACTTTACAGAAAGATGTTATTAGAACAAATTGTTGTTCTCCGGATCCTTGGAAGGTCTTGTTGGGGAACATAGAGACAGTTGGTCTCCTTCTTCTACAATGAGGGATTTGGGAGTCTGGAGGTGGGACAAGCTGATAAGGTGTTCAGAGATAACAGAAATGAATGTCTCTTGTAGTGAATGATGTGCTGCTTGTACAAATTCTTCAGTGAATGATTTCATCTGTAAAATGTTGATGTTTGGGACGGTCCTCCATGACAACTGTCCAGGATTGGAGGGTAAAAGCCTCCCGTTTGATGAAGAGGTCAGATTCTTGGTCCACCTGCCATGTCTAAGGATCTCCTCACACCTTCATCTCTCTACTTTCTAATCTTTACTTTTACTTTGTAACTCTTCTCTTCTAAATAAACTTCCAGAACCTTCACCGGGATCAGAGGTTGTTATTTCCTCATCACATTCCACAAGAACTTTGTAATTCCGATGGAACACATCCATCATTTTATTGGGACACACAAGGCTTCCTATGGTCAGGATTGTCTTACTGTTACCGTGATTGTTAACGTTCCCCCTTAATATTGCTTTATAACTTGTCTTTGATATATCTACTGGCTTATCTACTGGCTTATTGCACAACCTATTTACTAAGAATGCACCCTGGCATCACGCCCAGAGAAGCTTATAGGAAAGAGAAACCAACTTTGTCTAATGCAATATCTGTATAACGGTAAACATGTTTTTGCAGCTGTGTAATTCAAGCCTTATTTACTATGAAATATATGTTCTGATGATGTATTTGTTTTTGATTGGATAATGTCCATATTTCCCCTATATTGGGTCATATATAAACTACACCCATAAAAAATAAAATCATAGCTGAGATTTATAAATCCTTGTTGTGCATCTTAATTCTCCAAGCACTTGTCTGAGCAGACCCTGGTGTAGACGGACAGATTAGATAGACAGACGGTCACCTGCCTAACACCTACAAGATCAGTTTTTTATATAGAAGTGTAGCGCTGCCCCCTTAGGAGCCGCTGTATTTTTGGATCCCCCTTTGCTTGCACAGCCAGGTAACAGGTATTTTCAGCACGCACTCTGTAGACAGAAACCAGTCCAAGGGCTTTGTTTAGTTTATTAGGAGAATCATCTTGGATGGGAAACGGGAGGTATGGGATGCCCAGAACTGTAATAAAATAGAACTTGAGGACATGCAAGAAACTGTCCCAGAAAAGGACAGAAGGTGAAGAAACTGAACAGCCCAACTGGCAAAGATCAATTCCGAAGGTACCCTCCCTCCTCAGAGTAATGCCGAAAAAACCTGACTCCTCACTAGAATCCCCAAGCAGAGGTTTAGGATAGCTGGGACCTTGTAGATAGCTAGCTGGGCAATGCACCTGGCTGCTTCTCCTATTATAGGCCCTCGGGTGTAGTAAATTTGAGGTTACTCTCTCAGGGGTCAATTCACTAAGAGTTAAATAATGGAAAATAAAATGCGGTAAAATACTGCATGCAGTAAATCAGTTGTGTAAGTTCACTAAGAATTTACCATTAAATATGGAGAAGCTGGCCGCTGCATTCTTAACAACAGATGACTCATCAGCTGTCAGGGGGCTGAGTGTAAAAAAAAGCCGACCCTCCGGGTCTGGTTTGGATTTTAAGCCTCACGCCAAAATTAGAAAAAAAATGGCATGGGTCCCCTCAAAATTTATACCAGACCCTTATCTGAGCATGCAGCCTGGCAGGTCAGGAAAAGGGGGGCGGTGGGGCCATGAACCATACCGGGCCACATGCCCTCAACATGGGGGGGTGGGTGCTTTGGGGTGGGGGCTCTGCCCCCCGCCCCAAGGACCTCATCCCCACAAACATGGCCGGTGGTTGTTGGGGTCTGCGGGCAGGGGGGATAATTGGAATCTGGAAGCCCCCTTTAAGAAGGGGGCCCCCAGATCTTGCCCCCTATGTGAATGAGTATTGGGTACATAGTACATTGTACCCCTACCCATTCACCAAAAAAGTGTCCCAAAGTAATAAAAGCACACACAGTTTTTAACAATTCCTCTATTAAAAAAAATTATAATTGTGTCCCCCGATGTAAGTCCATCATTAATCACGCCGCCCGCGGGACCTGCAAAAGAAAAACAACAAAGACGCTTCCGGCATCGATGAAGGCTGGCTGCCTACTGCAGTCTCCGCCGTCCGACATTTCTTATATAGGTAAACCAGTCGATAACCAGTACTATAGAAGGGACGGACTGCACCTAAATGAGGAGGGTGCAGATCAGCTGGGAATAAGGATGGCCAAAAAGTTAGAGGGGTTTTTAAACTAGGTGACAGGGGGGAGAGTCCAGAGATAGTGAGAGTCAGCGGGGAACATATTCTAAAGGGTAGTATTAGGGGCATTAGTGGTAGGGTAACCAAAGAACATAAACCCAAGGTAAGTATAGTAGCAAGTCCTAGTTGCAATCTGGGAACACCCAAGAGGATAGTATGTGACCGGTCAAATAATATTAATGCATTAAAGTGTCTGTTCACCAACGCCAGAAGTCTGCCAAGCAAAATAGGTGAGTTGGAAGCTCTGGTGCATGAGGAGAGCTATGATGTAATCGGTATTGCTGAAACTTGGCTTCATTCCTCACATGACTGGGCTATTAATATTCCTGGCTATGCACTCCTTCGGAAAGACAGGGTAAAAAGGAAGGGTGGAGGGGTCTGTCTCTATGTGAGAAGTGATCTCAAAGCGAGTGTGAAAGAGGACCTGGTGGATGGAGAGTGTGATGAGTCTGAAGCATTATGGGTGGAACTGCATACAGATGTGCGTAGTTCAAAGCTAATCATTGGAGTTTGTTATAGACCACCCAATGTTAATGAGGAGTTAGAGACTCAGCTCCTTGCACAGATGGAAAGGGCTGCAAGGGCTGGGACGGTGATAATAATGGGGGATTTTAACTACCCAGAAATTGACTGGAGTAATGGAACTGCTGGGACAGTTAAAGGGCAAAAATTTATAAACCTATTGCAGGACAATTTTATGGTCCAGTTTATTGAGGCCCCAACTAGGAATGATGCTCTGTTGGACCTGGTAATCTCAAACCATGCAGAGCGTATTACTAATGTTCAGATAAAGGAACACCTGGGTAGCAGTGACCATAACATGATTTCATTTGATGTTAGTTGTAAGCAAAAATCACATACAGGAAAGATAAAAACACTTAATTTCAAGAGAGCAAATTTTCCAAGGATGAGGGCTGCTCTCCAGGACTTAGACTGGGAAGGAATATTGGCATCAATGGGCACAGAACAGAAATGGGAATTCTTCAAAAAGACTGTTTGTGACCTCACTGCAAAGTATATTCCCATGGGCAATACGTTTAAAAGGCTAAAAATAAAACCTATGTGGCTCACTGCCAAAGTTAAAAAAGCTATAAACTATAAGAAAAGAGCTTTTAAAAAATATAAAAATGAGGGAACACTAGTGTCATTTAAATGTTACAAAGAATATAACAGGATATGTAAAAAGGAAATCAAGGATGCAAAAATTCAAAATGAACGACAGATTGCAAAAGATAGTAGGACAAACCCCAAAAAATTCTTCAAATATATTAATAGTAAAAAGGTCAAGTCTGAGCATGTAGGCCCTTTACAAAATAATCTAGAGTGGGTGACTGGGGACAAAGAGAAGGCTAATTTATTAAATACTTTCTTCAGCTCTGTGTATACAAAGGAGCATGGGGGAGCTCATGTCCAAAATGGGGGTGGTAGTGACACAGCCCCAAATCCACAATGGCTCAAAAGTGATATGGTCCAGAAATATTTAGATGGAATAAAGGTGGATAAAGCACCTGGACCAGATGGCATACACCCACGGATCCTAAAAGAATTGAGCTCTGTAATTTCAAAGCCATTGTATCTAATTTTTAGGGACTCATTAATGACAGGAATAGTACCACTGGATTGGCGCAGGGCCAATGTGGTGCCTATATTTAAAAAGGGAATTAAGTGTTTACCAAGTAACTATAGACCTGTTAGTTTAACTTCTATAGTTGGGAAAATACTGGAGAGATTAATAAAAGACCACATAGATGAGTTCTTGCTGGAAAAAAACTATTTCAGCAACAGACAGCATGGATTCATGAAAGACAGAAGTTGTCAAACAAACCTGATTTCTTTTTATGAAGAGGTAAGTAAGACCTTGGACAGAGGGGTGGCAGTGGACGTGGTATACTTGGACAGAGGGGTGGCTGTGGATGTGGTATACTTGGACAGAGGGGTGGCGGTGGACGTGGTATACTTGGACAGAGGGGTGGTGGTGGACGTGGTATACTTGGACAGAGGAGTGGTGGTGGACGTGGTATACTTGGACAGAGGGGTGGCAGTGGACGTGGTATACTTGGACAGAGGGGTGGCGGTGGACGTGGTATACTTGGACAGAGGGGTGGTGGTGGACGTGGTATACTTGGACAGAGGAGTGGTGGTGGACGTGGTATACTTGGACAGAGGGGTGGCAGTGGACGTGGTATACTTGGATTTTGCAAAAGCGTTGGATACAGTTCCCCACACACGGCTCATGTGTAAGGTAAAGTCTACAGGATTGGAAATATCAGTTTGTAAATGGATAGAAAACTGGCTAAAAGACAGAATTCAGAGAGTAGTGGTTAATGATTCTTACTCTGAATGGTCTAAGGTTATCAGTGGTGTACCCCAAGGTTCAGTGCTGGGACCCTTACTTTTTAATATGTTTATAAATGATATTGGGTCTGAGATCAAAAGTAACATTTCAGTCTTTGCAGATGACACCAAGCTATGCAGTGGAATAACGTCCTTACAGGATGTCGCCAATTTACAAGCCGACCTCAATGCTCTGTCTAATTGGGCGACTATGTGGCAGATGAGGTTTAATGTTGATAAATGTAAAGTTATGCACTTGGGGGCTAATAATATGAATGCATCATACATACTAGGGGGAGTACAACTGGGGGGATCCGTAGTGGAGAAGGATCTGGGGGGATCCGTAGTGGAGAAGGATCTGGGGGTTTTGGTAGATCATAAGCTCAATAATAACATGCAATGCCAAGCTGCGGTTTCCAAAGCGAGCAAAGTCCTTTCTTGTATTAAGAGAGGTATGGTCTCCAGAGAGAGAGATATCATTTTGCCCCTGTTCAAATCATTAGTAAGACCTCATCTGGAATATGCAGTTCAGTTTTGGGCCCCAGTTCTCAAAAAGGATATTGGGGAACTGGAGAAAGTGCAGAGAAGGGCAACCAAACTGATAAGAGGCATGGAGGAGCTCAGCTATGAGGAGAGATTAGAGGAACTGAATTTATTCTCTCTTGAGAAGAGGAGATTAAGGGGGGATATGATCAACATGTACAAATACATAAGGGGTCCATATAGTGAACTTGGTGTTCAGTTATTCACTTTACGGTCAACACAAAGGACAAGGGGGCACTCTTTGCGTCTAGAGGAAAAGAGATTTCACCTCCAAATACGGAAAGGTTTTTTCACAGTAAGAGCTGTGAAAATGTGGAATAGACTCCCTGCAGAGGTGGTTCTGGCCAGCTCAGTAGATTGCTTTAAGAAGGGCCTGGATTCTTTCTTAAATGTACATAATATAACTGGGTACTGACATTTATAGGTAAAGTTGATCCAGGGAATATCCGATTGCCTCTCGGGGGATCAGGAAGGAATTTTTTCCCCTGCTGTAGCAAATTGGATCATGCTCTTCTGTTTTTTTTTTGCCTTCCTCTGGATCAACTGTGGGTATAGAATTGGGTATATGGGATTGTACGATATATGTTTATTTTTTTTAATTTTTTTTTATTTTTTTTTTATTTTTTTTTACGGTTGAACTGGATGGACTTGTGTCTTTTTTCAACCTGACTAACTATGTAACTATGTAACTATGTAAAGGGCGGGGTCACCTGGCTATGTCACTTTGTGGTCCCACCCCTTGCGACGTCACCAACCCAGCATGCACTGTTCCATGACATCACAAGGGGGCGGGAACCACCAGGTGACATAGCCAGGTGGCCCTGCCCTTATCTATATGTAGCAATACCCCTGTAGGGGCCACTGGTTTAAGATTTGGGCCTGCTGTTACCTTTCTGTTCACCACACTCGTCTTAGGGGTCCCTCCTTGTAGCAAAATACTGAAACTGAGAATATGGTTTGGATCACTTCAAATGTGACAGTAAATAATAATTCCAGGAAATGTAGAGACAGAATGTCTACTGATGTCTGAATAAGTAAATTGGGTTAATTGGGGTCTGAGGCAGCTTTCCATTCACCTATTGTTCAGTGTGTTAATGACCCCACCTATTATCTGCTACGGGATGTAATTACACTCCTAGTAATGTTTCTGGCACGGTTTCATTGTTATGAGTAAATATGTGGAGCACTGTCCAGCAGGCCCCGAGGCCGAGAATAGCTCGCACATCCCTGAGGCCAGGAGGGTCCTCAGGTCAGGATCCGGCAAACGAACCCCGAAGCGCGGTCTCTGTCCCTTAAGTACCCCTCCCCAGAATGCACAGCGGGTTGACCATGCCCCCTGAGCCACTTCTGGGAAAGGAATACCCAATACATCCAGCCTGTTGCATTTCCAACCTTGACCTGTGGTGACAGTGACACCTACTGTCAAGTGGAAAAACGTGCAACCCAGCTAGACTGAAACAGAGCCAACAATTTAGCATAATCCTTCTGAGCTGAACTACAGCTCAGACAACTAGATTTAACACATAGTGCCTACCCAACAGGAGCAGGGCGCTACATACTTCCCCCACTGCAAAAAGACAATGTCCTCATTGTCGAGAAAAAAATCTGACTCTCACTCCTGACAGTCAGTACCTGAACCCCAAAAAAAACTTGGATGGGAAGGGAGGGGCAAAACAGTACAAGAAAACATAGGTTTGACATGCATACACAATAAAATCACATCAATATACATTACAATATTCCTGTCTACCTCAATCTAACCCACCCACTCTCCGGTGGCTTTGATAGAAGATTCCAATGCACCTGGAAAAAAAAAAAAAACAGACATAGGCAATAATATAAAATGTCTTTTGGGAAGTAAAGCCTCACTTCCTGGAGAAATGAGCCTCTCTTTCTCCACATATATACATTTTTCGGTGAAGGTAGCTAGGGATCAAAGTTCAAGAGTCTAGTTTTGCTCAGTAAACTCCCACCACCTAGTGGCAGGAATATAACATGACAACAGTCCTCAGTTGTAGGTACTGGACCCATAGAAGAGATCTTGACTCCAACATCTTCCGGTAACCTAGCACTACCTAGTTACATACCCACAGTCCTTCCAGAAAATGAAAAATCTTCCTCTCTTTTTTGGCAAAGTGGAAACAAAGAACCAGCACAGTCACCGTGAACTATCAGAAAAACAAACAAGGCGCCTCTAAGTGCAGAAGTATAAAACTTTTAATATCCCCTAAAAGGGTTAAAAACACTTACAAGATAGTGGATGAAACAGGCATGTAGCAGGTAAGTGCGTCCAGGAGATGTTCCAGTGGCAGGGCAGTCCCAGTCTGTGATGGTAAATCTTCCAGGAAAGTCCACGAGCTAACAGCTGATTGTGCTGTGAATGTTCAGAGGACACAGAAACGCTGGAGCCTGAGGACGAAGTCAGAGGAAGCGAGACAGAAACCAGCATGGAACACAAACAGGAAGTGGATAGGAAGTGTGTCATAGGAACATCTCCTGGACGCACTTACCTGCTACATGCCTGTTTCATCCACTATCTTGTAAGTGTTTTTAACCCTTTTAGGGGATATTAAAAGTTTTATACTTCTGCACTTAGAGGCGCCTTGTTTGTTTTTCTGTTTCCATTAGAGATTGCTTGTCTCCCTGAGTGCTGCCTAAAGTGTGTGAAGATTTGCTACCCTCTCCAACACAGACCTTATCTGTCAGGATTCAAATGCTTGGAGCGCCCTGGATATACACATTTTACCGTGAACTATCACCAGTAAAATTGAGGATCAGGTAAGGTTAGATGTTTTCCCTGCTTATCAAGGGTAGTGATAAAGTAGACCACATCGTCCTTCCCTGGTCGGAAAATTACCACTTTGTCTGCGTGAATGTGTCTACCAAATTTCCAGTGTAGCATACACCCCTTGAAGCGTTCATCCATGGCAAGGGAATAGCCCATTTTCCGGAACGGTTTTGGCACTGAAAGATAGTCCCAAACAGCCTTGTTGTACCATTGTTCTCTGCGAGACTCAACCTCTTGCATAATTTCCCTGGGAACATAAGGAAAACTCCAGTCCATCTTCCCTCGCCACCCGCTTGTTAAGTAACCTTTGTGACCGGGCAAGCCTTGGCAGGGACCTGGTACTTCCATATCCGGGAGGTACACACGAATTTGTAGACTTGTGCACCATAATATTTGCAGAAAGTTTTCCTGAACCCAGCGAACTGAAACCGCAGGCCAGGATTTCATCAGTAACAATTGGGGGTTCCACCCTGGATGTTGTCTCCTCCGAGTCCATAGCTGGGTAATCGGAGAAAGTAAATGCTGAGGCGACATCATCGCTATTTGCCCATAATAGATCTTGCGACATAGTCTCAAACAAATCATTATCCCCTCTGATGTCTGTCAAAGAGTCTATCTTCGAATCTCTCAGCTCCTCCGCCTGCAGATAATTACACACAGTCCCTGACATATTGCCCTTAGATCTCTCACCCGTTCCTGTCGTGGACTTCTCGGAAATCAGACTTTTCTCCTGGTCCGGTTCGGGTAGTCTCTGGGGTAGGCCTCGACCACAGCCACGGGAGGCCTTCACGTATTCTACCTTCCTTTGGGCAGGTGCAGTAAGAGCAGGTGTAGCGGAGGTAGATATGGTTGAGGTAACAACAGCGGCGATGTCCGCTGATGACTTTCCCATAGCGGTAACAGCGCCATCCCCCTCGGGATTACTCACGACAGCAGATGCAGTGGGTGTAGGCCTAACCACTGGATCAAAGGCAGCAACTTCCTCTGTTACATTGCCCGTGGCCCAGTCCACTCTGTAGGCACGAGGCGGCATGGTGGGTTGCTCCACAGAAAACAGGTACTCCCCGCAACGTAGACACCGGACAATGGACGGGGGTGTATAACCAGTCCCTCGCACCTGCTGCACAGCATACCCAAAGCCTCTACATCACCGATTGTGTAGAGTACGAACCGCCCATGTGGTCTCAGACAAATGCCAGTGTCCGTCAGCACAGTCCCCGGCAGTATGACACTTGTAGCGGTGCCCACAGGAAACATCCTGGGCCCCATAGCAGACTGCGTTGACAGTATTGAAGACATGGCGGTGTTCCGTTTCTTCCTGAATGTTGGACACACACGCAGCGTCTCACGCGGCAAGTAGACGGGAACTCCTCCCACTTGATCTTTTTGGCACGTAGCTCGCAAGCTTTTTTACTTTTTTGGCTCCGCCCACAGCCCACGTGGCTTAGAAGTGATCGCAAAGTTCTCCCCTTTTTTTTCTCTGACAAAATTTGACACAGTCCAGGGCCCTCTGTAGCATAAGTCCCAGATGAACAGTTTACTTGAGTTGCAAGGGGTAACAGCAAATCCCGGACTCGAGCCCCCACATGTAGCAATACCCCCATAGGGGCCGCTAGTTTAAGATTTGGGCCTGCCGTTACCTTTCTGTTCACCATACTCGTCTTAGGGGTCCCTCCTGAAGAACCTTTATGAATGTCCACACCAACACTTGGTTTCTTTTTCTTCAAGAGTTTTATTAAACAGTTCCAACAGATGGGTAGAGGGATAGGGGAGGTTCAGGTACCTTGCTTTGCGGATCAGGCACAATGTTAGATCCAGAGGACAAATCGGTTCCACACTGGATTCAGCAACCACCGGATAGGCCTACTCTCACCGGCCTAGCAACCGGCGCGAAGCTCGCTTAAAGTCTCTGCCACAGACTTGATGAGTGCCGTCGAGTCGTTTCACAATCTTCTGCCACAAGATCGTGTAATCACCCTGACACTTTGCAAAAAGTTCCTTCAGAAAGTACACAGCTCACGGTGCCAGAATCTTTCAGCCATCTGGCAGCACCTTGAGGTATACTGGCCAGGATGCGTCCTTCAATTGAGCCCCCAATTGTTCCACTTCTTCCCGCAGGCAAGATCGCGTAGGACCATCCCTGGAATAGTAGGCCCCAGGAGCTCCTGGGCCTACTCTCAGTTGCAGAGCCTCGGGTCAGCAGGCCCCGAGGCCGAAAATGTCTCGCACATCCCTGAGGCAAGGAGGGCCCTCAGGTCAGGATCCGGCAAATGAACCCCAAAAGCGCGGTCTCTGTCCCTTAAGTACCCCTCCCCAGAATGCACAGCGGGTTGGCCATGCCCCCTGAGACACTTCTGGGAAAGGAATACCCAATACATCCAGCCTGTTGCATTTCCAACCTTGACCTGTGGTGACAGTGACACCTACTGTCAAGTGGAAAACGTGCAACCCAGCTAGACTGAAACAGAGCCAACAATTTAGCATAATCCTTCTGAGCTGAACTACAGCTCAGACAACTAGATTTAACACATAGCGCCTACCCAACAGGAGCAGGGCGCTACATATATAAGAAATGTCAGACGTCGGAGCCTGCAGTAAGCTGCCAGCCTTCATTGATGGAGGGAGCGTCTTTGTTTTCTTTTTCGGGTGCGGCGGACAGCGTGATTAACGATGGATTTACATCAGGGGCATTGCTAGGTCTACATAAGAGCTGGGGCTAGAGCCCATAGCAGCGAATTAAAGAAAGTCATACACTTGGGCGGGCATACACATGTATATAATGTGTGTGTGTGTGTAATATAATGTGTGTAGCGGGGTCTTCAGATTTAGTGGGATACACCTGGGGGTAGTGTGACCCAGGTGTGTAATTATGTCAGGGTTTAGACCCCTTTTTGTTATTCGTGGAGGATTGGGGGATGTAATATTCTCCTTTGCCTGTGGGTGGCGGAGTACCTACAGGCTTCAGGTAGAATCATCACCACAGTGCTACCCTTTTTGTCCCTTCCTGGAGATGGTACGGCTGGGGCGGGGAACCCGCCGTGGTGTTGATGGGAGGAGATAAAAGGGGGAGACGCCCTTGCCACGAGGTCTTCGGGGATCATCTCGTCACGCACCCAGGCACCTTCGGCCTGGGTGCCGGGCGGTTCAAGGTTTCGGCCTAGGCGCCCTAGGCCTGGCCGGAATGAAGCTGGGATTCCATCCCAGGCACCTTCAGCCTGGGATGAGGTACTATTGAGGAGGCCTGGGACCCAGTGACTCCGACTGGGTCCCGCAAGGGTGAAGTGATTCCAGGGTGCTCCTTGCGAGGGGACCCGCATCTGAGGTGAGGAGGCTGGGGGGGGGCTCACCCGTCCGAAGATTCCGGTGCAGCGTCAACCCGGTTACGGATGGACCTCCGGTAACTCTCTTGGAGGACATCTTCCCCTGATAGGGGCTGCAGCGCAGCGGAGGTATTCGAATTAAGACTCCTGCAACCCTTGGTCATAGCACAGGGGGTGTAGGGACCCAGATCAGTATAGTGCCTCGACCTGCTCATCCCACCGTATCCTGCCATCGCATTGCCTGTATGTGGAGATACGAAATAAAACCAACAGTTGGACTGTGATCGGTGTATGGACTCTGTTAATGGGAGCAAAGGGTAGTTTGGTGGTTTTCTGCACAACAGACTCGGTACATGCCCAAGACACACCGGCCCGAGGAAACATCAGATATTGGCCTTCACCTCACCCACCGTTATGGGGAGGACATGGGCCGTAGCGCACCTCACTCTGTCGCGTGACATACCCCTAGCTAAAGAGGACGGGGTGAGGGGGTCGCTACATGTGTATAGCGGTACCCTCAGTTAAGAGGACTGCTGGTATTTATTTGGGCCCTGTATTGCACTACTGTCAACCCCTGGCAATCGGCTCTATCCTCCCATGGCACAGCTAGTAAAGATGAGATAGGACCACATGACCGCAACTCTTGGTGAAGCAGTCCTATGGCAAACACACACAGTGATTGTAGCAAAATACTGAAACTGAGAAATGGTTTGGATCACTTCAAAAGGTGACAGCAAAGATTCATTCCAGGAAATGTAGAGACAGAATGTCTACTGATGTCTGAATAAGTAAATTGGGTTAATTGGGGGTCTGAGGTAGCGTTCCATTCATCTATTGTCAGTGTGGTAATGAAGCCACCTATTATCTGCTACGGGAGGTAATTACACTCCTAGTAATGTGTCTGGCACGGTTTCATTGTTATGGGTAAATATGCGGAGACCAACGTCTCACGCGTACCAGGTTGTTAGAAATAGTTCCAGGTAATTAAATCACTGTCATCTGTTAGTTGTTGAAGGGAATGCCCTTGGAAAATGAGCTAAGAAACCCCTTGCATGGGAAATGATATAAAAAGCCAGCTGGGGCAAAATAAAGTCTTGATTTACTCCCAGAACTGTGTGTCGTCCAGTTACTGCGGGGGGGGGGTAACAGGTTGCCTTGGATAAGTTAGTACTTCCTCAGCTTCAAGGATTTCCCAGCGGACTTTGGAGTTCCGCAACAGTGATATAGTTTAAAACTTCTATTAAAGTAATTGAATCTGACACCAATGTACTTGACCCAAATAATTTTACTGAGGCTAAAGGGCAAGTAATAAACAACAGTATAACAAGTTGCAGATCCCTGCAATAAACCGTATATCAGATGAACAGAGTAAATCAGAATAATAAAGTATTGCTATGCGGCTCTAGTGATGCCCTTTTACAACTACTTCCCCTCGTGGGCAGACTAACGCTCAGCAGGGTCTATCTACGCAGTCAGGCCTGACTGATCTAGATGGAAGTTCTGTAAAACAATCTTCGCTAGCAATCTTTCGGTGGTGCACTTGATGAACAAACTTTGTAATCCAAACGGGTAGTAAAGATACAGTATTTGTCTATGAGCAAGTGCTCTTTCACCAACCGGACCAGGCCAAGTCCGTTTTCCCCCCGCCGATTCATCTAGCACATGGATCCATAGACATCCGGGTCTTCGGTCCTCCTGGTGTAGTTCAGCAGGGATGAGAAGATGTCTCTATGGCTCCGCTAGGCTGGTTGGAGGGCTCTTTGGAAGAAAGTGCCCAGGCTTTTAGGCCTGGGCTTGCAGCAGTCTCAAACAGAGTTCTTGCTTGATCGACGGGAGGGTCCAAAGAGACCGAACAAACTCCGCCTCCCCTTTATAAAGTCTGCCCCAGCAGTCCTTGCTCCGGGGCAATGCACCCTGGGTGCTGAAAGATGTTCTGGGAAATGTAGTCTCTCCGCATTAAAGGGGAATACCCCGCTACACACTCCCCCCACTTTGAATCTTTGGTCCCCAAAGACAGCATCAAAAAAAGGTACTTACTACATTACTTAGAGCTGTTAGAGATGTTGGCAAGGGAAAC
Source organism: Rana muscosa (assembly GCA_029206835.1). Lineage (NCBI taxonomy): Eukaryota > Metazoa > Chordata > Amphibia > Anura > Ranidae > Rana > Rana muscosa. The sequence goes on from JARGYO010000890.1 coordinate 474,964, forward strand.
TCCCACCAGAAATGAGGAGAGGAATTACCCTGCCCACAGGTCACTTCTGCAAGGTTGGCCTGCCTAACTGTGCCAGGGAGTGAGCTGGGGTTGCCCCACCAAATGTACAGTGGAGGGACCAGATGTGGGTATGGTCTTTCTTGCAGCTTGAATTGTGTCTTCGGAACTTTTTCCCATCTAAGCATAGGTTAATTTCCGTGGAGGGCGAATGGCTCTCTTCATTCTTTGCTCCCTGGGAGTCACAGTCTCAGCCACTCTAGGTTCTTCTTTTGGCACTAAAGTGGGGACTTCCTCTGTTTCTTGGACATTCAGTTCAGATGCAGAGAGGTATATGGAATCCCTTAAATCTTCAGCAGGCAAATTGTCTTGAACATCTTCCCACTCTTGAAACTGAAGACTGGACGGGACAAATTCAGTGGCTTCTGCATTTAAGGTGTTATCCACAAGATCTTCAGCAGGTGGAAGGTCAATGGACAAAGGCACAGGGGCCTGAGACGGCCACAACCAGCTAAGTTCTGCTTCCTCCTCACTTTGGTCTGAGTCTTCCTCCTCCCTTGACAAAGTTGCTTGTGACCTGGTACTAAGACGAGGGGTATTAGTGGTAGAAGGTAACTTAGGAGAATCCAAAGTAGGTGGCAACCTGACAGCCTCAGACAGAGGTAACAGATGGTTCCGGTGCCAGGTCTTCAGTGGCCCTATTTTCCCTTCTGGCTTTACTTGGTAAACTGGAAGATCCGGTAGTTTCTTGCAGATCACATAGGGCTCTGATCTCCATCTATCTGCTAGCTTTTGTTTTCCTGGAACACCTAAATTTCTCAGCAAGACTCGGTCTCCAGGCTGTAGATCTTGAATCCGAACATTTAAGTCGAAATTCTGCTTGTTTAGGGCTCCTCTCTGATCGGATGTTAACTGAGCCTTCTCATATGCCAACTTCAAGCTTTTCCTCAGCCTGTCCACATACCCCTTGTGTGAGGCAGCAGATGTATGGTCCACAGAAGTACCGAAGGCCAAATCCACTGGCAGTCTTGCCTCTCTCCCGAACATGAGTCTGTAGGGGGAATATCCTGTGACATCACTGGTGGTGCTGTTGTAGGCATGCACAATTGCTGCTATGTGCTTGCCCCAGTGCTGCTTTTCCTCACTAGACAGGGTTCCCAACATGTTTTGAAAAGTCCTATTGAACCTCTCTGGTTGGGCATCCCCCTGAGGATGATAGGGATAAAGAAGACTCGCACTACTCCCTAAGGAATTCAGTAACTTTTTGATTAACCGACTCTCAAAATCTCTCCCTTGATCTGAGTGAAGGCGTTGAGGCAATCCATAATGGACAAAGTACTTCTCCACCAAGATGTTTGCAACGGTAGAAGCCTTCTGGTCTTTAGTTGGAAAAGCCTGGGCGTAGCGAGTGAAATGGTCGGTTACCACCAGAACATTTCCATGACCACTCAAGTCAGGTTCAAGACAAAGGAAGTCAATGCATACCAAGTCCAGGGGCCCTTGGCTTTCTAGATGGCCCATTGGGGCAGCTTGACGTGGCAGTGTCTTCCTTTGTATGCAGCGGGCACATGAATGACAGTACTCCTCCACTTCAGCCCGCATACAAGGCCAGTAGAACCTACTTCTCACTAGTTGGAAGGTTCGTTCAGCCCCTAAGTGGCCATGATTATCATGCAGAGCAGCTAGGACAGCTTTCCTGTGCTTTTCCGGCAAGAACAGTTGCCACTTCTCTTCCAGGTCATCAGAGGGACCCTTTCGGTAGACCACCCCTTGATGTACCTGTAACTTGTCCCATTCCTTGTGGATGGATCGGGCCTCCTTTGAGGAGTCTTGTAGAAGCCGACTCGGATCCTGATCCTCCAAAACTTCCAAAGCTAATCTTCCCCAGGGGTCTTCCAGCTGATCTCTTCTAAGGTCCTTCTTAGATAGCTTTGGCAAGCCGTCTTCACCAATCTGGGTCACCTCACAATAGGATTTGGGTATTCCCACCACAGAAACTCCCACTTCTTCGTCCCTGGATCCGCCACTGGCTTGAAGCTGGGCCCCTTGACATAAAGCCCTCACTCCATCCGGGGTCACTTGGGTCCAATCTTCAATGCTGCAAGTGGGAGCATGTGCCCTTATGGATAAAGCATCAGCATCTCGGTTCCCCGCTCCAGGCCTATACTTCAGACTGAAGTTGAAACTGGAAAGGGTTGCTAACCAACGGTGGCCAGTGGCATCCAACTTGGCTGTGGTAAAGAGATAGGTGAGCGGATTATTGTCAGTCTTTACAGTGAATTCAGCCTCATACAGGTAGTCTCTGAGTTTATCCACAACTGCCCACTTTAGGGCCAGGAACTCCAACTTGTGGGTGGGGTAATTCTTCTCTGCTGGTGTTAGGCTTCTACTGACATAGGCGACTGGCCTTGGCTGTCCTTCATATTCCTGGTACAGCACACCTCCCAGGCCATCATGGCTGGCATCCACATGAAGTTCATACGGTTTCTTGGGGTCAGCATAGGCCAATACCGGGGCAGTGGTCAGACTCTTCTTTAACATCTTGAAGGTGTCTTCACATCTTTCTGTCCACTGGCCTTCCACGGACTCTCCCGGCTTCCTGGGGCCAGTCTCGTCTTCCTCTCCCTCCGTCTTCAACAACTAATTTAGGGGCTTTGCTATTTTTGCGAACCCTTCCACGAATCGACGGTAATAGGAGCAAAATCCGAGGAAGGATCTGAGTTCAGTCACAGTGGTTGGGCGAGGCCAGGAAGTAGGGATGAGCTTCGTGTTCGAGTCGAACATACGTTCGACTCGAACATTGGCTGTTCGATCGTTCGACGAAGATCGAACGATTTGGGCCGTTCGCGCCAAATTCGAGTGACGCGAACGGCCCACAATGCACTACGCCATCGCAGTGTCATCCAGGCGCTGTGATTGGCCAAGCATGCACTGTGACCCCGCATGCTTGGCCAATCACAGCGCCGGCAGCGAGGAGAGCAATGATTGGCCACAGGCAGGATGCCTGTGGCCAATTATTGCTGAGGGTGTTTAGTACACGCCCCACACTATAAAAGGCCGCCAGCACGGCGGCCTAGTGTAGTGTGTTCCGGAGCAGGGATAGAGTAGCATAGGCAGGGACAGTGACTGTTATTTCTTTCTTGCTTAACCTGGATTCCTTTAGTTTAGGGAAAGAGAAGGATAGGTAGGGAGAGTGTCAGTGTGTTTTGTGCTTCTGCTATAGTGTGCTTAAAAAAAACATTTATTCTAGGGACAGAAAACTCTAGGTAGGGACAGTGTCAGTTTCTTTCACTCTGCAAGTCCTTGTTTCCAGGGACCTGTAAGGACAGTGAGTTAATTGTCCTTGTGCTATATTGTGCTTAAAAAAAACATTTATTCTAGGGACAGAAAACTCTAGGTAGGGACAGTGTCAGTTTCTTTCACTCTGCAAGTCCTTGTTTCCAGGGACCTGTAAGGACAGTGAGTTAATTGTCCTTGTGCTATATTGTGATTAAAAAAAACATTTATTCTAGGGACAGAAAACTCTAGGTAGGGACAGTGTCAGTTTCTTTCACTCTGCAAGTCCTTGTTTCCAGGGACCTTTAAGGACAGTGAGTTAATTTTCCTTGTGCTATATTGTGATTAAAAAAAACATTTTTTCTAGGGACAGAAAACTGTAGGTAGGGAGAGTGTTTTTTTTCTTTCACTCTGCAAGTCCTTGTTTCCAGGGACCTGTAAGGACAGTGAGTTAATTGTCCTTGTGCTATATTGTGCTTAAAAAAAACATTTATTCTAGGGACAGAAAACTCTAGGTAGGGACAGTGTCAGTTTCTTTCACTCTGCAAGTCCTTGTTTCCAGGGACCTGTAAGGACAGTGAGTTAATTGTCCTTGTGCTATATTGTGATTAAAAAAAACATTTATTCTAGGGACAGAAAACTCTAGGTAGGGACAGTGTCAGTTTCTTTCACTCTGCAAGTCCTTGTTTCCAGGGACCTGTAAGGACAGTGAGTTAATTTTCCTTGTGCTATATTGTGATGAAAAAAAAATTTTTTTCTAGGGACAGAAAACTGTAGGTAGGGAGAGTGTTTTTTTTCTTTCACTCTGCAAGTCCTTGTTTCCAGGGACCTGTAAGGACAGTGAGTTAATTGTCCTTGTGCTATATTGTGCTTAAAAAAAACATTTATTCTAGGGACAGAAAACTCTAGGTAGGGACAGTGTCAGTTTCTTTCACTCTGCAAGTCCTTGTTTCCAGGGACCTGTAAGGACAGTGAGTTAATTTTCCTTGTGCTATATTGTGATTAAAAAAAACATTTATTCTAGGGACAGAAAACTCTAGGTAGGGACAGTGTCAGTTTCTTTCACTCTGCAAGTCCTTGTTTCCAGGGACCTGGAGAGACATTGAGTGAATTGTCCTTGTGCTATATTGTGATTAAAAAAAACATTTATTCTAGGGACAGAAAACTCTAGGTAGGGACAGTGTCAGTTTCTTTCACTGTGAAAGTCCTTGTTTCAAGGGACAGAGAAGGACACCTGAAGGTAGCCCTTATTGCTTTTTTCCCATCTCCCTGCAGGCCATCTATTAGAATGTCTGGAAGGCAAACAAGGAGAGGCAGACAGTCAGGAGGCAATAAAAGAGGGCAAGCAGGCTCTGTGTCTGGGGGCAACAGTGCTGGTCGTGGACGCGGTGCATTGTCATCAGCACATGGCCATGGGACACGCTTGTCCTTCTTTTCGGCAGCTGGACATGTTGAGCCACATCATGCCGAAGACTTGGTAGAGTGGATGACCAAGCCCTCCTCCTCCTCCTCATCCTCTCTCACCCAGGCTCAGGGTACTGGAAAAGCAGCTGCCAAAGCGTCGTCTTCCCTGGTATCAATGTCAGACAAATCATCAGTCACTCCTTCCCTAGACCCACCATGTCCTCCTCCTGAGGAGTCCCCCGAACTGTTTCAGCACAGTGTTGGGTACATGCTCCAGGAGGATGCCCAGCGTTTCGAAGGGTCTGATGATGAAACCCAGCTAGAGGAAGGCAGTAGCGTGAGAGCAGACAGAGGGGATGCTCAAGAAGGACACCAATCTGGCAGTCATGTTCCAGCAGCTGCAGCATACTGCCAGATTGGCTCCAGTGATGAGGAGGGAGGGGATGATGAGGTCAATGACTCCACGTGGGTGCCTAATAGGAGAGAGGAGGAGGAGGAGGATGAGGAGGAGGCACATCTCCAACGAGGCAGGATGCCCTTTGGTGGCCAGCGTAAGGGCAGTACACCGACGGAATCACACCGCAGAGCTCCGCCTGTGCAGGGCGCTGCCTCTGCCCGTCATTCAAAAAGTTCTTTGGTGTGGGCCTTTTTTGAGGCTAGTGCATCAGATCGCACAGCTGCTGTTTGCAACATATGTCTCAAGCGTATATCGCGTGGCCAAAACATCAGCCGCTTGGGTACCACATGCCTGACCAGACATATGTTGACCTGCCATGCAGCTCGTTGGCAAGCCTACCTCAAAGACCCACACCAAAGAACAAAGCGGACCTCTCCTTGCACCGCATCAGCTGGGATCTCCAACCCCACTATAACTTCAGTCCTCTCTGAAACATGCACTGAGAGGAATGAAGGTGTAGAATTAGGTGTGTCACAGCCAAGTACTTGCGCCCACTCTGCTAGCAGTACACCGACGTCCGATTCTAGCAGGCAAATTTCCCTGCCCCAGCTGCTGGACCGTCGAAAGAAGTTCACTCCCAGCCATCCACATGCCCAGCGGTTGAATGCTAGCTTGGCTAAATTGCTAGCGCTTCAACTGCTGCCTTTTCAGTTGGTAGACTCGGCCCCCTTCCGTGAGTTTGTGCAATGTGCGGTTCCTCAGTGGCAGGTTCCCAAACGCCACTTTTTCTCACGGAAGGCTATTCCGGCTCTCTACCGGCATGTGGAAGGCAATGTCTTGGCCTCGCTGGACAGGGCGGTCAGCGGTAAGGTGCATATTACCGCTGACTCATGGTCCAGCAGGCATGGACAGGGACGTTACCTTTCTTTCACGGCCCATTGGGTCACTCTTTTGGCAGCTGGGAAGGATTCAGGACAAGGTGCAGTAGTGTTGGAGGTTGTCCCACCGCCACGCCTCCAAAATGCTACTACTGGTTGTGACACACCTCTCTCCTCCACCCCCTCCTCTTCTTCTTCCTCCATGGCCTCTTCCTGTGGTTTGTCCTATGAACCAGCGGTGCTCCGTAGCCGTTCACGGGGCTACGCAAGTACGCAGGCAAAAAGATGCCATGCCGTGCTTGCGCTGGTGTGTTTGGGGGACAGAAGCCACACTGGGGCAGAGGTCCTGTCTGCTCTGCAGGGCCAGGCCGAGAGGTGGTTGACACGCCAGCTTAAGCCAGGAATGGTGGTTTGCGACAATGGCACCAACCTCCTCTCCGCCCTCCGACAGGGACAACTGACCCATGTGCCCTGTGTGGCTCACGTCCTTAACCTGGTGGTGCAGCGCTTCTTGGGCAGGTACCCGGGCTTACAGGATGTCCTGAGGCAGGCCAGGAAAGTCTGTGTGCATTTCCGCAGATCTTATAATGCCAGTGCTCGCCTGGCTGAGCTGCAAAAGGAGTTGAACCTGCCCAAGAACCGCCTTATATGTGACATGCCCACCAGGTGGAACTCAACGTTGGCCATGCTGCAGCGGCTGCACACGCAGCAGAGGGCCATCAATGAGTACCTGTGCGACTACGGCACCAGGACAGGGTCAGGGGAGCTTGGTTTTTTTTCTCCACGCCAGTGGGGCATGATCAGGGATGCATGCACTGTCCTGGCACCATTTGAGGAGGCCACGAGGATGGTGAGCAGTGACAGTGCATGCATCAGTGACACTGTACCTCTTGTCCACCTGTTGGAGCACACGCTGCGTGGAATAATGGACAGGGCACTTGAGGCAGAACAGAGGCAGGAAGAGGAGGACTTCCTTGCCTCTCAAGGCCCCCTTTACCCAGACAGTGTTCCTTCTGTCCCACCCATCGCACAGGAGGAGGAGGAGGAGGAGGAGGAGGAGGAGGAGGATTGTGTCAGCATGGAGGTGGAGGCTGGCACTCAGCATCATCAGCAGCAGTCTTTTAGGGATGATTTACAGTCCCAAGAAACCAGTGGACTTGTACGTGGCTGGGAGGAGGTGGCTGCGGATCATGTCGTCCTTAGTGACCCAGAGGACTCCGGAGCGAATGCCTCAGCAAACCTACGCTGCATGGCCTCCCTGATCCTGCAAAGTCTGCGGAAGGATCCTCGTATTCTTCGGATCAAGGAGAGGGACCATTACTGGCTGGCCACTCTCCTTGATCCACGGTACAAGGGTAAGGTTGCGGACCTTATGTTACCGTCGCAGAGGGAGCAGAGGATGAGACAACTCCGGGAGGCCTTGCAGAAAGGTCTGTGCAACGCGTTCCCAGAGACTGGGAGGTTGCAAACTCCTGGTCCTGGACAACGAGTTGCTGAGGCTTCGGCCAGTCAAAGAAGGAGCGGTGGGGAAGGTGGCCGTCTGACCGATGCGTTCAGACAATTCTTTAGTCCGCAGCCCCAAAGTATGATCGGTTCCAGCAACCATCGCCAGCGTCTGATAAACATGGTGCAGGAATATCTAGGGGCAAGGTCAGACTTGGACACCTTCCCCACCGAAAATCCTCTGGCTTACTGGGTCTTGAGGATGGATCACTGGCCAGAGCTTGCACAGTATGCAATTGAGCTACTGGCCTGTCCTGCATCCAGCGTTCTTTCGGAACGCACATTCAGTGCTGCTGGAGGATTTGTCACGGATCACAGGGTGCGCCTGTCCACCGACTCGGTTGATCGACTGACTTTCATCAAGATGAACCAGTCTTGGATCACCACCAGCTACCACACACCTGATGCTGATATAACAGACTAATTGATTTTAAAATGTCACATCCCTTCAAGACTGATGCTGATGCTGAGTGCCTGTGCTGTTATGTTGACTGGCTATCCTCCTCCTCCGAGTCCTCAATGATACGATTGATGATGATAGCTTGGAAGATCATTTTTGTTTATGGGTGCCGCCACCAGTGCCTAACGCCCAATTTTTCAGCCCCTGTTTAACAGGGGCGTGTAATTACAATTTTTGAAGCAATACTTTGCAACAGGGCTCATTGCTGTGCTCCAAGTACAGTATCTGTGAGGAGTTGCAGTGTTGTGCCACCAGTGCCTAAGGCCCAATTTTTCAGCCCCTGTTTAACAGGGGCGTGTCATTACAATTTTTGAAGCAATACTTTGCAACAGGGCTCATTGCTGTGCTCCAAGTACAGTATCTGTGAAGGGTTGCAGTGTTGTGCCACCAGTGCCTAAGGCCCAATTTTTCAGCCCCTGTTCAACAGGGGCATGTAATTACAATTCTTGATCTAATAATTCACAGCAGGGCCCATTGCTGCACCCACCAAGAGTAACTGTCAGGGCTTACAGTGTTGTGGCACCAGCACCACCATCAAAGGCCCAATTTTTACTACCACTGTTCAACAATTATATGTAATTAAAATTCCTGATATAATAGTTGACAGCAGGGCGTTCCAGCACCAACCAAGAGTAACTGTGAGTGCTTACAGTGTTGTGCCAACACCAACAACTAAGGGGCCTATTTCTGCAGAGTATATACGGCAGGTCCCTACTTTCAAACATCCAACTTACAAACGACTCCTACTTGCAAACGCAAGAAGACAACAGGAAGTGAGAGGAAATCTACCACTAGGAAGGAAAATTCTCTCCTGTAAGAATAAATATGGGAGAAAGGTGTCTCCTCTGTACTGATGCTTTATCAGCAATCCTTGTTTCAAGAAAAACACCACATTTCAAAAACAGTTGTCATTAGGACGGAAAGTGAGGTGAAATGTTCTGAACAGGGGCACAGACAGCAAAACAAATGTTACAGGGGTGATAACCCTTACCTATGTTTTCCAAAAAGTTTAAAAATAGATTTTTGGTCTGGAGCTACACTTCAACAATGTACCTGTTCAAAATTACAAACAGATTCTACATAAGAACAAACCTACAGTCCCTGTCTTGTATGCACCGCCTGTATACGGCTGTTCAGAGTATATAGGGCCTTTTTTATTTTATGTGCGGGGTTCCCCTTAATATCCATACAAGACCCAAAGGGGCTGGTAATGGGCTGGGGTAGGGGGGGGGTCATGGGGTAGCTATGCCATTTTTCTTAAAGATTTTCATCCATATTACCGGGACCAGACATTACATTAAAGCCGCAAGCAGTTTTAAATGGCTTTTTTTTCCTTTAGAAGTGTCATTTTGTGCAGGGACAGTTCTAAACACGGGAAACACGTGGCACTTCACAGGCATACTTTAGACACCCCCCAGGTACGATATTTAAAGGAATATTTGACTTTTTTTTTTTCACTTTATGCATCATTAAAATGACTGCTCCCGGAAAACGACCGTTTTTAAAACTTATTTTTGCATTGATACATGTCCCCTGGTGCAGAACCCGGGTTCCCAAACCCTTTTTAGGACAATAACATGCATAATAGTTTTTATAATTAGCACTTTAGAATTCGAACGTTCGCATCCATTGTATTTAATAGGGTTCTAATGTTCGTTCGAACTTTCGGTCCGTTCGCGGGTTCTGGTGCGAACCGAACCCGGGGGTGTTCGGCTCATCACTACCAGGAAGTAACTGCTTCAAGTTTGTCAGGGTCAGTAGACACTCCCTCTCCAGACACTATGTGTCCTAGACAGTGTACTGAGGACTGGTAGAACTGACATTTTTCTGGTGAAAGCTTGAGCCCCTCATCACTGAATCTCTTCAGGACTTTCTCCAGCCTTTCTTCATGCTCCTCCAGAGTCCTTCCAAAGACAATGATATCCTCTAAGTACACCAGGACTTCAATAAAGGTGCATATCCCCCACGGTCTTCTCCATAAGCCTCTGGAAAGTGGCAGGGGCCCCCGACAGGCCTTGGGGCATCCTGTTGAACTCGTAGAACCCTATCGGGGTAATGAAAGCCGTTTTCTCTCGGTCTTCAGGATGCATGGGGATTTGGTAGTACCCACTCTTCAGGTCCATAACGCTGAACCACTTAGCTCCAGACAGGCTCTGTAGGGCATCCTCAATCCTAGGAATGGTGTACTGATCCGGTATGGTCCTCCTATTGAGAGTCCTGTAGTCTATGCACAGTCTCAACGAGCCATTTTTCTTCCGGACTACCACAATAGGGGAGGCATACGGGCTTCTGGATTCTCTTATTACTCCAGTTCTCTTTAGCTCGGCCTGCTCACGCAGGTCTTCCAGATCAGCGAGAGGAACTCGCCGGACCCTTTCCTGAAAGGGTTTGTCTGCCTGCAGACGGATCCTATGGGTAGCACTTCTTGCACACCCCACATCAAACTCGTCTTTTGAAAAGATGTGTCTCCATCTGGTCAGTTGGGCCTTAGCTCTCTCCTTCCACTTTGTTGGTAAGGTAGTGTCTTTCAGGCACAACCCCTCCAGAGTCTCTCCTTCAGCTTGCTTTAATTCCGACATAGCCACTGGGGTAGCTTGGTTTACTCTGCCCAGCAATACTCGGGCCGGAATCTTCATAGGAGAACTGGAGACATTCCTGATGCTCACTGGAATCTGGCCCTTGGACTTCTTCAACGCTCTCAAAGGGACCACTTTGGGAATCACTTCCAACCCCGGTTGGGTATCCAGGGGGTCTGGTTCCAGAACCACAAAGGGGCCAGGTTGCTCCCATGAGAGTTTTACAACGGCCCTAAGGCAGGTTATCTCACCAGGCTGTAATGTTCTCTCTTCTCTCGACAGTCTCCAGACTTTTGCGACCCCTTCCTCTGGGGCCTTTTTCTCCAGGACCAAATCCCGATAGACCTGTTGCAGCATGGGGTGGATCCTGGCGACTGAAGCCCCTTGTTCTTGCACTATGGGGTCCAATAGTCTCCTGGCAGGTCAGTGTTGGTCCCTATAATAAGTGAACTTCTACTGGCTCCTTGTGGGCGAGGACAGACCACTGCAAGAGTGTCAAAAACTTCCGCTTTTCCTGTTACAGAGGGATCAAATGCCAGCCTGATTGAAACGTAGCCGTCATAAGGGAAACTCTTTGTGCCAATTCCCCATATCTCAAGGTCGTCGAGTTTCTGTAGAGGTACGTGGCTCAGGTGTTTTTTTATAAAAGTCTCTGTACAAGAGTGTCACTTGGGCTCTCGTGTCCAGGAGGGCTCTGGTGTAAACTCCTTCCACTTGGACAGGGACTAGTGGAGAGGGTCCCACCAGCCTATCAGGAAAACTTTCCCGAGGCGGCTTCTTCTTTGGACTCTGGGGTTTTTCCTTGGGGTTCTTCTTTTTTCACTTGTCTCTGGACCTTAACCCCTTTTGGGCCTGGTATGCATTGATTCCCTGCAGGTTGTTGGACTTTAACTCCTGACAGGGGATATTGAGTGTTTTTTGAGGGGTTCTGTTCCCCTTTCTCTGTATTCTTTTCTCTTTCTGGATCTTAATGGAGCTTTCTGTGAATAGCGGGCGCCCGGCTGACTCCTTCACCAGGGCCCTCTGAAGTTTTCCGCCGGTTGTGAATTTCTGTTTCTGTACTTCCTTGGACTAGGGCACACTCTTCCAGGGTGGCCAACTCCTCCACAATTGGAACACACAACCTCCTTTCTCTTCAGTGTTGAGGTTGGCGTTGAATTACCCTGGCACGCTTCATTCCTATTCTCCTCGGGTTCCTTGATTCCTGAGTTTTTGGACAGGAGTGAGGTCAAAAGGTCCAGCACTTGGGTCATTTGAGACTTTAGGGTCTCTACCTCTGAGTCCTGTTCAGTGGCCATAGCTGATCTGACTCCCACCATTGGGGTAATAGTAGTCTTCTCAGTCCCTTGTTGGTCCTTTAAGAGGGCTTCTTCATCTCTTATAATCCGTACAAGGTCTGGGTAGCTTAGAGTCATTACTCCTTCAGAGGTCTTCAAGTGAAGCCAAACTGGATCTGAGTGCAGGGCTCCCCTCAGGATCTGCTTCATTCGGGTTGCGTCTATAACCTGCGGCAGTATTCCCTTCTTTAGGACAATTTGGCACAGCATCCGGTATAGCCTCCGCATGTATTCAGATAGCTTCTCTCCCGGCTGTTGGAGGGTATGTTTGAACTGGTACATCAGTTCAGTCGCCTTCTCTAGCTGGCCAAATTCCTCCTGCAGCATAGCCAGATAATCATATGCGGTACAAGTAGCGTTACTAAGCCTGAGGTTCTTTACAGCTTCAGCAGCAGCGCCCTTTAGACTTTCGCTGATGCGCTGCTTCTTCTGCACCTCTGGTACCTCCCATCCTTCTACCGCTTGCATGGCCTGTTTAATCCAGGTGTCAAATTCTTCTTCTCCGGCAGGCACTGGTTGCTTCCCTGAGAAGGTGCGGAGCTTCCGGTAACTGCCTTCCACATGCACCGTATTGTTTTTTTGACACTTGACTACAAAGTCTCCTAAAGCAGTCAGTAGTTCCGGCCTATAGCATTCAGAGGTGATGCCGGAGCTGTTGACTCACTACTGCGTTCTATTTTGGGGCAGAGTAGCGGAGATGATAATGGGGAGGTTCGCGGAGACTCCTTCACGGCCTCTGCATGCACTAAGCGATACGTTTGGTCATCTATGGCCTTGACACTCTGACCTTTAAACTCTTCTGGAATTCCTCTTCCCCATTCCACTAGTGCGTATGTGCTCGAGGTGTCTGACTTTATATCCACCACCCATACTTTCCGGCACGGGGATATTATCATCACTAGCTGTTTAATCTCTTCTTTTTGCCGGATCTCCCCCGGGAGTACAATGACTACCGCCCGGGTCGGATCAGCGGCCCAGTCTGCGCACCACTGTTCCATTGCTAGCGGGTCCATGCTGGTACTTCTGACCGGCTTGATTGCAGCGTGCAATGTACAGGGATCCCGGACTTGATCCCCCATGTATAGCGGTACCCTCAGTTAAGAGGGCTGCTGGTATTTATTTGGGCCATGTATTGCACTACTGTCAACCCCTGGCAATCAGCTCTATCCTCCCGTGGCACAGCTAGTAAAGATGAGATAGGACCGTGTGACCGCAACTCTTGGTTACGCAGTCGTATGGCAAACACACACAGTGATATACTTTAAAACTTCTATTAAAGTAATTGAATCTGACACCAATGTACTTGACCCGAATAATTTTACTGAGGCTAAAGGGCAAGTAATAAAAAACAGCTGGGAAGACCCAGCTGTCATGGTGCACGTTGGCACCAATGACAAAGTCAGAGGCAGATGGAGTGTCCTAAAGAACGATTTTAGGGACTTGGGAGCTAAATTGAGGAAAAGGACCTCCAAGGTAGTATTCTCGGGAATACTACCGGTACATCGAGCCACACCAGAAAGGCAGAGGGAGATTAGGGAAGTGAACAAGTGGCTGAAGAGCTGGTGTAGTAAGGAGGGGTTTGGGTTCCTGGAGGACTGGGCCGACTTCTCAGTCGATAACCAGTACTATAGAAGGGACGGACTGCACCTAAATGAGGAGGGTGCAGATCAGCTGGGAATAAGGATGGCCAAAAAGTTAGAGGGGTTTTTAAACTAGGTGACAGGGGGGAGGGTCCAGAGATAGTGAGAGTCAGCGGGGAACATATTCTAAAGGGTAGTATTAGGGGCATTAGTGGTAGGGTAACCAAAGAACATAAACCCAAGGTAAGTATAGTAGCAAGTCCTAGTTGCAATCTGGGAACACCCAAGAGGATAGTATGTGACCGGTCAAATAATATTAATGCATTAAAGTGTCTGTTCACCAACGCCAGAAGTCTGCCAAGCAAAATAGGTGAGTTGGAAGCTCTGGTGCATGAGGAGAGCTATGATGTAATCGGTATTGCTGAAACTTGGCTTCATTCCTCACACGACTGGGCTATTAATATTCCTGGCTATGCACTCTTTCGGAAAGACAGGGTAAAAAGGAAGGGTGGAGGGGTCTGTCTCTATGTGAGAAGTGATCTCAAAGCGAGTGTGAAAGAGGACCTGGTGGATGGAGAGTGTGATGAGTCTGAAGCATTATGGGTAGGACTGCATACAGATGTGCGTAGTTCAAAGCTAATCATTGGAGTTTGTTATAGACCACCCAATGTTAATGAGGAGTTAGAGACTCAGCTCCTTGCACAGATGGAAAGGGCTGCAAGGGCTGGGACGGTGATAATAATGGGGGATTTTAACTACCCAGAAATTGACTGGAGTAATGGAACTGCTGGGACAGTTAAAGGGCAAAAATTTATAAACCTATTGCAGGACAATTTTATGGTCCAGTTTATTGAGGCCCCAACTAGGAATGATGCTCTGTTGGACCTGGTAATCTCAAACCATGCAGAGCGTATTACTAATGTTCAGATAAAGGAACACCTGGGTAGCAGTGACCATAACATGATTTCATTTGATGTTAGTTGTAAGCAAAAATCACATACAGGAAAGATAAAAACACTTAATTTCAAGAGAGCAAATTTTCCAAGGATGAGTGCTGCTCTCCAGGACTTAGACTGGGAAGGAATATTGGCATCAATGGGCACAGAACAGAAATGGGAATTCTTCAAAAAGACTGTTTGGGAACTCACTGCAAAGTATATTCCCATGGGCAATAAGTTTAAAAGGCTAAAAATAAAACCTATGTGGCTCACTGCCAAAGTTAAAAAAGCTATAAACTATAAGAAAAGAGCTTTTAAAAAATATAAAAATGAGGGAACACTAGTGTCATTTAAATGTTACAAAGAATATAACAGGATATGTAAAAAGGAAATCAAGGATGCAAAAATTCAAAATGAACGACAGATTGCAAAAGATAGTAGGACAAACCCCAAAAAATTCTTCAAATATATTAATAGTAAAAAGGTCAAGTCTGAGCATGTAGGCCCTTTACAAAATAATCTAGAGTGGGTGACTGGGGACAAAGAGAAGGCTAATTTATTAAATACTTTCTTCAGTTCTGTGTATACAAAGGAGCATGGGGGAGCTCATGTCCAAAATGGGGGTGGTAGTGACACAGCCCCAAATCCACAATGGCTCAAAAGTGATATGGTCCAGAAATATTTAGATGGAATAAAGGTGGATAAAGCACCTGGACCAGATGGCATACACCCACGGATCCTAAAAGAATTGAGCTCTGTAATTTCAAAGCCATTGTATTTAATTTTTAGGGACTCATTAATGACAGGAATAGTACCACTGGATTGGCGCAGGGCCAATGTGGTGCCTATATTTAAAAAGGGAATTAAGTCTTTACCAAGTAACTATAGACCTGTGTGACAGCAGGAAGGTAAAGTCACCTGGTTGCATCCAGGGGGGTAGATATATTTCTCCCAGATTCAGGCTTTATGCTGACTTGTACAACTAGGGTGGAGAGTTGTATAAGCCCAGCTGAGGCTAGTGGGCTCATGGATGACTCATACCTCTAGGGAGAGGGCTGGGCGTCGTGCAGGCAGGGAGTTGATGAGACCAGCTGAAGCCTGTCAGTTCGTTAAAGGCCTCTATAAAAACTCCCAGCTTCATTAGATGTTAGCTCATGCCTGGAACAAGACCTGTGTGGACTGTCTAGGGAGAGTGAACCCCTGTGCGGTGAGGCAAAGCCTGTGTGGCTATTTGTTTGGACTTTTACTAAACCAGGGACTTAGGGACTAGGACAGCACCAGGCTGATCCCAGTTGTTAGTTTAGGAAACCTGCATGTTTAGTCAGAGGTCAAACTGACCAGGATTTATTTTGTTTATGTTTCTTTTTGGCTTTGCTGTGTTTTTGTCACTGTACATAGAGAAATAAACCGCACCTTTTGATTTTGAAAACCACAACCTCCATCTGCTGGCCCTGTTTTTGTGTGGGGAGCCCAACCAGGGGGTCACACACACCCGCTACCGAGTTAACCCCCTCACACCTGTTAGTTTAACTTCTATAGTTGGGAAAATACTGGAGAGATTAATAAAAGACCACATAGATGAGTTCTTGCTGGAAAAAAACTATTTAAGCAACAGACAGCATGGATTCATGAAAGACAGAAGTTGTCAAACAAACCTGATTTCTTTTTATGAAGAGGTAAGTAAGACCTTGGACAGAGGGGTGGCAGTGGACGTGGTATACTTGGATTTTGCAAAAGCGTTGGATACAGTTCCCCACACACGGCTCATGTGTAAGGTAAAGTCTACAGGATTGGAAATATCAGTTTGTAAATGGATAGAAAACTGGCTAAAAGACAGAATTCAGAGAGTAGTGGTTAATGATTCTTACTCTGAATGGTCTAAGGTTATCAGTGGTGTACCCCAAGGTTCAGTGCTGGGACCCTTACTTTTTAATATGTTTATAAATGATATTGGGTCTGAGATCAAAAGTAACATTTCAGTCTTTGCAGATGACACCAAGCTATGCAGTGGAATAACGTCCTTACAGGATGTCGCCAATTTACAAGCCGACCTCAATGCTCTGTCTAATTGGGCGACTATGTGGCAGATGAGGTTTAATGTTGATAAATGTAAAGTTATGCACTTGGGGGCTAATAATATGAATGCATCATACATACTAGGGGGAGTACAACTGGGGGGATCCGTAGTGGAGAAGGATCTGGGGGTTTTGGTAGATCATAAGCTCAATAATGGCATGCAATGCCAAGCTGCGGTTTCCAAAGCGAGCAAAGTCCTTTCTTGTATTAAGAGAGGTATGGTCTCCAGAGAGAGAGATATCATTTTGCCCCTGTTCAAATCATTAGTAAGACCTCATCTGGAATATGCAGTTCAGTTTTGGGCCCCAGTTCTCAAAAAGGATATTGGGGAACTGGAGAAAGTGCAGAGAAGGGCAACCAAACTGATAAGAGGCATGGAGGAGCTCAGCTATGAGGAGAGATTAGAGGAACTGAATTTATTCTCTCTTGAGAAGAGGAGATTAAGGGGGGATATGATCAACATGTACAAATATATAAGGGGTCCATATAGTGAACTTGGTGTTCAGTTATTCACTTTACGGTCAACACAAAGGACAAGGGGGCACTCTTTGCGTCTAGAGGAAAAGAGATTTCACCTCTGTAACGAATCTCAGATACCCCAGATGGGCACATCCGCCAGACTTGTGTCTCCTGTCCTCCAAACGCACCCGCAGCCTGCAGATTCGCCATAACCAGCCCTTAACCCCTCAATCACGAGACAATCCACACAGGTGTTGAGGGTTAAACATGCAGAGCATCAACTGTTTATTAAATCCAAAACATACACTTTTACACACAGTTAGGGACACTCCCCTTAGCCTTGTCATAGAGGGGGGGTAGGGGACAAGGAAGAATCAATGGGAACTGAACACTTGTACATTGAAACAGAGACTACAGATAAACAAAGGGATTATGATAAGCAGGCAACCCCTCAATACACATCCCCTGCGGAGAGATGTCTGCAGTCCAGACCATTGTCTGTGTGCCATGAACCAACACAGCTAAACACAGCAACAAGAGGGGGGGGGGATGGGGGAGAAGGGATGTAGCATTACATTACATTATCTCAATGCCAGCTTCTCCCCGAGTCTCCAGTCTCTTCTGGGCCATAATCTGTGGGTAGGAGGCCCGCCCTCAGTCCCTTCCAAAGCACACAGTGACAGTGGGTTCTGTCACATTTCTCCCCTTTTAAAAACAGACTAACCAGGTTCCTGACCCCGAACTGGTCTGGACCTGCGTTAGTCGCAAACTTCCACCCCAGGCCACCAGGAAAAGGAAAAGTACGTCTCTGGGGCTGGGGAGCAAAATCGCACATACGGTCTCCCGTGAATAAAAACAGCCGCTGCAGAGTGGGAACAGCTGTCTGCACTCCCGTGATCCGGGGCTGGGTTGCAGATATTGAGGGGAGCTGAATAATCCTCTGCCCCGATGCCAGCGCTTCAGCTTGTAGGGAACATAGGCTGGCAGTGCTATGCAGTTGGGGAGGAAAAGGTTCTTGCTTTTCTCCTGGAGTAGCTAACAGCCGCTGAGGAGGTATCTTGCAGGGACTGTCTCCCGGACTCTCCGTCTCTTTTTCTGATGCTGGGCAGAGGCCAACATCGCTCTGCCCCATAGCCAGTGCTTCTGCTAGGGGGACATATACAATGGTAGAGTTCAGCAGCTGAAGAGGGGGAAGGATTTTCTCCCCTCCTGGTTCTGTGACCAGCTTCTGAGGCGACTTCTGACAGGGGCTGTCTCCCAAACCCTCCAAAAATCTACTGAGGGCTGGGTCGGGGCCGGTAACACTCTGCCATGCAGCCAGTGCTTCTGCTGGGGGGATATACACTGGGGTAGTGTCCAAGTGCTGGGCAACCAGCTCACTGAGGTCATCCCTCGGACTCCCTGGATCTAACTCTGAGGGTGGGCAGAGGCCCGCGGCACTCTGCCCCGTAGCCAGCGCTTCTGCTGGGGGGATGAACATTGGGGTAATGTCCAATTGCTGGGGAGGGAGAATTGCTTCCTCCACTCCCGTTGGGGATATCTGCTGTTGGGGAAACGGCTCACGAAAATCATCTCTCAGACTCTCCGGATCCAACTCTTTTTCTGATGCTGGGCAGAGGCTAGTGGCACTCTGCCCTGTAGCCAGCGCTTCTGCTGGGGCACCGGATGCGATACTCTCGACTTGCTGCTGATCACCATTTACCAGCCTTCCAGCGCCAGTCTCAACTTCCCCTTCTGAGACCTTTATGCTATTATCTTGTCTCTCTGCTTGGGGAACCTCTGGTGCGTTCCGGCATTCTAGCACTCGCAGTGCCCTCTGTATCATCGCCGCTTCTTCCATTGCGGTTAGGACGGGAAAACGTAGGGGCACTCCTGGCCCCATTTGCTCCGCATCTTCGTGACTGTCCGCTGTTTCTCCAGGACAGTCCCAGGCAACGGGAGCCATGCCAGGCTGCTGATCACCGTCAAACAGCCGCTTGTAGGCAATCTCGAGCTCCCATTCCTGCTCAACCAGGAACTCCAATTCCTCCAGGTCACACGCCTCTTCAGGGAGGTCCAGCACCTCATCTCGGAAGTCCAGGATGTTTTCCAGCCGCCACTCCTCATCGCTCCCAAAGTCTGGGTCTCCGTACATTTTTTGATGGAGCAGCCCCACGCCGCCGTAGCCAACGCCTTCTGTCGGGCTGCCGTCTGCTGTACTTGGCCACAGTTGAGCCGCGAACCACCGGAGGGCTCTGTAGCTGGCGTCCAGCCTCATCTCCTCCTGGACCAATCTTCCGAGCTCCGTCTTCCACTCATCTCGCGGTCGTTCCCTCAGGAACACCTCTCGCGCATGGTACTGCGTCCAGTACATCTCTGTGGAGGAGGGAAGGATCTTCCCCTGATGGCGCCGCTCGTGGCTTAGCGTTTCATGCCAGAGTTGCCAGCGGATCACATCCTCCCAGCCGAGCATGGTGCGCTCTGTCGCTGGTCCCCGATGTTGCTTACGCATGCCTTGCAGCCTCCTCTCAAACTCCGCTCTCATGCTGGCTGGTCCCCGTATTGCTCCTCGACGGCTGCCCAGATCTTGAATCCTGGTGGTGGTTTGGATGGCCCGGACTGCAGGAGACATCCCACCGCTGCCAACACTGTAACGAATCTCAGATACCCCAGATGGGCACATCCGCCAGACTTGTGTCTCCTGTCCTCCAAACGCACCCGCAGCCTGCAGATTCGCCATAACCAGCCCTTAACCCCTCAATCACGAGACAATCCACACAGGTGTTGAGGGTTAAACATTCAGAGCATCAACAGTTTATTAAATACATATACTTTTACACACAGTTAGGGACACTCCCCTTAGCCTTGTCATAGAGGGGGGGTAGGGGACAAGGAAGAACCAATGGGAACTGAACACTTGTACATTGAAACAGAGACTACAGATAAACAAAGGGATTATGATAAGCAGGCAACCCCTCAATACACATCCCCTGCGGAGAGATGTCTGCAGTCCAGACCATTGTCTGTGTGCCATGAACCAACACAGCTAAACACAGCAACAAGAGGGGGGGGGGATGGGGGAGAAGGGATGTAGCATTACATTACATTATCTCAATGCCAGCTTCTCCCCGAGTCTCCAGTCTCTTCTGGGCCATAATCTGTGGGTAGGAGGCCCGCCCTCAGTCCCTTCCAAAGCACACAGTGACAGTGGGTTCTGTCACAACCTCCAAATATGGAAAGGTTTCTTCACAGTAAGAGCTGTGAAAATGTGGAATAGACTCCCTGCAGAGGTGGTTCTGGCCAGCTCAGTAGATTGCTTTAAGAAGGGCCTGGATTCTTTCTTAAATGTACATAATATAACTGGGTACTGACATTTATAGGTAAAGTTGATCCAGGGAATATCCGATTGCCTCTCGGGGGATCAGGAAGGAATTTTTTCCCCTGCTGTAGCAAATTGGATAATGCTCTTCTGGGTTTTTTTGCCTTCCTCTGGATCAACTGTGGGTATAGAATTGGGTATATGGGATTGTACGATATATGTTTATTTTTATTTTTTTATTTTTATTTTTTACGGTTGAACTGGATGGACTTGTGTCTTTTTTCAACCTGACTAACTATGTAACTATGTAACTATGTAACAGTATAACAAGTTGCAGATCCCTGCAATAAACAGTATATCAGATGAACAGAGTAATCAGAATAATAAAGTATTGCTATGCGGCTCTAGTGATGCCCTTTTACAACTACTTCCCCTCGTGGGCAGACTAACGCTCAGCAGGGTCTATCTACGCAGTCAGGCCTGACTGATCTAGATGGAAGTTCTGTAAAACAGTCTTCGCTAGCAATCTTTCGGTGGTGCACTTGATGAACAAACTTTGTAATCCAAATGGGTAGCAAAGATACAGTATTTGTCTATGAGCAAGTGCTCTTTCACCAACCGGACCAGGCCAAGTCCGTTTTCCCTCCGCCGATTCGTCTAGGCACATGGATCCATAGACATCTGGGTCTTTGGTCCTCCTGGTGTAGTTCAGCAGGGATGAGAAGATGTCTCTATGGCTCCACTAGGCTGGCGGAGGGCTCTTTGGAAGAAAGTGCCCAGGCTTTTAGGCCTGGGCTTGCAGCAGTCTCAAACAGAGTTCTTACTTGATCGGCGGGAGGGTCCAAAGAGACCAAACAAACTCCGCCTCCTCTTTATAAAGTCCGCCCCAGAAGTCCTTGCTCCGGGGCAATGCACCCTGGGTGCTGAAAGATGTTCTGGGAAATGTAGTCTCTCTGCATTAAAGGGGAATACCCCGCTACATGTGTATATGTATATATATATATATATATATATATATATTTATTACATTTTATATTATCATTACATCAGGGTCCCCAAAGCCCCTCTCATTACATCAGGGTCCCCAGAAAGCCTCCCCCTTACATCTGGATCCCCAGAGAGCCTCCCCCTTACATGGGGGTCCCCAGAGAGCTTGTCATGTTACCTGCCACAAGATGCAGCTTTTCACTTGTCACGTCACCTGCCAACAGATGCGGATTGTCACATATAGAGAGGCTAGGGTATACAGAAGACAGTTTAGGGTATACAGAGAGGCTAGGGTATACAGAAGACAGGCTAGTGTATACAGAGAGGCTAGGGTATACAGAGAGGCTAGGGTATACAGAAGACAGGTTTGTGTATACAGAAGACAGGCTAGTGTATACAGAGAGGCTAGTGTATACAGAAGACAGGCTAGTGTATACAGAAGACAGGCTAGTGTATACAGAAGACAGGCTAGGGTATACAGAAGACAGTCTAGGGTATACAGAAGACAGGCTAGGGTATACAGAAGACAGGCTAGGGTATACAGAAGACAGGCTAGGGTATACAGAAGACAGGCTAGTGTATACAGAAGACAGGCTAGTGTATACAGAAGACAGGCTAGTGTATACAGAAGACAGGCTAGTGTATACAGAAGACAGGCTAGTGTATACAGAAGACAGGCTAGGGTATACAGAGAGGCTAGTGTATACAGAAGACAGGCTAGTGTATACAGAAGACAGGCTAGGGTATACAGAAGACAGGCTAGGGTATACAGAAGACAGTCTAGGGTATACAGAAGACAGGCTAGGGTATACAGAGAGGCTAGGGTATATAGAAGACAGGCTAGTGTATACAGAAGACAGGCTAGTGTATACAGAAGACAGGCTAGGGTATACAGAGAGGCTAGGGTATACAGAGAGGCTAGGGTATACAGAAGACAGGTTTGTGTATACAGAAGACAGGCTAGTGTATACAGAGAGGCTAAGGTATACAGAAGATAGGCTAGTGTATACAGAAGACAGGCTAGTGTATACAGAAGACAGGCTAGGGTATACAGAGAGGCTAGGGTATACAGAGAGGCTAGGGTATACAGAAGACAGGTTTGTGTATACAGAAGACAGGCTAGTGTATACAGAGAGGCTAAGGTATACAGAAGATAGGCTAGTGTATACAGAAGACAGGCTAGTGTATACAGAAGACAGGCTAGGGTATACAGAAGACAGGCTAGGGTATACAGAACACAGGCTAGTGTATACAGAAGACAGGCTAGGGTATACAGAAGACAGGCTAGGGTATACAGAAGACAGGCTAGGGTATACAGAAGACAGGCTGGGGTATACAGAAGACAGGCTAGGGTATACAGAAGACAGGCTAGTGTATACAGAAGACAGGCTAGTGTATACAGAAGACAGGCTAGTGTATACAGAAGACAGGCTAGGGTATACAGAAGACAGGCTGGGGTATACAGAAGACAGGCTAGGGTATACAGAAGACAGGCTAGGGTATACAGAAGACAGGCTAGGGTATACAGAACACAGGCTAGTGTATACAGAAGACAGGCTAGGGTATACAGAAGACAGGCTAGGGTATACAGAAGACAGGCTAGGGTATACAGAAGACAGGCTGGGGTATACAGAAGACAGGCTAGGGTATACAGAAGACAGGCTAGTGTATACAGAAGACAGGCTAGTGTATACAGAAGACAGGCTAGTGTATACAGAAGACAGGCTAGGGTATACAGAAGACAGGCTGGGGTATACAGAAGACAGGCTAGGGTATACAGAAGACAGGCTAGGGTATACAGAGAGGCTAGTGTATACAGAACACAGGCTAGTGTATACAGAAGACAGGCTAGGGTATACAGAAGACAGGCTAGGGTATACAGAAGACAGGCTAGGGTATACAGAAGACAGGCTGGGGTATACAGAAGACAGGCTAGGGTATACAGAAGACAGGCTAGGGTATACAGAAGACAGGCTAGGGTATACAGAAGACAGGCTAGGGTATACAGAAGACAGGCTGGGGTATACAGAAGACAGGCTAGGGTATACAGAAGACAGGCTAGGGTATACAGAGAGGCTAGTGTATACAGAACACAGGCTAGTGTATACAGAAGACAGGCTAGGGTATACAGAAGACAGGCTAGGGTATACAGAAGACAGGCTGGGGTATACAGAAGACAGGCTAGGGTATACAGAAGACAGGCTAGGGTATACAGAGAGGCTAGGGTATATAGAAGACAGGTTAGTGTATACAGAGAGGCTAGGGTATATAGAAGACAGGTTAGAGTATACAGAGAGGCTAGGGTATACAGAAGACAGGCTAGGGTATACAGAAGACAGGCTAGGGTATACAGAAGACAGGCTAGGGTATACAGAAGACAGGCTAGGGTATACAGAAGACAGGATAGGGTATACAGAAGACAGGCTAGGGTATACATAGAGGCTAGGGTATACAGAAGACAGGCTAGGGTATACAGAAGACAGGCTAGGGTATACAGAAGACAGGCTAGGGTATACAGAAGACAGGCTAGGGTATACATAGAGGCTAGGGTATACAGAAGACAGGCTAGGGTATACAGAAGACAGGCTAGGGTATACAGAAGACAGGCTAGGGTATATAGAAGACAGGCTAGGGTATACAGAAGACAGGCTAGGGTATACAGAAGACAGGCTAGGGTATACATAGAGGCTAGGGTATACAGAAGACAGGCTAGGGTATACAGAAGACAGGCTAGGGTATACAGAAGACAGGCTAGGGTATACAGAAGACAGGCTAGTGTATACAGAGAGGCTAAGGTATATAGAAGACAGGTTAGTGTATACAGAGATGCTAAGGTATATAGAAGACAGGTTAGTGTATACAGAGAGGCTAAGGTATATAGAAGACAGGTTAGTGTATACAGAGAGGCTAGGGTATATAGAAGACAGGTTAGGGTATATAGAAGAAAGGCTAGGGTATACAGAAGACAGGCTAGGGTATATATATAGAAGACAGGTTAGTGTATACAGAGATGCTAGGGTAAACAGAAGACAGGCTAGGGTATACAGAAGACAGGCTAGGGTATACAGAAGACAGGCTAGGGTATACAGAAGACAGGCTAGGGTATACAGAAGACAGGCTAGGGTATACAGAGATGCTAGGGTATACAGAAGACAGGCTAGGGTATACAGAAGACAGGCTAGGATATACAGAAGACAGGCTAGTGTATACAGAGAGGCTAGGGTATATAGAAGACAGGCTAGGGTATATAGAAGACAGGCTAGTGTATACAGAGAGGCTAGGGTATATAGAAGACAGGCTAGGATATACAGAAGACAGGCTAGTGTATACAGAGAGGCTAGGGTATATAGAAGACAGGCTAGGGTATACAGAGATGCTAGGGTATATAGAAGACAGGCTAGTGTATACAGAGAGGCTAGGGTATATAGAAGACAGGCTAGGGTATACAGAGATGCTAGGGTATATAGAAGACAGGCTAGGGTATACAGAAGACAGGCTAGGGTATATAGAGAGGCTAGGGTATACAGAAGACAGGCTAGTGTATACAGAGAGGCTAGGGTATATAGAAGACAGGCTAGGGTATACAGAGATGCTAGGGTATACAGAAGACAGGCTAGGGTATACAGAAGACAGGCTAGTGTATACAGAGAGGCTAGGGTATATAGAAGACAGGCTAGGGTATACAGAAGACAGGCTAGTGTATACAGAGAGGCTAGGGTATATAGAAGACAGGCTAGGGTATACAGAAGACAGGCTAGTGTATACAGAGAGGCTAGGGTATATAGAAGACAGGCTAGGGTATACAGAAGACAGGCTAGTGTATACAGAGAGGCTAGGGTATATAGAAGACAGGCTAGGGTATACAGAAGACAGGCTAGTGTATACAGAGAGGCTAGGGTATATAGAAGACAGGCTAGGGTATACAGAAGACAGGCTAGGGTATACAGAGAGGCTAGGGTATACAGAAGACAGGCTAGTGTATACAGAGAGGCTAGGGTATACAGAAGACAGGCTAGGGTATACAGAGAGGCTAGGGTATATAGAAGACAGGCTAGGGTATACAGAGAGGCTAGGGTATATAGAAGACAGGCTAGGGTATACAGAGAGGCTAGGGTATACAGAAGACAGGCTAGTGTATACAGAGAGGCTAGGGTATATAGAAGACAGGCTAGGATATACAGAAGACAGGCTAGTGTATACGGAGAGGCTAGGGTATACAGAAGACAGGCTATTGTATACAGAGAGGCTAGGGTATATAGAAGACAGGCTAGGGTATACAGAGAGGCTAGGGTATACAGAAGACAGGCTAGGGTATACAGAGAGGCTAGGGTATATAGAAGACAGGCTAGGGTATACAGAAGACAGGCTAGTGTATACAGAGAGGCTAGGGTATATAGAAGACAGGCTAGGGTATACAGAGATGCTAGGGTATACAGAAGACAGGCTAGTGTATACGGAGAGGCTAGGGTATATAGAAGACAGGCTAGTGTTTACAGAAGACAGGCTAGTGTATACAGAAGACAGGCAAGGGTATACAGAAGACAGGCTAGGGTATACAGAAGACAGGCTAGTGTATACAGAAGACAGATTAGTGTATACAGAGAGGCTAGGGTATATAGAAGACAGGCTAGGGTATATAGAAGACAGGCTAGTGTATATAGAAGACAGGCTAGTGTTTACAGAAGACAGGCTAGTGTATACAGAAGACAGGCTAGGGTATACAGAAGACAGGCAAGGGTATACAGAAGACAGGCTAGGGTATACAGAAGACAGGCTAGTGTATACAGAGAGGCTAGGGTATATAGAAGACAGGCTAGGATATACAGAAGACAGGCCAGTGTATACGGAGAGGCTAGGGTATATAGAAGACAGGCTAGTGTTTACAGAAGACAGGCTAGTGTATACAGAAGACAGGCAAGGGTATACAGAAGACAGGCTAGGGTATATAGAAGACAGGCTAGGGTATACAGAGAGGTTAGGGTATATAGAAGACAGGATAGGGTATACAGAGAGGCTCGGGTATACAGAAGACAGGCTAGGGTATATAGAAGACAGGCTAGGGTATATAGAAGACAGGCTAGGGTATATAGAAGACAGGCTAGTGTATACGGAGAGGCTAGGGTATATAGAAGACAGGCTAGGGTATATAGAAGACAGGCTAGGGTATATAGAAGACAGGCTAGGGTATATAGAAGACAGGCTAGGGTATACAGAGAGGCTAGGGTATATAGAAGACAGGATAGGGTATACAGAGAGGCTAGGGTATACAGAAAGCCTCGTACACACGGCCGAGATTCTCGTCGAAAAAAACATGTCGTTTTTTTCGACGAGATTCTTGGACAAGAAACTTGTCCCGGCCGAGTGTACACACGCTCGATTCAAAGAACCCACGGTTCTTTGAATGGAGCGTACGGGGTGACGTCATCGACTACGACGAGCATGCGCTCGTCAAATTCGATGCCGTCCCCACCATCTTGGTATACCCTACCTATGCCTAGGAAGCTACCGCGCATGCGTCAAATTCATTTCGAACATGCGCGGGCTTCCCGGAGGACAGGTAAGTGTACACACACTCACTTTTCTCGTCGAGAAACAGGCTGACGAGAGTCTTGACGAGAAAATAGAGAGCAGGTTCTCTATTTTCTCGTTGAGATTACTTGTCGGTTTTCTTGACAAGAAACCATACACACGAACGAATTTCTCGGCAAGACATCTCTGCCAGCAAGTTTCTTGCTGGTTCTTGCCGAGAAACTCGGTCGTGTGTACGAGGCCGAAGACAAACAAATGGCCCTTGCCCCCACCTATAACTGGTCTTCACAGCATGGAGCACATGGAAGGGCAAACGCACGAAAGACAAAAACAGAACATTCCATAGCTCAACTCACCAGCCAGTCTGCCAACCAACCAAATTAACCTGTCCAATAGTGATGAGCCGAACACCCCCGGGTTCGGTTCGCACCAGAACCCGCGAACGGACCGAAAGTTCGCACGAACCCTATTAAATACAATGGATGCGAACGTTCGGATTCTAAAGTGCTAATTATAACGACTATTATCCATGTTATTGTCCTAAACAGAGTTTGGGAACCCGGGTTCTGCACCAGGGGACATGTATCAATGCAAAAATAAGTTTTAAAAACGGTCGTTTTTCGGGAGCAGTCATTTTAATGATGCATAAAGTGAAAAAAAAAAGTGAAATATTCCTTTAAATATCGTACCTGGGGGGTGTGTAAAGTATGCCTGTGAAGTGCCACGTGTTTCCCGTGTTTAGAACTGTCCCTGCACAAAATTACATTTCTAAAGGAAAAAAAGCCATTTAAAACTGCTTGCGGCTTTAATGCAATGTCTGGTCCCAGTAACATGGATGAAAAACGGCATAGCTACCCCATCAACCCCCCCCCCCACCCCAGCCCCTTTGGGTCTTGTATGGATATTAAGGGGAACCCCGCACACAAAATAAAAAAGGACCTATATACTCTTGACATGTTAAGGACCGATCCTTCGCTTTGACTTACCCTCTACCACCTTACCTACCCCCTTGTACCATTCTAATAAATAACGACTGACAAGGTTGTGGAGTAAAATTGGCCTTCCGGCCTATTTATTTTAACAACTTTATATGAAATAAATAACCACTTAAATAACCGTTTAAATAACATTTATAACACTTCCAATACCACTGGTGGGCTTATAGACCACCAACTCCCAACTTGGGCACTGGGACTAACATATCCCTTAGGCCTCCAGTCGCAAGACACCGACTCGGAGGCGGTACACCTGGCCGCAGTGCCCTACCATTTACCCCCCTTCCTGGTTAACCCTTGTTGACCAGAAGGTACTCAAAAAACCCCATACCACCTATGGGTACCACCTTTTCTCCAGACTTCCCCTTTTACCTCCTCTTCCAGGAACCAAACTCCGCCACTTCCAACTAAACACCGCCCATGACGCTCGCCCTTGTCTTACCCCTCACACAGGGAGGGTGGGTGGGAAGCTTTCTACTTCGTGAGTGAAATGGAGGAAGTGAGAAAACGTCACTTCCTCCCTGACTAACTGCGCTCCCCCTCCCCTTCTTCCCCACGGCCACCCCCCTTCTCTTAAAGGGAAACACAACCTCTGCTGGCTACAGCCTGTCTCACCTGTCATGCCGTCCCTCCGCTTATTTCCCCTTTTGTCATTGCTCCAGGACTCTCTTGACATGTTAAAGACCGATCCTTCGCTTTGACTTACCCTCTACCACCTTACCCACCCCCTTGTACCATTCTAATAAATAAAGACTGACAAGGTTGTGGAGTAAAATTGGCCTTCTGGCCTATTTATTTTAACAACTTTATATGAAATAAATAACCACTTAAATAACCGTTTAAATAACATTTATAACACTTCCAATACCACTGGTGGGCTTATAGACCACCAACTCCCAACTTGGGCACTGGGACTAACATATCCCTTAGGCCTCCAGTCGCAAGACACCGACTCGGAGACGGTACACCTGGCCGCAGTGCCCTACCATTTACCCCCCTTCCTGGTTAACCCTTGTTGACCAGAAGGTACTCAATAACCCCATACCACCTATGGGTACCACCTTTTTCTCCAGACTTCCCCTTTTACCTCCTCTTCCAGGAACCAAACCCCGCCACAGCTCGCAAGGGGTAACGCCTTACTCTTGCGAGCAACCCCACACCCTAAGGGCCTGCTGAATTCCTTCCTGCAAACCCATGTTCCACAGGTCAATGCCCACTGCATTCAGGTGGACCCCATCTCCCCTTAGGTACCTCCACGTATCCACCTCCAATTCGCGGTGGCGCACCACCAGGCCCCCGTTCCTCACAAAAAATCTCCCCACTTCCTTATTGACTTTTATCGGGGCCTTATTGACTTTGTCCACCGACCATGCCCACCGCCAGGATGTCCTGCCTACCATGTCCGACCAAATAACCACCATACCCGGGAATGTAGTGCGCAACCTTAAAAAATCAGACTTAACGTCCCGTATCAGTTGGTGCATTGATCTGGCCCCCATGTCGTTGCCTCCCGCATGTAGCACCAATACATCCGGTGCCCTCTCCCGACCAGCGAACCTCTATATTTCCGGCATAACCCCACTCCACGTCATACCCGGCACCCCGATCCAACGGACCCGTGCTTCTCGTAAGGGAATTCCTAACTGCCGTCCATTGGGCCGAACATCGGCCCGTTTCGCCCCCCAGAACACGTACGAGTGACCCAAAATCCAAACTAGTCTGGGTTCACCACCTGAAAAACATGGAAATAACATTAGGACAACGAATTAATGGCACATTCTAAACTGCCAACGCCCAGACCCCATACAACACCTACCCAAATGCCCTTTACTCCTGTAACAGCTGAGGGCGAACATAAAGGCAAAACCTATCAGACTCCCACCTCCCAATCTTCCTCACCGCGTCCGCCTGCAGTCCTGCCCTAGCCGCCTCCGTAGCTGCCCCAATGCGGAAGGAGTGAGAGGCATAACCCGTCGGGTCATACCCCGCTGCCACCAAACATTTTTTGAACACCGCTATGAATTGAAACCTTGACAACGCTGCCCCATCCCGATGCATAAGAAAAGAACCCTCTAGTCCCGGACACATGGAACAAAAGGATTCCACCGCCCGTACAGGACAGATTGACGCCTCTGGGATGCGAAACAACTGAAGCCGCATACCTTTTCCTACTTGATCCGTTTTGGACCTGCTTACCCATATGCCCACCGAATCTCCCGAACATTCCACATCCTGCGCCAACAACCCCCCCGGAGCCCTTCTGGAAGAACTGACCAGCTCTCCTACCCTCAGGGCCCCAAAAAAGGCAAGCGCGAATGCTGCCCGGAACAACTGACACTCATATTCCGAACTGCACACGGAGCGCAGCTGCAGAAACAATTTTTCCAACATTCTGAACGAGACCGGCCTGCGGCTATCAGCCGCCTTCCGACCTTTTCTGTACCCTTTCACTGCCTGCTTCACCCAAAATTCTTTAGTATGGTCCTTGCAACCCTGCCATTTGAACAGAAACGCCAAACCCGCTAGTGTACGGTCCACCGCGGACACAGAAACGCCTTGCTCCATTTTCAATGTGAGAAAATAAATCAGAGCCGCTCCCTCTTCTCCACCCCCCGGGGAAACTCCCAGCCCCCGAACAAATGACCCCCACTCCTGCCACACCTTAGCATAGGCATTCCACGTGGCCCCACTCACCGACCGTTTAATCCACTGTGCTGCGCTGTCAAGGCAATGTCCCACATCCAGTCGGGACAGGTAACCCCTCGTTGCTCCGCTGCTGGTGCCAACTCCCGGAACCTGTCCCACTGAAAACGAGACAACGCGTCAGCCAGGGTGTTATCCACCCCAGGAAGATGTACTGCGTACACAAATACATTGAACTGCAAGCAGCGCAAAACCAAATGCCTCAGCAAACGCACCACTGGCTGTGATGTGGCCGACACTTTATTCACTACCTGAACCACTCCCATGTTATCACAGTTCAGGCGCACCTTGCTATTCCGGAATGAATCCCCCCATAACTCAAACGCCACCACAATTGGGAAAAGTTCCAATAGTACCAGGTTCTTCAAGAACCCCGCTTCCTCCCACTCCTTTGGCCATGGAGCCGCACTCCATTTTCCCTGACAGAACGCCCCATACCCCGTGGAGCCAGCCGCATCTGTAAACAAGTCCAGATCGAAATTGCTAACGGGCCCCTTCATCCACAACGCCCGCCCGTTGAAGGATTCCAGGAATCCGTGCCACACTTCCAAATCCTCACGAAGCTCTCTGGTTAGGCTTACAAAATGAGTAGGAACCCGCACCCCGGCTGTCGCAGCCGACAACCTGCGGCTAAATACCTTGCCCATGGGCATTATCCTGCAAGCGAAACACAACTTACCCAATAGTGACTGCATCTGTCGCAACTGAATCTTACGACGGCCGATAACACCTCGCACCTCCTCCTTCAATGCTTCCAGCTTATCCTCCGGCAGTCGGCATTTCATCTTCTCTGAATCCAGCTCTATGCCCAGAAAAACTAAGGACGACGTGGGGCCCTCTGTCTTCTCAGGGGCCAAAGGGACCCCAAAACGGTCGGCCACGTATTGCAGCGTCCCCAGCAGGACCCTGCAAACGTTAGACCCCGGAGGGCCCACGCACAGAAAGTCATCCAGATAATGGATGATCGAACTGATCCCCGACACGTCCCGGACCACCCATTCTAGGAACGAACTAAACGTCTCAAAGAGCGCGCAAGAGATGGAGCAACCCATGGGCAAACAACGGTCCACGTAGTAAGCCCCCTCCCACATGCAGCCCAAGAAACGAAAGCTGTCCGGGTGTACTGGTAGCAACCGAAAAGCAGATTGAACATCGGCTTTTGC
The DNA here is from genome assembly GCA_029206835.1 of Rana muscosa. Taxonomy (NCBI): domain Eukaryota; kingdom Metazoa; phylum Chordata; class Amphibia; order Anura; family Ranidae; genus Rana; species Rana muscosa. The sequence goes on from JARGYO010000890.1 coordinate 506,520, forward strand.
CAACAGCGCTCCCCGTCCACACCTATGCACCCATGTCACAGCCGCATCGAAGGAGGTGTACGATACCGTGCAGTCCTTCGGCGCAAGAGCATCATTCACCGACCCACCCCTGGGAAAGGACAGGTGATGAATCAAGCGAAATTTTTGAGGTTCCCTCTTGGGGACAACCCCCAAGGGAGACACCACTAAATCAGGTATGGGCGCATCTGTGAACGGTCCGGCCATCCGCCCTAACTGCACCTCCTTCTCCAGCTTCTCTGAAACCACCAAAGGATGTAGCAATGCAGACCGGAGGTTCTTGGCTGCCGGGGGGACTGCAAACGGCGCGCAAGGAATTCTGAAACCACCGGCGAAACCCTCCTCTAACAACTTGGCTGCACGCCTGTCGGGATACCTATTGAGAAAGGGGAGCATCCTTTCCACCCGTATTGGCGTTGTTCCCTTTTCCCCCAAAATCCCCGGGGCGACCCCTGCCTCGCTTAAAGCATTTGGACAAGGCATGACTGCCCCCACATCCTGAACACACATGCTTGAAGCGACAGCTTGCTCCGTACTTGCACGTGCCCTCGTTGAACTGCCAGCAGTAGCCCCACCTTTTCTCGGTCGGTTGTCCTGAGGCCGCAGCACCTCCGACCCCCCCCCTGAAAAAACTGATTGGATGCCCGCGACGCTGTCATCAGTCGCATCCACAAGTTGATGTCCTTGTGATCCCATCGCAGTCCTGGTCTCATGGCCATCCTCTGCCGGAACTGTTTGTCATACCTCAACCAGGCTACGCCACCATACGTCCTGTACGCTCCGCTAACCGCCTCCAAATAAATGAACAGCCCAGAACAATGTTCCGGGGTCTTCTGCCCTATCACACAAGCCATGATCGCAAACGCTTGCAACCAATTGGTGAAAGTACGGGGTATAAGACGATAACGCCTCTTTTCTTCGTCCTCCTTCTTGCTCTCCTCCGGCTTCACCCTATCCAGGTTGAATTTGTCCAAGGGGAGCAACGTGAAGATCTCCACATACTCACCTTTCCACAGCTTTTCTCTGACCTCCGGCTTGAGGTGAGTTCCTAACGGTGCCTCAAAACAAATGTACATCTCATTCTTAGCGGCGTCCGCCAGCCTGATCACTTCCTTGTTTTTCTCTCCCGTAGCCACTTGCCCCCCTGTTGTGGCCGCCCCCCCTTCCAATGGGGCCTGCACCTCCTCTGACACCTCTACCGCTTGCACGCCTAGGGCCCCGGTTGCATCCGAAAGCCCCACCCCCTGCGATGAACCCCCTGTTTTTCCCCAAGCCGCCGCGGGCGACACCATGTCGCCCCCGCCCGGCTTAAAACGCCTGACCAAATCCTCCAACCCAGACCACAAGTCCTGCGTCTCCCCTGCCGCTTTTTTCCCCGGTGGGGAAGAACGCGACCCAGGTGTCGCGCCTAAGCCCCCCCAACACCCCCTTGACCCAATAAATCTTGTAATAAGGAACAAATGACCACCGAAGAGTGGGACTTACCGGGCTGCCTGAGACTGGGTCCACCAGCCGCCGAACTGTTCTCCATCGAAGCCAGTTGTCCCGAGTCCTCGCCACCGTCTGACCCGGACAGCTCCCCCCCAGACCTGTTGTCATCCGATCCCGCCGACACAAGCGCTGGCTGCACACCCTGCGGACGCGACCCACGTGGCAAGGGTTGTCTCGGCTGGGCCTCACGTCCTCTCGATCCCGGCACATCTGACCCACTCGCAACCTCCACCGACGGACTGCGGGTCCGCCCCCTGGCCCGGGTGTCATCCGCTCGACTTCCATCCGTCACTCTAGGCGCCAAACCCCTCACCGCTCGTCCTGCTGGCACAGCCGGACCCCTGACCGCCACCGCCTCCCGGCCACTGGCCCGCGAACTGGATCCTCCACGCTGGGCCGCACGGCTGTTCCGGGCATCCCCCGCAGCCTCGACCGCGATGTCCCCACATCTCCGACGCGCGGGAGGGGGAGGGGCAAGAGGGCCACTCGTCTCCCCCACTGCCGAACTCCGTCCATGGCGCGGATTCCTCCCGGCCCCCCCGCCGACACAGGCTGCGTGCGGCCAGGGGATGCGGCCGGAGGGCCCCCAACGGGTCTCCGGACGGAAGTTGAACCACTCGGAGATGCCTCCGGACTGTACCGCTCAGGCGGCCTCGACCGCCTAGCACGCCCCGGAGCGACCCCCCCCCCCCGGCGGGCGCCGCCGCCCGCTCATCCACCACTGCAACAACCTGCTCCTGCAGCCAATCTGCCCCCTGCGCGGCCACCGCGGCCCGCAATTGCGCCATTAGTTCAGCCACATCAGCCATAGCACCGGCTGTGAAGCTTTCTACCTCGTGAGTGAAATGGAGGAAGTGAGAAAACGTCACTTCCTCCCTGACTAACTGCGCTCCCCCTCCCCTTCTTCCCCACAGCCACCCCCCTTCTCTTAAAGGGAAACACAACCTCTGCTGGCTACTGCCTGTCTCACCTGTCATGCCGTCCCTCCGCTTATTTCCCCTTTTGTCATTGCTCCAGGACTCTCTGAACAGCTGTATACAGGCGGTGCATACAAGACAGGGACTGTAGGTTTGTTCTTATGTAGAATCTGTTTGTAATTTTGAACAGCTGCATTGTTTAAGTGTAGCTCCATGCCAAATTCCTTTTTTTTAGCTTTTTGGAAAACATAGGGAACGGTTATCACCCCTGTCACATTTTTTTTGCTGTCTGTGCCCCTGTTCAGAACATTTCACCTCACTTTGCGTCCCAATGACAACTGTTTTTGAAATGTGGTGTTTTTATTGAAACAAGGATTGTTGATAAAGCATCAGTAGAGAAGAGACACCTTTCTCCCATATTTATTCTTACAGGAGAGAATTTTCCTTCCAAGGGGTAGATTTCCTCTCACTTCCTGTTGTCTTCTTCCGTTTGCAAGTAGTAGTAGTTTGTAAGTTGGATGTTTGAAAGTAGGGACCTGCCGTATATACTCTGCAGAAATTGGCCCCTTAGGTGTTGGTGTTGGCACAACACTGAAAGCACTCACAGTTACTCTTGGTGGGTGCTGGAACGCCCTGCTGTCAACTATTATATCAGGAATTGTAATAACATATAATTGTTGATCAGTGGTAGTAAAAATTGGGCCTTTGATGGTGGTGCTGGTGCCACAACACTGTAAGGCCTGACAGTTACTCTTGGTGGGCGCAGCAATGGGCCCTGCTGTGAATTATTAGATCAATAATTATAATTGCATGCCCCTGTTGAATAGGGGCTGAAAAATTGGGCCTTTGGTGGTGGTGGTGGTGGTGGTGGTGGTGCTGGTGCCACAACACTGTAAGGCCTGACAGTTACTCTTGGTGGGCGCAGCAATGGGCCCTGCTGTGAATTATTCGAACAATAATTATAATTGCATGCCCCTGTTGAAGAGGGGCTGAAAAATTGGGCCTTTGGTGGTGGTGGTGGTGGTGATGGTGGTGCTGGTGCCACAACACTGTAAGGCCTGACAGTTACTCTTGGTGGGCGCAGCAATGGGTCCTGCTGTGAATTATTCGATCAATAATTATAATTGCATGCCCCTGTTGAAGAGGGGCTGAAAAATTGGGCCTTTGGTGGTGGTGGTGGTGGTGATGGTGGTGCTGGTGCCACAACACTGTAAGGCCTGACAGTTACTCTTGGTGGGCGCAGCAATGGGCCCTGCTGTGAATTATTAGATCAATAATTATAATTGCATGCCCCTGTTGAACAGGGGCTGAAAAATTGGGCCTTAGGCACTGGTGGCACAACACTGCAACCCCTCACAGATACTGTACTTGGAGCACAGCAATGAGGCCTGTTGCAAAGTATTGCATCAAAAATTTTAATTACACGCCCCTGTTAAACAGGGGCTGAAAAATTGGGCCTTAGCCACTGGTGGTGTCACCCATAAACCAAAATGATCTTCCAAGCTATCATCATTAATCGTATCATTGAGGAGGAGGAGGAGGATAGCTAGTCAACATAACAGCACAGGCACTCAGCATCAGCATCAGTCTTGAAGGGATGTGACATTTTAAAATCAATTAGTCTGTTATATCAGCATCTGGTGTGTGGTAGCTGGTGGTGATCCAAGACTGGTTCATCTTGATGAAAGTCAGTCGATCAACCGAGTCGGTGGACAGGCGCACCCTGTGATCCGTGACAAATCCTCCAGCAGCACTGAATGTGCGTTCTGAAAGAACGCTGGATGCAGGACAGGCCAGTAGCTCAATTGCATACTGTGCAAGCTCTGGCCAGTGATCCATCCTCAAGACCCAGTAAGCCAGAGGATTTTCGGTGGGGAAGGTGTCCAAGTCTGACCTTGCCCCTAGGTATTCCTGGACCATGTATATCAGACGCTGGCGATGGTTGCTGGAACCGATCATACTTTGGGGCTGCGGACTAAAGAATTGTCTGAACGCATCGGTCAGACGGCCACCTTCCCCACCGCTCCTTCTTTGACTGCCCGAAGCCTCAGCAACTCGTTGTCCAGGACCAGGAGTTTGTAACCTCCCAGTCTCTGGGAACGCGTTGCACAGACCTTTCTGCAAGGCCTCCCGGAGTTGTCTCATCCTCTGCTCCCTCTGCGACGGTACGATAAGGTCCGCAACCTTACCCTTGTACCGTGTATCAAGGAGAGTGGCCAGCCAGTAATGGTCCCTCTCCTTGATCCGAAGAATACGAGGATCCTTCCGCAGACTTTGCAGGATCAGGGAGGCCATGTAGCGTAGGTTAGCTGAGGCATTCAGTCCGGAGTCCTCTGGGTCACTAAGGACGACATGATCCGCAGCCACCTCCTCCCAGCCACGTACAAGTCCACTGGTTTCTTGGGACTGTAAATCATCCCTAAAAGACTGCTGCTGATGATGCTGAGTGCCAGCCTCCACCTCCATACTGACACAATCCTCCTCCTCCTCCTCCTCCTCTTCCTGTGCGATGGGTGGGACAGAAGGAACACTGTCTCGGTAAAGGGGGCCTTGAGAGGCAAGGAAGTCCTCCTCTTCCTGCCTCTGTTCTGCCTCAAGTGCCCTGTCCATTATTCCACGCAGCGTGTGCTCCAACAGGTGGACAAGAGGTACAGTGTCACTGATGCATGCACTGTCACTGCTCACCATCCTCGTGGCCTCCTCAAATGGTGCCAGGACAGTGCATGCATCCCTGATCATGCCCCACTGGCGTGGTGAAAAAAACCCGAGCTCCCCTGACCCTGTCCTGGTGCCGTAGTCGCACAGGTACTCATTGATGGCCCTCTGCTGCGTGTGCAGCCGCTGCAGCATGGCCAACTTTGAGTTCCACCTGGTGGGCATGTCACATATAAGGCGGTTCTTGGGCAGGTTCAACTCCTTTTGCAGCTCAGCCAGGCGAGCACTGGCATTATAAGATCTGCGGAAATGCACACAGACTTTCCTGGCCTGCCTCAGGACATCCTGTAAGCCCGGGTACCTGCCCAAGAACCGCTGCACCACCAGGTTAAGGACGTGAGCCATACAGGGCACATGGGTCAGTTGTCCCTGTCGGAGGGCGGAGAGGAGGTTGGTGCCATTGTCGCAAACCACCATTCCTGGCTTAAGCTGGCGTGGCGTCAACCACCTCTCGGCCTGCCCCTGCAGAGCAGACAGGACCTCTGCCCCAGTGTGGCTCCTGTCCCCCAAACACACCAGCGCAAGCACGGCATGGCATCTTTTTGCCTGCGTACTTGCGTAGCCCCTTGAACGCCTACGGAGCACCGCTGGTTCAGAGGACAAAGCACAGGAAGAGGCCATGGAGGAAGAAGAAGAGGAGGGGGTGGAGGAGAGAGGTGTGTCACAACCAGTAGTAGCATTTTGGAGGCGTGGCGGTGGAACAACCTCCAACACTACTGCACCTTGTCCTGCATCCTTCCCAGCTGCCAAAAGAGTGACCCAATGGGCCGTGAAAGAAAGGTAACGTCCCTGTCCATGCCTGCTGGACCATGAGTCAGCGGTAATATGCACCTTACCGCTGACCGCCCTGTCCAGCGAGGCCAAGACATTGCCTTCCACATGCCTGTAGAGAGCCGGAATCGCCTTCCGTGCGAAAAAGTGGCGTTTGGGAACCTGCCACTGAGGAACCGCACATTGCACAAACTCAGGCCGAGTCTACCAACTGAAAAGGCAGCAGTTGAAGCGCTAGCAATTTAGCCAAGCTAGCATTCAACCGCTGGGCATGTGGATGGCTGGGAGTGAACTTCTTTCGACGGTCCAGCAGCTGGGGCAGGGAAATTTGCCTGCTAGAATCGGACGTTGGTGTACTGCTAGCAGAGTGGCCGCAAGTACTTGCCTGTGACACACCTAATTCTACACCTTCATTCCTCTCGGTGCAGGTTTCAGAGAGGACTGAAGTTATAGTGGGGTTGGAGATCCCAGCTGATGCGGTGCAAGAAGAGGTCAGCTTTGTTCTTTGGTGTGGGTCTTTAAGGTAGGCTTGCCAACGAGCTGCATGGCAGGTCAACATATGTCTGATCAAGCATGTGGTGCCCAAGCGGCTGATGTTTTGGCCACGCGATATACGCTTGAGACATATGTTGCAAACAGCAGCTGTGCGATCTGATGCACTCGCCTCAAAAAAGGCCCACACCAAAGAACTTTTTGAATGACGGGCAGAGGCAGCGCCCTGCACAGGCGGAGCTCTGCTGTGTGATTCCGTCGGTGTGCTGCCCATACGCTGGCCACTCAAGGGCATCCTGCCTCGTTGGAGATGTGCCTCCTCCTCATCCTCCTCCTCCTCCTCCTCTCCCCTATTAGGCACCCACGTGGAGTCAGTGACCTCATCATCCCCTCCCTCCTCATCACTGGAGCCAATCTGGCAGTATGCTGCAGCTGCTGGAGCATGACTGCCAGATTGGTGTCCTTCTTGAGCATCCCCTCTCTCTGCTCTCACGCTGCTGCCTTCCTGTAGCTGGGTATCATCATCAGATCCTTCGAAATGCTGGGCATCCTCCTGGAGCATGTACCCAACACTGTGCTCAAACAGTTCGGGGGACTCCTCAGGAGGAGGACATGGTGGGTCTAGGGAAGGATTGACTAATGAAGATAATGATACCAGAGAAGAGGACGCTTTGGCAGCTGCTTTGCCAGTACCCTGAGCCTGGGTGAGAGAGGATGAGGAGGATGAGGTGGGCTTGGTCATCCACTCTACCAAGTCTTCGGCATGATGTGGCTCAACATGTCCAGCTGCCGAAAAGAAGGACAAGCGTGTCCCATGGCCATGTGCTGATGACAATGCACCGCGTCCACGACCAGCACTGTTGCCCCCAGACACAGAGCCTGCTTGCCCTCTTTTTTTGCCTCCTGACTGTCTGCCTCTCCTTGTTTGCCTTCCAGACATTTTAATGGATGGCCTGCAGGGAGATGGGAAAAAGAGCAATAAGGGCTACCTTCAGGTGTATACTGTGCAGGAGGCTTAGCAACAAAGACACTGACACTGTCCCCTGCCTATCCTTCTCTGTCCCTAAACACAAGGATTGAAAATATGGTTCAGCAAAATTGGTTTAGAACAGAATAGCACACTGACACTTTCCCTCACTGTCCTACTCTGTCCCTCCCTACAAACAAGATTTAGCACAGAATAGCACACTGATAGTTTCCACGAGTGTCCTTCTCTGTCCCTAAACTCAAGGATTGAAAATATGGAACAGCAAAATTGGTTTAGAACAGAATAGCACACTGACACTTTCCCTCACTGTCCTACTCTGTCCCTCCCTACAAACAAGATTTAGCACAGAATAGCACACTGATAATTTCCACGAGTGTCCTTCTCTGTCCCTAAACTCAAGGATTTGAAATATTACTGGATCTTTGTAAGAGTTCCTCCCCCGGCCTCCTCTACTCAAATGCGGGTCCCCTCGCAAGGCAGTACCCTAAGATTCCTCGATCCCCGACGGGCTCCAGCCAAAGGTGCTGGGCCCAGGCCTTTGCTGCAGCTCCCCGGATCCACGCACCCAGGGCGGACAGGAACAGCAAAGTAGTACCTCACCCTGGGATTAAAGGTGCCCAGGATGGAACAGGAACACACCCGCCCCTGGGCTTAAGATGCCCAGGGCGGACTGGCGTGGAGTAGAACACGTACCCCCGGGAGTAGGACCCCCGGGGACACAAGAAGAAGAACCCCGAACAGGCAGTGTCTGCCCCTTTTATATCCTCTCCCAGCATGCACGGCAGGTTAACCCCGCCCTACCGTACGGTTGCCAAGAGGGGACACACAAGGCACAGCACTGTATTGGTGGTTCAACCCTAGCCTACTATGGCAGCGCCACCTGTAGGTCACAGGGAACTGTACACCAACACTCTCCCTGCGGACAAAATGGTTGCAACAACTCTAACAAAATAGGGTGTTTGGGCATAATTACCATCCAAACACTTCCCCTAAATTTAGCACCCCGCTACACTTCAATACATGGACTTTCAAATACAATGCTGTGTGGATTACTGTCTATGTGAAGATATATTTCTCAATTGGGATTTCACTTGCTATTCACGAGCCCCAATGGAGTGGAGGCACTGTGCTTGTTAGAGATCCTGTCCTGATCACACAGATTATGAAGACTCTGCTCCTAAAATACTATACAGGTGGCACCAGGGGAGGGCTGGCAGCCTTAGGCCTGGGGGGCAAGTCCAGCCAAGTGGCCCACTGAACAGTGACCCACAGGCCAGCGGCCAGGAGGACCCCAGCGGCCAGCAGGACCCACAGGTCAGCTTGCGGCCAGCAGGACCCACAGGTCAGCTTGCGGCCAGCAGGACCCACAGGTCAGTGGCTTGCTCCCAGCAGGACCCACAGGTTAGTGGCTTGCTCCCAGCAGGACCCACAGGTCAGCTGGCGGCCAGCCGGACCCACAGGTCAGCTGGCGGCCAGCAGGACCCACAGGTCAGTGGCTTGCTCCCAGCAGGATCCACAGGTCAGTGGCTTGCTCCCAGCAGGACCCACAGGTCAGCTGGCGGCCAGCAGGACCCACAGGTCAGCTTGCGGCCAGCAGGACCCACAGATCAGCTTGCGGCCAGCAGGACCCACAGGTCAGCTGGCGGCCAGCAGGACCCACAGGTCAGTGGCTTGCTCCCAGCAGGACCCACAGGTCAGCTGGCGGCCAGCAGGACCCACAGGTCAGTGGCTTGCTCCCAGCAGGACCCACAAGTCAGCTGGCGGCCAGCAGGACCCACAGGTCAGCTGGCGGCCAGCAGGATCCACAGGTCAGCTGGCGGCCAGCAGGACCCACAGGTCAGCTGGTGGCCAGCAGGACCCACAGGTCAGTGGCTTGCTCCCAGCAGGACCCACAGGTCAGCTGGCGGCCAGCAGGACCCACAGGTCAGCTGGCGGCCAGCAGGACCCACAGGTCAGTGGCTTGCTCCCAGCAGGACCCACAGGTCAGCTGGCGGCGAGCAGGACCCACCGGTCAGCTGGCGTCCAGCAGGACCCACAGGTCAGTGGCTTGCTCCCAGCAGGACCCACAGCCCATTGGAGTGACTACCAAACTTCCAGTGCTGCAAATCAAATGTACAGTGCACTTAAAACAAACATTCCATCAGAGAGCAACTGCTCTTGTGCACATTGCTGGACGAAGATGGGGCTCAAGCAAGTGGCTGACAGATTCCTCTCTCCACACAAGTGGGTGGATGTGGGAATCCCCCCTTACTGGGACTGTCCCCTATCAGAATACACTGGTCAACACTGGTGCGGTTTGGCTGCAAGCAGCTAATTGAGGAAGGATTTCCAGCAGAAGATGATATAACAATGGGATTTCTGCCTAACATAGAGGGTTACACACCGATCAAAATTCAGCCCCTGCTGAACCCGATGAGTTCTGATCTGTGTGAACCCAGCTTTACCTTATCCCTTGCTTCACCTGGCTCTCTGCAATTCTGTTACTGGTCCCCGGCAGTTCCTGTGTATGTTAGGACTGACATTGGTCACACTCCAGCCTCCACTTCATACCATACGGGGTTAATCTTCCTCTATATGTGATGATGTGTGTGACAAAGGGGTCGTTTGGCTGTGGAAGATTGGTAGCGAGTGGATGTGTGTCCAGGAGAGGGGGACAGAGTAAACGGCGTCTAACTCCCTTCGTATTTGGGGTGCCGTTACATTGGTTGGCAGCAGCGGGATTTTCCCTCTAGTTCCTGGGACACTCCAAACCACCACAGTGAATGACCAGCTATGCAGCCTGCAGGAAAGTCACGCTGAAAGAACTACTTGAGAGCCGAGATGGACCAGAAGAGGGTTGGTGATGCAGGACCCCGGTCAGTTGAAGACCTGTTTCAGCAACGTGTTCAACAGCGGTTGGCATTATATGGTGCTAACCCATCAGAGACCGCCATACAGGAAGCCATTAAAGGCATCCAGCTGCAGGATGAGCGACAAGAGAGAGAACGAGAGCGACAAGAGAGAGAACTAGCGCGACAAAAGAGAGAACGAGAGCGTCAAGAGAGAGAACGAGAGCGACAAGAGAAAGAACTAGAGCGACAAAAGAGAGAACAAGAGCGGCAACATGAGCGGAGAATGGCGGAAATACGGCAATCGGAGACAACGCCTAAAGAACCAGCCACCATGGAAGAGGAATTCGGAAGGAGGTTGCGAGAGATGCAGATACAGCATAGAGGACCAGTATTAGAGGAGGTCCTGCTGGGATGGTCGGATTCAATCCGCTGCGAACTCTGGAAGAAAGCGCTAGCTCTCGAGCAGCAACACCAGGGAAAAGTTCTCCCCTCCATCTATGTAAGGTACTGGTCGCAGTATGATGTACAAATGCCGTTATTGGGGGAACAACCGAAGCAGGAGTGGACAGCTGAGTTAAGCAGGCTGATCCGGGCAGAGATGCAGTTGGACGAGAGCTACAGAGCCCTCCGGTGGTATGTAGCCCAAGAGTGCCAGTGGTCAGCGGATGACAGCCCCACGGAAGGCTTTGACTATAATGGCCTGGGATTGTTGTATTGGAGGCTGTCCGAGGACCCTGACTTCGGGAGTGACCGGGAGTGGCGTTTGGAGGAAATAATGGAGGAAAGAGAGCGAAAACTGAATGTCTCGGAAGGGCACTGGGCAGAGGAAGATTTGGAGTTTCTGGCCGTTGAGGAATGGGAGCTGGAGATCGCCTACAGACAGCTGCTAGAATCTGCTCAGCAGCAGGGTGGTGCTACCTTTGCCTGGGACTATCAGGAAATACCAGTTGACAACTATGAAATCCTGGCTGAAGAATCAGCAGTGGAAAATCTGAAGATTGCCATCCCTAAAGCCGAAGTGGATGATATGGAGTTCCAGGGAGCTAGCCTGGCTGAAGAATCGGCAGTGGAAAATCTGGAGATTGCCATCCCTAAAGTGGATGAGGTGGAGTTCCAGGGAGCTAGGGCAGTTGGCTCATCCCCCCAGCCACAGATTACAGAAGGTATGGATTTAATGGGCTGTTCAGAGGATGTTATGGATTATGCATCGCCCCCTCAAGTACTGGCAGCAGGACAGGGTACTGCAGACCCCTACTCTACACCCGTGGCAGTTTTGGAGGCCCGAGGTGAGAAGGTGATGGTTCCCCCTTCCCAGTGGATTTCAGAGATGCAGGGAGGAGAAGCAGCCATTTTCCCTCCCCAACAGGTAGCCAGAGCAGATGGTGTGGAGTCCCCAGCAGAAGTGCTGGCAACAGAGCAGAGTGATAGCAACCTCTGCCCAGCACCGGAAACAACTGTGGAGTTTCAGGGAGCCGGGGCAGTTGCCCCCCCTCTCCAGCAACAAGCTGAGGCAGTAAAGCATTTACCCCCAGCTGAATCACTGGCAGCAGGGCAGAATGCTACTGGCCGCTGCACACAACTGCAACTTGAGCGGATATCGGTGGATGGGACTGCGGTCTCCACTCACAGCAACCCAGCGGAAGAGCTGGCAACAGAGCAGAGTGCCGCGGGCCTCTGCTCTCAACTAACAGAAGAGGGAGTTCCTGTGGTACTGGATGGGACTTCGGTCCTCACTGACACAACCCCAGAAAATGGTGTGACACTGGGACAGGAGGATGTCAGCCTTGCTTTGCAAGCACTGGGGGATTTTCACCTACCACAAGTGGATGGGACTTCAGCCTCCACTTGTATACCCCAGGGATGCCGGGCAGTCAGCCCAGATCCCCAACAGCATGACGGATTGAACCCAGTCACCCTGTCTTCTCTCCAGCGGCTGAAAGGACTCCAGGGAGAAGGGCCAGTCCAGGCCTCTCCCCAGCGGCGGGTATGCTCTCTGAGAGAGGCAGAGGTTGGCTGGGTAAGTCATGCTCTGTTTGGAGCAATTCATTTGGGGTACTGTGTGGATACCGGCATTAGAGGAATGGACCTATGGACTAACTTCGGAGTCAACCTCCTCTGTTAGTCTCCTGCCGAAAAGGGAGATGTGTGACAAAGGGGTCGTTTGGCTGTGGAAGATTGGTAGCGAGTGGATGTGTGTCCAGGAGAGGGGACAGAGTAAACGGCGTCTAACTCCCTTCGTATTTAGGGTGCCGTTACAATGTGTTAGACCCCTTTCACACTGAGCCGCCCATAGCGTCGGCGGTAAAACGCCGCTATTTTTTCCAGCCGACGCTATGGGTGGATTTGCGGCGCATTTCGGCCGCTAGCGGGGGGGGTTTTACCCCCCCCCGCTAGCGGCCGAGAAAGGGTTTAAATCGCCTGCAATGCCCTGCTGAAGCAGGGCATTGCGGGCGGTATAGCTGCGCTGTCCCATTGATTTCAATGGGCAGCAGCGGTGGAGGAGGGGTATACACACCGCTCCCTCACCGCTCCAAAGATGCGGCTAGCAGGACTTTTTTTTACCATCCTGCTAGCACAACGCTCCAGTGTGAAAGCACTAGAGCTTTCACACTGAAGCAGCTTTTTAAGGGCGGATTGCAGGCGCTATTTTTAACACTATATCGCCTGCAATACGCTCTCAGTGTGAAAGGGGCCTTGGGGAGGAGGAGAACGCTGGAGCTGGCTGGAGCATAGAATCAGGTAAGTAAAAAAGGGCTATACCCCCTTCTCCCCTTCCCCTCCCCCACACTGCAAGAGTGGACTTCTGTACTTTCTTGGGCTGGGATAAGAAATCACATCCTTTGGAATTAGTGTGACATTTTAGGTGCTACATAAGATGTAATCCACTATCTTCTAAAAATCATTCTTTTTAGAAAAGGTATAATGTGTATGTGTGTAGCGATCTCACCCCTCTCACCCCTTCTCATTCTCGGCTTGTCTGTCTTTGTCTAGGGGTGTTAGTACCGGGGGGAGGGATGAGATACACCACGGCCCATGTCCTCCATAGTGACGAGGTGAAGGCCAGAAAGATCGGGCTTTGTGTAGGTGTCCTAGGGTCAAATCCTTTCCTCCGTCCCTGACTCCTTTGCTCCTAGTAACCAGAGTTCCACACACTGAATAGGTCCAACACAGTTTTATTCTTCTCAGCGAATAAACATACAGCACAGTCAAGTTGGGACCTTTGCAACAGTTCAGAATTAATGGGAGTAGGTCGAGGCACAATCCTTCCAGATATAGCTAACCACTGTGGTGTCACCAGTGGCGAATAGTCACTGCCACTGACTAGGTGAGGTAGTACATGAATTACCTTTGCTAGCACGGCCCCTGTCAGGGGAAGGATATCCGTCCAATGGAGTCACCGGAGGCCTCTCTGTCACCAGCAATGCTGCGCCGGACTCTCCAGTAGGGATGAGCTCGGTGTTCGAGTCGAACTTACGTTCGACTCGAACATCGGCTGTTCGATCGTTCATCGAATTTTGAACAATTTGGGCCGTTCGCGCCAAATTCGAGTGACATGAACGGCCCACAATGCAGGATGCCTGTGGCCAATTATAGCTCAGGGGGATTTAGTACACGCCCCACACTATAAAAGGCCGCCAACGTGGCAGCCTTGTGTAGTGTGTTCCGGTTCAGGGAGAAAGAAGGATAGGCAGGGACAGTGTTAGTGCTATTTGTTCATTTAACTTGTGTGCAGGGAGAGAGAAGGATAGGCAGGGGACAGTGTCAGTGTCATTTTTGCTAAGCCTCCTGCACAGTATAAACCTGAAGCTAGCCCTTATTGCTGTGTTTTCCTGTTGTGTAACACAGGCAGGCATCTGCAGCACTTACAGCGGGCGTAGTGTGCCTTCTGCACAATATACATCTGAAGCAAGGCCTTATTGCTGTGTTTTCCTGTTGTGTAACACAGGCAGGCATCTGCAGCACTTACAGCGGGCGTAGTGTGCCTCCTGCACATTATACACCTGAAGCTAGCCCTTATTGCTGTGTTTTCCTGTTGTGTAACACAGGCAGGCATCTGCAGCACTTACAGCGGGCGTAGTGTGTTTCCTGCAAAATATACACCTGAAGCTAGCCCTTATTGCTGTGTTTTCCTGTTGTGTAACACAGGCAGGCATCTGCAGCACTTACAGCGGGCGTAGTGTGCTTCCTGCAAAATATACACCTGAAGCTAGCCCTTATTGCTCGTGGTTTTTTTCTTTAATGTAACACTAACAGGCATCTGCAGCACTTACAGCGGGCGTAGTGTGCTTCCTGCAAAATATACACCTGAAGCTAGCCCTTATTGCTGTGTTTTCCTGTTGTGTAACACAGGCAGGCATCTGCAGCACTTACAGTGGGCGTACTGAGCCTCCTGCAAAATAGACACCTGAAGCTAGCCCTTATTGCTGTGTTTTCCTGTTGTGTAACACAGGCAGGAATCTGCAGCACTTACAGCGGGCGTAGTGTGCCTCCTGCACATTATACACCTGAAGCTAGCCCTTATTGCTTGTGTTTTTTTTCTTTTGTGTTACACTAACGGGCATCTGCAGCACTTACAGCGGGCGTAGTGTGCTTCCTGCAAAATATACACCTGAAGCTAGCCCTTATTCCTGTGTTTTCCTGTTGTGTAACACAGGCAGGCATCTGCAGCACTTACAGCGGGCGTAGTGTGCCTCCTGCAAAATATACACCTGAAGCTAGCCCTTATTGCTGTGTTTTCCTGTTGTGTAACACAGGCAGGCATCTGCAGCACTTACAGTGGGCGTAGTGTGCCTCCTGCACATTATACACCTGAAGCTAGCCCTTATTGCTGTGTTTTCCTGTTGTGTAACACAGGCAGGCATCTGCAGCACTTACAGCGGGCGTAGTGTGCCTCCTGCACAATATACACCTGAATCTAGCCCTTATTGCTGTGTTTTCCTGTTGTGTAACACAGGCAGGCATCTGCAGCACTTACAGCGGGCGTAGTGTGCTTCCTGCAAAATATACACCTGAAGCTAGCCCTTATTGCTCGTGGTTTTTTTCTTTTATGTTACACTAACAGGTATCTGCAGCACTTACAGCGGGCGTAGTGTGCTTCCTGCAAAATATACACCTGAAGCTAGCCCTTATTGCTGTGTTTTCCTGTTGTGTAACACAGGCAGGCATCTGCAGCACTTACAGCTGGCGTACTGAGCCTCCTGCAAAATATACTTCTGAAGCTAGCCCTTATTGCTGTGTTTTCCTATTGTGTAACACAGGCAGGCATCTGCAGCACTTACAGCGGGCGTAGTGGCCTCCTGCACATTATACACCTGAAGCTAGCCCTTATTGCTTGTGTTTTTTTCTTTTGTGTTACACTAACAGGCATCTGCAGCACTTACAGCGGGCGTAGTGTGCTTCCTGCAAAATATACACCTGAAGCTAGCCCTTATTGCTGTGTTTCCCTGTTGTGTAACACAGGCAGGCATCTGCAGCACTTACAGCGGGCGTAGTGTGCCTCCTGCAAAATATACACCTGAAGCTAGCCCTTATTGCTGTGTTTTCCTGTTGTGTAACACAGGCAGGCATCTGCAGCACTTACAGCGGGCGTAGTGTGCCTCCTGCACATTATACACCTGAAGCTAGCCCTTATTGCTCGTGGTTTTTTTCTTTTGTGTTACACTAACAGGCATCTGCAGCACTTACAGCGGGCATAGTGTGCTTCCTGCAAAATATACACCTGAAGCTAGCCCTTATTGCTGTGTTTTCCTGTTGTGTAACACAGGCAGGCATCTGCAGCACTTACAGCGGGCGTAGTGTGCTTCCTGAAAAATATACACCTGAAGCTAGCCCTTATTGCTGTGTTTTCCTGTTGTGTAACACAGGCAGGCATCTGCAGCACTTACAGCAGACATAGTGTGCTTTCTGCAAAATATACACCTGAAGCTAGCCCTTATTGCTCGTGTTTTTTTTCTTTTATGTTACACTAACAGGTATCTGCAGCACTTACAGCGGGCGTAGTGTGCTTCCTGCAAAATATACACCTGAAGCTAGCCCTTTTTGCTGTGTTTTCCTGTTGTGTAACACAGGCAGGCATCTGCAGCACTTACAGCGGGCGTAGTGTGATTCCTGCAAAATATACACCTGAAGCTACCCCGTATTGCTGGTTTTCCCATCTCCCTGCAGGCCATTAGAATGTCTGGAAGGCCAACAAGGAGAGGCAGACAGTCAGGAGCCAATAAAAGGGGGCAAGCAGGCTCTGTGTCTAGAGATAACAGTGCTGGTCGTGGACGTGGTGCATCGCCATCAGCACGTGGCCATGGGACACGCTTGTCCTTCTTTTCGGCAGCTGGACGTGTTGAGCGGCATCATGCCGAAGACTTGGTAGAGTGGATGACCAAGCCCTCCTCATCCTCCTCATCCTCTCTCACCCAGGCTCAGGGTACTGGCAAAGCAGCTGCCAAAGCGTCCTCTTCCCTCGTATCAATGTCATCATCAGTCACTCCTTCCCTAGACCCACCGTGTCCTCCTGAGGAGTCCCCCGAACTGTTTGAGCACAGTGTTGGGTACATGCTCCAGGAGGATGCCCAGCGTTTCGAAGGGTCTGATGATGATACCCAGATAGAGGAAGGCAGTAGCGTGAGAGCAGAGAAAGAGGGGATGCTCAAGAAGGACACCAATCTGGCAGTCTTGTTCCAGCAGCTGCAGCATACTGCCAGATTGGTTCTAGTGATGAGGAGGGAGGGGATGATGAGGTCACTGACTCCATGTGGGTGCCTGATAGGAGAGAGGAGGAGGAGGAGGATGAGGAGGAGGCACATCTCCAATGAGGCAGGATGCCCTCGGTGGGCCAGCGTAAGGGCAGCACACCGACTGAATCACACAGCAGAGCTCTGCCTGTGCAGGGCGCTGCCTCTGCCCGTTATTCCAAAAGTTCTTTGGTGTGGGCCTTTTTTGAGTCGAGTGCATCAGATCGCACAGCTGCTGTTTGCAACATATCTCGCGTGGCCAAAACATCAGCTGCTTGGGCACCACATGCTTGACCAGACATATGTTGACCTGCCATGCAGTCCGTTGGCAAGCGTATCTTAAAGACCCACACCAAAGAACAAAGCGGACTTCTCCATGCTCCTCATCAGCTAGGATCTCCAACCCCACTATACCTTCAGTCCTCTCTGAAGCCTGCACTGAGAGGAATGAAGGTGTAGAATTAGGTGTGTCACAGCCAAGTTCTTGCGGGCACTCTGCTAGCAGTACACCAACGTCCGATTATAGCAGGCAAATTTCCCTGCCCCAGCTGCTGGACCGTCAAAAGAAGTTCACTCCCAGCCATCCACATGCCCAGCGGTTGAATGTTAGCTTGGCTAACTTGCTAGCAATTCAACTGCTGCCTTTTCAGTTGGTAGACTCGGCCCCCTTCCGTGAGTTTGTGCAATGTGCGGTTCCGCAGTGGTAGGTTCCCAAACCCCACTTTTTCTCATGGAAGGCGATTCCGGCTCTCTACCAGCATGTGGAAGGCAATGTCCATGCCTCGCTGGACAGGGTGGTCAGCGGTAAGGTGCATATTACCGCTGACTCATGGTCCAGCAGGCATGGACAGGGACGTTACCTTTCTTTCACGGCCCATTGGGTCACTCTTTTGGCAGCTGGGAAGGATGCAGGATAAGGTGCAGTAGTGTTGGAGGTTGTTCCGGCACCACGCCTCCAAAATGCTACTACTGGTTGTTGTGACACACCTCTCTCCTCCACCCCTCCTCTTCTTCTTCCTCCATGGCCTCTTCCTGTGCTTTGTCCTCGGAACCAGCGGTGCTCCGTAGGCGTTCAAGGGGCTACGCAAGTACGCAGGCAAAAAGATTCCATGCCGTGCTTGCACTGGTGTGTTTGGGGGACAGGAGCCACACTGGGGCAGAGGTTTTGTCTGCTCTGCAGGGGTAGACTGAGAGGTGGTTGACGCCACGCCAGCTTAAGCCAGGAATGGTGGTTTGCGACAATGGCACCAACCTCCTCTCCGCCCTCCGACAGGAACAACTGACCCATGTGCCCTGTGTGGCTCACCTGGTGATGCAGCGGTTCTTGGGCAGGTACCCGGGCTTACAGGATGTCCTGAGGCAGGCCAGCAAAGTCTGTGTGCATTTCCACAGATCATATAATGCCAGTGCTCGGCTGGCGGAGCTGCAAAAGGAGTTGAACCTGCCCCAGAACCGCCTTATATGTGACATGCCCACCAGGTGGAACTCAACCTTCGCCATGCTGCAGCAGCTGCACACGCAGCAGAGGGCCATCAATGAGTGCCTGTGCGACTATGGCACCAGGACAGGGTCAGGGGAGCTCGGTTTTTTTTCACCACGCCAGTGGGGCATGATCAGGGATGCATGCACTGTCCTGGCACCATTTGAGGAGGCCACGAGGATGGTGAGCAGTGACAGTGCATGCATCAGTGACACTGTACCTCTTGTCCACCTGTTGGAGCATACGCTGCGTGGAATAATGGACAGGGCACTTGAGGCAGAACAGAGGCAGGAAGAGGAGGACTTCCTTGCCTCTTAAGGCCCCCTTTACCCAGACAGTGTTCCTTCTGTCCCACCCATCACACAGGAAGAGAAGGAGGAGGATTGTGTCAGCATGGAGGTGGAGCATGGCACTCAGCATCAACAGCAGCAGTCTTTTAGGGATGATTTACAGTCCCAACAAACCCGTGGACTTGTACGTGGCTGGGAGGAGGTGGCTGCGGATCATGACGTCCTTAGTGACCCAGAGGAATCCGGACCGAATGCCTCAGCTAACCTACGCTGCATGGCCTCCCTGATCCTGCAAAGTCTGCAGAAGGATCCTCGTATTCTTCGGATCAAGGAGAGGGACCATTACTGGCTGGCCACTCTCCTTGATCCACGGTACAAGGGTAAGGTTGCGGACCTTATCTTGCCGTCGCAGAGGGAGCAGAGGATGAGACATCTCCGGGAGGCCTTGCAGAAAGGTCTGTGCAACGCGTTCCCAGAGACTGGGAGGTTACAAACTCCTGGTCCTGGACAACGAGTTGCTGAGGCTTCGGTCAGTAGCAGAAGGAGCGGTGGAGAAGGTTGCCGTCTGACCGATGCGTTCAGACAATTTTTTGGTCCGCAGCCCCAAGGTATGATCGGTTCCAGCAACTATCGCCAGCATCTGGTTTACATGGTGCAGGAATACCTAGGGGAAAGGTCAGACTTGGACACCTTTCCCACCGAAAATCCTCTGACTTACTGGGTGTTGAGGATGGATCACTGGCCAGAGCTTGCACAGTATGCAATTGAGCTACTGGCCTGTCCTGCATCCAGCGTTCTTTCGGAACGCACATTCAGTGCTGCTGGAGGTTTTGTCACGGATCACAGGGTGCGCCTGTCCACCGACTCGGTTGATCGACTGACCTTCATAAAGATGAACGAGTCTTGGATCACCACCAGCTACCAAGCACCTGAAGCTGATATAGCAGAATAATTTATTTTGAAATGTCACATCCCTTCAGGACTGCCTATGCTGATGCTTAGGGGACTGTACTGTTATGTTGACTGACTATCCTCCTCCTCCTCAATGATCCGATTCATGATGATAGCTTGGAAGAACATTTTTGTTTCTGGGTGTCGCCACCAGTGGCTAAAGCCTCGTACACACGGCCGAGAATCTCGTCGAAAAAAACACGTCGTTTTTTTCGACGAGATCCTTAGACAAGAAACTTGTCCCGGCCGAGTGTACACACGCTCCATTTCAAAGAACCCGCGGTTCTTTGAATGGAGCGTACGCGGTGACGTAATCGACTACGACGAGCATGCGCTCGTCACATTCGATGCCGTCGCCGCCATCTTGGTACACCCTACCTATGCCTAGGAAGCTACCGCGCATGCGTCAAAGTCATTTCGAGCATGCGCAGGCTTCCCGGCGGACAGGTAAGTGTACACACACACAATTTTCTCGTCGAGAAACAGGCTGACGAGAATCTCGACGGGAAAATAGAGAGCAGGTTCTCTATTTTCTCGTCGAGATTCTTGTCGCTTTTCTTGACGAGAAACCATACACACGAACAAATTTCTCGGCAAGAAATCTCTGCCAGCAAGTTTCTTGCTGGTTCTTGCCGAGAAACTCGGTCGTGTGTACGAGGCATCAGGCCCAATTTTTCAGCCCCTGTTTAACAGGGGCATGTAATTACAATTTTTTATGCAATGCTTTGCAGCAGGGCTCATTCCTGCACTCCAAATAGAGTATCTGGGAGAGGTTGCAGTGTCGTGGCACCAGCACCAGTGCCTGAGGACCAATTTTTCAGCCCCTGTTTAACAGGGGCGTGTAATTACAATTTTTGATGCAATACTTTGCAACAGGGGTCATTGCTGTTCTCCAAGTACAGTATCTGTGAGGGGTTGGAGTGTTGTGGCACCAGTGCCTAAGGCCCAATTTTTCAGCCCCTGTTTAACAGGGGCGTATAATTACAATTTTTGATGCAATACTTTGCAACAGGGCTCATTGCTGTGCTCCAAGTACAGTATCTGTGAGGGGTTGCAGTGTTGTGCCACCAGTGCCTAAGGCCCAATTTTTCAGCCCCTGTTCAACAGGGGCATGTAATTACAATTTCTGATATAATAGTTCACAGCAGGGCGTTCCAGCGCCAACCAAGAGTAACTGTGAGGGCTCACAGTGTTGTGGCAACACCAACATGTAAAGGGCGAATTTCAGCTGAGTATATACGGCAGGCCCCTACTTTCAAACATCCAACTTACAAACGACTCCTACTTGCAAACGGAAGGAGACAACAGGAAGTGAGAGGAAATCTACCCCTAGGAAGGGAAATTCTCTCCTGTAAGAGTTAATATGGGAAAAAGGTGTCTCCTCTGTACTGATGCTTTATCACCAATCCTTGTTTCACTAAAAAAAACAAATTTTCAAAAACATTTGTCATTGGGACGTAAAGTGAGGTGAAATGTTCCGAACAGGGGCACAGACAGCAAAACAAATGTTACAGGGGTGATAACCCTTCCCTATGTTCTCCAAAAAGCTTAAAAATAGATTTTTTGGCTGGAGCTACACTTAAACAATGTACCTGTTCAAAATTACAAACAGATTCTACATAAGAACAAACCTACAGTCCCTGTCTTGTTTGCACCGCCTGTATACGGCTGTTCAGAGTATATAGGGCCTTTTTTATTTTGTGTGCGGGGTTCCCCTTAATATCCATACAAGACCCAAAGGGGCTGGTAATGGGCTGGGGTAGGGGGGGGGGGGTCATGGGGTAGCCATGCCATTTTTCTCAAAAATTTTCATCCATATTACCGGGACCAGACATTACATTAAAGCCGCAAGCAGTTTTAAATTACTTTTTTTCCTTTAGAAATGTCATTTTGTGCAGGGACAGTTCTAAACACGGGAAACACGTGGCACTTCGCAGGCATACTTTAGACACCCCCCAGGTACGATATTTAAAGGAATATTTCACTTTTTTTTTTCACTTTATGCATCATTAAAATGACTGCTCCCGAAAAACGGCCATTTTTAAAACGACGTTTTGCGTTGATACATGTCCCCTGGGGCAGGACCCGGGTCCCCAAACCCTTTTTAGGACAATAACATGCATAATAGTCGTTATAATTAGCACTTTAGATTTCGAACGTTCGTGTCCATTGTATTTAATAGGGTTCTAACGTTTGCGCGAACTTTCGGTCCGTTCGCAGGTTCTGGTGCGAACCGAACCTTGGGGTGTTCGGCTCATCCCTAATCTTGAGTAGGAAATGCTTGAGCATATCTAGTGAAATGGTCAGTGACTACCAATACATTACTTCTCCCACCTGAGTCAGGTTTCAAGCACAGTAAGTCAATGCACATCAACTCCATTGGTCCTTGACTTTGCAAGTGTCCCAGTTGCCCGGGAGAGTATTTTTTTTAAATGCATCTCAGACAGGAGTGGCAATAGTTCTCCACACTAGCCCTCAGACAAGGCCAGTAAAATCTGTCATGGATGAGATTAAAGGTCCACTCAGGCACTAAATGGCTGTGCTCGCTCGTCATGCAATGCCTTGAGTACTGTCTCTCGATGCTTCTTGGGTAGTAGGAGCTGCCAATTGTCTTTGGGACTATCTGAGGGGCCCCTTAAGTAGACCACCTCATCCCTCAGCCTTAAGTGGTCCTACTCCTGGTGATTCACCTTGGCTTCCCTTGGACTGTCTACTAGTAGCATTCCTGGTTGCATTGCTTTCAGCACTGATGGAGGGAGTCCTACTTTTTGTCTTGCCATATGTCTTCCTTTGTTAGTCAGGGTAGGCCGTCACTTTTCTATTACTCCTTGAGAGGAATGTGCCTGGGACATTTATTGACCAGTAAGTGGGTCTGGGATATTCGTAATGTAGATAGTGGACAGATGAAGGCCATATTTCTTCAAATTGTACTAAACTGGTTACCAATAGGGCTACACTCTGATAGCCTACAAATGTCCAGGGGATCAAATACTGAAGACTTCCCTTATCTGTAGTGTTAGCTACACAGGAGCTGAGGAACATTGGGTACACCCTGCCACCACAGAGGACACAACTATTGTGTCTGCTATATACATATTGGAGGTATGGGGGTCACCATTATCACACATAAGGTTATAGTGATGCTGAAAGTGTCTGCAATAAGTTCTGTCTGTGATTTCCAACATCCAACCATCAGATTCCAAGCTTCAAATGGAAATTACATTATGGAATGAAAGTAGTGGGTCTTGGGAAACACAGACAGTTCACATTATGTGATCTGATAACAATATAAAATATTTCTGCAGAAAAAAGTAATGCGGTCTCGGATGACTATATGGCCATCTCTGTGTAGGTAAACATGGAACACACCCTTTCTTCTCTCGTATCACTCAGGATTATTCCACAAGGAAGTTCACAAATTAATTATGATATGCAAAGTGCAGTAAACCCATCAACCAATTACATTTCACCTCTCCTTACTTTATACCAGTCATAATTATTAATCATCATCTGACTGTTATGGGTTCCTTTACTTAGTAAATTAGTACATTACTTTATGAGAAAAGCCTAAAGGAAATTCACCTTACATTTCCCTCTTCTGCTGTCAGCGATGGCCGATGCTGATCTGATCGAGGAGCTAAAATGTTCCATCTGTCTGAGCACCTATACCGATCCTGTAACCCTGACATGTGGACACAACTTCTGCCGGGTCTGTATCAATCTAGCTCTGGATGAACAGGGATGGTCTGGAGTGTATTCCTGTCCTCAATGTAGAGCAAACTTCCAGAAATATCCTGATCTTCAGAAGAACACAAGTTTGGCCAACATAGTGAAGCTTGTACTACGTGATCCACCAGCTCAGAACGTCTTCTGTACTTACTGTATTCACACTCCTGTACCTGCTGTGATATCCTGTCTGATGTGAGAAGCTTCTCTGTGTGACGATCACCTGAGAGTCCACAGCAAGTCCCCAGAACACGTCTTATGTGACCCCACCACTTCCCTGGAGAACAGGAAATGCTCCGTCCATAAGAAGATCCTGGAGTATTACTGCACTGAGGACTCCTCCTGTATCTGTGTGTCCTGCAGGCTGGATGGAGAACATTGGGGACACCAGGTGGAGACTCTGGATGAGGTCTCTGAGAAGAAGAAGAAGAAACTGAGGAATGTTCTGCAGAAACTGATGAGAGAGAGAGAGGAGATGGAGAAAAGAGTCCAGAGTCTGCAGGAACACAGGAGGAAAGTACAAAGAAAAGCAGATGATGAAACAGAGAGAGTCACTGTCCTGTTCAGAGACATCAGGAGACAACTGGAAGACCTGGAGAATAGAGTCCTGAGGGAGATTTCTGGGCAGACAGAGTGGGTCTCCATCTCCATGTTGGATATAATCTGGGATCTGGAAATAAAGAAAAACAAGTTGTCCAGGAAGATGGGGGACATTGAGGAGCTGTGTAACATGACGGATCCACTGATTGTCCTACAGGAATCAGACACAGGTGACTTGTGTGATACTGAGGATGGAGATGATGAGGACAGAGAGAGACATGATGAGCTCCTCCATGATGGAGGGGATCTGGATGTGACGGGGATCTCACACACATTACACACAGGTTTATCTGATATCATGTCTGGGGTAAATGTAGAGGAATGTACAGGCCCACATGTCTATCCACATTCTACTACAAAGGGCAAAGGTCACATCAATGCTGAACCATCCAGGCCACGCCCCCAACTCTTCCCCACCATGCAACCATCCAGGAGATGCCACCAACCCACCCCCACCATACAACGCTCACACAGCCAGGCTGGAGGACCAAATATTGGGTCTGTACAGCAAACATTGGGGGTGTTGGGGGTTACAGACATATTACTGGATGTGAGTAGAGCTGGTAACAATCTACATATATCAGATGACAGGAAAACTGGAACCTGGTCAGTATATCAGTCTTACCCAGAAACACCAGAGAGATTTCGATGTCCTCAGGTGATGAGCAGTCAGAATTTCTCCTCAGGGAGACATTACTGGGAAGTGGATGTCGGGGGGTCAGAGTTCTGTAGAGTCGGGATGTATTACCTCAGTATAGACAGGAGAGAAGAGCACTCAAGGATTGGATATAATAAGAAGTCCTGGGGTTTAGAGAAGTTGTGGTCTAATCAGTACTCATTGATACATGACAGTAATCAGATTCCATTACCCGGCGGTGTCTCCAGTAACAGAGTTGGGATAGATCTGGATTATGAGGCCGGGCGGATCTCCTTTTATGATCTGTGTGACCCGATCCGACATCTCCACACCTTCACCACCACCTTCACTGAGCCCCTCCATGCTGGGTTAGGTGTATGGGAAGGCCGTATAACGATATCTGGGGGAACCAGATGTGAGAAATCTGCCCAGAAACTGGTGACATCACAGGGTGGAGAATCTGATTGGTGCAATACTGAGCCAATAGGGGGAAGCAAAACTAAACTTCACTTTACCACCTAGTGTGTCACTGACCAAGAACAAGCATGCAGGAGGGCAGAGCGTTCAGACTTCACTGGCTGCATGCTTGTTCTGGGTCAGTGACACACTACATAGTGTATTAGGATTGGAATGACAGCTCTGGAGCCTTCACCTTTATAGTGTATCTATAGCCAAAATATGTTTTATTTTCAGTTTTGCATGGTGTGGGGAAGAATTAGAACCCCTGTCATGTTTTTACAAATTTGTGGGGCTCCATTAGAGTTCTTCTCTCACTTCCTGTCCTTGTGACAACATTTTACCAGACAGGAAGGAACTCTCCAACAGTCTCCCCTTCAGTCCCAGCACCTCTATGATCCTTATGGAGCCAAACAATTGTTCCATTTCCTCTATAGCAGGAGTCTCAAACTGGCGGCCCTCTAGCTGTTGCAAAACTACAAGTCCCAAGAGGCATTGCAAGGCTGACAGTTACAAGCATGACACCCACAGGCAGAGGCATGATCAATGGCATCACTGAGGGGGGGCCAGAGGGGGCCCTGACCCCCCCAACATGCGGGGGATTCCTCCCCCCTCCCTCTGCTCACTGACACTGCATAATGCGAGCGCTCACACAACCACGGCCGCCCGATCTGCTCCTTCCCCTGCATCCTCATTGGCAGGGAGAGGAGCGAGTTGCAGGAAGGACTCCACCAGCACTGTCGAAGGGGGTGGGGGTGCCCAAGCCTTCTCCCATTATCTTGGTTATTTAAAAAACAGACTGATTTCTCCCGTCCTTAGGACAGGAGAACCAGCCTGTAAATTCTGAGAGTGGTGACTGCAAGCTGAGCCGAGTGTCAGTCTATGACACTCTTTCACAGCCCAGCGAGTCCAGCCACCCCACCCCCCCTCTCACTCTCCTCACGTACTTGAGAGCAGAGAGGAATACAGCTCCTTCTCCTGCCCCTGTTCCTCCAGTGTCTTCTAGTCCCGCCCACACTATCCCAGCGTGCTGTATCTGAAGAGAGGGGATGTGTGGGCGGGAAATATGAAAATCAGCAGCATTCCTGGCTGTGTGTCAATGATGCCTGAGCTTCAAGCCCGGACCCATGGGTAAGTGTGTACACTGCAGTCCACTGTAATCACTGAACTGTCCTTATCTCCATCCCTTCTCTACCCCATCTGTCCCTCCCCCTCTCCTGTTCTTTCAAGACCTTCACAAACTTTCACTTTCAGTTAGGCAGGTAATAGACGGTGCAAATTTCTTTCCTGCATCCACAGATTGCAGGAAAGAAACTTGCATGATTCTCCCATCAACACAGACAGTGGTGACAGGGGAATATCCCTCCTGCCCAGCAATTGTATTCCTCTGACAAACAGTGACTATCCCTAGTGGCTATAGCAACCACTAGTGATAATCATAAGAGAATCTGGCAGGCTGGTTGTACCCAGGTTGATCGATCAACTTGGTACATTCAGCCTGCTCATTAATGGTTAAAATCTCAGCCAGTTCCTACTTCCTGTTGAACCAGCTGAGATTTAAACTGTCTATGGGTGATCTTAGCTCTTAGGCAGCCCATACATTGATCACTTTTTTCATTCATTCAGTGGGCAGCACAGTGGTGTAGTGGGTAGCACTCTCACCTAGTGGCAAAAGGGTCGCTGGTTTGAATCCCGACCACGACACCATCTGCCTGGAGTTTGCATGTTCTCCCTGTGTCTGTGTGGGTTTCCTCCGGGTACTCCGGTTTTCTCCCACACTCCAAAGACATGCTGGTAGGTTAATTGGATCTTGTCCAAATTGGCCCCAGTATATATGTGTGTCCCAAGCGTGTCGAGATCCTACGAGGTAAAATGACCGCACCAGCCAAGCAGACACTGGCTGCAAAAAGCGCCTAGAGGCGATTCAGTTCGCATGTGTAGCGCTATACAAGTCACTCATTCATTCATTCAACTATTAGGTTGAATGAAAAAAATAAAGAAATTATCCAATTCCCCCATCTACACATTATAGGTGAGAATCCTCCCAGTGTGGACCAGTGGTGGAACAACCAGAGTTGCTGTCCTGTCCCTGCTATTCACAGCGCTGGTCTCTGTCTCCATGGCAGCGGCGGCAGCACATTGGAACCCAGTGTTGGTTAATTTATGGGGCTGATGTAAAGGAGGGCCAGCACAATTTGTTGGGCATGTTTAAAATTAGACATGCCCGATCCTGCCAGGAAGCCCACACTGCACAGCGCTAATCACAGGCAGTGAAACATTTCCCGCTCCGCAGCTGCACAGATCAGGAAATGTCTCACTGGCTGTGATTAGCACTGTGGAGTGTCGGCTTCCTGGCGGGATCGGGCATGTGGGATTTCAAACACACCCGAGCCCATCTCTATTGGTTGTAGACAGTTGAGCTCCCTGCAGGTTTCTTAGCAGCAGTGGAGCTTCTCTGACATGCTGATCGTGATGCAATCCAGGTGATGCTCCTAGTCAAATCCTAGTGTTAATTATCATAGTGATTTTATTAATCAAAGCCCACACTTTACAGGCATGGAGCCCACATGGCTGCTGAACATACGGTTGATTATATATATATGTGAAAAGAACAGAACAGGCACCTCCAGGTTAGAACAAATGACATTTAATAGGTAACAGGTGCATTTATCCACTTACATCTAAATTATGGTAATCCAGCACATGTCCTTTTCCACACTAATGTGGCGCCCGCCGTCCGACGCAAAGATGCTTGAAAAAGGAGTGCGCCTGTCCTATAAGTCAGAGCGCATGCTCTGAAACGTCGTCGCGACCACCTGTGACGTCACCGCGCCCGACGCTGCGCTCCCACACTGGCCTGCAGCCTCTACCAAGCCTCGGTCCTAGTACCACGGTCTCCCGGAAATCCTGCTGGATGGGATCACCCTCCCCCAGACATGGAAAGCTGTAGGATAGCCGTAGTAAACGTCGGACGGACGGACGCCACATTAGTGTGGAAAAGGACATGTGCTGAATTACCATAATTTAGATGTAAGTGGATAAATGCACCTGTTACCTATTAAATGTAATTTGTTCCAGCCTGGAGGCACCTATTCTGTTCTCTTCACATATCCTGGAGTCTGCTCCCAACTTCCCTTTGTGTGAGTGACTTGTATAGCGCTACAAATGCGAACTAAATCGCCTCAAGACGCTTTTTGCAGCCAGTCTCAGCCTTGTGTCTTCAGAATAGGTGGGTCTTAAGCTTCTTCCTGAAGGCCAGATGGTTTTCTTCCATGCGCATGTCCGTTGGTAGAGCGTTCCATAGCCGTGGTCCTTGGACTGCGAATCTTCGTTCTCCTTTTGATTTGTAGCGGGTCTTGGGGATGTGGAGTAGGTTTTGGTTAGTTGATCGGAGGGGTCGACTTGGGGTGTAGTGCTTTATTTTCTCGCATAGGTATTGCGGAGCGTTTCCTTGTGTGCACTTGTGAGTGAGGCAATAGGGTCTTGAATGTAACCCGATCCTTCACGGCTAGCCAATGGAGGGTCCTCAGGGATGGGGTGATTGATTCCCAAGGTTTTTTTCCCATTACCAGTCTGGCTGCCGTGTTCTGGACGACTTGTAGATGTGAAATTTGGTATTTTGGAAGTCAGAGGTAGAGGGAGTTTGCGTAGTCGAGTCGGGAATTGATGATTGTTCCAACTACTACTGCTATGTCCTCTTCCGGGATGAAGGGGATGAGTCTATGCAGCAGGCCGAGAAGATGGTGAGATCCGCTGACTACTGATCCTATTTGTGCGTCCATAGTCATGCCTGAGTCAAAGATGACTCCGAGGCTTTTGTCTTTGATGCTTGGGGTGATGATTTGTCCAAGGATGGTGGGTGGTGTGCATGTTGTGCTAGGGTTTTTCTTTCGGTTTGCGTGGAGAAAGAGAAGTTCTGTTTTGGATCCATTAAGTTTGAGGGAACTCTCCGTCATCCAATCGTTGATCAATGAGAGGCAGTTTTCTAGTGCGTGGTATTGTTTTTTTTTTGGTGATGGCTTGCCCTGGCTTATGGACTTTATATACAGGTCTTTCTCCCATTCTCCCTTCTCCCCCTGCCTCTAGTCTTGTCTTTTTTTTCCCCTATATGGAAATTCTCATAATAAGGACTGAATTGATGGACTTGTTATCATATATACCAGGTGACAGCTCCACTATCACCTATGTCTGATTTATATATATATGTGGTTGTACTCTTGGTGCTAATAAATACTGTGTTTATTAGATCTGACTGGGAGCATCACCTGAATCACACCCCGATCAGCAAGCATGTCAACAGAGAAGGTTATACAGCATTACTGCTGCTAGGTGACCAGCTGGGGGCTCGGCTCTCTACAACCAATAGTGCCAGCCTTCCCCTGCATGCACCCATAATGTCACCAGCACTATGTCCTAATAGACTGCCGCCGCTGCCAAGGAGTCAGATGCCAGACCAGCGCTGTCAATAGCAAGGGCAGAACAGCAAGAGGAGGCTGGGGAACCCCACAGTGGCAGAACACCAGGGCCCAGTGGCAAGACAACCTTTGCAACCCTGGTAGTTCTCCCACTGCTTTGGACCCTTATATTTTCTTGGTGTGCTGGTGACATATATCTCTTGTTTTCTGCCACCCTGGGGGGCCCCAGTATAGTAGGAAGGGAGCTCACTGCAGAACATGTGAAAGGGCCAGTTGTGGGATCGTAGTAAAGGGCCCCAGGATATATATATATATAATTGCATTTTATAGTTGGCCCCCTACTTTTGTCCCTCTCCCCCCATGTGCCCCCACTAAATATGAAAGCTGGAGACGCCACTGGGCATGATGGGATTTGTAGTTTCGCAACAGCTAGAGGGCCGCTAGTTTGAGACCCCTGACCTATAGCCCTATTCATCTGTTAAAGAAAAATAATTCTCATATGATTTACTAATGATGAAATGACACGACTAAGTGCTTATATGCTAATGTGAGGTTCTTTATATAATAACAGGTTCTCTGTCTAGAATGACTTTACAGAAAGATGTTATTAGAACAAATTGTTGTTCTCCGGATCCTTGGAAGGTCTTGTTGGGGAACATAGAGACAGTTGGTCTCCTTCTTCTACAATGAGGGATTTGGGAGTCTGGAGGTGGGACAAGCTGATAAGGTGTTCAGAGATAACAGAAATGAATGTCTCTTGTAATGAATGATGTGCTGCTTGTACAAATTCTTCAGTAAATGATTCTGTCTGTAAAATGTTGATGTTTGGGACGGTCCTCCATGACAACTGTCCAGGATTGGAGGGTAAAAGCCTCCCTTTGATGAAGAGGTCAGATTCTTGGTCCATCTGCCATGTCTAAGGATCTCCTCACACCTTCATCTCTCTACTTTCTAATCTTTACTTTTACTTTGTAACTCTTCTCTTCTAAATAAACTTCCAGAACCTTCACCGGGATCAGAGGTTGTTATTTCCTCATCACATTCCACAAGAACTTTGTAATCCCGATGGAACACATCCATCATTTTATTGGGACACACAAGGCTTCCTATGGTCAGGATTGTCCTACAAAGATCAGTTTTTATATTTTTATATACAGTGGGTGTAGAAAAGAATCACCCCCCCCCCTTTAAAATAATCACATTTTGTTGCTTTGAAGCCATAAATAAAGACAGACACTGTCTTTGTTTTATTCATCTGTATTTACTCGATGCAACTTATGACATCAAAGTAAAAGATAGAACACCAACATGTCATAAAAAAATAAAAAAAATAAAAAAACAGAATCACTGAGTTGGAAAAAGGATCCCCCTCCTTGTGTCAGTATTTTGTTGGACCCCCTTTTGCTGTAATTCCAGCCTCTAGTCTGTTGGGATTAGGGATGAGCCGAACACCCCCCGGTTCGGTTCGCACCAGAACCTGCGACCGGACCGAAGTTCGCGCGAACTTTAGCTACCAAGCATCAGGTGCTTGGTAGCTGGTGGTGATCCAAGACTGATTAATTTTTATGAAGGTCAGTCGATAGACCGAGTCGGTGGACAGGCGCACCCTGTGATCAGTTACAAAGCCTCCAGCAGCACTGAATGTGCGGCCCGAAAGAACGCTGGATGCAGGACAGGCCAGTAGCTCAATTGCATACTGTGCAAGCTCTGGCCAGTGATCCATCCTCAAGACCCAGTAACCCAAAGGATTTTCGGTGGGAAAGATGTCCAAGTCTGATCTTGCCCCTAGGTATTCCTGCACCATGTAAACCAGATGCTGGCGATGGTTGCTGGAACCGATCATACCTTGGGGCTGCGGACCAAAAAATTGTCTGAACGCATCGGTCAGACGGCCACCTTCTCCACCGCTCCTTCTTCGACTGACCGAAGCCTCAGCAACACGTTGTCCAGAACCAGGAATTTGTAACCTCCCAGTCTCTGGGAACGCGTTGCACAGACCTTTCTGAAAGGCCTCCCGAAGATGCTTCATCCTCTGCTCCCTCTACGACGGCAAGATAAGGTCCGCAACCTTACCCTTGTAATGTGGATCAAGGAGGGTTGCCAGCCAGTAATGACCCCTCTCCTTGATCGCACGAATATTAGGATCCTTTCGCAGGCTTTGCAGGATCAGGGAGGCCATGCAGCGTAGGTTTGCTGAGGCATTTTGTCCGGAGTCCTTTGGGTCACTCAAGACGACATGATCCGCAGCCACCTCCTCCCAGCCACGTACAAGTCCATGGGTGTCTTGGGACTGTAATTGATCCCTTGAAGACTGCTGCTGATGCTGAGTGCTAGGCTCCACCTCCATGCTGACACAATCCTCCTCCTCCTCCTCTTCCTGTGTGAAAGCCGGGCCAGCAGGAACACTGTCTGGATAAAGGGGGCCTTGGGAGGTAAGGAAGTCCTCCTCTTCCTGCCTCTGTTCTGCCTCAAGTGCCCTGTCCATTATTTCACGCAGCGTGTGCTCCAACAGGTGGACAAGAGGTACAGTGTCACTGATGCATGCACTGTCACTGCTCACCATCCTCGTGGCCTCCTCAAATGGTGCCAGGACAGTGCATGCATCCCTGATCATGGCCCACTGGCGTGGGGGAAAAAATCCAAGCTCCCCTGACCCTTTCCTGGTGCCATATTGCAACAGATACTCATTGATGATCCTCTGCTGCATGTGCAACCGCTGCAGCATGGTCAGCATAGAGTTCCACCTGGTGGGCATGTCACAGATTAGGCGGTTCTTGGGCAGGTTGTATTCCTTTTGCAGGTCAGCCAGCCAAGCACTGGCATTATATGACCGGCGGAAATGCCAACAGCGTTTCCTGGCCTGCTTCAGGACCTCCTGTAAGCCCAGGTACCTGCCCAAGAACCGCAGCACCACCAAGTTAAGGACGTGAGCCAAACAGGGCACATGGGTCAGGTGGTTCTGTCGGAGGGCGGAGAGGAGGTTGTTGCCATTGTCGGAAACCACCATTCCTGGCTTAAGCTGGCGTGGCGTCAACCACCTCTCGGCCTGTCCCTGCGGAGCTGTCAGAACCTCTGCCCCAGTGTGGCTCCTGTCCCCCAAGCACACCAGCTCAAGCACCGCATGGTGTCTTTTTGCCTGCGTACTTGCGTAGCCCCTTGAACGCCTACGGAGCACCGCTGGTTCCGAGGACAAAGCACAGAAAGAGGCCACGGAGGAAGAAGAAAAGGAGGGGGTGGAGGAGAGAGGTGTGTCACAACCAGTAGTAGCATTTTGGAGGCGTGGTGGCAGAACAACCTCCGACACTACTGCACCATGTCCTGCATCCTTCCCAGCTGCCAGCAGAGTCACCCAATGCGCCGTGAAAGATAGGTAACGTCCCTGTCCATGCCTGCTGGACCATGACTCAGCGGTAATATGCACCTTACCACTGACCGCCCTGTCCAGCGAGACCAAGACATTGCCTTCCACATGCCGGTAGAGAGCCGGAATCACCTTCCGTGAGAAAAAGTGGCGTTTGGGTAACTGCTACTGAGGAACCGCACATTGCACAAACTCACGGAAGGGGGCAGAGTCTACCAACTGAAAAGGCAACAGTTGAAGTGCTATCAATTTAGCCAAGCTAGTATTCAACCGCTGGGCATGTGGATGGCTGGGAGTGAACTTCTTTTGGCGGTGCATCAGCTGGGGCAGGGAAATTTGCCTGGTACAATCTGACATCGGAGTACCGATAGCAGATTTCCCGCAAGTACTTGGCTGTGACACACCTAATTCTACACCTTCATTCCTCTCAGTGCAGGTTTCAGAGAGGACTGAAGGTATAGTGGGGTTGGAGATCCCAGCTGATGAGAAGCAAGGAGAGGTCCGCTTTGTTCTTTGGTGTGGGTCTTTTATGTACGCTTGCCAACGGACTGCATGGCAGGTCGACATATGTCTGGTCAAGCATGTGGTGCCCAACAGGGATGAGCCGAACACCCCCCTGTTCGGTTCGCACCAGAACCTGCGAACAGACAAAACGTTCGTGTGAATTTTAGAACCCTATTAAATACAATGGACTCGAACGTTCGAAATCTAAAGTGTTAATTATAAAGGCTGATATGCAAGTTATTGTCCTAAAAAGTGTTTGGGGACCTGGGTCCTGCCCCAGGGGACATGTATCAATGCAAAAAAAAGTTTTAAAAACGGCCGTTTTTTCGGGAGCAGTGATTTTAATAATGCTTAAAATGAAAAAATAAAAGTGAAATATTCCTTTAAATTTCGTACCTGGGGGGTGTGTATGATATGCATGTAAAGTGGCGCATGTTTCCTGTGCTTAGAACTGTCCCTGCAAAAAATGTCATTTTTGAAAGAAAAAAAGTCATTTAAAACTGACTCGCGGCTATTAATGAATTGTCGGCTCCCGGCAATACATACAAAAGTCATTGATAAAAAAAAAAAAAAGCGTGGGGGTTCCCCAGAATTCAATTACCAGGCCCTTCAGGTCTGGAATGGATATTAAGGGGAACCCCGCCGCAAATTAAAAAAAAAATTGACGTGGGGTTCCCCCAAATATCCATTCCAGGCCCTTCAGATCTGGCATGGATTTTAAGGGGAACTCCACCCCAAATTTAAAAAAAAATGGCGTGGAGTCCCCCTAAAAATCCATACCAGACCCCTTATCCGAGCACGCAACCTGGCCGGCCGCAGGGGAAAAGGGGGGGACGAGAGAGCGGCCCCCCTCCCTCCTGAACCGTACCAGGCCACATGCCCTCAACATGGGGAGGATGTCCCCATGTTGATGGGGACAAGGGCCTCATCCCCACAACCCTTGCCCGGTGGTTGTGGGGGTCTGCGGGCGGGGGGCTTATCGGAATCTGGAAGACCCCTTTAACAAAGGGGACCCCCAGATCCCGCCCCCCCCTATGTGAATTGGTAAGGGGTACATTGTACCTCTACCATTTCACGAAGAAAGCGTAAAAAAATGTTTAAAAAAAACACACAAACACCTTGAAAAAGTCCTTTATTTAAAAAAACAAAAAACAAAAAACATTCCAGCGGAGAAATCCAGTGTCCCGCGGCGATCCCGATGTCCAGCGCTGTCCGTCATTGGTTTTGCCTGAGCGGACCTGATGGGGAACTCCCTCTCAGTGTTTTTAAATGTATAGACCCGCCCCTTCTAAAGTTCCCCATCAGGTCCGCCCCCTCGGTATGTCGGACCCCGCCTACGTCATTGGCCTGAGTGGGGAAACTTCCTTCACTGTGTAATTTACACAGTGAAGGAAGTTTCCCGCTCAGGCCAATGACGTAGGCGGGTCCGACATACCGAGGGGGCGGACCTGATGGGGAACTGCTCTCACTTTGGTAATAAATGTATAGACCCGCCCCTTCTCATGTTCCGTATCTGGTCCGCTGAGCGGACCTGATGGGGAACTTTAGAAGGGGCGGGGTCTATACATTTAAAACACTGAGGAGGAAGTTCCCCATCAGGTCCGCTCAGGCACAACCAATGACGGACAGCGCTGGACATCGGGATCGCCGTGGGACACTGGATTTCACCGCTGGAATGTTTTGTTTTTTTTTTGTTTTTTGTTTTTAATAAAGGACTTTTTCAAGGTGTTGGTGTGTTTTTTTTAAACATTATTTTACGCTTTCTTCGTGAAATGGTAGGGGTACAATGTACCCCTTACCAATTCACATGGGGGGGGCGGGATCTGGGGGTCCCCTTTGTTAAAGGGGTCTTCCAGATTCCGATAAGCCCCCCGCCCGCAGACCCCCACAACCACCGGGCAAGGGTTGTGGGGATGAGGCCCTTGTCCCCATCAACATGGGGACATCCTCCCCATGTTGAGGGCATGTGGCCTGGTACGGTTCAGGAGGGAGGGGGGGCCGCTCTCTCGTCCCCCCCTTTTCCCCTGCGGCCGGCCAGGTTGCGTGCTCGGATAAGGGGTCTGGTATGGATTTTTAGGGGGACTCCACGCCATTTTTTTTTCAATGACTTTTGTATGTATTGCCGGGAGCCGACAATTCATTAATAGCCGCGAGTGAGTTTTAAATGACTTTTTTTCCTTCAGAAATGACACTTTGTGCAGGGACAGTTCTAAGCACGGGAAACATGCGCCACTTTACATGCATATCATACACACCCCCCAGGTACGAAATTTAAAGGAATATTTCACTTTTATTGTTTCACTTTAAGCATTATTAAAATCACTGCTCCCGAAAAAACAGCCATTTTTAAAACTTTTTTTGCATTGATACATGTCCCCTGGGGCAGGACCCGGGTCCCCAAACACTTTTTAGGACAATAACTTGCATATAAGCCTTTATAATTAGCACTTTAGATTTCTCCCATAGATTTTTCGAATTTGGCGCGAACACCCCAATTTGTTCGCTGTTCGGCGAACGGGCGAACAGGCAATGTTCGAGTCGAACATGAGTTCGACTCGAAACTCGAAGCTCATCCCTAGTGCCCAAGCGGCTTATGTTTTGGCCATGCGATATACGCTTCAGACATATGTTGCAAATAGGAATGGTGTGATCTGCTGCACACGTCTCAAAAAAGGCCCACACCAAAGAACTTTTGGAATAACGCGCAGAGACAGCAGCGCCCTGAACATGCGGAATACTGCAATGTGATGCAGTCGGTTGGCTGCCCTTAAGCTGGCCCCTGGAGGGCATCCTGCCTAGTTGGAGATGTGCCTCCTCCTCTCTCCTATCAGGCACCCACGTGGAGTCAGTGACCTCATAATCCCCTCCCTCCTCATCACTGGAGCAAATCTGGCAGTATGCTGCAGCTGGGGGAACATGACTGCCAGATTGTGTCCTTGTTGGGCACCCCCTCTCTCTGGGCTCACGTTACTACCCCCTCTCTCTGGGCTTACGTTACTGCCTTCCTCTAGCTGGGTACCATCATCGAAGCCTTCAAAACGCTGGGCATCCTCCTGGAGCATGTACCCAACACTGTGGTCAAACAGTTCGGGGGACTCCTCAGGAGGACATGGTGGGGCTAGGGAAGGAGTAACTGATGCCATTAAGCCAAGGGAAGAGGTCGCTTTGGCAGCTGCTTTGCCAGACAAAGTACCCTGAGCCTGGGTGAGAGAGGACGAGGAGGAGGGAGGACGACTTGGTCATCCACTCTACCAAGTCTTCGGCATGTTGTGGCTCAACATGTCCAGCTGCCAAAAAGAAGGACAAGCGTGTCCCACGGCCACGTGCTGATGAGGATGCACCGCGTCCACGACCAGCACTGTTGCCTCTAGACACAGAGCCTGCTTGCCCTCTTTTATTGGCTCGTGACTGTCTGCCTCTCCTTGTTGGCCTTCCAGACATACTAATGGCCTGCAGGGAGATGTAGCTCCACAAAGCTGGGATGTATATATACTGATTATACTGCAGCTAGCAGAATCAACTGCCTGCCTGTGATATTAATATGATCAGAACACCAGCTATTGTCTTCAGGTATTTTTAGGTGCACACTGTGCAAAGGACACAGTACACCAAGTGAAACACTGCAGCTAGCACAATCACCTGCCTGCCTGTCAGTATAGACAATAACAGGAACGGAACTAGCTAAACTGAATACAGTGTATAAATATATATACACAACACCTAGGATGCATATATATACTCTACACACTGTAACTGCAGCTAACTGACTTGCCTGCCTGCTCTATCTAACTCAATATAAATAACACTCTCTCTCTCTGTAAGCTCTCTCTTTAACCACCGCAACACACTACACAAGGCCGCCACGGAGGCAGCCTTATATAGTGTGGGGCGTGTACTTAACCCCCTGAGACATAATTGGCCAAAGCCACCCTGGCTTTGGCCAATTATGGCTCTCCGTTTTTTGCGCGCTGTGATTGGCCAAAGTATGCAGGTCATAGTGCATGCTTGGCCAATCATCAGCCAACAATGCACTGCGCGAACGGCCCATAATGTTTGCAATTCGGCGAACGGTCGAACAGGCGATGTTCGAGTCGAACATGGGTTCGACTCGAACTCGAAGCTCATCCCTAGTTGGAATTTGTCTCGGGTAACTTTGCACATCTAGACTTTGCAATATTTGTCCGCTCTTCTCTGCAGAACAGCTCAAGTTCAGTTACATTTCATGGTGACCATGTGTGGACTGCAGTCTTCAGTCATTCCACAGATTTTCAATGGGATTTAAGTCTGGGCTCTGACTAGGCCATGCAAGGACATTCACCGCCTTCTCCTCCAACCACTGTGTGCTCCCCTCCCCCTCCTCCAACCACTTTTTGCTCATTGGTGGACATTTCCCGCCTTCTCCTACAGCCACGGTGTGCTCATTGGTGGACATTCTTGCCTTTTCCTCCAACCACTGTGTGCTCATTGGTGCACATTCCCGCCTTTTCCTGCAACCACTGTGTGCTCATTGGTGGACATTCACCACCTTCTCCTCCAATCACTGTGTGCTCATAGGTGGACATTGCCTTCCCCCTCCTCCAAACACTATGTGCTCATTAGTGGACATTCTCCGCCTTCTCCTCCAACCACTGTGTGCTCATTGGTGGACATTCCCCACCTTCACCTCCAACCACTGTGGGCTCATTGGTGGACATTCCCACCTTCTTCTCCAACCACTGTGTGCTCATTGGTGGACATTCCCTGCCTTCTCCTCCAACCACTGTGTGCTCATTGGTGGACATTCCCCACCTTCTCCTCCAATCACTGTGTGCTCAAAGGTGGACATTGCCTTCCCCCTCCTCCAAACACTATGTGCTCATTAGTGGACATTCTCCGCCTTCTCCTCCAACCACTGTGTGCTCATTGGTGGACATTCCCCACCTTCACCTCCAACCACTGTGGGCTCATTGGTGGACATTCCCACCTTCACCTCCATCCACTGTGGGCTTATTGGTGGACATTCCCGCCTTCTCCTCCAACCACTGTGTGCTCATTGGTGGACATTCCCCACCTTCTTCTGCAACCACTGTG
Source organism: Rana muscosa (assembly GCA_029206835.1). Classification (NCBI taxonomy): domain Eukaryota; kingdom Metazoa; phylum Chordata; class Amphibia; order Anura; family Ranidae; genus Rana; species Rana muscosa. The sequence goes on from JARGYO010000890.1 coordinate 544,961, forward strand.
TGCTCATAGGTGGACATTCCCTTCCTCCTCCTCCAACCACTGTGTGCTCATTGGTGGACATTCCCCGTCTTCTCCTCCAACCACTGTGTGCTCATTGGTGGACATTCCCCGTCTTCTCCTCCAACCACTGTGTGCTCATTGGTGGACATTCCCCGTCTTCTCCTCCAACCACTGTATGCTCATTGGTGAACATTCCCGGCCTTCTCCTCCAACCACTGTGTGCTCATTAGGGGTGAGTATCTTCACTGGTCTTACGATTCTATTCGATTACGATTATCTGGTAAGCGTTTCGATTCGATTTGATTCCGCAATGCATCACGATGCCTCACGATTACCGACGAGCTCCCATTTCGCTTGGGCCACCTAGGCGTCCCTTGCTCCCTGCGATCTTCTTGGACACATCACAGGTCCCAGAAGATTGCCCGGCTATGGACATCGGAATCGCCACGGGACAATGGATTTCATCGCTGGAATGTTTATTTTTTATTTTTTATTTTTTAATAAAGGACTTTCCCAATGGTGTCTGTGTATTTATTTTTTTATTTTTTACACATTCTTTGTGAAATGGTAGGGGTACAATGTACCTCTTACCAATTCACATAGGGGAACAACAATAGCAAATGCAAGCGCTTGGGAAGCCTGCACAGACAAACACGATTAATCCTAAATGTGTAAAGGATATTATACAAAGGTTGAAAATCAAAAAAACAAAAAGAGTATTCCAATCAGATGGACATAAAGTTATTATTGTTACCAAGGGATGGCAGGTAGCATAAGGTTTTGAAAAACTCTATAGTAACAATTGTGGATAGGAAGTCTTTAATAAAAACTCAGTTGCCCAGGGTAGCTCTTCTCCAAGTTGAAGCCGACTCAAGGAAAATGACATGAAAGGAAAAATAGAAAAGCGCCTCTTAGCAAAACAGATTTATTATGTAGCAGACAATTTGTATCAAACACTTACATCATGGTAAGTTTCAGGTGTCATCCAGTAGGATTAATGTTTATATTGCGTCCAGGATCTCTGACGCTACTCCACGGATTTCCCAGGTCCCGGTTATGGCGGCCGCAAGTAGCCGGGATACAGGCTGGCTTGTCCGTGATAGGAGACAGCAGCGAAAGATGGCAACGGTCGGTCCGGAGAGGAGCGTCTGACGTCAACTGGATGGTGCAGGGAACCACAACGCGTTTCAGAGCATGCGCAGCTCTCGTACAGGGCATGCGCGCTCCTTTCTCAAGTGTACAAGGAGACAGGAAGGACGGATGTTTTAAAAGTAATTCTGCCCGTCAGCGCAGCAGAATTCAATAATTGCTATGACAAGTGTGTTGCATAAAACAAAACGGGAGTTTTAACCCCACTAACTTGGGATAGCTTAAATAGCAGAAAACTAATAATAGAATGTATAATAATATATTAATATATTAAAAAATTAATAAAAAAATATATATATTAATAAAAAATATATATATATATAATAAAAGTAATAATAATAATGATAATAAAGGTAATGAATAGTGATGAAATAATATTGCTCATAATAAAATAATTAAAGAAGTAATGAAATAATATTGCTCATAATAAAATAATTATGAAGTAATTAAGGCATAACGTTTATAATAGCAAAAAATTATTATTGTATGATAAAAGCTTTTTAAGGGAATGTCTATATAGACATTTTAGTGTTAAATTTTAAAAAAAATAAAATAATATATGACAGGGATATGATGCCTGCCAACAAAATATTTGGGTGCAAGCTCTTAAATGTTACGATAAATACAATCAAAGTGTCTATATCATACTTATTATATTTTATCACTTTGATTGTATTTATCGTAACATTTAAGAGCTTGCACCCAAATATTTTGTTGGCAGGCATCATATCCCTGTCATATATAAAAAAAATTTTTTTTAAATTTAACACTAAAATGTCTATATAGACATTCCCTTAAAAAGCTTTTATCATACAATAATACTTTTTTGCTATTATAAACGTTATGCCTTAATTACTTCATAATTATTTTATTATGAGCAATATTATTTCATTACTTCTTTAATTATTTTATTATGAGCAATATTATTTCATCACTATTCATTACCTTTATTATCATTATTATTATTACTTTTATTATATATATATATATTTTTTATTAATATATATATTTTTTTATTAATTTTTTAATATATTAATATATTAATATATTATTATACATTCTATTATTAGTTTTCTGCTATTTAAGCTATCCCAAGTTAGTGGGGTTAAAACTCCCGTTTTGTTTTATGCAACACACTTGTCATAGCAATTATTGAATTCTGCTGCGCTGACGGGCAGAATTACTTTTAAAACATCCGTCCTTCCTGTCTCCTTGTACACTTGAGAAAGGAGCGCGCATGCCCTGTACGAGAGCTGCGCATGCTCTGAAACGCGTTGTGGTTCCCTGCACCATCCAGTTGACGTCAGACGCTCCTCTCCGGACCGACCGTTGCCATCTTTCGCTGCTGTCTCCTATCACGGACAAGCCAGCCTGTATCCCGGCTACTTGCGGCCGCCATAACCGGGACCTGGGAAATCCGTGGAGTAGCGTCAGAGATCCTGGACGCAATATAAACATTAATCCTACTGGATGACACCTGAAACTTACCATGATGTAAGTGTTTGATACAAATTGTCTGCTACATAATAAATCTGTTTTGCTAAGAGGCGCTTTTCTATTTTTCCTTTCAATTCACATAGGGGGGGCGGGATCTGGGGGTCCCCTTTGTTAAAGGGGTCTTCCAGATTCCGATAAGCCCCCCGCCCGCAGACCCCCACAACCACCGGGCAAGGGTTGTGGGGATGAGGCCCTTGTCCCCATCAACATGGGGACATCCTTCCCATGTTGAGGGCATGTGGCCTGGTACGGTTCAGGAGGGGGGGCGCTCTCTCGTCCCCCCCTCTTTTCCTGCGGCCTGCCAGGTTGCGTGCCCGGGTAAAGGGTCTGGTCTGGATTTTTGGGGGTACTCCACGCCATTTTTATAAAAAATTTGGGGTGGAGTTCCCCTTAAAATCCTTTCCAGACCTGAAGGGCCTGGTATGGATATTTGGGGGATACCGCACGCATTTTTGTTTTTTAATTTGCGGCAGGGTTCCCCTTAATATCCATAGCAGACCTGAAGGGCCTGGTAATTGAATTTGGGGGAACCCCCACGCTTTTTTTTTATTTTTATCAATGACTTTTCTATGTATTGCCGGGAGCCGACAATTCATTAACAGCCGCGAGTCAGTTTTAAATGACTTTTTTTCCTTCAGAAATTATAGTTTTTGCAGAGACAGTTCTAAGCACGGGAAACAAGCGCTACTTTACATGCATTTTGCCGAACACCGGACCCGAACCCGAACATACAGTCAATTGTTCGGGTTCGGGTCCGGGACCCCCAAAACCCAAAAGTTTGGTACGGACCCGAACTTTACAGTTAGGGTCAGCTCAACCCTAGTAGGGACGAGTCTATACTTTTTCCCCCAAGAAGGCCAATGTCCACACAACTTCAACTCCAACAATGAGTTTATTTTCCTTTGCTTTAGTAGAACAGGAAGGTTGAAGAGAGAAAGAATAGTACAGGCATGAGGTAGATTCAGGAACAAACTTTTGGCTTTGTCGCCATTCGATCCCGAGTGGGTATATCTCACCCGGATAGTCCCTCAGCGATCCTAGCAGCCGGTGTGGAGCTCGAACAGTTAGTTAACCTTTCCTGGAGATACGATCGGGAACAGTTCCACGTCCTGAACTTCTCAGCACTTGTAACAGTAGAACCAAGATGCAAATTGAGCACATTGCAAGGCCTTTGGCGGATCTTTGAATCCCTCTAGCAGGTAATCAGGCCTCATCCGAGGCGCCAACTCCCTTCACCGAACTCTCTGGTTCCCTCTTTCTAGAACAGGTCACCCCTTCCTGGGCACCCTAGAACTCTTCTTTCGGGGGTAGGCCCTAGCTAAAGATGCTGGGCCTACTTGTAGAGTTGCAGCCCCAGGCTAAAGGTGCCTGAGACTTATACACCCACGCACACTCCTCTGGCCAAGGGGCCATGAGGAGCGCACTCCTCCGCTGGATGGACGGACCACCAACGACTCACCCCGAAAGATAGCGTCTGCCCCTTATGTACCCTCTCCCGGAATGCACACCAGGTTGACCACGCCCCCTGCACAACTGCCGAGAGAGGACACCCTAAGGCAGGGATATGCAATTAGCGGACCTCCAGCTGTTGCCAAACTACAAGTCCCATCATGCCTCTGCCTCTGGGTGTCATGCTTGATGCTGTCAGAGTCTCGCTATGCCTCATGGGACTTGTAGTTTGGCAACAGCTGGAGGTCCGCTAATTGCATATCCCTGCCCTAAGGCATCAATGCAACCTACGGTTCAACCCTGACCTGATATGGTAGCGCCAACTACAGGCTTGCCCGCCTGTAGGGAACTATACATATAGGCAGAAGCAATTACCTGACAATCAAAGTGATCTGAGCCGGGCTACTGGCTCAGATCAACCCCTAAATTTAGGCACATAGCACCCCTGAAAAGTAAAGAGGCGCTACACTGGAATACTCCCAGGACGTTACTAAGAGAAGCCTAGTGGAACCTGAAATATATATAAACCTATGCAGTGTTCCAGTATCATCGTCATCTACTTTGTTCTCCATGTGGCATGGTTGTCTGTAAATATAGCAGGATAAGAGACTCCATTATTATATTGGAGGACTGCCATTGATGTTTGTAGGTTTTCCTGTTGGCTTTGTGAATGGGAATTTATTACTTTTGTAGAAATAAGGACTACAATCATAAAGTACAGTGACCCTCCGGCATTTCCATGCATCGCATGTCCCTCTAGTGACCAGTGTATCAGGTGACATCATATTTGTGAGCCAAACAAAAGGGATTGTGGGATAAGTAGTTCCTCAGACTGATAATTGCTTCACATGATTATGTGCCTGGACTACATATCCCAGGGATCTTCGCTAGCATCAGGGAGATTGCTGGGAGTCGCTATAAAAGAAGCAAAAGCAAGCGTGGAGCTCTCTTCCTCCTGGGCCTAACATAAGGCGGACTTCTCCATGCATGGAGAGAGGGGTCGCGGCCTACCACGCGGTATACCACCTTCCAACCCGTACCAGAGGGGCCCAGCTCTGCTGTTTGTCATTAGACATCCATCCAGTACTACTCCGGTCGCCTGCCAGTCGGTGTACCGAGCTTCACATTGGAAGATCGAGGCGGCGGATGCGCTGCACGAGTGTCACTACACGAGATACTGTCCGAAAGACATCATATCGGTCTGGTCATTGGTGAGAGGGCAATCGCCCAACCTTTACCCACCCTTTGTCACGGTTTCACTGGGACACTTTGCACAGACATCTCTACCTTAGGAATACTTTACTGAACCTATTTGAACACTGTGCTTAGACATCTTTAACCTTCCTCACTACAAGAAACCCATTTTTTCCTACTACACCTAATCAGATTACAATTAATGAGCTCCTACATACCGGTGAAGACCATCAGATCTGCAACGGGGACATTATTGCTATTACTGATACAAGGGCCATTATACTATTACTTCTAGGCCTGATCTCTCCTTAGGGAAACAGTTATGGGCTGGCCAGGTTCCATCTTCTGTAGTGTGTCAGTATAATCTTTTAGCTGTATTTATCCCTTTAGGGGATAGCATTATTTCTTTAACCACTTAACGACCGTGCCATAGCCGACTGACGGCTACAGCGCGGCTCGATAACTCTGGGAGGGTGTACATTGGCTTCCTCCCAGAATCGTGCCCCCTGGGGCATGCACGCGGGAGTATCAATGACCACCGTGTCCAGAGGACCCAGTGGATCACGGTAAATGGCCGCTGACAGTGGCCCTTTACCACGTGATCGCTCCGTCAAAAGACGGAGCGATCACTTGTAAACAAACCGGCGTCCTGTCCGGTTCCTCTCTCCCCTCTCTGTACCGATCGAGAGATCAGTTGCAGCAGCACTGTGGGCTGGATGAGTAGTGCCCACAGCGCTGCTCTGTGCCCATTTCAGCCACATCCATCCCTCTGTTATACTCATCCAGCCAGCCATCCCTCTGTCATACTCATCCACCCCTCTGTCATACTCATCCATCCCTCTGTCATACTCATCTATCCCTCTGTCATACTCATCCATCCCTCTGTTATACTCATCCAGCCAGCCATCCCTCTGTCATACTCATCCACCCCTCTGTCATACTCATCCATCCCTCTGTCATACTCATCCATCCCTCTGTCATACTCATCCATCCCTCTGTCATACTCATCCATCCCTCGGTCATACTCATCCACCCCTCTGTCATACTCATCCATCCCTCTGTCATACTCATCTATCCCTCTGTCATACTCATCCATCCCTCTGTTATACTCATCCAGCCAGCCATCCCTCTGTCATACTCATCCACCCCTCTGTCATACTCATCCATCCCTCTGTCATACTCATCCATCCCTCTGTCATACTCATCCATCCCTCTGTCATACTCATCTATCCCTCTGTCATACTCATCCACCCCTCTGTCATACTCATCCATCCCTCTGTCATACTCATCCATCCCTCTGTCATACTCATCTATCCCTCTGTCATACTCATCTATCCCTCTGTCATACTCATCCATCCCTCTGTCATACTCATCTATCCCTCTGTCATACTCATCCATCCCTCTGTCATACTCATCTATCCCTCTGTCATACTCATCTATCCCTCTGTCATACTCATCTATCCCTCTGTCATACTCATCCATCCCTCTGTCATACTCATCTATCCCTCTGTCATACTCATCCATCCCTCTGTCATACTCATCCATCCCTCTGTCATACTCATCTATCCCTCTGTCATACTCATCTATCCCTCTGTCATACTCATCTATCCCTCTGTCATACTCATCTATCCCTCTGTTATACTCATCCATCCCTCTGTCATACTCATCTATCCCTCTGTCATACTCATCCATCCCTCTGTCATACTCATCCATCCCTCTGTCATACTCATCTATCCCTCTGTCATACTCATCCACCCCTCTGTCATACTCATCCATCCCTCTGTCATACTCATCTATCCCTCTGTCATACTCATCTATCCCTCTGTCATACTCATCTATCCCTCTGTCATACTCATCTATCCCTCTGTCATACTCATCCATCCCTCTGTCATAGTCATCTATCCCTCTGTCATACTCATCCATCCCTCTGTCATACTCATCTATCCCTCTGTCATACTCATCTATCCCTCTGTCATACTCATCTATCCCTCTGTCATACTCATCCACCCCTCTGTCATACTCATCTATCCCTCTGTCATACTCATCTATCCCTCTGTCATACTCATCTATCCCTCTGTCATACTCATCTATCCCTCTGTCATACTCATCTATCCCTCTGTCATACTCATCTATCCCTCTGTCATACTCATCTATCCCTCTGTCATACTCATCTATCCCTCTGTCATACTCATCTATCCCTCTGTCATACTCATCCACCCCTCTGTCATACTCATCCATCCCTCTGTCATACTCATCTATCCCTCTGTCATACTCATCTATCCCTCTGTCATACTCATCTATCCCTCTGTCATACTCATCTATCCCTCTGTCATACTCATCTATCCCTCTGTCATACTCATCTATCCCTCTGTCATACTCATCTATCCCTCTGTCATACTCATCTATCCCTCTGTCATACTCATCTATCCCTCTGTCATACTCATCTATCCCTCTGTCATACTCATCCATCCCTCTGTCATACTCATCTATCCCTCTGTCATACTCATCTATCCCTCTGTCATACTCATCTATCCCTCTGTCATACTCATCTATCCCTCTGTCATACTCATCCATCCCTCTGTCATACTCATCCATCCCTCTGTCATACTCATCCACCCCTCTGTCATACTCATCCATCCCTCTGTCATACTCATCTATCCCTCTGTCATACTCATCTATCCCTCTGTCATACTCATCCATCCCTCTGTCATACTCATCTATCCCTCTGTCATACTCATCTATCCCTCTGTCATAGTCATCTATCCCTCTGTCATACTCATCTATCCCTCTGTCATACTCATCTATCTCTCTGTCATACTCATCCATCCCTCTGTCATACTCATCTATCCCTCTGTCATACTCATCTATCCCTCTGTCATAGTCATCTATCCCTCTGTCATACTCATCTATCCCTCTGTCATACTCATCTATCCCTCTGTCATACTCATCCACCCCTCTGTCATACTCATCTATCCCTCTGTCATACTCATCTATCCCTCTGTCATACTCATCTATCCCTCTGTCATACTCATCTATCCCTCTGTCATAGTCATCTATCCCTCTGTCATACTCATCTATCCCTCTGTCATAGTCATCTATCCCTCTGTCATACTCATCCATCCCTCTGTCATACTCATCTATCCCTCTGTCATACTCATCTATCCCTCTGTCATACTCATCCACCCCTCTGTCATACTCATCTATCCCTCTGTCATACTCATCCACCCCTCTGTCATACTCATCTATCCCTCTGTCATACTCATCTATCCCTCTGTCATACTCATCTATCCCTCTGTCATACTCATCTATCCCTCTGTCATACTCATCTATCCCTCTGTCATACTCATCTATCCCTCTGTCATACTCATCTATCCCTCTGTCATACTCATCTATCCCTCTGTCATACTCATCCATCCCTCTGTCATACTCATCCATCCCTCTGTCATACTCATCCACCCCTCTGTCATACTCATCCATCCCTCTGTCATACTCATCTATCCCTCTGTCATACTCATCTATCCCTCTGTCATACTCATCCATCCCTCTGTCATACTCATCTATCCCTCTGTCATACTCATCTATCCCTCTGTCATAGTCATCTATCCCTCTGTCATACTCATCTATCCCTCTGTCATACTCATCTATCCCTCTGTCATACTCATCCACCCCTCTGTCATACTCATCTATCCCTCTGTCATACTCATCCACCCCTCTGTCATACTCATCTATCCCTCTGTTATACTCATCCATCCCTCTGTCATACTCATCTATCCCTCTGTCATACTCATCCATCCCTCTGTCATACTCATCCATCCCTCTGTCATACTCATCTATCCCTCTGTCATACTCATCCACCCCTCTGTCATACTCATCCATCCCTCTGTCATACTCATCCATCCCTCTGTCATACTCATCTATCCCTCTGTCATACTCATCTATCCCTCTGTCATACTCATCTATCCCTCTGTCATACTCATCTATCCCTCTGTCATACTCATCCATCCCTCTGTCATACTCATCTATCCCTCTGTCATACTCATCTATCCCTCTGTCATACTCATCTATCCCTCTGTCATACTCATCTATCCCTCTGTCATACTCATCTATCCCTCTGTCATACTCATCTATCCCTCTGTCATACTCATCTATCCCTCTGTCATACTCATCTATCCCTCTGTCATACTCATCCATCCCTCTGTCATACTCATCTATCCTTCTGTCATACTCATCTATCCCTCTGTCATACTCATCTATCCCTCTGTCATACTCATCTATCCCTCTGTCATACTCATCCATCCCTCTGTCATACTCATCCATCCCTCTGTCATACTCATCCATCCCTCTGTCATATTCATCTATCCCTCTGTCATACTCATCTATCCCTCTGTCATACTCATCCACCCCTCTGTCATACTCATCTATCCCTCTGTCATACTCATCTATCCCTCTGTCATACTCATCCACCCCTCTGTCATACTCATCTATCCCTCTGTCATACTCATCCATCCCTCTGTCATAGTCATCTATCCCTCTGTCATACTCATCCACCCCTCTGTCATACTCATCTATCCCTCTGTCATACTCATCTATCCCTCTGTCATACTCATCTATCCCTCTGTCATAGTCATCTATCCCTCTGTCATACTCATCCATCCCTCTGTCATACTCATCTATCCCTCTGTCATACTCATCTATCCCTCTGTCATACTCATCCATCCCTCTGTCATACTCATCCATCCCTCTGTCATACTCATCTATCCCTCTGTCATACTCATCCACCCCTCTGTCATACTCATCCATCCCTCTGTCATACTCATCTATCCCTCTGTCATACTCATCTATCCCTCTGTCATACTCATCTATCCCTCTGTCATACTCATCTATCCCTCTGTCATACTCATCCACCCCTCTGTCATACTCATCTATCCCTCTGTCATACTCATCTATCCCTCTGTCATACTCATCCATCCCTCTGTCATACTCATCCATCCCTCTGTCATACTCATCCATCCCTCTGTCATACTCATCTATCCCTCTGTCATACTCATCTATCCCTCTGTCATACTCATCCACCCCTCTGTCATACTCATCTATCCCTCTGTCATACTCATCTATCCCTCTGTCATACTCATCCACCCCTCTGTCATACTCATCTATCCCTCTGTCATACTCATCCATCCCTCTGTCATAGTCATCTATCCCTCTGTCATACTCATCCACCCCTCTGTCATACTCATCTATCCCTCTGTCATACTCATCTATCCCTCTGTCATACTCATCTATCCCTCTGTCATACTCATCTATCCCTCTGTTATACTCATCCATCCCTCTGTCATACTCATCCATCCCTCTGTCATACTCATCTATCCCTCTGTCATACTCATCCATCCCTCTGTCATAGTCATCCACCCCTCTGTCATACTCATCTATCCCTCTGTCATACTCATCTATCCCTCTGTTATACTCATCCATCCCTCTGTCATACTCATCTATCCCTCTGTCATACTCATCTATCCCTCTGTCATACTCATCTATCCCTCTGTCATAGTCATCTATCCCTCTGTCATACTCATCTATCCCTCTGTCATACTCATCTATCCCTCTGTTATACTCATCCATCCCTCTGTCATACTCATCTATCCCTCTGTCATACTCATCTATCCCTCTGTCATACTCATCCATCCCTCTGTCATACTCATCTATCCCTCTGTCATACTCATCCATCCCTCTGTCATACTCATCCATCCCTCTGTCATACTCATCCACCCCTCTGTCATACTCATCCACCCCTCTGTCATACTCATCCATCCCTCTGTCATACTCATCTATCCCTCTGTCATACTCATCTATCCCTCTGTCATACTCATCTATCCCTCTGTCATACTCATCTATCCCTCTGTCATACTCATCCACCCCTCTGTCATAGTCATCCACCCCTCTGTCATACTCATCCACCCCTCTGTCATACTCATCCATCCCTCTGTCATACTCATCTATCCCTCTGTCATACTCATCCATCCCTCTGTCATAGTCATCCACCCCTCTGTCATACTCATCCACCCCTCTGTCATACTCATCCATCCCTCTGTCATACTCATCTATCCCTCTGTCATAGTCATCCACCCCTCTGTCATACTCATCCATCCCTCTGTCATACTCATCTATCCCTCTGTCATACTCATCCATCCCTCTGTCATACTCATCTATCCCTCTGTCATACTCATCCATCCCTCTGTCATAGTCATCCACCCCTCTGTCATACTCATCCACCCCTCTGTCATACTCATCCACCCCTCTGTCATACTCATCTATCCCTCTGTCATACTCATCTATCCCTCTGTCATACTCATCCATCCCTCTGTCATACTCATCTATCCCTCTGTCATACTCATCCATCCCTCTGTCATACTCATCCATCCCTCTGTCATACTCATCCATCCCTCTGTCATACTCATCTATCCCTCTGTCATACTCATCCACCCCTCTGTCATACTCATCTATCCCTCTGTCATACTCATCTATCCCTCTGTCATACTCATCTATCCCTCTGTCATAGTCATCTATCCCTCTGTCATACTCATCCATCCCTCTGTCATACTCATCTATCCCTCTGTCATACTCATCTATCCCTCTGTCATACTCATCCATCCCTCTGTCATACTCATCCATCCCTCTGTCATACTCATCTATCCCTCTGTCATACTCATCCACCCCTCTGTCATACTCATCCATCCCTCTGTCATACTCATCTATCCCTCTGTCATACTCATCTATCCCTCTGTCATACTCATCTATCCCTCTGTCATACTCATCTATCCCTCTGTCATACTCATCCACCCCTCTGTCATACTCATCTATCCCTCTGTCATACTCATCTATCCCTCTGTCATACTCATCCATCCCTCTGTCATACTCATCCATCCCTCTGTCATACTCATCCATCCCTCTGTCATACTCATCTATCCCTCTGTCATACTCATCTATCCCTCTGTCATACTCATCCACCCCTCTGTCATACTCATCTATCCCTCTGTCATACTCATCTATCCCTCTGTCATACTCATCCACCCCTCTGTCATACTCATCTATCCCTCTGTCATACTCATCCATCCCTCTGTCATAGTCATCTATCCCTCTGTCATACTCATCCACCCCTCTGTCATACTCATCTATCCCTCTGTCATACTCATCTATCCCTCTGTCATACTCATCTATCCCTCTGTCATACTCATCTATCCCTCTGTTATACTCATCCATCCCTCTGTCATACTCATCCATCCCTCTGTCATACTCATCTATCCCTCTGTCATACTCATCCATCCCTCTGTCATAGTCATCCACCCCTCTGTCATACTCATCTATCCCTCTGTCATACTCATCTATCCCTCTGTTATACTCATCCATCCCTCTGTCATACTCATCTATCCCTCTGTCATACTCATCTATCCCTCTGTCATACTCATCTATCCCTCTGTCATAGTCATCTATCCCTCTGTCATACTCATCTATCCCTCTGTCATACTCATCTATCCCTCTGTTATACTCATCCATCCCTCTGTCATACTCATCTATCCCTCTGTCATACTCATCTATCCCTCTGTCATACTCATCCATCCCTCTGTCATACTCATCTATCCCTCTGTCATACTCATCCATCCCTCTGTCATACTCATCCATCCCTCTGTCATACTCATCCACCCCTCTGTCATACTCATCCACCCCTCTGTCATACTCATCTATCCCTCTGTCATACTCATCTATCCCTCTGTCATACTCATCTATCCCTCTGTCATACTCATCTATCCCTCTGTCATACTCATCCACCCCTCTGTCATAGTCATCCACCCCTCTGTCATACTCATCCACCCCTCTGTCATACTCATCCATCCCTCTGTCATACTCATCTATCCCTCTGTCATACTCATCCATCCCTCTGTCATAGTCATCCACCCCTCTGTCATACTCATCCACCCCTCTGTCATACTCATCCATCCCTCTGTCATACTCATCTATCCCTCTGTCATAGTCATCCACCCCTCTGTCATACTCATCCATCCCTCTGTCATACTCATCTATCCCTCTGTCATACTCATCCATCCCTCTGTCATACTCATCTATCCCTCTGTCATACTCATCCATCCCTCTGTCATAGTCATCCACCCCTCTGTCATACTCATCCACCCCTCTGTCATACTCATCCACCCCTCTGTCATACTCATCTATCCCTCTGTCATACTCATCTATCCCTCTGTCATACTCATCCATCCCTCTGTCATACTCATCTATCCCTCTGTCATACTCATCCATCCCTCTGTCATACTCATCCATCCCTCTGTCATACTCATCCATCCCTCTGTCATACTCATCTATCCCTCTGTCATACTCATCCACCCCTCTGTCATACTCATCTATCCCTCTGTCATACTCATCTATCCCTCTGTCATACTCATCTATCCCTCTGTCATACTCATCTATCCCTCTGTCATACTCATCTATCCCTCTGTCATACTCATCTATCCCTCTGTCATACTCATCCATCCCTCTGTCATACTCATCCATCCCTCTGTCATACTCATCCACCCCTCTGTCATACTCATCCATCCCTCTGTCATACTCATCTATCCCTCTGTCATACTCATCTATCCCTCTGTCATACTCATCCATCCCTCTGTCATACTCATCTATCCCTCTGTCATACTCATCTATCCCTCTGTCATAGTCATCTATCCCTCTGTCATACTCATCTATCCCTCTGTCATACTCATCTATCCCTCTGTCATACTCATCCACCCCTCTGTCATACTCATCTATCCCTCTGTCATACTCATCCATCCCTCTGTCATACTCATCTATCCCTCTGTCATACTCATCTATCCCTCTGTCATAGTCATCTATCCCTCTGTCATACTCATCTATCCCTCTGTCATACTCATCTATCCCTCTGTCATACTTATCTATCCCTCTGTCATACTCATCCATCCCTCTGTCATACTCATCCATCCCTCTGTCATACTCATCTATCCCTCTGTCATACTCATCCACCCCTCTGTCATACTCATCCATCCCTCTGTCATACTCATCTATCCCTCTGTCATACTCATCTATCCCTCTGTCATACTCATCCATCCCTCTGTCATACTCATCCACCCCTCTGTCATACTCATCTATCCCTCTGTCATACTCATCTATCCCTCTGTCATACTCATCTATCCCTCTGTTATACTCATCCACCCTCTGTCATACTATCCATCCCTCTGTCATACTCATCCATCCCTCTGTCATACTCATCTATCCCTCTGTTATACTCATCCACCCTCTGTCATACTCATCCATCCCTCTGTCATACTCATCTATCCCTCTGTTATACTCATCCATCCTTCTGTCATACTCATCTATCCCTCTGTCATACTCATCCATCCCTCTGTCATACTCATCCATCCCTCTGTCATACTCATCTATCCCTCTGTCATACTCATCCACCCCTCTGTCATACTCATCCATCCCTCTGTCATACTCATCCATCCCTCTGTCATACTCATCTATCCCTCTGTCATACTCATCTATCCCTCTGTCATACTCATCTATCCCTCTGTCATACTCATCTATCCCTCTGTCATACTCATCCATCCCTCTGTCATACTCATCTATCCCTCTGTCATACTCATCTATCCCTCTGTCATACTCATCTATCCCTCTGTCATACTCATCTATCCCTCTGTCATACTCATCTATCCCTCTATCATACTCATCTATCCCTCTGTCATACTCATCTATCCCTCTGTCATACTCATCTATCCCTCTGTCATACTCATCTATCCCTCTGTCATACTCATCCATCCCTCTGTCATACTCATCTATCCTTCTGTCATACTCATCTATCCCTCTGTCATACTCATCTATCCCTCTGTCATACTCATCTATCCCTCTGTCATACTCATCCATCCCTCTGTCATACTCATCCATCCCTCTGTCATACTCATCCATCCCTCTGTCATACTCATCCATCCCTCTGTCATATTCATCTATCCCTCTGTCATACTCATCTATCCCTCTGTCATACTCATCCACCCCTCTGTCATACTCATCTATCCCTCTGTCATACTCATCTATCCCTCTGTCATACTCATCCACCCCTCTGTCATACTCATCTATCCCTCTGTCATACTCATCCATCCCTCTGTCATAGTCATCTATCCCTCTGTCATACTCATCCACCCCTCTGTCATACTCATCTATCCCTCTGTCATACTCATCTATCCCTCTGTCATACTCATCTATCCCTCTGTCATAGTCATCTATCCCTCTGTCATACTCATCTATCCCTCTGTCATACTCATCTATCCCTCTGTCATACTTATCTATCCCTCTGTCATACTCATCCATCCCTCTGTCATACTCATCCATCCCTCTGTCATACTCATCTATCCCTCTGTCATACTCATCCACCCCTCTGTCATACTCATCCATCCCTCTGTCATACTCATCTATCCCTCTGTCATACTCATCTATCCCTCTGTCATACTCATCTATCCCTCTGTCATACTCATCCATCCCTCTGTCATACTCATCCATCCCTCTGTCATACTCATCCATCCCTCTGTCATACTCATCCATCCCTCTGTCATACTCATCTATCCCTCTGTCATACTCATCTATCCCTCTGTCATACTCATCCACCCCTCTGTCATACTCATCTATCCCTCTGTCATACTCATCTATCCCTCTGTCATACTCATCCACCCCTCTGTCATACTCATCTATCCCTCTGTCATACTCATCCATCCCTCTGTCATAGTCATCTATCCCTCTGTCATACTCATCCACCCCTCTGTCATACTCATCTATCCCTCTGTCATACTCATCTATCCCTCTGTCATACTCATCTATCCCTCTGTCATACTCATCTATCCCTCTGTTATACTCATCCATCCCTCTGTCATACTCATCCATCCCTCTGTCATACTCATCTATCCCTCTGTCATACTCATCCATCCCTCTGTCATAGTCATCCACCCCTCTGTCATACTCATCTATCCCTCTGTCATACTCATCTATCCCTCTGTTATACTCATCCATCCCTCTGTCATACTCATCTATCCCTCTGTCATACTCATCTATCCCTCTGTCATACTCATCTATCCCTCTGTCATAGTCATCTATCCCTCTGTCATACTCATCTATCCCTCTGTCATACTCATCTATCCCTCTGTTATACTCATCCATCCCTCTGTCATACTCATCTATCCCTCTGTCATACTCATCTATCCCTCTGTCATACTCATCCATCCCTCTGTCATAGTCATCCACCCCTCTGTCATACTCATCCACCCCTCTGTCATACTCATCCATCCCTCTGTCATACTCATCTATCCCTCTGTCATACTCATCTATCCCTCTGTCATACTCATCTATCCCTCTGTCATACTCATCTATCCCTCTGTCATACTCATCCATCCCTCTGTCATAGTCATCCACCCCTCTGTCATACTCATCCACCCCTCTGTCATACTCATCCATCCCTCTGTCATACTCATCTATCCCTCTGTCATAGTCATCCACCCCTCTGTCATACTCATCCACCCCTCTGTCATACTCATCCATCCCTCTGTCATACTCATCTATCCCTCTGTCATACTCATCCATCCCTCTGTCATACTCATCTATCCCTCTGTCATACTCATCCATCCCTCTGTCATAGTCATCCACCCCTCTGTCATACTCATCCACCCCTCTGTCATACTCATCCACCCCTCTGTCATACTCATCTATCCCTCTGTCATACTCATCTATCCCTCTGTCATACTCATCCATCCCTCTGTCATACTCATCTATCCCTCTGTCATACTCATCCATCCCTCTGTCATACTCATCCATCCCTCTGTCATACTCATCCATCCCTCTGTCATACTCATCTATCCCTCTGTCATACTCATCTATCCCTCTGTCATACTCATCTATCCCTCTGTCATACTCATCTATCCCTCTGTCATACTCATCTATCCCTCTGTCATACTCATCCACCCCTCTGTCATACTCATCTATCCCTCTGTCATACTCATCCATCCCTCTGTCATAGTCATCTATCCCTCTGTCATACTCATCCACCCCTCTGTCATACTCATCTATCCCTCTGTCATACTCATCTATCCCTCTGTCATACTCATCTATCCCTCTGTCATAGTCATCTATCCCTCTGTCATACTCATCTATCCCTCTGTCATACTCATCTATCCCTCTGTCATACTCATCTATCCCTCTGTCATACTCATCCACCCCTCTGTCATACTCATCTATCCCTCTGTCATACTCATCCACCCCTCTGTCATACTCATCCATCCCTCTGTCATACTCATCTATCCCTCTGTCATACTCATCTATCCCTCTGTCATACTCATCTATCCCTCTGTCATACTCATCTATCCCTCTGTCATAGTCATCCACCCCTCTGTCATACTCATCTATCCCTCTGTCATACTCATCTATCCCTCTGTCATACTCATCCATCCCTCTGTCATACTCATCTATCCCTCTGTCATACTCATCTATCCCTCTGTCATACTCATCTATCCCTCTGTCATACTCATCTATCCCTCTGTCATACTCATCTATCCCTCTGTCATACTCATCCATCCCTCTGTCATACTCATCTATCCCTCTGTCATACTCATCCATCCCTCTGTCATACTCATCTATCCCTCTGTCATACTCATCCATCCCTCTGTCATACTCATCTATCCCTCTGTCATACTCATCCACCCCTCTGTCATACTCATCCATCCCTCTGTCATACTCATCCACCCCTCTGTCATACTCATCCATCCCTCTGTCATACTCATCCATCCCTCTGTCATACTCATCTATCCCTCTGTCATACTCATCTATCCCTCTGTTATACTCATCTATCCCTCTGTCATACTCATCTATCCCTCTGTCATACTCATCTATCCCTCTGTCATACTCATCTATCCCTCTGTCATACTCATCTATCCCTCTGTCATACTCATCTATCCCTCTGTCATACTCATCCACCCCTCTGTCATACTCATCTATCCCTCTGTCATACTCATCCATCCCTCTGTCATACTCATCTATCCCTCTGTCATACTCATCTATCCCTCTGTCATACTCATCTATCCCTCTGTCATACCCATCTATCCCTCTGTCATACTCATCTATCCCTCTGTCATACTCATCTATCCCTCTGTCATACTCATCCACCCCTCTGTCATACTCATCCATCCCTCTGTCATACTCATCCATCCCTCTGTCATACTCATCCATCCCTCTGTCATACTCATCCACCCCTCTGTCATACTCATCTATCCCTCTGTCATACTCATCTATCCCTCTGTCATACTCATCTATCCCTCTGTCATACTCATCTATCCCTCTGTCATACTCATCTATCCCTCTGTCATACTCATCCATCCCTCTGTCATACTCATCTATCCCTCTGTCATACTCATCCACCCCTCTGTCATACTCATCCATCCCTCTGTCATACTCATCTATCCCTCTGTCATACTCATCTATCCCTCTGTCATACTCATCTATCCCTCTGTCATACTCATCTATCCCTCTGTCATACTCATCCATCCCTCTGTCATACTCATCCATCCCTCTGTCATACTCATCCATCCCTCTGTCATACTCATCTATCCCTCTGTCATACTCATCTATCCCTCTGTCATACTCATCCACCCCTCTGTCATACTCATCCATCCCTCTGTCATAGTCATCTATCCCTCTGTCATACTCATCTATCCCTCTGTCATACTCATCTATCCCTCTGTCATACTCATCCATCCCTCTGTCATACTCATCCATCCCTCTGTCATACTCATCTATCCCTCTGTCATTCTCATCTATCCCTCTGTCATACTCATCTATCCCTCTGTCATACTCATCTATCCCTCTGTCATAGTCATCTATCCCTCTGTCATACTCATCCATCCCTCTGTCATACTCATCCATCCCTCTGTCATACTCATCCACCCCTCTGTCATACTCATCTATCCCTCTGTCATACTCATCTATCCCTCTGTCATACTCATCTATCCCTCTGTCATACTCATCTATCCCTCTGTCATACTCATCTATCCCTCTGTCATACTCATCCATCCCTCTGTCATACTCATCCATCCCTCTGTCATAGTCATCCACCCCTCTGTCATACTCATCCACCCCTCTGTCATACTCATCCACCCCTCTGTCATACTCATCTATCCCTCTGTCATACTCATCTATCCCTCTGTCATACTCATCTATTCCTCTGTCATACTCATCTATCCCTCTGTCATACTCATCTATCCCTCTGTCATACTCATCTATCCCTCTGTCATACTCATCCACCCCTCTGTCATACTCATCCATCCCTCTGTCATACTCATCTATCCCTCTGTCATACTCATCTATCCCTCTGTCATACTCATCTATCCCTCTGTCATACTCATCTATCCCTCTGTCATACTCATCTATTCCTCTGTCATACTCATCCACCCCTCTGTCATACTCATCTATCCCTCTGTCATACTCATCCATCCCTCTGTCATACTCATCCATCCCTCTGTCATACTCATCCATCCCTCTGTCATACTCATCCATCCCTCTGTCATAGTCATCTATCCCTCTGTCATACTCATCCACCCCTCTGTCATACTCATCTATCCCTCTGTCATACTCATCTATCCCTCTGTCATACTCATCTATCCCTCTGTCATACTCATCTATCCCTCTGTCATACTCATCCATCCCTCTGTCATACTCATCTATCCCTCTGTCATACTCATCTATCCCTCTGTCATTCTCATCTATCCCTCTGTCATACTCATCTATCCCTCTGTCATACTCATCCATCCCTCTGTCATACTCATCCATCCCTCTGTCATACTCATCTATCCCTCTGTCATACTCATCCATCCCTCTGTCATACTCATCTATCCCTCTGTCATACTCATCTATCCCTCTGTCATACTCATCCACCCCTCTGTCATACTCATCTATCCCTCTGTCATACTCATCTATCCCTCTGTCATACTCATCTATCCCTCTGTCATACTCATCCATCCCTCTGTCATACTCATCTATCCCTCTGTCATACTCATCTATCCCTCTGTCATACTCATCCATCCCTCTGTCATACTCATCTATCCCTCTGTCATACTCATCCATCCCTCTGTCATACTCATCTATACCTCTGTCATACTCATCCACCCTCTGTCATACTCATCCATACCTCTGTCATACTCATCCATCCCTCTGTCATACTCATCTATCCCTCTGTCATACTCATCTATCCCTCTGTCATACTCATCTATCCCTCTGTCATACTCATCTATCCCTCTGTCATACTCATCCACCCCTCTGTCATACTCATCCATCCCTCTGTCATACTCATCTATCCCTCTGTCATACTCATCTATCCCTCTGTCATACTCATCTATCCCTCTGTCATACTCATCTATCCCTCTGTCATACTCATCTATCCCTCTGTCATACTCATCTATCCCTCTGTCATACTCATCTATCCCTCTGTCATAGTCATCTATCCCTCTGTCATACTCATCCACCCCTCTGTTATACTCATCTATCCCTCTGTTATACTCATCTATCCCTCTGTCATACTCATCTATCCCTCTGTCATACTCATCTATCCCTCTGTCATACTCATCTATCCCTCTGTCATACTCATCTATCCCTCTGTCATACTCATCCATCCCTCTGTCATACTCATCCATCCCTCTGTCATACTCATCTATCCCTCTGTCATACTCATCTATCCCTCTGTCATACTCATCTATCCCTCTGTCATACTCATCTATCCCTCTGTCATACTCATCTATCCCTCTGTCATACTCATCTATCCCTCTGTCATACTCATCCACCCCTCTGTCATACTCATCTATCCCTCTGTCATACTCATCTACCCCTCTGTCATACTCATCTATCCCTCTGTCATACTCATCTATCCCTCTGTCATACTCATCTATCCCTCTGTCATACTCATCTATCCCTCTGTCATACTCATCCATCCCTCTGTCATACTCATCTATCCCTCTGTCATACTCATCCATCCCTCTGTCATACTCATCTATCCCTCTGTCATACTCATCTATCCCTCTGTCATACTCATCTATCCCTCTGTCATACTCATCTATCCCTCTGTCATACTCATCTATCCCTCTGTCATACTCATCTATCCCTCTGTCATACTCATCCACCCCTCTGTCATACTCATCTATCCCTCTGTCATACTCATCTATCCCTCTGTCATACTCATCTATCCCTCTGTCATACTCATCTATCCCTCTGTCATACTCATCCATCCCTCTGTCATACTCATCTATCCCTCTGTCATACTCATCCACCCCTCTGTCATACTCATCCATCCCTCTGTCATACTCATCTATCCCTCTGTCATACTCATCTATCCCTCTGTCATACTCATCCATCCCTCTGTCATACTCATCTATCCCTCTGTCATACTCATCCACCCCTCTGTCATACTCATCCATCCCTCTGTCATACTCATCCATCCCTCTGTCATACTCATCTATCCCTCTGTCATACTCATCCACCCCTCTGTCATACTCATCCATCCCTCTGTCATACTCATCTATCCCTCTGTCATACTCATCCACCCCTCTGTCATACTCATCCATCCCTCTGTCATACTCATCCACCCCTCTGTCATACTCATCCACCCCTCTGTCATACTCATCCATCCCTCTGTCATACTCATCCATCCCTCTGTCATACTCATCTATCCCTCTGTCATACTCATCCACCCCTCTGTCATACTCATCTATCCCTCTGTCATACTCATCCACCCCTCTGTCATACTCATCCATCCCTCTGTCATACTCATCTATCCCTCTGTCATACTCATCTATCCCTCTGTCATACTCATCTATCCCTCTGTCATACTCATCCACCCCTCTGTCATACTCATCCATCCCTCTGTCATACTCATCTATCCCTCTGTCATACTCATCTATCCCTCTGTCATAGTCATCTATCCCTCTGTCATACTCATCCATCCCTCTGTCATACTCATCCATCCCTCTGTCATACTCATCCACCCCTCTGTCATACTCATCTATCCCTCTGTCATACTCATCTATCCCTCTGTCATACTCATCTATCCCTCTGTCATACTCATCTATCCCTCTGTCATACTCATCTATCCCTCTGTCATACTCATCCATCCCTCTGTCATACTCATCCATCCCTCTGTCATAGTCATCCACCCCTCTGTCATACTCATCCACCCCTCTGTCATACTCATCCACCCCTCTGTCATACTCATCTATCCCTCTGTCATACTCATCTATCCCTCTGTCATACTCATCTATTCCTCTGTCATACTCATCTATCCCTCTGTCATACTCATCTATCCCTCTGTCATACTCATCTATCCCTCTGTCATACTCATCCACCCCTCTGTCATACTCATCCATCCCTCTGTCATACTCATCTATCCCTCTGTCATACTCATCTATCCCTCTGTCATACTCATCTATCCCTCTGTCATACTCATCTATCCCTCTGTCATACTCATCTATTCCTCTGTCATACTCATCCACCCCTCTGTCATACTCATCTATCCCTCTGTCATACTCATCCATCCCTCTGTCATACTCATCCATCCCTCTGTCATACTCATCCATCCCTCTGTCATACTCATCCATCCCTCTGTCATAGTCATCTATCCCTCTGTCATACTCATCCACCCCTCTGTCATACTCATCTATCCCTCTGTCATACTCATCTATCCCTCTGTCATACTCATCTATCCCTCTGTCATACTCATCTATCCCTCTGTCATACTCATCCATCCCTCTGTCATACTCATCTATCCCTCTGTCATACTCATCTATCCCTCTGTCATTCTCATCTATCCCTCTGTCATACTCATCTATCCCTCTGTCATACTCATCCATCCCTCTGTCATACTCATCCATCCCTCTGTCATACTCATCTATCCCTCTGTCATACTCATCCATCCCTCTGTCATACTCATCTATCCCTCTGTCATACTCATCTATCCCTCTGTCATACTCATCTATCCCTCTGTCATACTCATCTATCCCTCTGTCATACTCATCTACCCTCTGTCATACTCATCTATCCCTCTGTCATACTCATCCACCCCTCTGTCATACTCATCCATCCCTCTGTCATACTCATCTATCCCTCTGTCATACTCATCTATCCCTCTGTCATACTCATCTATCCCTCTGTCATACTCATCCACCCTCTGTCATACTCATCCACCCTCTGTCATACTCATCCACCCCTCTGTCATACTCATCTATCCCTCTGTCATACTCATCCATCCCTCTGTCATACTCATCTATCCCTCTGTCATACTCATCTATCCCTCTGTCATACTCATCCATCCCTCTGTCATACTCATCTATCCCTCTGTCATACTCATCCACCCCTCTGTCATACTCATCTATCCCTCTGTCATACTCATCTATCCCTCTGTCATACTCATCCACCCCTCTGTCATACTCATCTATCCCTCTGTCATACTCATCTATCCCTCTGTCATACTCATCTATCCCTCTGTCATACTCATCTATCCCTCTGTCATACTCATCTATCCCTCTGTCATACTCATCTATCCCTCTGTCATACTCATCTATTCCTCTGTCATACTCATCCACCCCTCTGTCATACTCATCTATCCCTCTGTCATACTCATCCATCCCTCTGTCATACTCATCCATCCCTCTGTCATACTCATCCATCCCTCTGTCATACTCATCCATCCCTCTGTCATAGTCATCCATCCCTCTGTCATACTCATCCATCCCTCTGTCATAGTCATCCACCCCTCTGTCATACTCATCCATCCCTCTGTCATACTCATCTATCCCTCTGTCATACTCATCTATCCCTCTGTCATACTCATCCATCCCTCTGTCATACTCATCCATCCCTCTGTCATACTCATCCATCCCTCTGTCATACTCATCCATCCCTCTGTCATACTCATCCATCCCTCTGTCATAGTCATCCATCCCTCTGTCATACTCATCCATCCCTCTGTCATAGTCATCCACCCCTCTGTCATACTCATCTATCCCTCTGTCATACTCATCCACCCCTCTGTCATACTCATCCATCCCTCTGTCATACTCATCTATCCCTCTGTCATACTCATCTATCCCTCTGTCATTCTCATCCATCCCTCTGTCATACTCATCTATCCCTCTGTCATACTCATCTATCCCTCTGTCATACTCATCCACCCCTCTGTCATACTCATCTATCCCTCTGTCATACTCATCTATCCCTCTGTCATACTCATCTATCCCTCTGTCATACTCATCTATCCCTCTGTCATACTCATTCACCCCTCTGTCATACTCATCCATCCCTCTGTCATACTCATCTATCCCTCTGTCATACTCATCTATCCCTCTGTCATACTCATCTATCCCTCTGTCATACTCATCTATCCCTCTGTCATACTCATCCATCCCTCTGTCATACTCATCCATCCCTCTGTCATACTCATCTATCCCTCTGTCATACTCATCTATCCCTCTGTCATACTCATCTATCCCTCTGTCATACTCATCTATCCCTCTGTCATACTCATCTATCCCTCTGTCATACTCATCTATCCCTCTGTCATACTCATCTATCCCTCTGTCATACTCATCTATCCCTCTGTCATACTCATCTATCCCTCTGTCATTCTCATCCATCCCTCTGTCATACTCATCTATCCCTCTGTCATACTCATCTATCCCTCTGTCATACTCATCCATCCCTCTGTCATACTCATCTATCCCTCTGTCATACTCATCCACCCCTCTGTCATACTCATCTATCCCTCTGTCATACTCATCCATCCCTCTGTCATACTCATCTATCCCTCTGTCATACTCATCTATCCCTCTGTCATACTCATCTATCCCTCTGTCATACTCATCCACCCCTCTGTCATACTCATCCATCCCTCTGTCATACTCATCCATCCCTCTGTCATACTCATCTATCCCTCTGTCATACTCATCCATCCCTCTGTCATACTCATCTATCCCTCTGTCATACTCATCCATCCCTCTGTCATACTCATCTATCCCTCTGTCATACTCATCCACCCCTCTGTCATACTCATCTATCCCTCTGTCATACTCATCTATCCCTCTGTCATACTCATCCATCCCTCTGTCATACTCATCTATCCCTCTGTCATACTCATCCACCCCTCTGTCATACTCATCTATCCCTCTGTCATACTCATCTATCCCTCTGTCATACTCATCCATCCCTCTGTCATACTCATCTATCCCTCTGTCATACTCATCTATCCCTCTGTCATACTCATCTATCCCTCTGTCATACTCATCCACCCCTCTGTCATACTCATCCATCCCTCTGTCATACTCATCCATCCCTCTGTCATACTCATCCACCCCTCTGTCATACTCATCCATCCCTCTGTCATACTCATCTATCCCTCTGTCATACTCATCCATCCCTCTGTCATACTCATCTATCCCTCTGTCATACTCATCCACCCCTCTGTCATACTCATCTATCCCTCTGTCATACTCATCTATCCCTCTGTCATACTCATCTATCCCTCTGTCATACTCATCCATCCCTCTGTCATACTCATCCATCCCTCTGTCATACTCATCTATCCCTCTGTCATACTCATCTATCCCTCTGTCATACTCATCTATCCCTCTGTCATACTCATCTATCCCTCTGTCATACTCATCTATCCCTCTGTCATACTCATCTATCCCTCTGTCATACTCATCCATCCCTCTGTCATACTCATCTATCCCTCTGTCATACTCATCTATCCCTCTGTCATACTCATCTATCCCTCTGTCATACTCATCCATCCCTCTGTCATTCTCATCCATCCCTCTGTCATACTCATCCACCCCTCTGTCATACTCATCTATCCCTCTGTCATACTCATCTATCCCTCTGTCATTCTCATCTATCCCTCTGTCATACTCATCTATCCCTCTGTCATACTCATCTATCCCTCTGTCATACTCATCCATCCCTCTGTCATACTCATCTATCCCTCTGTCATACTCATCCATCCCTCTGTCATACTCATCTATCCCTCTGTCATACTCATCTATCCCTCTGTCATACTCATCTATCCCTCTGTCATACTCATCTATCCCTCTGTCATACTCATCTATCCCTCTGTCATACTCATCCATCCCTCTGTCATACTCATCTATTCCTCTGTCATACTCATCTATCCCTCTGTCATACTCATCTATCCCTCTGTCATACTCATCCATCCCTCTGTCATACTCATCCATCCCTCTGTCATACTCATCCATCCCTCTGTCATACTCATCCATCCCTCTGTCATACTCATCTATCCCTCTGTCATACTCATCCATCCCTCTGTCATACTCATCTATCCCTCTGTCATACTCATCCATCCCTCTGTCATACTCATCTATCCCTCTGTCATACTCATCTATCCCTCTGTCATACTCATCTATCCCTCTGTCATACTCATCCACCCCTCTGTCATACTCATCTATCCCTCTGTCATACTCATCTACCCCTCTGTCATACTCATCTATCCCTCTGTCATACTCATCTATCCCTCTGTCATAGTCATCTATCCCTCTGTCATACTCATCCATCCCTCTGTCATACTCATCCATCCCTCTGTCATACTCATCCATCCCTCTGTCATACTCATCTATCCCTCTGTCATACTCATCCATCCCTCTGTCATACTCATCCATCCCTCTGTCATACTCATCCATCCCTCTGTCATACTCATCTATCCCTCTGTCATACTCATCTATCCCTCTGTCATACTCATCCACCCCTCTGTCATACTCATCTATCCCTCTGTCATACTCATCTATCCCTCTGTCATACTCATCCATCCCTCTGTCATACTCATCTATTCCTCTGTCATACTCATCTATCCCTCTGTCATACTCATCTATCCCTCTGTCATACTCATCCATCCCTCTGTCATACTCATCCATCCCTCTGTCATACTCATCCATCCCTCTGTCATACTCATCCATCCCTCTGTCATACTCATCTATCCCTCTGTCATACTCATCCATCCCTCTGTCATACTCATCTATCCCTCTGTCATACTCATCCATCCCTCTGTCATACTCATCTATCCCTCTGTCATACTCATCTATCCCTCTGTCATACTCATCTATCCCTCTGTCATACTCATCCACCCCTCTGTCATACTCATCTATCCCTCTGTCATACTCATCTACCCCTCTGTCATACTCATCTATCCCTCTGTCATACTCATCTATCCCTCTGTCATAGTCATCTATCCCTCTGTCATACTCATCCATCCCTCTGTCATACTCATCCATCCCTCTGTCATACTCATCCATCCCTCTGTCATACTCATCTATCCCTCTGTCATACTCATCCATCCCTCTGTCATACTCATCCATCCCTCTGTCATACTCATCCATCCCTCTGTCATACTCATCCATCCCTCTGTCATACTCATCCACCCCTCTGTCATACTCATCTATCCCTCTGTCATACTCATCCATCCCTCTGTCATACTCATCCATCCCTCTGTCATACTCATCTATCCCTCTGTCATACTCATCCATCCCTCTGTCATACTCATCCATCCCTCTGTCATACTCATCTATCCCTCTGTCATACTCATCTATCCCTCTGTCATACTCATCCATCCCTCTGTCATACTCATCCATCCCTCTGTCATACTCATCCATCCCTCTGTCATACTCATCTATCCCTCTGTCATACTCATCTATCCCTCTGTCATACTCATCCACCCCTCTGTCATACTCATCTATCCCTCTGTCATACTCATCCATCCCTCTGTCATACTCATCCATCCCTCTGTCATACTCATCTATCCCTCTGTCATACTCATCTATCCCTCTGTCATACTCATCTATCCCTCTGTCATACTCATCCATCCCTCTGTCATACTCATCCATCCCTCTGTCATACTCATCTATCCCTCTGTCATACTCATCTATCCCTCTGTCATACTCATCTATCCCTCTGTCATACTCATCCATCCCTCTGTCATACTCATCCATCCCTCTGTCATACTCATCCACCCCTCTGTCATACTCATCTATCCCTCTGTCATACTCATCTATCCCTCTGTCATACTCATCTATCCCTCTGTCATACTCATCTATCCCTCTGTCATACTCATCCACCCCTCTGTCATACTCATCTATCCCTCTGTCATACTCATCCACCCCTCTGTCATACTCATCCATCCCTCTGTCATACTCATCTATCCCTCTGTCATACTCATCCATCCCTCTGTCATACTCATCTATTCCTCTGTCATACTCATCTATCCCTCTGTCATACTCATCTATCCCTCTGTCATACTCATCCATCCCTCTGTCATACTCATCCATCCCTCTGTCATACTCATCCATCCCTCTGTCATACTCATCCATCCCTCTGTCATACTCATCTATCCCTCTGTCATACTCATCCATCCCTCTGTCATACTCATCTATCCCTCTGTCATACTCATCTATCCCTCTGTCATACTCATCTATCCCTCTGTCATACTCATCTATCCCTCTGTCATACTCATCCACCCCTCTGTCATACTCATCTATCCCTCTGTCATACTCATCTACCCCTCTGTCATACTCATCTATCCCTCTGTCATACTCATCTATCCCTCTGTCATAGTCATCTATCCCTCTGTCATACTCATCCATCCCTCTGTCATACTCATCCATCCCTCTGTCATACTCATCCATCCCTCTGTCATACTCATCTATCCCTCTGTCATACTCATCCATCCCTCTGTCATACTCATCCATCCCTCTGTCATACTCATCCATCCCTCTGTCATACTCATCTATCCCTCTGTCATACTCATCTATCCCTCTGTCATACTCATCCACCCCTCTGTCATACTCATCTATCCCTCTGTCATACTCATCCATCCCTCTGTCATACTCATCCATCCCTCTGTCATACTCATCTATCCCTCTGTCATACTCATCCATCCCTCTGTCATACTCATCCATCCCTCTGTCATACTCATCTATCCCTCTGTCATACTCATCTATCCCTCTGTCATACTCATCCATCCCTCTGTCATACTCATCCATCCCTCTGTCATACTCATCCATCCCTCTGTCATACTCATCTATCCCTCTGTCATACTCATCTATCCCTCTGTCATACTCATCCACCCCTCTGTCATACTCATCTATCCCTCTGTCATACTCATCCATCCCTCTGTCATACTCATCCATCCCTCTGTCATACTCATCTATCCCTCTGTCATACTCATCTATCCCTCTGTCATACTCATCTATCCCTCTGTCATACTCATCCATCCCTCTGTCATACTCATCCATCCCTCTGTCATACTCATCTATCCCTCTGTCATACTCATCTATCCCTCTGTCATACTCATCTATCCCTCTGTCATACTCATCCATCCCTCTGTCATACTCATCCATCCCTCTGTCATACTCATCCACCCCTCTGTCATACTCATCTATCCCTCTGTCATACTCATCTATCCCTCTGTCATACTCATCTATCCCTCTGTCATACTCATCTATCCCTCTGTCATACTCATCCACCCCTCTGTCATACTCATCTATCCCTCTGTCATACTCATCCACCCCTCTGTCATACTCATCCATCCCTCTGTCATACTCATCTATCCCTCTGTCATACTCATCTATCCCTCTGTCATACTCATCTATCCCTCTGTCATACTCATCCATCCCTCTGTCATACTCATCCACCCCTCTGTCATACTCATCTATCCCTCTGTCATACTCATCTATCCCTCTGTCATACTCATCTATCCCTCTGTCATACTCATCCATCCCTCTGTCATACTCATCTATCCCTCTGTCATACTCATCCATCCCTCTGTCATACTCATCTATCCCTCTGTCATACTCATCTATCCCTCTGTCATACTCATCTATCCCTCTGTCATACTCATCTATCCCTCTGTCATACTCATCTATCCCTCTGTCATACTCATCCACCCCTCTGTCATACTCATCTATCCCTCTGTCATACTCATCTATCCCTCTGTCATACTCATCCACCCCTCTGTCATACTCATCCATCCCTCTGTCATACTCATCTATCCCTCTGTCATACTCATCTATCCCTCTGTCATACTCATCTATCCCTCTGTCATACTCATCTATCCCTCTGTCATACTCATCCACCCCTCTGTCATACTCATCTATCCCTCTGTCATACTCATCTATCCCTCTGTCATACTCATCCATCCCTCTGTCATAGTCATCTATCCCTCTGTCATACTCATCCACCCCTCTGTCATACTCATCTATCCCTCTGTCATACTCATCTATCCCTCTGTCATACTCATCTATCCCTCTGTCATACTCATCCATCCCTCTGTCATAGTCATCTATCCCTCTGTCATACTCATCTATCCCTCTGTCATACTCATCTATCCCTCTGTCATACTCATCCATCCCTCTGTCATACTCATCTATCCCTCTGTCATAGTCATCCACCCCTCTGTCATACTCATCTATCCCTCTGTCATACTCATCCATCCCTCTGTCATACTCATCTATCCCTCTGTCATACTCATCCATCCCTCTGTCATACTCATCCACCCCTCTGTCATACTCATCTATCCCTCTGTCATACTCATCTATCCCTCTGTCATACTCATCTATCCCTCTGTCATACTCATCTATCCCTCTGTCATACTCATCTATCCCTCTGTCATACTCATCCATCCCTCTGTCATACTCATCTATCCCTCTGTCATACTCATCTATCCCTCTGTCATACTCATCTATCCCTCTGTCATACTCATCCATCCCTCTGTCATACTCATCCACCCCTCTGTCATACTCATCCATCCCTCTGTCATACTCATCTATCCCTCTGTCATACTCATCTATCCCTCTGTCATACTCATCTATCCCTCTGTCATACTCATCCATCCCTCTGTCATACTCATCCATCCCTCTGTCATACTCATCCATCCCTCTGTCATACTCATCCATCCCTCTGTCATACTCATCCATCCCTCTGTCATACTCATCTATCCCTCTGTCATACTCATCTATCCCTCTGTCATACTCATCTATCCCTCTGTCATACTCATCCACCCCTCTGTCATACTCATCCATCCCTCTGTCATACTCATCCATCCCTCTGTCATACTCATCCATCCCTCTGTCATACTCATCCATCCCTCTGTCATACTCATCTATCCCTCTGTTATACTCATCCATCCCTCTGTCATACTCATCTATCCCTCTGTCATACTCATCTATCCCTCTGTCATACTCATCTATCCCTCTGTCATACTCATCTATCCCTCTGTCATACTCATCCACCCTCTGTCATACTCATCCATCCCTCTGTCATACTCATCCATCCCTCTGTCATACTTATCCATCCCTCTGTCATACTCATCTATCCCTCTGTCATACTCATCTATCCCTCTGTCATACTCATCTATCCCTCTGTCATACTCATCTATCCCTCTGTCATACTCATCTATCCCTCTGTCATACTCATCCATCCCTCTGTCATACTCATCTATCCCTCTGTCATACTCATCTATCCCTCTGTCATACTCATCCATCCCTCTGTCATACTCATCTATCCCTCTGTCATAGTCATCTATCCCTCTGTCATACTCATCCATCCCTCTGTCATACTCATCCATCCCTCTGTCATACTCATCCATCCCTCTGTCATACTCATCCATCCCTCTGTCATACTCATCTATCCCTCTGTCATACTCATCTATCCCTCTGTCATAGTCATCCACCCCTCTGTCATACTCATCCACCCCTCTGTCATACTCATCCATCCCTATGTCATACTCATCCATCCCTCTGTCATACTCATCTATCCCTCTGTCATACTCATCCATCCCTCTGTCATACTCATCTATCCCTCTGTCATACTCATCTATCCCTCTGTCATACTCATCCATCCCTCTGTCATACTCATCTATCCCTCTGTCATACTCATCCATCCCTCTGTCATACTCATCCATCCCTCTGTCATACTCATCTATCCCTCTGTCATACTCATCTATCCCTCTGTCATACTCATCTATCCCTCTGTCATACTCATCCACCCCTCTGTCATACTCATCCATCCCTCTGTCATACTCATCTATCCCTCTGTCATACTCATCCATCCCTCTGTCATACTCATCCACCCCTCTGTCATACTCATCTATCCCTCTGTCATACTCATCTATCCCTCTGTCATACTCATCCACCCCTCTGTCATACTCATCTATCCCTCTGTCATACTCATCTATCCCTCTGTCATACTCATCTATCCCTCTGTCATACTCATCTATCCCTCTGTCATACTCATCCACCCCTCTGTCATACTCATCCATCCCTCTGTCATACTCATCCATCCCTCTGTCATACTCATCCACCCCTCTGTCATACTCATCTATCCCTCTGTCATACTCATCTATCCCTCTGTCATACTCATCTATCCCTCTGTCATACTCATCCACCCCTCTGTCATACTCATCCACCCCTCTGTCATACTCATCTATCCCTCTGTCATACTCATCCACCCCTCTGTCATACTCATCCATCCCTCTGTCATACTCATCCATCCCTCTGTCATACTCATCTATCCCTCTGTCATACTCATCTATCCCTCTGTCATACTCATCCATCCCTCTGTCATACTCATCTATCCCTCTGTCATAGTCATCCACCCCTCTGTCATACTCATCTATCCCTCTGTCATACTCATCCATCCCTCTGTCATACTCATCCACCCCTCTGTCATACTCATCTATCCCTCTGTCATACTCATCTATCCCTCTGTCATACTCATCTATCCCTCTGTCATACTCATCTATCCCTCTGTCATACTCATCCACCCCTCTGTCATACTCATCCATCCCTCTGTCATACTCATCCATCCCTCTGTCATACTCATCTATCCCTCTGTCATACTCATCCACCCCTCTGTCATACTCATCTATCCCTCTGTCATACTCATCTATCCCTCTGTCATACTCATCTATCCCTCTGTCATACTCATCCACCCCTCTGTCATACTCATCTATCCCTCTGTCATACTCATCCACCCCTCTGTCATACTCATCTATCCCTCTGTCATACTCATCTATCCCTCTGTCATACTCATCCATCCCTCTGTCATACTCATCTATCCCTCTGTCATACTCATCTATCCCTCTGTCATACTCATCTATCCCTCTGTCATACTCATCCACCCCTCTGTCATACTCATCTATCCCTCTGTCATACTCATCTATCCCTCTGTCATACTCATCCACCCTCTGTCATACTCATCCATCCCTCTGTCATACTCATCTATCCCTCTGTCATACTCATCCATCCCTCTGTCATACTCATCCACCCCTCTGTCATACTCATCTATCCCTCTGTCATACTCATCTATCCCTCTGTCATACTCATCTATCCCTCTGTCATACTCATCCATCCCTCTGTCATACTCATCTATCCCTCTGTCATACTCATCTATCCCTCTGTCATACTCATCTATCCCTCTGTCATACTCATCTATCCCTCTGTCATACTCATCTATCCCTCTGTCATACTCATCTATCCCTCTGTCATACTCATCCATCCCTCTGTCATACTCATCCACCCCTCTGTCATACTCATCTATCCCTCTGTCATACTCATCCATCCCTCTGTCATAGTCATCCACCCCTCTGTCATACTCATCTA
Organism: Rana muscosa; assembly: GCA_029206835.1. Classification (NCBI taxonomy): domain Eukaryota; kingdom Metazoa; phylum Chordata; class Amphibia; order Anura; family Ranidae; genus Rana; species Rana muscosa. The sequence continues at coordinate 579,001 of JARGYO010000890.1, forward strand.
TCCCTCTGTCATACTCATCCATCCCTCTGTCATACTCATCCATCCCTCTGTCATACTCATCCATCCCTCTGTCATAGTCATCCACCCCTCTGTCATACTCATCTATCCCTCTGTCATACTCATCTATCCCTCTGTCATACTCATCCATCCCTCTGTCATACTCATCCACCCCTCTGTCATACTCATCTATCCCTCTGTCATACTCATCTATCCCTCTGTCATAGTCATCCATCCCTCTGTCATACTCATCCACCCCTCTGTCATACTCATCTATCCCTCTGTCATACTCATCCATCCCTCTGTCATAGTCATCCACCCCTCTGTCATACTCATCCATCCCTTTGTCATACTCATCTATCCCTCTGTCATACTCATCCATCCCTCTGTCATACTCATCTATCCCTCTGTCATACTCATCTATCCCTCTGTCATACTCATCTATCCCTCTGTCATACTCATCTATCCCTCTGTCATACTCATCTATCCCTCTGTCATACTCATCTATCCCTCTGTCATACTCATCTATCCCTCTGTCATACTCATCTATCCCTCTGTCATACTCATCTACCCCTCTGTCATACTCATCTATCCCTCTGTCATACTCATCTATCCTTCTGTCATACTCATCCACCCCTCTGTCATACTCATCCATCCCTCTGTCATACTCATCTATCCCTCTGTCATACTCATCCATCCCTCTGTCATACTCATCCATCCCTCTGTCATACTCATCTATCCCTCTGTCATACTCATCTATCCCTCTGTCATACTCATCCACCCCTCTGTCATACTCATCTATTCCTCTGTCATACTCATCTATCCCTCTGTCATACTCATCTATCCCTCTGTCATACTCATCTATCCCTCTGTCATACTCATCTATCCCTCTGTCATACTCATCCACCCCTCTGTCATTCTCATCCATCCCTCTGTCATACTCATCTATCCCTCTGTCATACTCATCTATCCCTCTGTCATACTCATCTATCCCTCTGTCATACTCATCTATCCCTCTGTCATACTCATCTACCCCTCTGTCATACTCATCTATCCCTCTGTCATACTCATCTATCCCTCTGTCATACTCATCCACCCCTCTGTCATACTCATCTATCCCTCTGTCATACTCATCCATCCCTCTGTCATAGTCATCTATCCCTCTGTCATACTCATCCATCCCTCTGTCATACTCATCTATCCCTCTGTCATACTCATCTATCCCTCTGTCATACTCATCTATCCCTCTGTCATACTCATCCATCCCTCTGTCATACTCATCCATCCCTCTGTCATACTCATCCATCCCTCTGTCATACTCATCTATCCCTCTGTCATACTCATCTATCCCTCTGTCATACTCATCCACCCCTCTGTCATACTCATCTATCCCTCTGTCATACTCATCTATCCCTCTGTCATACTCATCTATCCCTCTGTCATACTCATCCACCCCTCTGTCATACTCATCCATCCCTCTGTCATACTCATCCATCCCTCTGTCATACTCATCCATCCCTCTGTCATACTCATCCATCCCTCTGTCATACTCATCTACCCCTCTGTCATACTCATCTATCCCTCTGTCATACTCATCTATCCCCTCTGTCATACTCATCCATCCCTCTGTCATACTCATCTATCCCTCTGTCATACTCATCTATCCCTCTGTCATACTCATCTATCCCTCTGTCATACTCATCAATCCCTCTGTCATACTCATCTACCCCTCTGTCATACTCATCTATCCCTCTGTCATACTCATCCACCCCTCTGTCATACTCATCTATCCCTCTGTCATACTCATCTATCCCTCTGTCATACTCATCCATCCCTCTGTCATACTCATCCACCCCTCTGTCATACTCATCTATCCCTCTGTCATACTCATCCATCCCTCTGTCATACTCATCTATCCCTCTGTCATACTCATCTATCCCTCTGTCATACTCATCCATCCCTCTGTCATACTCATCTATCCCTCTGTCATACTCATCCATCCCTCTGTCATACTCATCCATCCCTCTGTCATACTCATCCATCCCTCTGTCATACTCATCTATCCCTCTGTCATACTCATCCATCCCTCTGTCATACTCATCTATCCCTCTGTCATACTCATCCACCCCTCTGTCATACTCATCCATCCCTCTGTCATACTCATCTATCCCTCTGTCATACTCATCTATCCCTCTGTCATACTCATCTATCCCTCTGTCATACTCATCCACCCTCTGTCATACTCATCCACCCTCTGTCATACTCATCCATCCCTCTGTCATACTCATCTATCCCTCTGTCATACTCATCCATCCCTCTGTCATACTCATCCACCCCTCTGTCATACTCATCTATCCCTCTGTCATACTCATCTATCCCTCTGTCATACTCATCTATCCCTCTGTCATACTCATCTATCCCTCTGTCATACTCATCCATCCCTCTGTCATACTCATCTATCCCTCTGTCATACTCATCTATCCCTCTGTCATACTCATCTATCCCTCTGTCATACTCATCCACCCCTCTGTCATACTCATCCATCCCTCTGTCATACTCATCTATCCCTCTGTCATACTCATCTATCCCTCTGTCATACTCATCTATCCCTCTGTCATACTCATCTATCCCTCTGTCATACTCATCTATCCCTCTGTCATACTCATCTATCCCTCTGTCATACTCATCTATCCCTCTGTCATACTCATCCACCCCTCTGTCATACTCATCCATCCCTCTGTCATACTCATCTATCCCTCTGTCATACTCATCCATCCCTCTGTCATACTCATCTATCCCTCTGTCATACTCATCCATCCCTCTGTCATAGTCATCTATCCCTCTGTCATACTCATCTATCCCTCTGTCATACTCATCTATCCCTCTGTCATACTCATCCATCCCTCTGTCATACTCATCTATCCCTCTGTCATACTCATCTATCCCTCTGTCATACTCATCTATCCCTCTGTCATACTCATCTATCCCTCTGTCATACTCATCTATCCCTCTGTCATACTCATCTATCCCTCTGTCATACTCATCTATCCCTCTGTCATACTCATCTATCCCTCTGTCATACTCATCTATCCCTCTGTCATACTCATCTATCCCTCTGTCATACTCATCCACCCCTCTGTCATACTCATCTATCCCTCTGTCATACTCATCTATCCCTCTGTCATACTCATCTATCCCTCTGTCATACTCATCCACCCCTCTGTCATACTCATCTATCCCTCTGTCATACTCATCCATCCCTCTGTCATACTCATCTATCCCTCTGTCATACTCATCCATCCCTCTGTCATACTCATCTATCCCTCTGTCATACTCATCCACCCCTCTGTCATACTCATCCATCCCTCTGTCATACTCATCTATCCCTCTGTCATACTCATCTATCCCTCTGTCATACTCATCTATCCCTCTGTCATACTCATCTATCCCTCTGTCATACTCATCTATCCCTCTGTCATACTCATCTATCCCTCTGTCATACTCATCCACCCCTCTGTCATACTCATCCATCCCTCTGTCATACTCATCTATCCCTCTGTCATACTCATCTATCCCTCTGTCATACTCATCTATCCCTCTGTCATACTCATCCACCCCTCTGTCATACTCATCCATCCCTCTGTCATACTCATCTATCCCTCTGTCATACTCATCTATCCCTCTGTCATACTCATCTATCCCTCTGTCATACTCATCCATCCCTCTGTCATACTCATCCATCCCTCTGTCATACTCATCCATCCCTCTGTCATACTCATCTATCCCTCTGTCATACTCATCTATCCCTCTGTCATACTCATCCACCCCTCTGTCATACTCATCCATCCCTCTGTCATACTCATCCATCCCTCTGTCATACTCATCCATCCCTCTGTCATACTCATCCATCCCTCTGTCATACTCATCTACCCCTCTGTCATACTCATCTATCCCTCTGTCATACTCATCTATCCCCTCTGTCATACTCATCCATCCCTCTGTCATACTCATCTATCCCTCTGTCATACTCATCTATCCCTCTGTCATACTCATCTATCCCTCTGTCATACTCATCCATCCCTCTGTCATACTCATCTACCCCTCTGTCATACTCATCTATCCCTCTGTCATACTCATCCACCCCTCTGTCATACTCATCTATCCCTCTGTCATACTCATCTATCCCTCTGTCATACTCATCTATCCCTCTGTCATACTCATCTATCCCTCTGTCATACTCATCCATCCCTCTGTCATACTCATCCATCCCTCTGTCATACTCATCCATCCCTCTGTCATACTCATCCATCCCTCTGTCATACTCATCTATCCCTCTGTCATACTCATCTATCCCTCTGTCATACTCATCCACCCCTCTGTCATACTCATCTATCCCTCTGTCATACTCATCCATCCCTCTGTCATACTCATCTATCCCTCTGTCATACTCATCCATCCCTCTGTCATAGTCATCCACCCCTCTGTCATACTCATCTATCCCTCTGTCATACTCATCCATCCCTCTGTCATACTCATCCATCCCTCTGTCATACTCATCCATCCCTCTGTCATAGTCATCCACCCCTCTGTCATACTCATCCACCCCTCTGTCATACTCATCTATCCCTCTGTCATACTCATCTATCCCTCTGTCATAGTCATCCATCCCTCTGTCATACTCATCCATCCCTCTGTCATACTCATCTATCCCTCTGTCATACTCATCTATCCCTCTGTCATACTCATCTATCCCTCTGTCATACTCATCTATCCCTCTGTCATACTCATCCATCCCTCTGTCATACTCATCCATCCCTCTGTCATACTCATCTATCCCTCTGTCATACTCATCTATCCCTCTGTCATACTCATCCATCCCTCTGTCATACTCATCCATCCCTCTGTCATACTCATCTATCCCTCTGTCATACTCATCCACCCCTCTGTCATACTCATCTATCCCTCTGTCATACTCATCTATCCCTCTGTCATACTCATCTATCCCTCTGTCATACTCATCTATCCCTCTGTCATACTCATCTATCCCTCTGTCATACTCATCTATCCCTCTGTCATACTCATCCACCCCTCTGTCATACTCATCTATCCCTCTGTCATACTCATCTATCCCTCTGTCATACTCATCCACCCCTCTGTCATACTCATCTATCCCTCTGTCATACTCATCTATCCCTCTGTCATACTCATCTATCCCTCTGTCATACTCATCCATCCCTCTGTCATACTCATCCATCCCTCTGTCATACTCATCTATCCCTCTGTCATACTCATCCATCCCTCTGTCATACTCATCTATCCCTCTGTCATACTCATCCACCCCTCTGTCATACTCATCCATCCCTCTGTCATACTCATCTATCCCTCTGTCATACTCATCTATCCCTCTGTCATACTCATCTATCCCTCTGTCATACTCATCCACCCTCTGTCATACTCATCCACCCTCTGTCATACTCATCCATCCCTCTGTCATACTCATCTATCCCTCTGTCATACTCATCCATCCCTCTGTCATACTCATCCACCCCTCTGTCATACTCATCTATCCCTCTGTCATACTCATCTATCCCTCTGTCATACTCATCTATCCCTCTGTCATACTCATCTATCCCTCTGTCATACTCATCCATCCCTCTGTCATACTCATCTATCCCTCTGTCATACTCATCTATCCCTCTGTCATACTCATCTATCCCTCTGTCATACTCATCCACCCCTCTGTCATACTCATCCATCCCTCTGTCATACTCATCTATCCCTCTGTCATACTCATCTATCCCTCTGTCATACTCATCTATCCCTCTGTCATACTCATCTATCCCTCTGTCATACTCATCTATCCCTCTGTCATACTCATCTATCCCTCTGTCATACTCATCTATCCCTCTGTCATACTCATCCACCCCTCTGTCATACTCATCCATCCCTCTGTCATACTCATCTATCCCTCTGTCATACTCATCCATCCCTCTGTCATACTCATCTATCCCTCTGTCATACTCATCCATCCCTCTGTCATAGTCATCTATCCCTCTGTCATACTCATCTATCCCTCTGTCATACTCATCTATCCCTCTGTCATACTCATCCATCCCTCTGTCATACTCATCTATCCCTCTGTCATACTCATCTATCCCTCTGTCATACTCATCTATCCCTCTGTCATACTCATCTATCCCTCTGTCATACTCATCTATCCCTCTGTCATACTCATCTATCCCTCTGTCATACTCATCCATCCCTCTGTCATACTCATCCACCCCTCTGTCATACTCATCTATCCCTCTGTCATACTCATCCATCCCTCTGTCATACTCATCTATCCCTCTGTCATACTCATCCATCCCTCTGTCATACTCATCTATCCCTCTGTCATACTCATCCACCCCTCTGTCATACTCATCCATCCCTCTGTCATACTCATCTATCCCTCTGTCATACTCATCTATCCCTCTGTCATACTCATCTATCCCTCTGTCATACTCATCTATCCCTCTGTCATACTCATCTATCCCTCTGTCATACTCATCTATCCCTCTGTCATACTCATCCACCCCTCTGTCATACTCATCCATCCCTCTGTCATACTCATCTATCCCTCTGTCATACTCATCTATCCCTCTGTCATACTCATCCACCCCTCTGTCATACTCATCCATCCCTCTGTCATACTCATCTATCCCTCTGTCATACTCATCTATCCCTCTGTCATACTCATCTATCCCTCTGTCATACTCATCCATCCCTCTGTCATACTCATCCATCCCTCTGTCATACTCATCCATCCCTCTGTCATACTCATCTATCCCTCTGTCATACTCATCTATCCCTCTGTCATACTCATCCACCCCTCTGTCATACTCATCCATCCCTCTGTCATACTCATCCATCCCTCTGTCATACTCATCCATCCCTCTGTCATACTCATCCATCCCTCTGTCATACTCATCTACCCCTCTGTCATACTCATCTATCCCTCTGTCATACTCATCTATCCCCTCTGTCATACTCATCCATCCCTCTGTCATACTCATCTATCCCTCTGTCATACTCATCTATCCCTCTGTCATACTCATCTATCCCTCTGTCATACTCATCCATCCCTCTGTCATACTCATCTACCCCTCTGTCATACTCATCTATCCCTCTGTCATACTCATCCACCCCTCTGTCATACTCATCTATCCCTCTGTCATACTCATCTATCCCTCTGTCATACTCATCTATCCCTCTGTCATACTCATCTATCCCTCTGTCATACTCATCCATCCCTCTGTCATACTCATCCATCCCTCTGTCATACTCATCCATCCCTCTGTCATACTCATCCATCCCTCTGTCATACTCATCTATCCCTCTGTCATACTCATCTATCCCTCTGTCATACTCATCTATCCCTCTGTCATACTCATCCACCCCTCTGTCATACTCATCTATCCCTCTGTCATACTCATCCATCCCTCTGTCATACTCATCTATCCCTCTGTCATACTCATCCATCCCTCTGTCATAGTCATCCACCCCTCTGTCATACTCATCTATCCCTCTGTCATACTCATCCATCCCTCTGTCATACTCATCCATCCCTCTGTCATACTCATCCATCCCTCTGTCATAGTCATCCACCCCTCTGTCATACTCATCCACCCCTCTGTCATACTCATCCATCCCTCTGTCATACTCATCCACCCCTCTGTCATACTCATCTATCCCTCTGTCATACTCATCTATCCCTCTGTCATAGTCATCCATCCCTCTGTCATACTCATCCACCCCTCTGTCATACTCATCTATCCCTCTGTCATACTCATCCATCCCTCTGTCATACTCATCTATCCCTCTGTCATACTCATCCATCCCTCTGTCATACTCATCTACCCCTCTGTCATACTCATCTATCCCTCTGTCATACTCATCCATCCCTCTGTCATACTCATCTACCCCTCTGTCATACTCATCTACCCCTCTGTCATACTCATCTATCCCTCTGTCATACTCATCTATCCCTCTGTCATACTCATCTATCCCTCTGTCATACTCATCTATCCCTCTGTCATACTCATCTATCCCTCTGTCATACTCATCTATCCCTCTGTCATAGTCATCCATCCCTCTGTCATACTCATCCACCCCTCTGTCATACTCATCTATCCCTCTGTCATACTCATCCATCCCTCTGTCATACTCATCTATCCCTCTGTCATACTCATCCATCCCTCTGTCATACTCATCTATCCCTCTGTCATACTCATCTATCCCTCTGTCATACTCATCTATCCCTCTGTCATACTCATCTATCCCTCTGTCATACTCATCTATCCCTCTGTCATACTCATCTACCCCTCTGTCATACTCATCTATCCCTCTGTCATACTCATCCACCCCTCTGTCATACTCATCTATCCCTCTGTCATACTCATCTATCCCTCTGTCATACTCATCCACCCCTCTGTCATACTCATCCACCCCTCTGTCATACTCATCTATCCCTCTGTCATACTCATCCATCCCTCTGTCATACTCATCTATCCCTCTGTCATACTCATCTATCCCTCTGTCACACTCATCTATCCCTCTGTCATACTCATCTATCCCTCTGTCATACTCATCTATCCCTCTGTCATGCTCATCTATTCCTCTGTCATACTCATCTATCCCTCTGTCATACTCATCCATCCCTCTGTCATACTCATCTATCCCTCTGTCATACTCATCTATCCCTCTGTCACACTCATCTATCCCTCTGTCATACTCATCTATCCCTCTGTCATACTCATCTATCCCTCTGTCATGCTCATCTATTCCTCTGTCATACTCATCTATCCCTCTGTCATACTCATCTATCCCTCTGTCATACTCATCTATCCCTCTGTCATACTCATCTATTCCTCTGTCATACTCATCTATCCCTCTGTCATACTCATCTATCCCTCTGTCATACTCATCTATCCCTCTGTCATACTCATCTATGCCTCTGTCATACTCATCTATCCCTCTGTCATACTCATCTATCCCTCTGTCATACTCATCTACCCCTCTGTCATACTCATCTATCCCTCTGTCATACTCATCTATCCCTCTGTCATACTCATCTATCCCTCTGTCATACTCATCTATCCCTCTGTCATACTCATCCATCCCTCTGTCATACTCATCTATCCCTCTGTCATACTCATCCATCCCTCTGTCATACTCATCTATCCCTCTGTCATACTCATCTATCCCTCTGTCATACTCATCTATCCCTCTGTCATACTCATCTATCCCTCTGTCATACTCATCTATTCCTCTGTCATACTCATCTATCCCTCTGTCATACTCATCTATCCCTCTGTCATACTCATCCACCCCTCTGTCATACTCATCCACCCCTCTGTCATACTCATCTATCCCTCTGTCATACTCATCCATCCCTCTGTCATACTCATCTATCCCTCTGTCATACTCATCTATCCCTCTGTCATACTCATCCATCCCTCTGTCATACTCATCTATCCCTCTGTCATACTCATCTATCCCTCTGTCATACTCATCTATCCCTCTGTCATACTCATCCACCCCTCTGTCATACTCATCTATCCCTCTGTCATACTCATCTATCCCTCTGTCATACTCATCTATCCCTCTGTCATACTCATCTATCCCTCTGTCATACTCATCTATCCCTCTGTCATACTCATCCATCCCTCTGTCATACTCATCCATCCCTCTGTCATAGTCATCCATCCCTCTGTCATACTCATCCATCCCTCTGTCATAGTCATCCACCCCTCTGTCATACTCATCTATCCCTCTGTCATACTCATCCATCCCTCTGTCATACTCATCCATCCCTCTGTCATACTCATCCATCCCTCTGTCATACTCATCTATCCCTCTGTCATACTCATCCATCCCTCTGTCATACTCATCTATCCCTCTGTCATACTCATCCATCCCTCTGTCATACTCATCCATCCCTCTGTCATACTCATCTATCCCTCTGTCATACTCATCTATCCCTCTGTCATAGTCATCCACCCCTCTGTCATACTCATCTATCCCTCTGTCATACTCATCCACCCCTCTGTCATACTCATCCATCCCTCTGTCATACTCATCTATCCCTCTGTCATACTCATCCATCCCTCTGTCATACTCATCTATCCCTCTGTCATACTCATCCATCCCTCTGTCATACTCATCCATCCCTCTGTCATACTCATCTATCCCTCTGTCATACTCATCTATCCCTCTGTCATAGTCATCCACCCCTCTGTCATACTCATCTATCCCTCTGTCATACTCATCCATCCCTCTGTCATACTCATCCATCCCTCTGTCATACTCATCCATCCCTCTGTCATACTCATCTATCCCTCTGTCATACTCATCCATCCCTCTGTCATAGTCATCCACCCCTCTGTCATACTCATCTATCCCTCTGTCATACTCATCCACCCCTCTGTCATACTCATCCATCCCTCTGTCATACTCATCTATCCCTCTGTCATACTCATCTATCCCTCTGTCATTCTCATCCATCCCTCTGTCATACTCATCTATCCCTCTGTCATACACATCCATCCCTCTGTCATACTCATCCATCCCTCTGTCATACTCATCCACCCCTCTGTCATACTCATCCATCCCTCTGTCATAGTCATCTATCCCTCTGTCATACTCATCCACCCCTCTGTCATACTCATCCATCCCTCTGTCATACTCATCTATCCCTCTGTCATACTCATCTATCCCTCTGTCATTCTCATCCATCCCTCTGTCATACTCATCTATCCCTCTGTCATACTCATCTATCCCTCTGTCATACTCATCCACCCCTCTGTCATACTCATCTATCCCTCTGTCATACTCATCTATCCCTCTGTCATACTCATCTATCCCTCTGTCATACTCATATATCCCTCTGTCATACTCATCCACCCCTCTGTCATACTCATCCATCCCTCTGTCATACTCATCTATCCCTCTGTCATACTCATCTATCCCTCTGTCATACTCATCTATCCCTCTGTCATACTCATCTATCCCTCTGTCATACTCATCCATCCCTCTGTCATACTCATCTATCCCTCTGTTATACTCATCTATCCCTCTGTCATACTCATCTATCCCTCTGTCATACTCATCTATCCCTCTGTCATACTCATCTATCCCTCTGTCATACTCATCTATCCCTCTGTCATACTCATCTATCCCTCTGTCATACTCATCTATCCCTCTGTCATACTCATCTATCCCTCTGTCATACTCATCTATCCCTCTGTCATACTCATCTATCCCTCTGTCATACTCATCCATCCCTCTGTCATACTCATCTATCCCTCTGTCATACTCATCTATCCCTCTGTCATACTCATCCATCCCTCTGTCATACTCATCCATCCCTCTGTCATACTCATCCATCCCTCTGTCATACTCATCCACCCCTCTGTCATACTCATCTATCCCTCTGTCATACTCATCTATCCCTCTGTCATTCTCATCTATCCCTCTGTCATACTCATCTATCCCTCTGTCATACTCATCCATCCCTCTGTCATACTCATCTATCCCTCTGTCATACTCATCCATCCCTCTGTCATACTCATATATCCCTCTGTCATACTCATCCATCCCTCTGTCATAGTCATCTATCCCTCTGTCATACTCATCTATCCCTCTGTCATACTCATCCATCCCTCTGTCATACTCATCTATCCCTCTGTCATACTCATCTATCCCTCTGTCATACTCATCTATCCCTCTGTCATACTCATCTATCCCTCTGTCATACTCATCTATCCCTCTGTCATACTCATCTATCCCTCTGTCATACTCATCCATCCCTCTGTCATACTCATCTATCCCTCTGTCATACTCATCTATCCCTCTGTCATACTCATCTATCCCTCTGTCATACTCATCCATCCCTCTGTCATACTCATCCATCCCTCTGTCATACTCATCCATCCCTCTGTCATACTCATCCATCCCTCTGTCATACTCATCTATCCCTCTGTCATACTCATCCATCCCTCTGTCATACTCATCCATCCCTCTGTCATACTCATCTATCCCTCTGTCATACTCATCCATCCCTCTGTCATACTCATCTATCCCTCTGTCATACTCATCTATCCCTCTGTCATTCTCATCCATCCCTCTGTCATACTCATCTATCCCTCTGTCATACTCATCTATCCCTCTGTCATACTCATCCATCCCTCTGTCATACTCATCTATCCCTCTGTCATACTCATCCACCCCTCTGTCATACTCATCTATCCCTCTGTCATACTCATCCATCCCTCTGTCATACTCATCTATCCCTCTGTCATACTCATCCATCCCTCTGTCATACTCATCCACCCCTCTGTCATACTCATCCATCCCTCTGTCATACTCATCTATCCCTCTGTCATACTCATCCATCCCTCTGTCATACTCATCTATCCCTCTGTCATACTCATCCACCCCTCTGTCATACTCATCTATCCCTCTGTCATACTCATCTATCCCTCTGTCATACTCATCTATCCCTCTGTCATACTCATCCATCCCTCTGTCATACTCATCCATCCCTCTGTCATACTCATCTATCCCTCTGTCATACTCATCTATCCCTCTGTCATACTCATCTATCCCTCTGTCATACTCATCTATCCCTCTGTCATACTCATCTATCCCTCTGTCATACTCATCCATCCCTCTGTCATACTCATCTATCCCTCTGTCATACTCATCTATCCCTCTGTCATACTCATCTATCCCTCTGTCATACTCATCCATCCCTCTGTCATTCTCATCCATCCCTCTGTCATACTCATCCACCCCTCTGTCATACTCATCTATCCCTCTGTCATACTCATCTATCCCTCTGTCATTCTCATCTATCCCTCTGTCATACTCATCTATCCCTCTGTCATACTCATCTATCCCTCTGTCATACTCATCTATCCCTCTGTCATACTCATCTATCCCTCTGTCATACTCATCTATCCCTCTGTCATACTCATCTATCCCTCTGTCATACTCATCTATCCCTCTGTCATACTCATCTATCCCTCTGTCATACTCATCTATCCCTCTGTCATACTCATCTATCCCTCTGTCATACTCATCCACCCCTCTGTCATACTCATCCATCCCTCTGTCATACTCATCCATCCCTCTGTCATACTCATCTATCCCTCTGTCATACTCATCCATCCCTCTGTCATAGTCATCTATCCCTCTGTCATACTCATCTATCCCTCTGTCATACTCATCCATCCCTCTGTCATACTCATCCATCCCTCTGTCATACTCATCTATCCCTCTGTCATACTCATCTATCCCTCTGTCATACTCATCTATCCCTCTGTCATACTCATCTATCCCTCTGTCATACTCATCTATCCCTCTGTCATACTCATCTATCCCTCTGTCATACTCATCCATCCCTCTGTCATACTCATCTATTCCTCTGTCATACTCATCTATCCCTCTGTCATACTCATCTATCCCTCTGTCATACTCATCCATCCCTCTGTCATACTCATCTATCCCTCTGTCATACTCATCTATCCCTCTGTCATACTCATCTATCCCTCTGTCATACTCATCCATCCCTCTGTCATACTCATCCATCCCTCTGTCATACTCATCTATCCCTCTGTCATACTCATCTATCCCTCTGTCATACTCATCTATCCCTCTGTCATACTCATCTATCCCTCTGTCATACTCATCTATCCCTCTGTCATACTCATCTATCCCTCTGTCATACTCATCTATCCCTCTGTCATACTCATCTATCCCTCTGTCATACTCATCCATCCCTCTGTCATACTCATCTATCCCTCTGTCATACTCATCTATCCCTCTGTCATACTCATCTATCCCTCTGTCATACTCATCCATCCCTCTGTCATACTCATCTATCCCTCTGTCATACTCATCCATCCCTCTGTCATACTCATCTATCCCTCTGTCATACTCATCTATCCCTCTGTCATACTCATCTATCCCTCTGTCATACTCATCTATCCCTCTGTCATACTCATCTATCCCTCTGTCATACTCATCTATTCCTCTGTCATACTCATCTATCCCTCTGTCATACTCATCTATCCCTCTGTCATACTCATCCATCCCTCTGTCATACTCATCTATCCCTCTGTCATACTCATCTATCCCTCTGTCATACTCATCTATCCCTCTGTCATACTCATCCATCCCTCTGTCATACTCATCCATCCCTCTGTCATACTCATCTATCCCTCTGTCATACTCATCTATCCCTCTGTCATACTCATCTATCCCTCTGTCATACTCATCTATCCCTCTGTCATACTCATCTATCCCTCTGTCATACTCATCTATCCCTCTGTCATACTCATCTACCCTCTGTCATACTCATCTATCCCTCTGTCATACTCATCTATCCCTCTGTCATACTCATCTATCCCTCTGTCATACTCATCTATCCCTCTGTCATACTCATCCATCCCTCTGTCATACTCATCCATCCCTCTGTCATACTCATCTATCCCTCTGTCATACTCATCTATCCCTCTGTCATACTCATCTATCCCTCTGTCATACTCATCCATCCCTCTGTCATACTCATCCATCCCTCTGTCATACTCATCCACCCCTCTGTCATACTCATCTATCCCTCTGTCATACTCATCTATCCCTCTGTCATACTCATCTATCCCTCTGTCATACTCATCTATCCCTCTGTCATACTCATCCACCCCTCTGTCATACTCATCTATCCCTCTGTCATACTCATCCACCCCTCTGTCATACTCATCCACCCCTCTGTCATACTCATCTATCCCTCTGTCATACTCATCCACCCCTCTGTCATACTCATCCATCCCTCTGTCATACTCATCTATCCCTCTGTCATACTCATCTATCCCTCTGTCATACTCATCTATCCCTCTGTCATACTCATCCATCCCTCTGTCATACTCATCCACCCCTCTGTCATACTCATCTATCCCTCTGTCATACTCATCTATCCCTCTGTCATACTCATCTATCCCTCTGTCATACTCATCCATCCCTCTGTCATACTCATCTATCCCTCTGTCATACTCATCCATCCCTCTGTCATACTCATCTATCCCTCTGTCATACTCATCTATCCCTCTGTCATACTCATCTATCCCTCTGTCATACTCATCTATCCCTCTGTCATACTCATCTATCCCCTCTGTCATACTCATCCATCCCTCTGTCATACTCATCTATCCCTCTGTCATACTCATCCATCCCTCTGTCATACTCATCCACCCCTCTGTCATACTCATCTATCCCTCTGTCATACTCATCCATCCCTCTGTCATACTCATCCACCCCTCTGTCATACTCATCCATCCCTCTGTCATACTCATCTATCCCTCTGTCATAGTCATCTATCCCTCTGTCATAGTCATCCATCCCTCTGTCATACTCATCCACCCCTCTGTCATACTCATCTATCCCTCTGTCATACTCATCTATCCCTCTGTCATACTCATCTATCCCTCTGTCATACTCATCCACCCCTCTGTCATACTCATCTATCCCTCTGTCATACTCATCTATCCCTCTGTCATACTCATCTATCCCTCTGTCATACTCATCCATCCCTCTGTCATAGTCATCTATCCCTCTGTCATACTCATCCACCCCTCTGTCATACTCATCCACCCCTCTGTCATACTCATCTATCCCTCTGTCATACTCATCTATCCCTCTGTCATAGTCATCTATCCCTCTGTCATACTCATCTATCCCTCTGTCATACTCATCTATCCCTCTGTCATACTCATCCATCCCTCTGTCATACTCATCTATCCCTCTGTCATAGTCATCCACCCCTCTGTCATACTCATCTATCCCTCTGTCATACTCATCCATCCCTCTGTCATACTCATCTATCCCTCTGTCATACTCATCCATCCCTCTGTCATACTCATCCACCCCTCTGTCATACTCATCTATCCCTCTGTCATACTCATCTATCCCTCTGTCATACTCATCTATCCCTCTGTCATACTCATCTATCCCTCTGTCATACTCATCTATCCCTCTGTCATACTCATCTATCCCTCTGTCATACTCATCTATCCCTCTGTCATACTCATCCATCCCTCTGTCATACTCATCTATCCCTCTGTCATACTCATCTATCCCTCTGTCATACTCATCTATCCCTCTGTCATTCTCATCCATCCCTCTGTCATACTCATCCACCCCTCTGTCATACTCATCCATCCCTCTGTCATACTCATCTATCCCTCTGTCATACTCATCTATCCCTCTGTCATACTCATCTATCCCTCTGTCATACTCATCCATCCCTCTGTCATACTCATCCATCCCTCTGTCATACTCATCCATCCCTCTGTCATACTCATCCATCCCTCTGTCATACTCATCTATCCCTCTGTCATACTCATCTATCCCTCTGTCATACTCATCTATCCCTCTGTCATACTCATCTATCCGTCTGTCATACTCATCCACCCCTCTGTCATACTCATCCATCCCTCTGTCATACTCATCCATCCCTCTGTCATACTCATCCATCCCTCTGTCATACTTATCTATCCCTCTGTCATACTCATCCATCCCTCTGTCATACTCATCTATCCCTCTGTCATACTCATCTATCCCTCTGTCATACTCATCCACCCTCTGTCATACTCATCCACCCCTCTGTCATACTCATCCATCCCTCTGTCATACTCATCTATCCCTCTGTCATACTCATCTATCCCTCTGTCATACTCATCTATCCCTCTGTCATACTCATCCATCCCTCTGTCATACTCATCTATCCCTCTGTCATACTCATCTATCCCTCTGTCATACTCATCCACCCCTCTGTCATACTCATCCATCCCTCTGTCATACTCATCCATCCCTCTGTCATACTTATCTATCCCCTCTGTCATACTCATCCATCCCTCTGTCATACTCATCTATCCCTCTGTCATACTCATCTATCCCTCTGTCATACTCATCCACCCTCTGTCATACTCATCCATCCCTCTGTCATACTCATCCATCCCTCTGTCATACTTATCCATCCCTCTGTCATACTCATCTATCCCTCTGTCATACTCATCTATCCCTCTGTCATACTCATCTATCCCTCTGTCATACTCATCTATCCCTCTGTCATACTCATCTATCCCTCTGTCATACTCATCCATCCCTCTGTCATACTCATCTATCCCTCTGTCATACTCATCTATCCCTCTGTCATACTCATCCATCCCTCTGTCATACTCATCCATCCCTCTGTCATACTCATCCATCCCTCTGTCATACTCATCCATCCCTCTGTCATACTCATCTATCCCTCTGTCATACTCATCTATCCCTCTGTCATAGTCATCCACCCCTCTGTCATACTCATCCACCCCTCTGTCATACTCATCCATCCCTATGTCATACTCATCCATCCCTCTGTCATACTCATATATCCCTCTGTCATACTCATCTATCCCTCTGTCATACTCATCTATCCCTCTGTCATACTCATCTATCCCTCTGTCATACTCATCCATCCCTCTGTCATACTCATCCACCCCTCTGTCATACTCATCCATCCCTCTGTCATACTCATCTATCCCTCTGTCATACTCATCCATCCCTCTGTCATACTCATCTATCCCTCTGTCATACTCATCCACCCCTCTGTCATACTCATCTATCCCTCTGTCATACTCATCCACCCCTCTGTCATACTCATCTATCCCTCTGTCATACTCATCCATCCCTCTGTCATACTCATCTATCCCTCTGTCATACTCATCTATCCCTCTGTCATAGTCATCCACCCCTCTGTCATACTCATCCACCCCTCTGTCATACTCATCCATCCCTATGTCATACTCATCCATCCCTCTGTCATACTCATCTATCCCTCTGTCATACTCATCTATCCCTCTGTCATACTCATCTATCCCTCTGTCATACTCATCTATCCCTCTGTCATACTCATCCATCCCTCTGTCATACTCATCCACCCCTCTGTCATACTCATCCATCCCTCTGTCATACTCATCTATCCCTCTGTCATACTCATCCATCCCTCTGTCATACTCATCCATCCCTCTGTCATACTCATCCACCCCTCTGTCATACTCATCCACCCCTCTGTCATACTCATCTATCCCTCTGTCATACTCATCTATCCCTCTGTCATACTCATCCACCCCTCTGTCATACTCATCTATCCCTCTGTCATACTCATCTATCCCTCTGTCATACTCATCTATCCCTCTGTCATACTCATCTATCCCTCTGTCATACTCATCCACCCCTCTGTCATACTCATCCACCCCTCTGTCATACTCATCTATCCCTCTGTCATACTCATCCACCCCTCTGTCATACTCATCCATCCCTCTGTCATACTCATCCATCCCTCTGTCATACTCATCTATCCCTCTGTCATACTCATCTATCCCTCTGTCATACTCATCCATCCCTCTGTCATACTCATCTATCCCTCTGTCATAGTCATCCACCCCTCTGTCATACTCATCTATCCCTCTGTCATACTCATCCATCCCTCTGTCATACTCATCCACCCCTCTGTCATACTCATCTATCCCTCTGTCATACTCATCTATCCCTCTGTCATACTCATCTATCCCTCTGTCATACTCATCTATCCCTCTGTCATACTCATCCACCCCTCTGTCATACTCATCCATCCCTCTGTCATACTCATCCATCCCTCTGTCATACTCATCTATCCCTCTGTCATACTCATCTATCCCTCTGTCATACTCATCTATCCCTCTGTCATACTCATCTATCCCTCTGTCATACTCATCCACCCCTCTGTCATACTCATCTATCCCTCTGTCATACTCATCCACCCCTCTGTCATACTCATCTATCCCTCTGTCATACTCATCTATCCCTCTGTCATACTCATCCATCCCTCTGTCATACTCATCTATCCCTCTGTCATACTCATCTATCCCTCTGTCATACTCATCTATCCCTCTGTCATACTCATCCACCCCTCTGTCATACTCATCCATCCCTCTGTCATACTCATCCATCCCTCTGTCATACTCATCTATCCCTCTGTCATACTCATCCATCCCTCTGTCATACTCATCTATCCCTCTGTCATACTCATCCATCCCTCTGTCATACTTATCTATCCCCTCTGTCATACTCATCCATCCCTCTGTCATACTCATCCATCCCTCTGTCATACTCATCCATCCCTCTGTCATACTCATCTATCCCTCTGTCATACTCATCTATCCCTCTGTCATACTCATCCACCCTCTGTCATACTCATCCATCCCTCTGTCATACTCATCTATCCCTCTGTCATACTCATCCATCCCTCTGTCATACTCATCCACCCCTCTGTCATACTCATCTATCCCTCTGTCATACTCATCTATCCCTCTGTCATACTCATCTATCCCTCTGTCATACTCATCCATCCCTCTGTCATACTCATCTATCCCTCTGTCATACTCATCTATCCCTCTGTCATACTCATCTATCCCTCTGTCATACTCATCTATCCCTCTGTCATACTCATCTATCCCTCTGTCATACTCATCCATCCCTCTGTCATACTCATCCACCCCTCTGTCATACTCATCTATCCCTCTGTCATACTCATCCATCCCTCTGTCATAGTCATCCACCCCTCTGTCATACTCATCTATCCCTCTGTCATACTCATCCATCCCTCTGTCATACTCATCCATCCCTCTGTCATACTCATCCATCCCTCTGTCATAGTCATCCACCCCTCTGTCATACTCATCTATCCCTCTGTCATACTCATCTATCCCTCTGTCATACTCATCCATCCCTCTGTCATACTCATCCACCCCTCTGTCATACTCATCTATCCCTCTGTCATACTCATCTATCCCTCTGTCATAGTCATCCATCCCTCTGTCATACTCATCCACCCCTCTGTCATACTCATCTATCCCTCTGTCATACTCATCCATCCCTCTGTCATAGTCATCCATCCCTCTGTCATACTCATCTATCCCTCTGTCATACTCATCCATCCCTTTGTCATACTCATCCATCCCTCTGTCATACTCATCCATCCCTCTGTCATACTCATCTATCCCTCTGTCATACTCATCTATCCCTCTGTCATACTCATCTATCCCTCTGTCATACTCATCTATCCCTCTGTCATACTCATCTATCCCTCTGTCATACTCATCTATCCCTCTGTCATACTCATCTATCCCTCTGTCATACTCATCCACCCCTCTGTCATTCTCATCCATCCCTCTGTCATACTCATCTATCCCTCTGTCATACTCATCTATCCCTCTGTCATACTCATCCATCCCTCTGTCATACTCATCTATCCCTCTGTCATACTCATCTATCCCTCTGTCATACTCATCTATCCCTCTGTCATACTCATCTATTGCTCTGTCATACTCATCTATCCCTCTGTCATACTCATCTATTCCTCTGTCATACTCATCTATCCCTCTGTCATACTCATCTATCCCTCTGTCATACTCATCTATCCCTCTGTCATACTCATCTATTCCTCTGTCATACTCATCTATCCCTCTGTCATACTCATCTATCCCTCTGTCATACTCATCTATCCCTCTGTCATACTCATCTATCCCTCTGTCATACTCATCTATCCCTCTGTCATACTCATCTATCCCTCTGTCATACTCATCCACCCCTCTGTCATTCTCATCCATCCCTCTGTCATACTCATCTATCCCTCTGTCATAGTCATCTATCCCTCTGTCATACTCATCCATCCCTCTGTCATACTCATCTATCCCTCTGTCATACTCATCTATCCCTCTGTCATACTCATCTATCCCTCTGTCATACTCATCTATCCCTCTGTCATACTCATCCATCCCTCTGTCATACTCATCCATCCCTCTGTCATACTCATCCATCCCTCTGTCATACTCATCTATCCCTCTGTCATACTCATCTATCCCTCTGTCATACTCATCCACCCCTCTGTCATACTCATCTATCCCTCTGTCATACTCATCTATCCCTCTGTCATACTCATCTATCCCTCTGTCATACTCATCTATCCCTCTGTCATACTCATCCATCCCTCTGTCATACTCATCTATCCCTCTGTCATACTCATCTATCCCTCTGTCATTCTCATCTATCCCTCTGTCATACTCATCTATCCCTCTGTCATACTCATCTATCCCTCTGTCATAGTCATCTATCCCTCTGTCATACTCATCCATCCCTCTGTCATACTCATCTATCCCTCTGTCATACTCATCTATCCCTCTGTCATACTCATCCACCCCTCTGTCATACTCATCCATCCCTCTGTCATACTCATCTATCCCTCTGTCATACTCATCTATCCCTCTGTCATACTCATCCATCCCTCTGTCATACTCATCCATCCCTCTGTCATAGTCATCCACCCCTCTGTCATACTCATCCACCCCTCTGTCATACTCATCCATCCCTCTGTCATACTCATCTATCCCTCTGTCATACTCATCCATCCCTCTGTCATACTCATCTATCCCTCTGTCATACTCATCCATCCCTCTGTCATACTCATCCATCCCTCTGTCATACTCATCTATCCCTCTGTCATACTCATCTATCCCTCTGTCATACTCATCTATCCCTCTGTCATACTCATCTATCCCTCTGTCATACTCATCTATCCCTCTGTCATACTCATCTATCCCTCTGTCATACTCATCCATCCCTCTGTCATACTCATCTATCCCTCTGTCATACTCATCTATCCCTCTGTCATACTCATCCATCCCTCTGTCATACTCATCTATCCCTCTGTCATACTCATCCACCCCTCTGTCATACTCATCCATCCCTCTGTCATACTCATCTATCCCTCTGTCATACTCATCTATCCCTCTGTCATACTCATCTATCCCTCTGTCATACTCATCTATCCCTCTGTCATACTCATCCATCCCTCTGTCATACTCATCTATCCCTCTGTCATACTCATCTATCCCTCTGTCATACTCATCCATCCCTCTGTCATACTCATCTATCCCTCTGTCATACTCATCCATCCCTCTGTCATACTCATCTATCCCTCTGTCATACTCATCCATCCCTCTGTCATACTCATCCATCCCTCTGTCATACTCATCCATCCCTCTGTCATACTCATCTATCCCTCTGTCATACTCATCTATCCCTCTGTCATACTCATCTATCCCTCTGTCATACTCATCTATCCCTCTGTCATACTCATCCACCCCTCTGTCATACTCATCCATCCCTCTGTCATACTCATCTATCCCTCTGTCATACTCATCTATCCCTCTGTCATACTCATCTATCCCTCTGTCATACTCATCCATCCCTCTGTCATACTCATCCATCCCTCTGTCATACTCATCCATCCCTCTGTCATACTCATCCATCCCTCTGTCATACTCATCCATCCCTCTGTCATACTCATCCATCCCTCTGTCATACTCATCTATCCCTCTGTCATACTCATCTATCCCTCTGTCATACTCATCTATCCCTCTGTCATACTCATCTATCCCTCTGTCATACTCATCTATCCCTCTGTCATACTCATCTATCCCTCTGTCATACTCATCTATCCCTCTGTCATACTCATCCATCCCTCTGTCATACTCATCCATCCCTCTGTCATACTCATCTATCCCTCTGTCATACTCATCCATCCCTCTGTCATACTCATCTATCCCTCTGTTATACTCATCTATCCCTCTGTCATACTCATCTATCCCTCTGTCATACTCATCCACCCCTCTGTCATACTCATCTATCCCTCTGTCATACTCATCCACCCCTCTGTCATACTCATCTATCCCTCTGTCATACTCATCCATCCCTCTGTCATACTCATCCACCCCTCTGTCATACTCATCTATCCCTCTGTCATACTCATCTATCCCTCTGTCATACTCATCTATCCCTCTGTCATACTCATCTATCCCTCTGTCATACTCATCTATCCCTCTGTCATACTCATCTATCCCTCTGTCATACTCATCCATCCCTCTGTCATACTCATCTATCCCTCTGTCATACTCATCTATCCCTCTGTCATACTCATCTATCCCTCTGTCATACTCATCTATCCCTCTGTCATACTCATCTATCCCTCTGTCATACTCATCCATCCCTCTGTCATACTCATCTATCCCTCTGTCATACTCATCTATCCCTCTGTCATAGTCATCCATCCCTCTGTCATACTCATCTATCCCTCTGTCATACTCATCCATCCCTCTGTCATACTCATCCATCCCTCTGTCATACTCATCTATCCCTCTGTCATACTCATCTATCCCTCTGTCATAGTCATCCATCCCTCTGTCATACTCATCTATCCCTCTGTCATACTCATCTATCCCTCTGTCATACTCATCTATCCCTCTGTCATACTCATCCATCCCTCTGTCATACTCATCTATCCCTCTGTCATACTCATCTATCCCTCTGTCATAGTCATCCATCCCTCTGTCATACTCATCTATCCCTCTGTCATACTCATCCATCCCTCTGTCATACTCATCCATCCCTCTGTCATACTCATCTATCCCTCTGTCATACTCATCTATCCCTCTGTCATACTCATCTATCCCTCTGTCATACTCATCCACCCCTCTGTCATACTCATCTATCCCTCTGTCATACTCATCTATCCCTCTGTTATACTCATCTATCCCTCTGTCATACTCATCTATCCCTCTGTCATACTCATCCATCCCTCTGTCATACTCATCTATCCCTCTGTCATACTCATCTATCCCTCTGTCATACTCATCTATCCCTCTGTCATACTCATCCACCCCTCTGTCATACTCATCTATCCCTCTGTCATACTCATCTATCCCTCTGTCATACTCATCCACCCCTCTGTCATACTCATCTATCCCTCTGTCATACTCATCCATCCCTCTGTCATACTCATCTATCCCTCTGTCATACTCATCTATCCCTCTGTCATAGTCATCCATCCCTCTGTCATACTCATCTATCCCTCTGTCATACTCATCTATCCCTCTGTCATACTCATCTATCCCTCTGTCATACTCATCTATCCCTCTGTCATACTCATCTATCCCTCTGTCATACTCATCTATCCCTCTGTCATACTCATCCATCCCTCTGTCATACTCATCTATCCCTCTGTCATACTCATCTATCCCTCTGTCATAGTCATCCATCCCTCTGTCATACTCATCTATCCCTCTGTCATACTCATCTATCCCTCTGTCATACTCATCTATCCCTCTGTCATACTCATCCATCCCTCTGTTATACTCATCCACCCCTCTGTCATACTCATCTACCCCTCTGTCATACTCATCTATTCCTCTGTCATACTCATCCATCCCTCTGTCATACTCATCCATCTCTCTGTCATACTCATCTATCCCTCTGTCATACTCATCTATCCCTCTGTCATACTCATCCACCCCTCTGTCATACTCATATATCCCTCTGTCATACTCATCTATCCCTCTGTCATACTCATCTATCCCTCTGTCATACTCATCTATCCCTCTGTCATACTCATCTATCCCTCTGTCATACTCATCCATCCCTCTGTCATACTCATCCATCCCTCTGTCATACTCATCCATCCCTCTGTCATAGTCATCCACCCCTCTGTCATACTCATCTATCCCTCTGTCATACTCATCTATCCCTCTGTCATACTCATCTATCCCTCTGTCATACTCATCTATCCCTCTGTCATACTCATCTATCCCTCTGTCATACTCATCTATCCCTCTGTCATAGTCATCTATCCCTCTGTCATACTCATCTATCCCTCTGTCATACTCATCCATCCCACTGTCATACTCATCTATCCCTCTGTCATACTCATCCACCCCTCTGTCATACTCATCTATCCCTCTGTCATACTCATCTATCCCTCTGTCATACTCATCTATCCCTCTGTCATACTCATCCATCCCTCTGTCATACTCATCTATCCCTCTGTCATACTCATCTATCCCTCTGTCATAGTCATCCACCCCTCTGTCATGCTCATCTATCCCTCTGTCATACTCATCTATCCCTCTGTCATACTCATCCACCCCTCTGTCATACTCATCTATCCCTCTGTCATACTCATCCATCCCTCTGTCATACTCATCCACCCCTCTGTCATACTCATCTATCCCTCTGTCATACTCATCTATCCCTCTGTCATACTCATCTATCCCTCTGTCATAGTCATCCATCCCTCTGTCATACTCATCCATCCCTCTGTCATACTCATCCACCCCTCTGTCATACTCATCTATCCCTCTGTCATACTCATCCATCCCTCTGTCATACTCATCCATCCCTCTGTCATAGTCATCTATCCCTCTGTCATACTCATCCATCCCTCTGTCATACTCATCCATCCCTCTGTCATACTCATCTATCCCTCTGTCATACTCATCTATCCCTCTGTCATACTCATCTATCCCTCTGTCATAGTCATCCATCCCTCTGTCATACTCATCCATCCCTCTGTCATACTCATCTATCCCTCTGTCATACTCATCTATCCCTCTGTCATACTCATCTATCCCTCTGTCATACTCATCTATCCCTCTGTCATACTCATCTATCCCTCTGTCATACTCATCTATCCCTCTGTCATACTCATCTATCCCTCTGTCATACTCATCTATCCCTCTGTCATACTCATCCATCCCTCTGTCATACTCATCTATCCCTCTGTCATACTCATCTATCCCTCTGTCATAGTCATCCATCCCTCTGTCATACTCATCTATCCCTCTGTCATACTCATCTATCCCTCTGTCATACTCATCCATCCCTCTGTCATACTCATCCATCCCTCTGTCATACTCATCCACCCCTCTGTCATACTCATCTATCCCTCTGTCATACTCATCCATCCCTCTGTCATACTCATCTATCCCTCTGTCATACTCATCTATCCCTCTGTCATACTCATCTATCCCTCTGTCATACTCATCCACCCCTCTGTCATACTCATCTATCCCTCTGTCATACTCATCTATCCCTCTGTCATACTCATCTATCCCTCTGTCATAGTCATCCATCCCTCTGTCATACTCATCCACCCCTCTGTCATACTCATCTATCCCTCTGTCATACTCATCCATCCCTCTGTCATACTCATCTATCCCTCTGTCATACTCATCCATCCCTCTGTCATACTCATCTATCCCTCTGTCATACTCATCCATCCCTCTGTCATACTCATCTATCCCTCTGTCATACTCATCTATCCCTCTGTCATACTCATCTATCCCTCTGTCATACTCATCTATCCCTCTGTCATACTCATCTATCCCTCTGTCATACTCATCTACCCCTCTGTCATACTCATCTATCCCTCTGTCATACTCATCTATCCCTCTGTCATACTCATCCACCCCTCTGTCATACTCATCTATCCCTCTGTCATACTCATCCATCCCTCTGTCATAGTCATCTATCCCTCTGTCATACTCATCTATCCCTCTGTCATACTCATCTATCCCTCTGTCATACTCATCTATCCCTCTGTCATACTCATCCACCCCTCTGTCATACTCATCTATCCCTCTGTCATACTCATCCACCCCTCTGTCATACTCATCTATCCCTCTGTCATACTCATCTATCCCTCTGTCATACTCATCCATCCCTCTGTCATACTCATCTATCCCTCTGTCATACTCATCCATCCCTCTGTCATACTCATCTATCCCTCTGTCATACTCATCTATCCCTCTGTCATACTCATCTATCCCTCTGTCATACTCATCTATCCCTCTGTCATACTCATCTATCCCTCTGTCATACTCATCCATCCCTCTGTCATACTCATCTATCCCTCTGTCATACTCATCCACCCCTCTGTCATACTCATCCATCCCTCTGTCATACTCATCTATCCCTCTGTCATACTCATCCATCCCTCTGTCATACTCATCTATCCCTCTGTCATACTCATCCATCCCTCTGTCATACTCATCTATCCCTCTGTCATACTCATCTATCCCTCTGTCATACTCATCTATCCCTCTGTCATACTCATCTATTGCTCTGTCATACTCATCTATCCCTCTGTCATACTCATCTATTCCTCTGTCATACTCATCTATCCCTCTGTCATACTCATCTATCCCTCTGTCATACTCATCTATCCCTCTGTCATACTCATCTATCCCTCTGTCATACTCATCTATTCCTCTGTCATACTCATCTATCCCTCTGTCATACTCATCTATCCCTCTGTCATACTCATCTATCCCTCTGTCATACTCATCTATCCCTCTGTCATACTCATCTATCCCTCTGTCATACTCATCCATCCCTCTGTCATACTCATCTATCCCTCTGTCATACTCATCTATCCCTCTGTCATACTCATCTATCCCTCTGTCATACTCATCTATCCCTCTGTCATACTCATCTACCCCTCTGTCATACTCATCTATCCCTCTGTCATACTCATCTATCCCTCTGTCATACTCATCTATCCCTCTGTCATACTCATCCATCCCTCTGTCATACTCATCTATCCCTCTGTCATACTCATCTATCCCTCTGTCATACTCATCTATCCCTCTGTCATACTCATCTATCCCTCTGTCATACTCATCTATCCCTCTGTCATACTCATCTATCCCTCTGTCATACTCATCTATCCCTCTGTCATACTCATCTATTCCTCTGTCATACTCATCTATCCCTCTGTCATACTCATCTATCCCTCTGTCATACTCATCTATCCCTCTGTCATACTCATCCACCCCTCTGTCATACTCATCCATCCCTCTGTCATACTCATCTATCCCTCTGTCATACTCATCTATCCCTCTGTCATACTCATCTATCCCTCTGTCATACTCATCTATCCCTCTGTCATACTCATCTATCCCTCTGTCATACTCATCTATTCCTCTGTCATACTCATCCACCCCTCTGTCATACTCATCTATCCCTCTGTCATACTCATCCATCCCTCTGTCATACTCATCCATCCCTCTGTCATACTCATCCATCCCTCTGTCATACTCATCTATCCCTCTGTCATACTCATCTATCCCTCTGTCATAGTCATCTATCCCTCTGTCATACTCATCCACCCCTCTGTCATACTCATCTATCCCTCTGTCATACTCATCCATCCCTCTGTCATACTCATCTATCCCTCTGTCATACTCATCTATCCCTCTGTCATAGTCATCTATCCCTCTGTCATACTCATCCACCCCTCTGTCATACTCATCTATCCCTCTGTCATACTCATCCACCCCTCTGTCATTCTCATCCATCCCTCTGTCATACTCATCTATCCCTCTGTCATACTCATCTATCCCTCTGTCATACTCATCTATCCCTCTGTCATACTCATCCACCCCTCTGTCATACTCATCCATCCCTCTGTCATACTCATCTATCCCTCTGTCATACTCATCTATCCCTCTGTCATACTCATCTATCCCTCTGTCATACTCATCTACCCCTCTGTCATACTCATCTATCCCTCTGTCATACTCATCTATCCCTCTGTCATACTCATCCACCCCTCTGTCATACTCATCTATCCCTCTGTCATACTCATCCATCCCTCTGTCATACTCATCTATCCCTCTGTCATACTCATCTATCCCTCTGTCATACTCATCTATCCCTCTGTCATACTCATCTATCCCTCTGTCATACTCATCTATCCCTCTGTCATACTCATCTATCCCTCTGTCATACTCATCTATTCCTCTGTCATACTCATCTATCCCTCTGTCATACTCATCTATCCCTCTGTCATACTCATCTATCCCTCTGTCATACTCATCCACCCCTCTGTCATACTCATCCATCCCTCTGTCATACTCATCTATCCCTCTGTCATACTCATCTATCCCTCTGTCATACTCATCTATCCCTCTGTCATACTCATCTATCCCTCTGTCATACTCATCTATCCCTCTGTCATACTCATCTATTCCTCTGTCATACTCATCCACCCCTCTGTCATACTCATCTATCCCTCTGTCATACTCATCCACCCCTCTGTCATACTCATCTATCCCTCTGTCATACTCATCCATCCCTCTGTCATACTCATCCATCCCTCTGTCATACTCATCTATCCCTCTGTCATACTCATCTATCCCTCTGTCATAGTCATCTATCCCTCTGTCATACTCATCCACCCCTCTGTCATACTCATCTATCCCTCTGTCATACTCATCCATCCCTCTGTCATACTCATCCATCCCTCTGTCATACTCATCTATCCCTCTGTCATACTCATCCATCCCTCTGTCATACTCATCTATCCCTCTGTCATACTCATCTATCCCTCTGTCATACTCATCCACCCCTCTGTCATACTCATCTATCCCTCTGTCATACTCATCTATCCCTCTGTCATACTCATCTATCCCTCTGTCATACTCATCCATCCCTCTGTCATACTCATCTATCCCTCTGTCATACTCATCTATCCCTCTGTCATACTCATCCATCCCTCTGTCATAGTCATCTATCCCTCTGTCATACTCATCTATCCCTCTGTCATACTCATCCATCCCTCTGTCATACTCATCCATCCCTCTGTCATACTCATCCATCCCTCTGTCATACTCATCTATCCCTCTGTCATACTCATCTATCCCTCTGTCATACTCATCTATCCCTCTGTCATACTCATCCACCCCTCTGTCATACTCATCCATCCCTCTGTCATACTCATCTATCCCTCTGTCATACTCATCCACCCCTCTGTCATACTCATCTATCCCTCTGTCATACTCATCTATCCCCTCTGTCATACTCATCTATCCCTCTGTCATACTCATCTATCCCTCTGTCATACTCATCCACCCCTCTGTCATACTCATCCATCCCTCTGTCATACTCATCTATCCCTCTGTCATACTCATCTATCCCTCTGTCATACTCATCTATCCCTCTGTCATAGTCATCTATCCCTCTGTCATACTCATCTATCCCTCTGTCATACTCATCTATCCCTCTGTCATAGTCATCTATCCCTCTGTCATACTCATCTATCCCTCTGTCATACTCATCTATCCCTCTGTCATACTCATCTATCCCTCTGTCATACTCATCTATCCCTCTGTCATACTCATCTATCCCTCTGTCATACTCATCTATCCCTCTGTCATACTCATCTACCCCTCTGTCATACTCATCTACCCCTCTGTCATACTCATCTATCCCTCTGTCATACTCATCCATCCCTCTGTCATACTCATCTATCCCTCTGTCATACTCATCCATCCCTCTGTCATACTCATCCATCCCTCTGTCATACTCATCCATCCCTCTGTCATACTCATCCATCCCTCTGTCATACTCATCTATCCCTCTGTCATACTCATCTATCCCTCTGTCATACTCATCTATCCCTCTGTCATACTCATCTATCCCTCTGTCATACTCATCCATCCCTCTGTCATACTCATCTATCCCTCTGTCATACTCATCTATCCCTCTGTCATACTCATCTATCCCTCTGTCATACTCATCCACCCCTCTGTCATACTCATCTATCCCTCTGTCATACTCATCTATCCCTCTGTCATACTCATCTATCCCTCTGTCATACTCATCTATCCCTCTGTCATACTCATCCATCCCTCTGTCATACTCATCTATCCCTCTGTCATACTCATCTATCCCTCTGTCATAGTCATCTATCCCTCTGTCATACTCATCCATCCCTCTGTCATACTCATCTATCCCTCTGTCATACTCATCTATCCCTCTGTCATACTCATCTATCCCTCTGTCATACTCATCCACCCCTCTGTTATACTCATCCATCCCTCTGTCATACTCATCTATCCCTCTGTCATACTCATCTATCCCTCTGTCATACTCATCTATCCCTCTGTCATACTCATCCATCCCTCTGTCATACTCATCTATCCCTCTGTTATACTCATCTATCCCTCTGTCATACTCATCTATCCCTCTGTCATACTCATCTATCCCTCTGTCATACTCATCCATCCCTCTGTCATAGTCATCTATCCCTCTGTCATACTCATCTATCCCTCTGTCATACTCATCTATCCCTCTGTCATACTCATCTATCCCTCTGTCATACTCATCTATCCCTCTGTCATACTCATCCACCCCTCTGTCATAGTCATCTATCCCTCTGTCATACTCATCTATCCCTCTGTCATACTCATCTATCCCTCTGTCATACTCATCCATCCCTCTGTCATACTCATCTATCCCTCTGTCATACTCATCTATCCCTCTGTCATACTCATCCATCCCTCTGTCATACTCATCTATCCCTCTGTCATACTCATCTATCCCTCTGTCATACTCATCTATCCCTCTGTCATAGTCATCTATCCCTCTGTCATACTCATCTATCCCTCTGTCATACTCATCTATCCCTCTGTCATAGTCATCTATCCCTCTGTCATACTCATCTATCCCTCTGTCATACTCATCTATCCCTCTGTCATACTCATCTATCCCTCTGTCATACTCATCTATCCCTCTGTCATACTCATCTATCCCTCTGTCATACTCATCTATCCCTCTGTCATACTCATCTATCCCTCTGTCATAGTCATCTATCCCTCTGTCATACTCATCTATCCCTCTGTCATACTCATCTATCCCTCTGTCATACTCATCTATCCCTCTGTCATACTCATCTACCCCTCTGTCATACTCATCTACCCCTCTGTCATACTCATCTATCCCTCTGTCATACTCATCCATCCCTCTGTCATACTCATCTATCCCTCTGTCATACTCATCCATCCCTCTGTCATACTCATCCATCCCTCTGTCATACTCATCTATCCCTCTGTCATACTCATCTATCCCTCTGTCATACTCATCTATCCCTCTGTCATACTCATCCATCCCTCTGTCATACTCATCCATCCCTCTGTCATACTCATCTATCCCTCTGTCATACTCATCCATCCCTCTGTCATACTCATCTATCCCTCTGTCATACTCATCCACCCCTCTGTCATACTCATCCATCCCTCTGTCATACTCATCTATCCCTCTGTCATACTCATCTATCCCTCTGTCATACTCATCTATCCCTCTGTCATACTCATCCACCCTCTGTCATACTCATCCACCCTCTGTCATACTCATCCATCCCTCTGTCATACTCATCTATCCCTCTGTCATACTCATCCATCCCTCTGTCATACTCATCTATCCCTCTGTCATACTCATCTATCCCTCTGTCATACTCATCTATCCCTCTGTCATACTCATCCATCCCTCTGTCATACTCATCTATCCCTCTGTCATACTCATCTATCCCTCTGTCATACTCATCTATCCCTCTGTCATACTCATCCACCCCTCTGTCATACTCATCCATCCCTCTGTCATACTCATCTATCCCTCTGTCATACTCATCTATCCCTCTGTCATACTCATCTATCCCTCTGTCATACTCATCTATCCCTCTGTCATACTCATCCACCCCTCTGTCATACTCATCTATCCCTCTGTCATACTCATCTATCCCTCTGTCATACTCATCTATCCCTCTGTCATACTCATCCATCCCTCTGTCATACTCATCTATCCCTCTGTCATACTCATCCATCCCTCTGTCATACTCATCCACCCCTCTGTCATACTCATCTATCCCTCTGTCATACTCATCCATCCCTCTGTCATACTCATCTATCCCTCTGTCATACTCATCTATCCCTCTGTCATACTCATCTATCCCTCTGTCATACTCATCTATCCCTCTGTCATACTCATCTATCCCTCTGTCATACTCATCCATCCCTCTGTCATACTCATCCACCCCTCTGTCATACTCATCTATCCCTCTGTCATACTCATCTATCCCTCTGTCATACTCATCCATCCCTCTGTCATACTCATCTATCCCTCTGTCATACTCATCCATCCCTCTGTCATACTCATCCATCCCTCTGTCATACTCATCTATCCCTCTGTCATACTCATCTACCCCTCTGTCATACTCATCCACCCCTCTGTCATAGTCATCTATCCCTCTGTCATACTCATCCATCCCTCTGTCATACTCATCTATCCCTCTGTCATACTCATCTATCCCTCTGTCATACTCATCTATCCCTCTGTCATACTCATCTATCCCTCTGTCATACTCATCTATCCCTCTGTCATACTCATCTATCCCTCTGTCATACTCATCCATCCCTCTGTCATACTCATCCATCCCTCTGTCATACTCATCTATCCCTCTGTCATACTCATCTATCCCTCTGTCATACTCATCTATCCCTCTGTCATACTCATCCACCCCTCTGTCATACTCATCCATCCCTCTGTCATACTCATCTATCCCTCTGTCATACTCATCTATCCCTCTGTCATACTCATCTATCCCTCTGTCATACTCATCCATCCCTCTGTCATACTCATCCATCCCTCTGTCATACTCATCCATCCCTCTGTCATACTCATCCATCCCTCTGTCATACTCATCCATCCCTCTG